>CM042437.1:29913637-30611137 GCA_023631565.1 Gymnocephalus cernua | reverse complement strand
ACTGGTTGTGTGTTTGCATTTATGTGCCAATTAATGCATATACTTACGTCCTCTTTAGCAGCAGGCAGTAGTCCACCAGGACTGGAACCACATCCTGAACACACCACAGAGATAGAGGGAGGGAGGGAGGGAGGGAGGGAGGGAGGGAGGGAGGGAGGGAGGGAGGGAGGGAGGGAGAGAGAGACGGATAGTGACAGAGAGCAACAAAACATGAGCTCCTACTTCAGCAAATTATTTAACTGATTTTAAGTAGAGTTAGTGCCAAGTTTCATATTAAAAATAAACTTAGAGAGCAAAGTAGGCAAGTTTCAAAGCAATCTGAGAAACCAGTAGGGGTGTAACAATACATCGATCTGGTTCTATTTCATCCTTACTGACCGCCAGAGGCAGTGCTTACACTGAATATATTCCGTATCGCGCTTGCGCAGGTCGAGTATTTATATCAACAAAGTCACCTGTGACCTCGGGGTGACCCTAGCCAAGGTATTAAGTTCCGGTGTCACCCAGAGCTCATTCCTTTTTCATCTTCTCGCTATGCAGGTCGTCTGCCATCTGTGGCAGCATTAGCATTAACTTAAGTTGGAATTATTGCAATGCTCGCCGCTTGTAGCCTTGCGACTACGGTCGGAGTTGCGGATTCTTTCGCCCTCCAAAGGCTGCGGCTGGGCTGTCCCTCTTCAGGGACGGGGACGGTGTGTTTGCCGTTCGGCTTCGGACGAAGCCCCGGACCGGCGGATACTCCGGACCCACTCATATAGCTTCTACGCTCGGTAATACCGTCCTCTTTGTACAACTGTTTGTTTTGACTGTCACTCGCCGCTTTCGCTGTGTGACGTTAATGTCCTTAAACTGATAACGTGTAAACTCCTTTATTAACGGGAGCGTGTTTGCTCGGTGTTAATGTAGCTGTATTATTTACCAGTGTAACATATTCACCTACACGTAGTATTGTGTCAGTGAGGGCAGTGTGCTTGCTGCCCACTACTGTGTACAAATGTTTGTGTCGCTGGCTGAGCGCATGTGCTGAGCGACATTAATGGCCTTATCTGATTTTCGTGTAACGTCAATTACTAACGTGAGCGTGTCCGCTCGGTGTTATTATTTACTGTAATTATAACCGCTGTCATGTACCGTGACCCGGTAACTAAGACGTGCGATTCTACATGCTGTGTTGCTTTATTCTGGTTTTGCCACTCTTACTATTAACAACACCCAGAGCGACCGTATGGTGGCTGAGTAAGCTACCATTACGTACATGCCACGTTTCTAGATGGCGCTCCTAGAGCCACACCAATATATTACAACCACGTTTATCATATTGTGTCTGTGAAGGGAGTGTCCTCGCTTCCTTCTCCTTTTATACGATTGTTTATTTCACCCCGGCTGGGCGCTTTGGCTGTGCTACATGCCGCTTATTTCCTTTTCTGATATTGCGCTGATCTGTTTTTGCCGTGAGTGTGTTCGCTCAGTGCTAATGTTACGGTAAGCTGTATTACTTACCAGTGTAACACCTTCACCTACAAGTCATATTGTGTCGGTGACGGCAGCGTGTTGGCTCCCCTCTCCTGTACAATTGTTTAACTGTGGCTGGACGCTCTCGCTGTGCTACCTGTAGCCAATATCCTATGCCAGTTTCACATGTGTAAGGAGTGTCCTCGCTCCCCTCTCACTATGGCCTATTGTTGTCCATCGGCCACAGGTAGCAGCGTGCTCTTGCTCGAGCTGACGTGGTGGGTCGCTAGCTGGAGTGTATCCGTTTTTCTGACGGCTAATGTACAGTGACGAAAGTGTTCTCGCTTTCTCCTCACTGCGTGTGCCGTTTCTTCTTTGCCTGCCAGTTGGACTTACAGGTTACATTCAACACTGTTTTTTCTCTCATCGGAGTGCTCTCGCTCTGACTGACTGCCGTTGGCCATCACTCGGTGGTGGAGTTTCCTCACTGTTGTTATGGACTCTCATAATTGTAGTGTGTTTGGTTCCTCCTTCAAAATAAGGGCGGCCATGACCTCTGGTCAGGCCGGGGAGGCTGCTGGTGCTCCTTCAGTGAAGGAGGCTAAACCTGTCAGGCTGTCTGGTGGACTTGCTGACTGCGGAGTTGGGCCAGATGAAGTCTCTCCTTCGGAGGGCTACTCCATTCCGGTGCTGGTGTAGTGGAGGCTGCTCCACTATTCATCCACCATTCACCCACTGCTAAGCTTGCGGCTGACGGGGATATGGTTTCCATTTCTTCGGGTCTGGCTCTCGTTCCTCGGCTCATAACTCATTGGATGGGGCCGATGCCAGCTCCATGGGGTCCAGCATTCGCGCAGCGTTGGCATGCTTGCAGCTGGATGTGGGGCACCCCGAACTGGCGCAGGCTAGTGCTTTCTTCAGGCACCCCTGCTGCCTTTCATGTTCCTCCCTCTGATGTATATCTAACGGAGCTACATGCATGTTGGAGAGATAATAAAGCTCTCTCCTGTCCTGCATCTGATGCCAGGACTCTGGCAGTCATTCAGGATGCGGCAAAATTCATGCAGCTGTTGAACAGACTGTTGCCTCCCTCATCGTTTCCCGTAACGTGGCTCTGAGGCCGGATGCCAGGTGCACTCGACCAGTGTCGGGGCACTGACGACCTTCTGTGTAAGGCGTATGATACTGCGGCATGTATGGACCGCATTGGTAACTCCCTCTCTCACCTCATGCTTGCCCTCTCAGCTTCTTCGCAACGGGCAGCATTCAACGCTTCCTCCACCAGTTTCAGCGATGCTTCTCTGCAGGCTTTCGCTCTTATGTATGGGGTACTTGGGTGCCTCATGTCCAGTTTGGTTCAGACTCGCCGCCAGGTGTGGCTTGCACAGTCATCACTTTCTGAGACATGTAGGTGGACCCTCGGTTGTGGTCCTTGTGGAGCTCGGGGGAACTTTTTGGCTCAGCTACATTACAAGTACTTAGCGGACTGTCCAGGCTAGTCAGACCATACAGTAATTCCCTGGTCTTCGCTGGGTCATGCCCCCTGCTAGCCAGAGAAGGGGATCCGCATCTGCCCCCAGGGGCCGCTTCAGCTCACCGACATACCCCAGGGGCCACCATGGGACTTGGCGCCTCATGTGAGGCCAGTTCTCTACCTTCGCGAGCCTGCTCGCTTTCCCCCTTCGCAGCCTCGGGCTGTGGGGCCTAATCGTCGCCCCCCAGGGCCTTCTAAGGCTGGGGGGGCCAGGCATTGAAGCCTTGGGGCCGGCTGTCGGACGCTTCTCCCAGCGACACTTTTCTGGCTGGGCAACCCTTGCTTCGGATCCTTAGGTGGCTTTCACCTTTGCCCAGGGGTACAAGCTTAAGTTCTGACACCGGCCCCCATCCTTCAGCCGGGTCAAGATGACCATCATCAGGGACCCGGCAAAGACTCTAGCCCTGGAACGGGAAATGTTCTCTCTCATGTCCAAGGGCGCAATAGAACCGGTGGACCCCCTATCTCAGCCCGGGGGGGTTCTATTCAATTTATTTTCTGGTCCAGAAGAATTGTGACGGGCTTCGCCCGGTTCTGGATCTACGGCGTCAACACATATTTGAAGGGGTTGCCGTTCCACATGCTGAGCACAGCAGATGTTCTTCGTGCTGTTGCCAAAGACGACTGGTTCACGTCCATAGATTTGACGGATGCTTATTTTCATGTTCCTATTGTGCCTCACCACAGGCATTATCTTCGTTTCGGCAATCACTATCAGTTCTGGGTCCTCCCATTCGGTCTGTCCCTCTCTCCTCGAGTGTTCACCAGGTGCATGACGGCCCTCTCACCCCTGCAGTCGCAGGGCATGGAGATCCTGCTGTATTTTGACCGGTTGCTTTATGCACCGCCCAGGCTCCAGGCGGCCATGACGCATCTCGCCTTCTGTCACATGTGGCCCAACTGGGTCTCACGGTGAACTTAGAGAAGAGTTCTCTGACTCCTTCTCAGAGCACAACCTTCATTGGTGTGGCTCTGAACAGCGTCACTATGAAGGCCTGTCTGTCGTTACAGCACATAGACGACATCCTCTGCATCCTTCCTCTTTTCCGCGAGGGCAAGATGCTACCCTACGGCCATTTTCTTCGCCTCTGACAGCTGCCTTAGCTGTTCCCTTGGGCTTACTCTCTGCGCCCTCTGGAGATGGTTGAACAGTTTCCACTTCGATGCCAAGTGGCACAGGCACGGACGACTCAAGGTGTCCTACACAGGACGGCTTAGGGCCTGTGGTATGGTCACGGGGCCCTTAAGCACATTGTTGTGATGGAGCTATGGGCTGGGCACCTGCCTCTGCGGTATTTCCTGCCATACCTGAGGGGAAGGCACATGATCGTCAGGTCGAACTACGCCTCGACGGTCTTTCACATAAACCATCGAGGGGACACTAGATCCCCACAGTTACTGCGGGTTCCCCTGGCTCTTCTGATATGAGCTGCCCCTCGCCTGACCGGCCTGCGGGGAATGTTTTTGCCTGGGGAGTGGAACCTGGTCGCAGAAGCCCCACCGGAAGAGTGGCGGCTTCATCCAAATATGGACCCCTGTCGCCTTCGGCTGTGGTTTGGCTGCTGAAGGGCCTGACCTGCTGTTGACAGGTTGTGTAGTGCCTGTCAGAGATAGTATCCTGACTGCCAGATCCTGGTCTACTCGTCTGTAGTACGGGAATGGGTGGTAACTTTGTTCTGGGTGGTGTACGGCTCGTACTTGTACCCAGTGCATTACTTTGTGCCTGACATCCTTGTGTTCCTGCAGACCCTCCTGGGCGGTGGACGGTCTTCTACGAGGTTCTAACCTAAAGGTCTATGGAGCTGCCATTTTGTTGCAGCATGTTGCGATTGACAACTGTGGGGAGCCACAGGTCATATCCCGCTTCTTATATGGGGCTCTGGGGGTTGCGTCCCTTGAGCGCCCAAAGGGTGCTGGATGCCCTTTCCTCGCCTCCCTTTGAACCTTGGCACAGGTAGAGCTGAGGTGGTTGGCAGCCTAGGCTGCATTTCTCCTTGCCATCACTTCCGTGGAACGTGTTGGCGGGCTACATGCCCCGTTCATCAGTGATTCCTGTTGAGGTGGTACTTGGATGGCTCTGGTGTCACTTTGTGACCTATTACAGCGTTCCTCCCGAATGTGCTGGCACGCTCACGCCTCGATCAGCCTATCCACCTGACACGTGTTTTACCCCCCTTCTAGAGATGGAGGGGCCGAATCAAATCTGTTGTGCCCAGTGCGGGCCCTTAAGGTTTGAGTGGACACTGAGTGTGTCAGTCTGAACAACTTTTCGTCTGTTGTGGTGGTCGTATGACGGGCTGTGCTCTCTCGAAACAGCGCCTGTCCCACTGGATTGTGGAGGCCATTGCCTCTGCATACGGAGCGGGTGGTCAGTCCCTACCATCCGGAGTGAAATACCACTCTACCAGGAGTGTCTCCACGTCGTGGGCGACTGGAGAGGTGTGCCCTGGAAGGACATATGTGCCGCGGCCTCGTGGGCGTCGTCGAGCACATCTGCACGATTTACAGAGTGATTGTTGCCGCCCCCCCCATCCTTTGGGTGTGGTCCTGCGGCCAAGGTCCTCTGCTGCATCCCTGTGGGGTGGGTACTCAGGCTTCCTCGTGACTCTGTTGGTATGAGTCATCCAGTGTAAGCACTGCCTCTGGCGGTCAGTAAGGATGAAATAGAACGAAAGTTACGAATGTAACTACGGTTCTATGAATCCTGGATGACCGCCAGAGTTCTTGGTCACTCGGAATCTTGCGGACCCGCGAGAAGATTCTGAAGGAATGAGCTCTGGGTGACACCGGAACTTAATACCTTGGCTAGGGTCACCCCGAGGTCACAGGTGACTTTGTTGATATAAATACTCGACCTGCGCAAGCGCGATACGGAATATATTCAGTGTAAGCACTGCCTCTGGCGGTCATCCAGGATTCATAGAACCGTAGTTACATTCGTAACTTTCGATTTATATATCGATTTCATGATACAATATCATCGATGCAAAGTGAAAATATTGATACATCCATTGCTGACTGCAATTTCAGAAAGAAATTAAGACAGAGGTCCAACCTCAAACACCGTCAGTGACCAAACACAGACCTCTGATTATAACACAAAAGAACAAACATCATTCTGGGACAGATGGAAAAACAAAGAAGAGACAGCCTGACACTACAAAATGGTAACATTTGGAAAGATCATTTGAAAACTCTATAAGAACAGAAGACAATCCTAGAATCAACAATGAAAAATAATCAGAACCATTGATTACCTAATTACAATGAAAAAATAAGAAAATAGCATAAGAAACTACAATCTGGCCAAGCATGTGGACCTGACAGCATCAGGACAGAGATGCTGAAACACTGCAGCCCTGAGCTGAGACAGGCCCTGCTTCAGCTTTTCAGTCTTGTTTCACAGTCAGGTTGCTTTCCTGAGATTTCCTGAGCCGGGGGCTTAGTTCCCCAATACATAAGAAAGGCATTTGTGTGAACAGTAATTTGGGGAAGTGTTTTTTGCAGCACTATGAATGCCCGGATGCTTGCCTTCCATATTAAACGCAATGTCAGTGTGTGTGGATGAAAGGCTTGCTAGTTTGTAGAGATAAGTTAATAGCTAACCGATACTGCTAGGTCACCTGAGCTAGCTAATTCTACAGCTCAGCCACAGAGGACGTCATTAATGTTTACATCTCGCGCTGTCAAAAGCACGAGCTCTCATCAATGAGCTTACTTCCTGCTGCGCAGTGATTCGGATGGCAGGTGTAGTTCAGTAGAAAGAAAATAGTTGCTACATGAAACTGCTCACAACCGGGTTTGTGGATTATCTTGAGTAACTGGGTCGTGACTTTTTCAAATGTATTTTTTGGCACTTTGAGCACCAAAAGCCAAGTGCCATCTAGTTCCATTTCAAGGCAGACATCTCTACTGCCTATATCTCCAACACTGGCCAACTCACACCAAAACTATCTAGGCTGATAAATAGCACTACAGATAAGAGGAAAAATATGTAATATTTATTTTGGGGCGAACTGTCTCTTTAATGAATCAGATTTAAAGTTGTTATTACAATATATGTCAAGTTACGATTTACAGATTTAAGTTGCCACTAAACTCTTGCAAATTCCATAAAATGTAATAACTTGTTACATTTTGCGCAAATAGATTTTGCTCATCATTTGTATTACATTATCGAAAGGTTATTACAATATGAGTTCTACAGGGGTTGACAAAACAGTAGGAACTATATCAGCTGCTGATTGCCAGAAATCAACAACAACAACAATAACAATGCAATTTTTTTGTGTAAAGATTGAACAAATGTTAGAGAACTTTATAGGTGTTAGTAGGTTCATTTTAGAACTGGACAGAGTCAGGATAGTTGTTTCCCATCTCACTCTTAGAAAGTAAGGAAGAAAAATGTACTGTATATTTCCCAAAATGTTAAACTATTCAACTAGCAATGCTGGGTAGTTTGAAGCATCGTCGGCCATGATGGTTAAATCTTAGTTATATGCCTATACTTTATTTTCTCTAGACTTCCACTGTATTTGCCCAGCTGTTAATATTCTGTGACTGTGTGGCACACTGGACACTGTAATGCGTGCTCTTTATGGAATGTTAGCTTACGTGGAAATGTTGCTCCATCACTTGGATCTTGCCTTGTTCTGGACACTTCTTCAAAGCATGCTCTGCAAACTGGAACAGGATCTCTACCATCTGCACACACAAGGAGTGTTACATGTTCAACGATGAGTACAGGGATGTTGTACACTGTCCAGGGCAGATAGATTTATTACAGTAGGCAATGGTTCTCTGTTCTTACCTTGTCACCAACCACACCCTTTCTTTTCACTGGATCTCCAAACAAGCCTGGAATAAACACATGCCACATTATTCGTTTATCATAACTGATTTTTACAATTCTAAATATCTCTGATTACTCATACCTGATCGCATGCTTAAGTGCCCAAATTGAAATTTCATAACTGATTAATCATACTTGATGCTGAAGCACACATATTGAAAATTCAGGAAAAACATGTACTGACATTGTGTTTAATGTATTCAGTCCCAGTGAACCCTAAATAAGAGACTCAAAACAACTGCATGTTCTCTAAAATGGCTCTTCCACGGTATGTACAAGTAAATCATGAGGTGAATAAATGATTACTAAATATTCAGTCTTTGACCATATGTCAACTGAGACAAGTCACTTAAAGGCAGGACTGATAATGTTCAAAAGCTATCAAGATTTGAAAGTAGGATCTCCTTGGGGCGCCGTCTAACCCAGCCCCAGCCCTCTCCCCTGTACCTGGAGCCTTTTTCGGCTTCAGTCTTTTTTTTTCTTTGCCTTTTTAGCAGGGCAGGTGGTTACAAGTAACTGCGGCAGTGGCTATTAAGTCTCATACAGGGGAGGGGTACAGTACGTGCAGCGGGGCAAGGAGGCATTTTATTTGTTCTTTCCATGCAGACCACAAGGCAGTACTTGGTGGCCATTTTTACATGATTACAGCAGCTACAGATGACGGATCTTTTTCGCTCCCTTTTTAGAGCCCATAAGTAATTTATTGCAGTTATAGTGATTGGTCAGATGTGATAGCATTTTTGTTTTATGATTTGTTTATAACAATATCACATTTGTGTAAAACCCTCTGAGTGGAGACTCATCTGGTTAGTCACACTATAACACACAGTCCAGTTTTTCATGACATGGTCTTATTGTTGTGTACCAAGCTGATTATTCAAAGTCAAAGTATTGATAAGATATATATTGTATATTACATCTTCTTCTTTTTTAAAAGTTTTAATCCATGTTGATGAATCAAACGAAGGGTTAGGAAGCCAAAACCATTAGTGATCATTTGTAAATAATGTTAATACGTTAATAACCTGCATCATTGTATGTAAGTAGTAAGTAGTTTTCCCCCTGGAAACATACAAGTAAGCTGATTGAGCTAGTTGTAGGCTAGCTGTAAACTACTTATAGGCGAGTTAATGCCAAGCGTAACTTTGCGACAAAGTCATTTTTTAATCTGATATCTGCAGTGGATGTGGTGTAATGAGGCAATATGACCTCTTCAAAAATGTGGATGTGTTCCCAACTTTTTAGAATTTTATAGTAGACTTTACAAACAGATTTTGATTTGTATTTATAGTCAGCAATAGTGCCCAGAAGTTAAATTAAGATTGTGTGTGTCATGAAACACTCTAAATCATGAGGCTGTCTTTTATAGCCTGTATCACCTGTTTTCAGAACATTACATGGTGCATAATCCGAAACAAAATCATATTACCACATTACTTGATCGAATGGCCACAAACTCATCAACACAAACCAATAAGTCAGTAAACAGAAGTGGAACCAAACACTTGGTGGAAAACATCTTCTGTGTGGCTGATGAACAGACTGATCTACATGCTGCTGGATGTGTGATGTGTGTTATTCCTACCAACCACAGCCTTAGCAGTTCCCTCATGGAAGGACCAGGCCAGAGAGAGAGCCTCAACAAAATGTTCCTGCTTCAGCAGGCAGTCTATACGCTGCACACAGACAGAGAAACACACAGGTTAAAGTGATCTGGAACAGCGTTCTGGCACCTTCGATTAACAAGTAAATTAATCTAATTGGCAGTGTCATACATCAGTGTTTCCTGTTCTTTTTTGTTAAATTCAAATTTGAGAATGGAATGTTGGTGTATTATTAGAGGATGATCTGATGTTCTCTCACTTGCCTTTTGAAAACTGGGTTTCTAATAACCAACCAGGTTAAACTGATCAAAACACAAGCAAGTGTTTGATTGGTTTATAAAACAAGCTTGATTGTAGCATAAGGCTGCAACATAAAAATATGAAAAAAGGAAAGGGGTAATTGCACTATATACTATATACTTGTAGGCTCATGACGGCGATTAGCTTCGGAGCGAGTAGTGACTCTACAGTCAGTGAGAGAAACAAAGTGTCTCCCCTGTTCTTTCTGACCACGGTGGGAAACCTGGAGCAGGAAAAGTTAACCCTCTCCTTGATTTTACGTTGTTTATTGAGAAGGAGAACCAGGAAATGAGTCGGGGGAAACCGTAGTCGCTATGACAACAAGCCATGCTCGCCTCAGGCATGAGGCAGTACTATCTGCAATGGAATATCGAGGTAACAGTGTTACATTATGTGACAGATTATTAGCTCCAAGTGTAAATGTCGAATTGAACACTACGTATATGCCAATGTTTTCAATAAAAAAAAAACATTTGCACAAAGCAGCTGTTCCACTTTTCCATGTTGATAAGAGAATTAAAATGAAAAAATATAATGACACAAAAAGAAATCAAGGGACATTTAGAATAGATAAAAATGTGCCATTAATTACGATTAATTGCGAGTTACCTATGACATTAATGCGATTAATCGCACATTTTTATCTATTCTAAATGTCCCTTGATCGTTTGACAGCACTATATATATATACATATATATATAAATAAAACATATATAACATATATAATATATATATATATATATATATATATATAAAAAACATATATAACATATATAATATATAACATACTTCTCTCCAATTCCTTAGAGCCATAATGTGAGCCGACTGCAAGACAAGAGATAAGACAAGAGAATATCACACTGTTAAAGGTTAAGAAAACCCAACTGCAGACTCAAACAAGAGACATTTTTACTTTTTCAGTGTTTTACCTGCTTTTGCCACTGCAATAATAGTCAGATTTACTTTTCAAAGTGGTTACCAACAATTACAGTTGGCAATGTGCAGGAAGAAATAATTCCACAAACAGAAGTGGCACAACACATAGACAATAAAATAGAACAAATACACACATACAACATAGTACCTTGGTACCCAAATAGACAAGCTGTCCTGCGTAGCTTGAGACTGATTGGTAGCAGGCCTTTTCTCCAACTAAAGCCTTAAACACAGAAAACACAAATTCAGAACCTGTTCTAGTTGTTCTCGTTTAAGTAGGAAGACTTCTCCGAAGGAACCATGATATGAAATTGCTTTTAAACCAGGAGAAAACGTGTAGGTTTACATATTGTAATAAGATTTGAGAGATAACCAGGAACTATCCTATTTACCACTATAGTCAGGCTGAGAACTTTAACATCAGCCCTGATGTGCATGACAGCCAGTGGAGACATCTGGATTAGTGTGATGTAATCAAACTTGCCAGGGACTACAAGAGATACAGAGACTAAAAGACTAGAGAAAATAAAAAAAAATCCAAAGTTTTAGTATCCGATAAAGAGGATGGATCCTTGCTTTGTTGTAGAGGTAGCAAAAAATATTTTGACAGTAGACTAGAAAATCAAACTTTACTAGAGATGGAGAACTCCACTGATTTTGCACATCCAAGTCTGCGTACAGGTTTTGGAGAGTACTTCTGCATATATGAAAACAAGTTAGCTGTATAGAGCCTCATTTAAAAAAATTATGTTGCATGCAAATCAAACTCAGGAGATTGTGACAGTGGATACACTTGAGTTTTCAGTCTCCTTCTCCACCTCTGCATGTCTTCTTTATAATCATTAAAGGAACATGCAGACTTATTGGGACTTTAGATTAATCACCGTATCCCCCAGAGTTAGATAATTCCATACATACCCTTCTCATCTACGAGCGTGTCGTAACTTTGTCTGACGCACCCACCACTAGCCTAGCTTAGCTCAGATCCTGGAGGTAACCGGCTCCATCTAGCCTACTGCTCCCAATAAGTGACAAAATAATGTCAACATTTTCCTATTTACATGTTGTGATTTGTATAGTCACAATGTGTACAAATAACAAGGTCATATGATGAGAAGCAGCCATCTTCTAACCGTATACATACTGGGAACTATATTCTCAGAAGGCGAAGCACTGCTACTTGGGCAGAGTGATTAGCGCAACACCTGAAAAGCATCGTTGTGAGAATATAGTTCCCAGTATGTATACAGTTAGAAGATGGCTGTGTCTCATGTGACCTTGTTATTTGTACACGCTGTGACTATACAAATTACAACATGTAAATAGAAAAATGTTGGAATTATTTTGTCACTTATTGGGAGCAGTAGGCCACCGTGGGGCAGCACGGTGGTTAGCACTGTGGCCTCACAGCAAGAAGGTTCTGGGTTCAAATCCAGGTCGCTCCGGGCCTTTCTGTGTGGAGTTTGCATGTTCTCCCCCTGTCTACGTGGGTTTTCTCTGGGTGCTCCGGTTTCCCCCACCATCAAAAAACATGTACTAGGTTCTCCAGTCAGTGCCCTTGATCATGGCACTGGCTAAGATCTGGAGTTGGTTCCCGGGCGCTGTGATTGGCTGCCCACTGCTCCCTTGAGGGATGGGTTAAATGCAGAGAATGAATTTCGCTACATGTATGTGACAATAAAGTATAAAGTACCCTTTAGATGGAGCCGGTTACCTCCAGGATCTGAGCTAAGCTAGGCTAGCAGTGGGTGCGTCAGACACAATCCATCTACGACACGCACGGAGATGAGAAGGGTATGTATGGACTTATCTCACTCTGGGGGATACGGTAAATAAGCTAAAGTCCCAATAAGTCGGTGTGTTCCTTTAAATCTAACTCAAACATCAGGGTCTCGCCAAACTGACACACAGCCATTTTTTTAAATGTCATCAGTCCAATTTGCTAAATTTTCACAATTCTTTAGACAAAAGGGACTTTTACCTCCTAGTTCAGTTTATCTGGTTCCATAGTTCCTGGAACAATGTGTTTAAAAAAGGCTATGCTAGGCAGCTGCACAAAGTAAAACTGACAAACTGTAAGCCTAAAAAGTTAAATACAACCACTGAGCTGTCCCTTTAGCAGCCCTTCGCTGCTACTAACTTCTCAAATTAGTTTTGAACTTAAGCTATTCATTCATTCATGATCAATAACTTCCTACCTTCCAAATCCAATTCATTATCACTATTGTTAAAAAGTGAAGTCTGTTATAGCATGAATGTTAAATCTGACCTCTGATCCTGTTCCCCATAAGCTAAACCCTCACCAGAGCCTGTGAGACATTCCCTCCAGTTGCCAGAGATTTGAAATGTCGGCTGTTATAGACCAGTTGCACCTGCTCCAAGTCCAGAGTCTCCAAAACTTCCTGACTGGGCCGGTCCACAACCTGCAGCTTTTCATGGCTGTCTACCAGGACCAGCGTACGACTGTTAATCCACTGCAGAGACATAGAGACAGGATGAGAACAAGTCATGCACTTATAACAAACAAAGATATACAGTATGTCTTTATTCACACATAAGCTATGTAGGAGTTACATCACACCTGTAGTGGAAAACAGGCAAACTGTTGGACAAGAAACAATATGTATACCTAATGTATTACCTCTTTCCCACTGGCCAGAAAACCTACTTACACCCAGTAACGAAAGGTTACATCGGTGTGTAGGGGGGGGGGGGGGGGGGGCAGCATTTGAGGTGGCCCAGTGAGTTAGGTACTTACACTCAGGCTAATGATGTCACAGCTGAGGTGGAGTTGTTTTTGTTTGATGACATGGATCGTCCCCGTCTCCTCCTTCCTTACCTGAACAAACCGTAGCACAGAAGAGAACATTAAAACACAACACACTCTTGCCCACTGATCATTACTTTCAGAATACACTGTTGAAGCAGTTTAGCATGTAGATATCTGGGACATTTTACATAAAAAAAATATTATTCTAATGCGGGTATGTATTGGGGATACACTCACCTGTAACTAACTGGCTAGACAATCAATTAAGGTATTTCATTCATCATTATTTCTGATTTATTAATGTCTTCTTCATAGGTAAATCTGTAATTAAAGTGACAGGCTTAAGAATGGTGATGGTGTTGTAATCATGATTAATTAAACAGGACTTCTTCAATACTTCAACAAGTTTGTGGCCCTTCAAAGTGCTGACCTGCTCCATCTTTAAAGGGGTGATAGAATGATTATATGTGTATATATATAGTATTTCACACTGTTCTTTAAAGGGGTGATAGAATGATTATATGTATATATATAGTATTTCACACTGTTCTTTAAAGGGGTGATAGAATGCAAAACCGATTTTACCTTGTCATAGTTGAATAACAACAGTTTGGTGGGTAAATAGGACATACATAGGACCTCAAAATCCCATTGACACCTCTTTACTCTGCAAATCTCACTATTTGAAACTGCCTCTGAAAACGGGCAAATCCCAACGAGCCACCGAGTTGACGTCAACTCGCTTCCTGTCCCTTATTTGGCTCAAGTCGCTGTCTTTGTCATGGCCCGAAATTTACATACACAAAAGACCTGAGATCAGCTAGTCTTCTTAATCTAGGTTGCGCACACCTCAGACATTTTATACATTGTTCGTCTGTTACTCCAATACTAAAATCAATTCTGAGACTTTTTTTTATGCGAGAAATCAACTATGTAGAGCTCAAATATGGGTCGTTTTACGAAAATTGATGGCTAATTGCAAATTTGGTAGGTCAATGTCGGACTTTAGAGGCTCCACAATCTGCCGTCATAGCCAGCTGCTCCCTGCCGGGTATGCTGCCTTGCCGCTCAGCCTGCATACCTTCACAGACCACCTGGTGCTCTAGGATCGCACACACGAGCTGCGCTTTAGAAAGAAGAATGTTTGGAAGTTTTTCAAGGATATTGAAAATGAACCACTGTCATAAATGAAGTGTTCCAGGCTGTACAACGGAATACTGGCCCAGAGAAAAGTCTTACCTAGCTAACCTAGCTAGATATCGGACGATGGAGTGGGACTTACTGGATCTAACACAGCTGCGCAGAGGACTTGTCTGCAGGGCTGTCTCTGCTAAATGTCCCCGTGCTGACTACTACAGGGTGAGTTGTGATTCATACAACAGTAGTTATGAAAGTGTTGAAACTTTGCATTAGTGTGTGTGCGACACACTGTAGGATTAAACTGTAAACTGTGTATTTGGTGCTGTTTACAGTAACGTTAGCTAGTTGCTGAGTTTGTGTGTGTGCGCGACACACTGGAGGATGAAACTGTAAACTGTGTATCTGGTGTTGTTTGTAACGTGTTTGTAAATTTCGGGGCGTGACAAAGACAGCGACTTGAGCCAAATAAGGGGCAGCCAGCGAGTTGACGTCAACTCGAAGGCTCGTTGGGATTCGCCCGTTTTCCCTGAAGCCTCACCAGTACTTGACAGAATAATCCCACCACTATGGACCCAGCCTCTGGACTCTGACGGTGAGCTGATGATCAATTTTTATCGCTCTCTGTATGAGGAGGATACGGCCTTTGCTAGGCACTTGATGGAGGTGCGCTGGCAGGCCACGGCGCAGGAGTTTGGCTTCCCTGTCTCCAACCCTGTTTGTCCTCCTGAGTCTCAGCATCTGACATGCAGCATTCCAGAGTCTCAGCAGCTGACGTGCAGCTTTCCAGAGTCTCAGCAGCTGACGTGCAGCGGACCTGAGCCTGAGCTGGCCTGTGTACCTGAGCCTACACTGACCGTTCTCCCAGAGTCTACGCTTACTGTTCTCACAAAGTCTATGCCGGTCTCTGGCGCCCCAGTGACTTTGCCGGTTTTCGGCGCCCCTGAGACTTTGCCTTTGTCCAACACCCTAGAGACTTTGTCGTTGGTCAGCACCTCTGTGACTTTGCCACTGGTCAGCACCCCTGAGACTTTACCGGTCTCCGGTGCCCCAGTGACTTTGCCGGGTTTCAACACCCCAGAGACTTTGCCACTGGTCTATACCCCTGAGACTTTGCTGGTCTCTGGTGCCCCAGTGACTTTGCCGGTCTCCGGCGTACCAGAGACGTAGAGACTGTCATAGTTGTGTATGTTCTGTTTCCTGTTTTATTTTGAAGTGTCTGTTTTCTCACTGGTCTACTTTTACTTCCTGTCTTGTTTGCCCGCCTGTCTGATTGCTCTGCCCCTCCCTGATGTGTGTCACCTATTGTATCACCTGTCCCTTGTTTGTGCTCATCACCCAGTGTATTTAGTCTCCATTTTCCTTTTGTTTTGTGTGGGATTATTACGTTTCTGTTTGCTGTTGTGTGCTGCATGCTGTTCTGTGTTCGATCCTGTACGGTCATTCCTGCTTGTTTTCTGTCCTCCTGGCCTGTGTGTTTTTGAGACTACTTTTTGTAAGTTTTGCTCTGCCAGTTTCCTGGACACTTTTTCTTGTGCTTTTTTTTGTTAATAAATTCTGAAACTCTGCATTTGGGTCCAAGCCTCGCCTCCCTTCCCTGAAGCCTCACCAGTACTTGACAAAATGCCCTACTTGGATGAGAATTGTTCTTAGGCATTACTGTTCAAGTGCCTTATGTTGTTGAATAAAGCAACTATAGAAATACAGCTGCATTATTCTGTATTTTATGTCAATGTAGCGTAGTGCAGTATCATTTTGCCAACCTACTCCTTTAATTCTTAATACATTTAATTTCATGCCACCATTAATCACATCTTATTTATCAATGTTAAAGATGGGCCAGGTCAGCACTTTATTTGAAGGGCCACAAACATGAGGAAGTAATGTTTAATGATCACATAAATCAGAAAATCATGACGATTGAAATACCTTAATTGATGCATTAATTGTTCCTGCATTAAGTCATGCATGAGATACTATTAATCCTTGTATATTACTGAAAGTTCATAAAGTACTACATGAAAGAATTAATGCTTTTTCATTCATGAAGTCATGCATTAATTCATAAAACAATTTGGACTTCTTTTGTGTGTATTGTGTATTTTGAAGTAAATAGGGAGTTGACTAGATACCAGGAGAAAGTGGACTGTATCTCCTTTACAAAAAGCCAGGATAGGGTTGACCGTCTTCTGAACAGGAACAAACTGCCAGGCCAGCTGGGGAACACTGGACGGATCGGACTGGTGAAAGATAACACATCCCATCATTAATTAACCTCTTAATCAGCCTCTTACAATAATGTTCTGAATGCTCAGAGTTGTAAATAAAGCTAAAAACACTGCCTCCATGTCGCAATGAAAATTTCCACAATGCCACACACACAGAATGGAATTCAACCATCATTTATTTTATTATTTACAGCTGTGCTTTTCCTACTGTGACATAAAATATCGTTAGTTAAAAAGGCCTATTAAAAGTACCATGCTGGAGGAGAAAACTACAGAACCATTGCTGTTCTTAAACCTGGAGCTCACAAAGTTCACAAGGCTCTGCAGTATTCATCTTATAAGTAATGATTATATTCTAAATTTAACTGTAGAGATTGTTTGAAAAGCAACACTCGGGTTTGTTGCAAATGTGCGGTACAACACATTTTGTAACTTAATATCAAGCCTGTGGCTGGGTGTGGCGTTTGTAGTAATGTTGGTCGTATTAACTCTAGCTAAATCATTAAGAAACAGACAAGCCTCACATACTCATGTCAATATGGACAAGAAATTAACATGTCATATTTCATTACCTCACCTGTGTCAAGTGACTGTTAAGGTCACTAGATCTAAGGATAGAGGGTGTTGTATGCTCTACATGTTTTAAAGCCTATTGAGGGAAATCTATGAATAGTTATTTTGTAATAGTAATTCGTAATCTGTATACATAAAATTGAATTGACTAGATCAAGCTGTAGCGAAAGTTGAGCTGAGGTTACATTACATACATTCTACTATGTCTAGCCATGAAAACACCTGAGCAGGAACAGTGTACTTCACTTATTTTATGATGGTGATAAATACTTGGCCCAATGTATTACCTGATTCACAATGAACAAAGAATTACCACTTTTTGTTTATAGACCCGATGCACTGGTTCTGCCCTGTTACTGCAGGACCTCCACTATCCTCCTTAAACTCAGTTGAAAGTAGTATGATTAGCAATGTATTGGCCAAATCTCAATGGAAAGTACTGAGCATATATATGAACAGTGGTACAGTATTTGTTGCTTCAAGAGAGCTTTGAGAAGTTTCTGTGCACTTTTCGATACATTTCCCTCCCTTTAAAAATGCTCATCAGTAGAACTTGGAGAGAATTGTACTCATCACTTTCATTGCTGACATGTGACAACACTGCTAGCCACAGCCTTTGTTAATAAATGAGATGAACCCATTAATCTACAACACCTACTTAGGCTTCATCCACACTAATACTTTTTCATTTTAAAATATCTTTTGTAACACTACTCCAGCGTTTCAGAGCCCCTAAAACAGAGACATTAGCAAACACTGCTGACGCGTTTTAACAAACGCAAAATGGAAATGACGATCCATGACAGTCAGTCTTATCGGTTAAGTAGAACTACATACCTTTCATTAACAGTTCCACCTCGTCGGTCTGGGTAAATAAATCCCTGGTCATGATTTTCAACCACAGAGTAACAATCTGCTTCCTGTTTACACCACCACGCACATGCCCAGTGTATGTAAATGGTCATGTGATATGTTTATTCAAACATGTTAATATGGACGGAGATTAGTTCTGCTACAGGAGCTAAAACTCTTGTGTGGACGGAGATCATATTTGTTTTAAAATGCCGTTCAAAAATTAAATTGTAGTAGTGGGATGTAGCCTTAGCGGGCATTCAAGAACTCATGCTAACTGTTAACCTCAGCAAAGAATCAGGTGCAAACACAGAATTAAACATCTCATTGTATCAATGAACCTGGGCTATCATGCGCTTATTAACAACAAAATAAACAAGTAGACAAATATACAAACCTTGCTGTAGGGGAAAGTCATCCAGACTTTCAGCGAGGGCTTTAGTCCAATGACCAGAATCTGGTAAAAGAAAACCAAAAATCAGAAACATCACAAACTTTACACAGTTGGGTTGATAAGTAGAAGCTGGACGATGTACTGTTAACGGAACTGTGTGTGTGTTGTGTACCTTAGTGAGAGAGGCCATAGCCAGCAGAGAGTAGTGTGTGATTGGATGGTCTCTGAAGTCTGGAGGAGCACGCAACGGTTCAACACAGCAGACCTCACCTTTAGAACCACTGAAGAGACATCGAGAGTCACAGGACCGCATCCCCATCACCCTCCTAGAAAAAAAGAGAAGCATTAACAAAAACACACAGAGAGAAATAGAGGATAATGAGGGTAACATTAAGATGAAACAAGAACAGAGTAAGGAGATAATAAAAGGTAGAGGACAAGTAAGGGAAAAAAAGCAGCACACTGGAATCACACACACTCGCAGATGTGAATTATAGATGCAGAGTGTTACCAACACATACATGACAAAGTAAAGCAAGAAACTTTTAGGCTTGAAAATAACTGTTACATGATATCAAAAAGAATGTAGGTTTACTATTTTGCTTTACAATTCAATGAGGTTCTTTTCAGCATTTGACAATTTTCACATGCATCGCTCACTCAGTGGAAGCCCACTGTGAAACAGATGTTTTGGTGTTTTTTTCATTGGGTCAAAATTCAGTTGACACTATTAAAAAACTATAGATATTGTCACAGCAGCCAAGTTACTTAATCATAAACAAAACAAAATAAGGGAACTATTAAAAGGTGGGTAAGAGACAAAGTACAAAAAAGCCAAAAATTACAAAATAAGAATGAAAAAAAATTAAAGCTTAAAACCAACAATACAGAGACTAAACTTGAACTGGGACCATTGATATGTTCTGACTAAAACATAGTATAATTACAGCAATAAATATAGCTCCTTATTTTATAGTGCACATTTTATCACAGGTAAACTCCATGTGCTTCACAATAAAGTCCAGTACGGCAAGTGACATGAGATTATAAGCAACTAGAATTACCGCCTTGCGGTTGTATGTCTTTGCCAACCAGTCAATTAAATTGATCTTAATGTCTGCCGAGATTCATATAGTAATATATGTAGTGAAGACTTTGCATTGCATTTTTGAAGAAAATTATGATTCACATTTCAATTCACAGAAGTGCAAGTTACCTTTGCCATGGTGTTAGAAAAATATATATATGTTATCATTGATGAATGATTATATTGCATTCTGTAATGCACTGTGTATTCTGTTGAACACAAATCATACTTAATCCACACTTTGCACCAAGAGACATTTGAAGCTGGCAAATACAAAAACATCTTCTCTTTGTTTTGGCCTAAATGTCATAACTTCCAGCTCCCTCTCCCCTCACGACGGAGCCACTACAGCTGTGTCGACGCGAGGATGCGCGTTCACTTCTAGAGCTAGGGAAGTTACTATAGCAATGAACTTTGTATTACTTCACTGTGTGTGTGTAACTTTATGTTATAGTGTAATCCTTAAAGTTTGATACGATGCGGGCACATTTGTAACTCACGCCCATGAGCTGTCGAAGCATGTGACTTTTTGAATAAAGCACTGTGAGGGAAGAGGTTCGTTGGAGATTAAAGGTAGTGTCCTGTTGAGATACGTACCTCTCCCCTTGCAAGTAAAAGAAACTGCAGTATCTGTTTGTGCTGTGTGTTTTATTACAGAAAAGGGTTTTTAGCCCTAACACATGGGCACTGACACAACCCCATACCATGACAGACCCTGGCTTTTGGACTTGTTGCTGGTAACAGTCTGGATGATCCTTTTCTTCTTTGGTCCGGAGCACACGGCGTACATTTCTCCCAAAAAATACCTGAAATACTGATTCATCTGACCACAGTACACGTTTCCACTGTGTGATGGTCCGTCCCAGATGCCTCCAAGCCCAGAGAAGTCGACGGCGCTTCTGGACACTGTTAACATAGGGCTTCCTTTTGGCACAGTACAGTTTTAACTGGCATTTGTGGCTGTAACTACGTATTGTGGTACTTGACAAAGGTTTGCCAAAGTAGTCCTGAGGCCATGTGGTGATATCGCTTATAGATGAATGACGATTCTTGATGCAGTGCTGCCTGAGGGATCAGAGATCACGGTTGTTCAGCTTAGGCTTGCGCCCTTGTCCTTTACGCACTGAAATTCCTCCTCATTCCTTGAATCTTTTAATTATGTTATGCACTGTTGAAGGTGAAATAAGCAAATGTCTTCCTATCTTTCTTTGAGGAACATTGTTTTTAAACATTTCAATAATTTTCTCACGTATTTGTTGGCAAACTGGCGATCCTCGGCCCATCTTTGCTCCTAAAGGACTAGACCTTTCTTGGATATTGCTTTTGTACCAAATCATAATTACAATCACCTGTTGACATCACCTGTTTCAAATCACATCATTATTTAACTAATTTACCTGATTACTAGCCCTTAATTGCTCCTGTCCCAACCTTTTTTGGAATGTGTTGCAGGTCTGAATGACAGGAAAGGATGTATATTTACAAATTAAATTAAGTTGACCAGACAAAACATGAAATATTTTGTGTTCACATTGTCTGCAATGAAATACAAGTCAAAGTACATTTAGAAATCACTACTTTCTTTTTTTATTTGTGTTTTTCATACCGACCGGTATCGGCCGATAATGGCTTTAAATAGTTTGATCGGTGGTCTCCATAAAGGCTGATCTGATAGGCCGATCAGATGACGCACTACCATGGATGTATTAAGAGCGCACTACTCGTGAGAACATTTTGTACATGGAGCTAAAATGGCGGCCTCCCTACATTCAGCGGTCTGGCAGTTCTACAAGTTGTCTGAACTGCGGCAGAACTGCAGTTGGCCGCGGAACGAAGACGGTAGGAAGGCGGCTACCGCTTTTAAAAAGCGGCTGCCACCGGTGGTGCGCCGGCAAACGTGTTTGCGATTACGCCATTCTGACGCTTCTACCGCCTCTGGAGCACCGCAGGTGGTCCGCCGACTCATTGCTATCTGGGAAAAAGACAATACATTAGCTATTTGCAACGTGTGTGCCGAGGAAATACCACGAGGCGGAAAGCTCCAAAGACATTTCAACAGCACCAACCTCATCAGACATTTGAAGGTTAGTCACGGAAAGGAGTATGAGGAGTTTTCAAAGTTAGCTAACGCTAAGGCAGAGCGGCGGGTTGCAGCTCCGGCGCCACTCAAACAGCTGTTTCCCTGTGTGTGTGTGTGTGTGTGTGTGTGTGTGTGTGTGTGTGTGTGTGTGTGTGTGTGTCGGTCTGTGTGTGTGTGTCGGTCTGTGTGTGTGTGTGTGTGTGTGTCGGTGTGTGTGTGTGTGCTGAAGAAATGTCTGCAGTGATTGAAAGGACATTTTTTAGATTTTGAGCTAGGACAGAAAGCCAAACAGTTACTGATACATTCTCTAAACATGTGTGACTGTTACGTAATGGCGTAATTTTCAGTTCATAAAAGTGATCGTATCGGCCGATACGTCTTCCAGCAATCGGTGATCGGCCCCAAAAATCCTGATCGGAGCACCCTTAATATGAGACGATGTTTTCACATGTTGGACTAGCAACAGACAGTCTAAACTAGCTTCAATCGCGGGTGTATGAGCGCTGATGGGTTCACCAACTGTTGTTGTACATACATAGTGCCTGAATGTTGATGTGATCGCTTAGCATTGGAAAAACAAAGTGAACAAACTAGAAATCAGTGATCAATGAATCTTGAGCTGAACTAAATGAAATGAATCCAATCAGCAAAGTCATTCATGTTATCCACCTTGGATGGACACTGTATGAAAAGTAAGCCATGCCTTTTCCACTAACCTCACAATAGAAGACAATGACACCTATAACCATGGTAACTGTACACAACAAAAATGGCAACAGCTGTAGTCCAAACCATGCCAAACAATCCCCTCTAGCAAAGGAGCTCTTTAACCTAAAAACAAAGTTATATAAATGACTTTAATTTAAAGTAATTTACCTGAAAGCCAGCTCAAAAACTGATCCTCCACTGTCATTGCACACTGCAAGAGTTGGGTCATCTGTGAACTAGACACAACAACAGGGAAATAAAAACAAGGGACAGAAATCAGATGAAAATGATCAGGGATCCAACTTATGTAAGACCAATTTCCAAGGGTGTGTGACACAAAGTTTGCTTTATTGTTGTTTGGGGAAAAAGAGTGTTGACTGTAGCCACCATACAACCTGTGTGTGTGTGTGTGTGTGTGTGTGTGTGTGTGTGTGTGTGTGTGTGTGTGTGTGTGTGTGTGTGTGTGTGTGTGTGTGTGTGTGTGTGTGTGTGTGTGTGTGTGTGTGTGTACCTTCACATGCAGTATAGCTGTCCCTGGAGGGTGGGCATCAGTGATTGTTCTCAGGAGCTTCCCACTGGCTAGATCCCACATTGTAATCTAAGCATGCAGACAGACAGACAGAGCAAGGTTTTGAAGAAAATTTGGATCAGGGTAAGCAACTGGACAAAAACTGGCACCTGACAAAAATAGTTGGAGGAAATCAAGCCAAGTGACCAAAAAGGCATCAAATAATTTGTGATTTCAGCTGTCAATTATTTTTACTAGTGCAGTGCCCATTTGGAGTGTATGCCTGTTCGGAACGGGCCAACTGCTTGGTTCCAAGGATTACTTTTCACAACTTTATTGTGTAAATTCTCACAAACAACATGTGACAGAAAATGCAGTTATAAAACGCCTGGTTCCCAGTATTGCTGCTTGCAGTGTTGTTGGGTGGCGTGCCCGTTCGAAGCGCTCTTAAGAACAACTCGTCTAATGGTAAATTTGCCTCTCATTCACCCATTCACATACACCCATGGTGGCGGAGCTGCCACGCAAGACGCTGACCCACTACATGACGCGTCTGTAGGCTCGCTGATGCTCCTCAGTCAGAAGTGGTAGAGAGATGACTGTGGCGTCCTCTAGAGAAAACGCTCTCTCCGGACAATACTGGCAATACAGAAAGTCAGTAGATTTGTCGCTAGTCACTTTTTTAAACCTAATTGTTCCATTTATCCTGGCTCAAATGTAGCTGTAAAATAATTTGACTACAAAATCCATGTACACACTGGCCAAAGAACTGCATACAGAATTTTGATACCCAACACCAAGCCAAACATTTCCTCATTCCTGTGTGGACTAGCCCTTGTGATAGTAGTTGAAATTGTTCAAAACCAAGTAAAGTATCAACAGTCAACTCTTTCAGAGCACCACACCCCCTCATCATGACCACATGCCACAGAACAAACAACACATACTGTATGCAAACCATCAGTAGGAACCCTGTTGAACTTCAACAAGCTGTTAGATTTATTCAAGTCCTGAGTCCACCCTTTTGAACTTTTAAAACACCAACGACCTCCCAGTAAACAAGCCTGTGATTGCATGTTTGTACATGTGTCGGAGTATATACCTGTCCTTTGGCAAACCCGCAGAGAAGTCTTGAGCAATCGTGGTTGATGCTGAGGGCAGAGACAGCTCCAAACTCTGCCCCAGTTGCCTTGGTACCCAGGCAGAGCCGCAGAGCCTGATTGGTATCTGGAGAAGATGAAGAGGACATTTACAGTAACTGCTGAAAAAGGGGTGCAGACTTTAAAAAAGGTTTGGATGGTAAAATTAATATAAAAAAAGCTTTTACACATCAATACCAAAACACAACAAACTGGTAACAAATGAAGAGGTGTAAATGCAATTAAAACTGCCACTGCAAAAAAATAAATAATCAAAGAACAAAGCATGCACCAAAGTAGCTTGGCCAAACCAAAATGGACATGAGCGGTGATGCCTCACAGCCAGTCAGGTTGAATACAGCATGAACAACATAAAGCATGAGTGACCCATCTGACAGGGATGTTCATACCTTTTCCTGCCCGGGCATCATTATGTCAGCAATATAAAGAGACATGGGTCAGCCCTGCTGAGACCTCAGCCCCAATCAAACCCCGGTCAAAACACAAACAACATCACAGTATTAAGACTTATTCATTTTGTATCTTTGGAGACCAACAGCTCTTTAAGTTAAGAGCGGTTTTGGCTGACAGAGACAGAGAGATTTGGTTTACACTAAAATATGGCTTTGGATTATTATCACACCTGTAGTGTGTTTTTCTGGTTACAGATATTGGTCCTCAGTACACCTCTACTCCTTCTGCTTACCAATTAATACGTATGTATTATGTACACACTGCTCAGGCTGCTGGAGCTCTGACGCATTCTCTATTCCAATTTAAATACTGATAATTGCTTCTGCAAATACAAGTCATATAACTGATATGGCTGCTGATTAACACTTGTGACTCACGTTTTTATTGGTAATACTGCTGCAACCTACTCACATTATCATGGCTACACCTATAATGTATACACTAATACCATTACAACTATGTTACTGAAACTACTACTATGAATGCCAGTGACATTATTATTATATTTTACAATTGTCCAATTAAAATCGTTTTTTGTTACAGTGATCTGATATTGAATCGCCGCCGGCTTCTCTGGAAATCACGGATGTCAAAAGGAAAAGAACCATCCAGATTGTTATCAGCGCAAAGTTTAAAAGCCAGAATCTGTGGTGGTATGGGGGGGTGTTAGTGCCCATGGCATGGGTAACTTGCACATCTGTGAAGGCACCATTAATGCTGAAAGGTACGTGCAGGTCTTGGAGCAACATATGCTGCCATCCAAGCAACTTCTTTTTCAGGGACATCCCTGCTTATTTCAGCAAGACAATGCCAAGCCACATTCTGCATGTGTTACAACAGCATGGCTTCGTAGTAAAAGAGTGTGGGTACTAGACTGGCCTGCCTGCAGTCCAGACCTGTTTCCCATTGAAAATGTGTGGCGCATCATGAAGTGCAAAATACGACAACGCAGACCCTGAATTGTTGAGCAACTGAAGTCGTACATCAAGCAAAAATGGGAAAGAATTCCACCTACAAAGCTTCAACAATTAGTGTCCTCTTATTGGGTGTTGTTAAAAGGAAAGGTGATGTAACATAGTGGTAAACTTGCCCCTCTCCCAGCTTTTTTGGAATGGGTTGCAGGCATCAAATTCAAAATAAGTAGTTAATTGCAAAAAAAACAAATATGTTTATCAGTTTGAACATTAAATATCTTGTCTTTGTAGTGTATTCAATTAAATATAGGTTTAAAAGGTCTCATTTCATGGTCAGTCAATTCATGTGCGTATTGCTCGACAAAACGCAAACGAATACTCTGTTTTGTAGTGGTACCCTGTGAGCATGGCAGGCCACTAAGTCCTTACCCTCCTGCGGACACCCTGCACAAATAATTGACAGCAATTTTAAAAGGTTCAAACAAAAGAAGGCGTAAATTTGTAATCACTACGGTCCAAGCCTTTCTCTGTGATAAAGTGCTGGCGAGGTCCGGGAACAAAGGGGGGAGTTGATACTGGGCAGGAGATAAGGAGGGAGTCAACTGGCGCCTAAAAGTCCTGATTACCTGAGTCAATAAAACCCCGGTGTGTGACTTAACCACCACATCCTGCCTGAAACCTGGACCAACAATCTGTCCGCACCAACAACTGGTTTTGCCTTTTTTCAACTCTGCAGATCATACAAAGGTAAGTACACCTTTATTAATACTTTTAGATATTAGACATTCAGAGTGTGGGCTAATGTTGCTAATATTTCATGAGATCAGTTAAAAAAAAAAAAAGTTAATGTGTGTTTTTAGTCATGTTTAGATGACTTCATCCTTCTCATCCATCAACATTTTAGTGTAGTTTTAGACATCCATTAATTAATACCATTCGCTTCTGTCATAGCAGTTGCTGAGGTCCACAAAAAAAAGTCCACGTAAAACATATAAGCAGGGTTCAAATAAAACAAAATTTAAATCGAGAAACAAAACAGTAACTGTAATACAACACAACCAAATCAATAACAGAAAATGATCAATACTATTAATAAATGGTTCACATAATATACATAA
Organism: Gymnocephalus cernua; assembly: GCA_023631565.1. Taxonomy (NCBI): domain Eukaryota; kingdom Metazoa; phylum Chordata; class Actinopteri; order Perciformes; family Percidae; genus Gymnocephalus; species Gymnocephalus cernua. Next base: position 30,584,476 of record CM042437.1, on the reverse strand, counting down.
AATAAAGCAAAGAGTGTGAACTCTGTTAAATAAGCAGAAAAAAATGACAAAGTATTACAATTATACAGCCACATTTAAGTCAAAAGTCCTGTACATAACTGTATTTTTTAAGAAGTTGGTCTTGGCTCTAGGAATTACTAATTGTTGTCTATGCACAAACGAAGGGGCATATACAACACAACTTTATTGAGAGTTCACACCTAACCTGACTCTAAATCGCCTGTTAGAAAGATATGTTAGAATATGGATGTGATTGACCAGCACACTCTTCAAGAGCTGAAAAAGATTTAGATATACTTAAATACTACTACTACTACTACTACTACTACTACTACTACTACTACTACTACTACTACTACTACTATTATAACAGTGAAGTCTAGCCTTATTGTGGGATAGTTGAAATTTATTGAGATCCTTCTTCTTAGCAGCATATGACTCAATTTTATTTTAACTCCTAATAATTTGATCTAATTTGAACTTGATCTAGTTTGAAGCCTTGTATAAAGAAGTAGAGCTAGGGAATGCATTCTTTCTAATTATAATTTATTTATATGTAAATATATATAAATGCAGTCCATTTAGATTTAGATAGGTTTAAACAATAAACACATCAATAAACAAAGCATAGATGATTGATTCTGACAAACTGTCTCTCTGCTTCACAGATGCTGAATTAACTGAAATCATTCTGTTTTGTCTGTAGTTCACAGCCAGCCTCTTCCCCCACCTCACCACAATGCCTCATCGCCTCTGCTCTGTTGAGATTAACAACAACTCTGGCTGCTACACTCTCGCCAACCCAAGGTGATGCACTGCTTTTGTACTTGACTTTTTCTGAACGTATTGAAAGTACATTTTTAACCAGACTTAAGCAGTTCCCTGGGTTGTATTAGCTGTATTTTGTAACGGCAATCACAAACACTGCCGCCACCCACTGATGGCAAAGACTATAATACACAGCAGCAACAAGAAAGTTGTATAGGTAGTTAGGGAAATGCTGTAAGCTAGTCAGTGTGTGACAACAAAAATAAATAAAGCATCTTCACTGCATTGACAACAAACATGTTGCATTTAAAGAAAAAAACCCAGAAAGTAAATAAAACAATAAAAAAAAAGAATTCAACAGCTTGAAAAAAAGAGTACACTGCAAAATCCTACACAACCAGGGAAGTATCTTAAAAACTTTTAAACATGCCTGGACATATGATTTACTATAGACAACCACTCATTAATGGTAATGCAAAATTTCAATACCTATTACTGATATGTTCATCAGATCAGTTTTAGTTGCATTGTTGTCTCAGAGTCAAGTCAATTTTATCTATGTAGCCTCAAACGACACCTACGACACCCTCCATCCTTAGAGCCAGGATCTTTCTTCCAGGACGGACAGACATGCAATCAATGTTGTGTTTACAGAATGCACAGAAAGATGACAATAGTATAGGGGTGCACAATATTGAATAAATTTGATATTGCGATATCAATAATGAATATTGCAACATCGATATTAATTTCGATATTTTTAAACATATGTAAAATTACCAAAGTTATGGGAAAACGCATCAAAATAGATTCATAACAAATAAAAAGTTTTCTTACAACACAAGGTTTATTTCAACCTGCAGTCATATTGGACTGGTCCAACATGTGTCTACAGAACAGGACATGTTTTACTGGTTGTACAGTATTAAATAAATAAATACATTAATTAATAAAGAGCATGTAAATAGAACAGGGCATGTTGTTCTGGTTGTACAGTACTAAATAAATAAATAAATAAAGAGCATGTCTACAGAACAGGACATGTACTGGTTGTATGTACACTACAGTATAAAAACAATACAATGCAACATCTGTTGGCTTAAAACCAAAGTATTTCCAAGCTACCGAGGAGGCATTACTTTTGGCCTCTGAAGTTTCCTCTTCAATCTCTGTTACTTCGTCGTCTCCCTGATCATTTTCTTACTTTTGGGTTCTTTCTTTTGCTCCACAGGCTCCCTTCGCTCTCTCTATAGGTCCTTTCTTTTCTTTCGCTTCGTTATGTTGTCTCTGTCTATTTCTGGTGTGTGCTTTGAGCCGGCATGTGTGTGTGTGGGGGGGGGGGGGGGGGGAGGGGGGGCTATGGCCAAGCGAGGGAGAAGTGAGAGAGTGACTGTGATTATCTTTGGAGCGAGTAGCGACTCGAGTCATAGTGAGAGAAACAAAGTGTCTCCTCTGTTCTTTCTGACTACGGTGGGAAAATGACACATTGCACACTTAACAAAACCCCTGTCTGGTCTGCTTTTCCTGGTTTGGACCCTTTAGTTCCAAAGAAGGCAAATCCTAATGCAAATCCTAATGCTAAGCATATTTAAACCCCAATTCCAATAATGTTGGGACATTGTGTAAAACGTAAATAAAAACAGAATACAATGATTTGCAAATCCTTTTCAACCTATATCCAATTGAATACAATACAAAGACAAGATATTTAATGCTCAAACTGATCAACTTTACTGTTATGAAGTGCAAAATATGACAACGGAAACCCCGGGCTGTTGAGCAACTCAAGTCGTACATCAAGCAAGACTGGGAAATAATTCACCTACAAAGCTTCAACAATTAGTGTCCACAGTTCCCAAATGCTTATTGGGTGTTGTTAAAAGGAAAGGTGACGTAACACGGTGGTAAACATGCCCCTACCCAGCTTTTTTCGAACGTGTTGCAGCATCAAATTCAAAATGAGTGAATTTTTGCAACAAAAAAAAAAACAATAACGTTTATCAGTTTGAACATTAAATATCTTGTCTTTGTAGTGTATTCAATAGGTTGAAAATGATTTATAAGTGGAATGCTCATCTGTGTGTATAATGACACATTACTGCAAGACTGTTAAGCAGTTGAGATAACAGACGCTTTGTGGGTTGTTGTAGGAAAAGACAGAAAAGCCTACCAGTGAATGCAAATATCAATGGTATGATTTGGAAAGGAAGATTTCTGGAAGAACCTGTCTGATATGATGCGCCTCTCTGTGTTCAGGGTGTTCACTGAGAGCGGCTGCTGTGAGGTCCCTCTGCCACCAATGGTGGGTCCCTACTCCCCTGCCAGCGCATTGTTCAACAAACACACTGGCAGTGCGACCGGGGCTGTCGGCGTCTTCACCTATGACCTTTTCAACCCCAACCTCAACGACTACAGCCACGTCATGGCCGTCATGTTCTCCGTGCCCTACGACCGAAACCTCTACTCCAACTGGTTTGCTGTGGGGATTCTTGACAGAGGAAACAACTGTGACTACAATCTTTATGATATGATGTATAATGGAAATGAAAATAATTTTGTAAGAGCAAAGGCTGATGGCTCCTGCATTTCTTATGAGGGTGATTATGCTATTGTCAGTGCATCCATGTCAGACTCAGGTGAAGCAGTCCTGAGGGTGGATATCAGTGACACTGGCATGTATTAAGTCAGAAAGAGGAAGATCCTACTCTTGTTATGTAAGCCATATGAGATGATCAGTCATTTTAATAAAATATTTCAGTGTGTGTGTGAAGCTCAATCAACTGACACATTTCATCACTAGCTGAAGTGGTGCTCATTAATCAATATACCTAAAATATGAGTACATTAAATAGTAGTTATTTCAGGTATGATTTTAAAACGTTGATGCCCAACTACAAATAAAAAAACAAGACTTGTATGTGTTCATCAAATTATGTCCTCTTTGTAAGAAAATGATAACAAATTCAGTGTGTTCTGACACATTGAGATCTACAGCAGTTTCTGGATGTTTTGATGCCCTAGGCCCTGATTCTTACATTATCCAAGTTTCTGATTATCTGTGGTCAGTCTTTGTCATTAATGCACTGTGGTGCAGGTATTATCGCCATCTTACTTTCATTTGTGAATGTCCTCACCAATTTTGAGGACTTTGATTACTATTTCCCATGTTATATGACTGGCAGCACATAAGGCCTGTTGTGGGAGGAACGTCAGGGCAGCATTTAGAGTATCCTCAACATTAAGAATGTTTCAACTTTAAAGTTCATATATATTACGTATGTATTCTGCATTACGTTTTACATGACGGTGTGAGGACACCAGAGCACCCGGAGAAATGGCAAACTTCTATTAGGGCGCATTGAGACCAAAGCAAGCGATTCGCTGCAGGATTGTGCACCGCTGAGGGTGTCACTTGAATGGCCTATTTGTGTGGCGTCCTGTAGTGTTCTTTAGCCCCAAATGTATCACAAGTAGACCTTATATTTTACAATTACTGAGTTCCGTCAGATCGTTTTTATGATACCATCAATTCCAACCGCACTTGAAGGCAGCTTCCTTTCACGGAGAAAGAGAAAAAGAAAAGAGACGAGCGACTGTGCTTTGTGTTGGAGCTTTTTGCAGGAAAGTCAGCTGTTGTTACACAAACTCCCAGGCAGTTCAGTGCTTGTGTTTTTTTTGTGACAGCAATAGAGGCAGTGATGTTACATGTTTACTGTACGGGACTCTCACACCGCTTTAAAACCGACTGACAAGTCTGATCACCGGTTACATGATTGGCCACCGCAGGGTGATGTTGGGTTGCGTGTAGGCCTGGGCGAAAAATCGATTAAATGAATTAATTCGAATTTTTTGTTGCAGGCGATTTAAAAAAAAAATCAGTAAATCGAGTTTTTGTGTAATGGCGCATTTTTGTCTCTCCGGAGCTTCCGTAGCGTTAGTTTCACATAGCGGTATGGCTAGCGACAACAACAACATCATAGCGCACACGAAACAGCAACAGCAAGTGACAACATGGCTACCGGTGAGAGTGGGAAGTTTGTTCCCAAGAAAGGAATAAAATCATCTGTTTGGAACTGGTCTGGGTTTGCTGCGACAGACGTGGAGCAGCAAATCTCGCGCTGCAACATTTGCCTAAAGCCCATCGCAGGCAGGCAAAGGAAGCAGCACCACAAACAAGACATCCAGCCGAATATGAAACATGCCAGTCTCTCTCCGAGACGAAAAAAAACCCCGCAGTGACCAACAAACCGTAGCTAAAAAACAGCTAACTGTAGCCGAATCCTTTGCACAAGGCACCGCGTATGACAGGAAAGGGACACGGTGGAGAACAATCACCGAAGCGGTCGCTTTGCACATAGCCAAAGACATAGTACCCATATATACCGTGGAGAAGACGGTAAGTTGTCTGCCGTTTGTACTTATTGTTTTCCTTAATAAGTAGGGGGGGAAATCGGAAAGAAATCGTAAATCGAATTAAAAAAAATTAAATCGGAGATTTTATTTTTAGGCCATATCGCCCAGCCCTAGTTGCGTGTCTCCAAAAGTTCAATCTGTCTTAACTTTTCCCTGCAGGTTGCTACTGGTTTTTCTGGCACCACCCTGCGGCCCCCAACTGACACAGCCAAAACGCAGTACCCCATTCAAAATAAATGGGAAAACTTGTGTTTCCGCCGGATTGGCTGAGTGTGTGTGAAAATAGCCCTAACCTTACTCAGATCTATGGAATAAGAAGAAGTCTTATTTTAATTTCATGTTACTAGTACAGAGCCCGTTGAAAATGTGCCTGTTTGAAACGGACCGATTGCTTGGCCTGTGGTATTACTGCTTGTAGAATTCATCAAAACCAAATTACAGAAGGACCCCAAACCACTTCATATACAACTCCACTGTATAGCCTATTACTGACTTAATGATTTACCTGACAGAGAACGTTGCAGATTCAGAATGTAATCACAAAATATCACAATGAAAATGTGGAGTAATGTGGCTAGGTTGGCTCAGTGGGTAGAGCAGGCGCGTATAATTAGAGGTTGATGCCTCAACGCAGTGGTCCAGGGTTCGAATCCGACCTGTGACGATTTCCTGCATATCTTCTTCTTCAACTGTAGGCTTGTTTATAGAGGAGGCTCATTGTTTTGGTGATGCCATGCATTCATACATATGACTCAATGTTATTGTTAAGAATAATGTTACGTTGAAACAAATGATCCTAATGTGAGATAAGGAGTTTCTAATTAAGTACCATATTAGTTAGGCAATCTCAATTTCTCACACTTTTTTTTATAAACATGACAACATTCTCTTCATACTGCAAAAGCAACAACATCAGCAACAGAATACTTACCATTGCCTCCCCACAATTTATACACTTTATTTAATTGGAAGTGAAGCATTGTTTCATAGTTTAAGACTATGATCTAGACCTTCTTTATAGGACTTGTTTTATTAGAAATAACTGGTAACTACACTTGATTATTCGATAATTTACACTGTTGCATTGTAAAAAGTTTAAAATGTGAATATATAATTTATATCACTGTGTATATAAAGAGTGTAATCAAGTTTAGACTCACCAAAGACCAGAGCCAGACCATGAGACGTTCCTACAGCAATCACACCTGCCACGGTCTGAACCCAAAAAAATGTACAGCTTAGAGTTAATCAGAGGAAGTCAGGAAAAGCTAAACAAAAGCAAAACACCATAAAATAATATCAAACGTTCTGCCCGCAGTATTCTCATTGAGCTGCATTTTTATAAACTATGAAACCTCTTGCAAATGTGCCCAACCTCACATTCTCTTTCTGCTTTGGTGCTGCATTCGACACAAATGACAACATCATTTATTTGGTATTATAGGAACAGCACTGAGTTGGTTTAAGTCCTTTTTATCAGATCAATCACAGTTTGTTAACAACAAATTCTCCATGCACGCTATAGTTACTCACGGTGTTCCACAAGGCTCTGTGCTTGGATCAATTCTATTCACCTTATATTTGCTTCCTTTAGGCAATAGTATATGGAAACACTCCATAAGCTTTCATTGTTATGCAGATAATACCCAATTATATGTATTGATCAAGCCAGAAGAAACCAATCAGTTAGTTAAACTTCAAGCATGCATTAAGGACTTAAAAACCTAGATGACCTATAACTTCCTGATGTTAAACTCAGGCAAAACTGAAGGTAATGTACTAAGATAAGATTAAGATAAGATAAGATAATGAAATTTGTCCTCTTCATTTAAACCATCCTATACATACGATCAGTGGGCAGCCGCAACACCAGGGGAACAGCTCCACTACTTCTACCAGTGCCTTGGTCAAGGGTACTGACAGGAGCACTTACCTAACATTTACCCATGCAAACAAAGGGAGAACATGCCAACTCTATACAGAAAGGCCCAGTCAATTTTGGTTGACGTTGCCTGTCATAGCCCTCTTTCTCCATTTATTTCCAGTCATTCTATCTATCTGTTGATATAGGCAAAATGCCAAAAAGACCTTAAACTAGAGATGCGCCCATTACAATTTTCTAGGCCGATTCCCGATTTTCATTGAGTTTGACCTGCCGATACCGATTTTAGCCGATTCCATTTTTTCTAACCACTTTACAGCACACACACACATATTTATTTTCTATGTTTTCTTTAATAGAACATTTAACATTTTGCATAGAACATTTTTTAACAGATAATTTATCACTATAAAATAGAACTATATAAATTACTCCTGGTGTGGGAAATTCACACACATCTAAAGTGCAATGTTATGGAAGAACCATTTCCTTCTTTTCACATCCAATATCCAACAAAAAAAATACAATAATATATAAATAACAAAGAGAGTGAGAATGCATGTCAGAGAATAGCGCGGACACGCGCTTTCCACCGTGAGCGGGCACATGCGCCACCCGCCGGAAAAATGAGAGAAAGGAAAAAGAGACAAGGATAACTAGCCAGTGGAGATCGCGTGTGTATGTATATATGGATGTATTAAGAGAACGCGTGCGTCCTTAAGAACTGTAAGTCGTATAACTTATATTGTTAGTTCATTGTTAGCTGGTGATTTTGTTGTTTGTGTTCTTCACCTGCTAGCTAGGTTGCACGTGGCTGTTGATTCGATATAATGGCGATTGTTGAACGCCCTTGCTCACGTTTATGTTTAGGTGCATTTACATGCTACAGTAGTTACACTGCATTAAGATAATGTAATTAATAGTGAGTTTACTGTTATTATTCGCTAGCCTATATATAATTCCTATGCATTGTGTATGGTAGCCTTTACAATGTTATTTATTTACAGCATTTGACCGGCATAAAATCGGCATATGACAGACTTACCGGCCGGTCGCCGGTCATGGCCCATCATGTGAAAATAGGCCAATTCCGGTCACCAGGCGGTCAATCAGTGCATACCTTAAACCTTATATTTATTTATCATGTCTCTTGTATATAGCCTCCTTTGAAATTATAAATTGCTAAAGTGCCCTATGAAACATAGTCAGCCATCAAAAGTCATAGAGTTATATGGTGTCTTACCAAATTTGCCTTTAAACTAATACCATCTATCTAGGTTTAGTTGAATTCATTGTTGAATAAAATAATACTCACTATAGCAGTTGGCAGTCCAGCATCCACTTTGTCCTGAGGAAAACACGCAAATGTTTTTATTATAATTGATTAGTGTACTGCAACATATGCAAAATTCTGAATGTAGTACAAAAGGAAAGACTTAAGTTACAGTAACAATAAAAAGTAGTAATATAAATAGAATTACTAACTGACAATCATATCTCCAAACAAAAACAGAACCCTGTCATTGACGGATTAAATTAAATTGACTACTCCTCGTTTTAAGATGTTATATTATTATTATTTTTAGTCCACATTTTGGAAAGCACAGTAATAAAGCTGTATTATAATCAAAAAAACTAAAAACAAGACAGTCAGGTTTTGTGTGCATGCGTGTGTGCGTCTTACAGCAGCAGAGACAATCTGTGCAGAGATGCCCTTCAGCAGGCTGTGTCGAAGAACAGACCCATGAACCGTCGCATTCAGATCCATTGTCCTCCTCCTTCTTCACACATGTACATGTCCACACACAGACAGACAGACAGACAGACAGACAGACAGACAGACAGACAGACAGACAGACAGACAGACAGACAGACAGACAGACAGACAGACAGACAGACAGACAGACAGACAGACAGACAGACAGACAGACAGACAGACACACAGACACACAGACACACACACACACACACACACACACACACACACACACACACACACACACACACACACACACACACACACACACACACACACACACACACAGAAAAGACATTTTCTGTTTTACCTTGTACATGCAAAGACAAGAAGGTATGCACCAAAAGTAAGTTAGTGGGTGTTTGTGTTGTTTGACTGGTGGTCACGTCTTAGAAGGTAAAGTCCGCACAACAGCTTAATGCTCCAAAAAAAATACTTAAAATAAGGCCCACATTGTCTCGGCCCACAATTTGGACTTCCTCAGGTGTGAGGAACCTGACACCTTCCTTTATCCTGAGGAAGGCCAAATTGTGGGCCGAGACAATGTGGGCCTTATTTTGCACTATTAAAGTATGTTTTAGTAGCATTAAGCTGTTGTGCAGACTTTGACTTCTTTCAACATTTAGGGCCCTATTTTATGGTGTGAAAATCCACTTTTGCTAGTTTGACGGTGGAAAAAAGGGTCTGTGTGTATTAGGGCTGGGCGATAAAACGATAACGATATATATCGCGATAGACATGTAATCAATATCAATAAAAAATGCGCTCGATAAAAGTTCGATAATTTCTTTTTTTTTTTTCTTCGTCTGAAGAAACCAGAGGTTTCAAAGCAAGTTTGGTTGCATGAACAAAGGCACTCGCTCTCTGGTAGCCTAGCAACGTAGGGAGTGACACGCTAACAGCCAATCATGTAACAGTATTGTGTTTGGTTGCGCCATATCGTTGTCTCGTGTTGGATTCTTCAATAACAGAAGCGGCGTGGAGTGATAAGTGGAAAATGCGTGCTGCAGCGAGCGCGGAAGTTCTTGATGAAACGGGAAACGTCAGCTCGCCAATATGGCAGTTTTTTGGATTTTATAAGTCTTACCGTAGTCAGACCAATGTCGTCTGCAAATTATGCAAGTCCACCGTCCCCACCGCAAACCTGTTTTACCTTTGGAGCACAGCCGTATTCGCCAGCAACGTCCAACAACATCTGCAGCTGGAACCCCGCACAAGCAGCTGAGCACCACGGAGAGGTACTCTCAGTGCCTTATGACTGTAAAAGCTAAACGGTACAAATAAATAACGGAGGCAGTGGCATATCATATAGGCAAAGACATGCTTCCGCTGAGCACTGTTGAGAAGCCAGGTTACCACCCCCCACCATGTACGGTTTAGGCTGTACCGTGACTGTTAGACGGAGAAAAATAATAACTGTTACTGTACTGTACCAGTTTGTTTTTTATGTTACAGATGTAAAGTCTACCTCAGTTTTATTTCAATATTCACAATATTCACATATTTTCAAACACTTCATTCACCAGAAGTGTTCATTGTGATTTTAGACTTATGTTTACATTTTAATTATTTGAGTGTTTTCCATGGTTGTGTTGACATTTTCTGCTTTTATAACTGAGAGGATTATAATCGGAGGAAGGTTAAGCTTAAAATAAAAACGTTTAAATTGAATAAATTTTTTTCTCCTGGTCCTTATTTTAAATTGGTCATAAAAAATATCAATAATTATCGATATCGACTGATATGAAACACTTATATCGTGATACAGTTTTCAGCCATATCGCCCAGCCCTAGTGTGTATGGTCCAAAAGGGTTGTACTTAGTGTCTTCATTAATTCATAGTTGTGTTTTGGGCTTAACATGCAATAAACCAATCAGAGTGTCATCTCCCATTCCCTTTAAAAGCTGGGCGCGTTTGTACCTTGGCACATTGCTATTATGATGGAGGATTTGCACCATAATATTTTTATTTATAATCTTTTGTGTGTGCGCTGCTGCGCTTCCCTATGTATGTGAAACAAGCATAGTGTGCATGTGCTGTGCATAAGTCTAGGTGCATTTTACTAATGCACTGTTAAAATAACAACGAAATGCTGCTCTATTGAATTTAGACCAGCTTTTTGTTGGTGAATGACGCAATCACTTCCCGCTGCCTCAAGATAGCAATATGCTAAGAATTTACCTGAACACACCTCCCTGTAAGACCAGCAGTCTTAAAATAGCAAAGACAGTTGCGTAAGTCTTTGCGCCACGCTGCGCCGGGTGCAAGATAGGGCCCTTACTCTTTTGTCCAGCACCAGCAACCACATGGATGTGCACAACATTGTCTTTTTTGAACTGGTGGTCACTTCTTAACTGGACTATTTTATGGTTGGTTGGCTAATGGTTGTTTTGCTTTGGTTGCGGCAGCAACATCTGCACAGTGTCCCAAACTGACCCAGAGATAAGCTTTGTTCACACACACTTAAACAAAGGTTCTAAATAAAATATATTTCTAACTTAAGCTTATAGTATTTTAACATTCAAATCTATTATTATATTTTACTTAAAAAATAGGGTGTACTTTAGGTAAATTAAATTGCATTTAGTTTTCTATGTAATATTTCATTTGAATTATTTAAAATCTCTTTAATTAAGACAGCTTGTTTTTTAGATTGTTATACATAGTTACGGCGGTCACTTTTTAGTTGCTCTATAAATCTGCAGACTCACCTGCTAGCTTGCCACCCAAGTGAGGCAGCGGAGGCACCACAGATGAGCAAATCACTAGGAATAAAAAGTGTGGTACAAATTAAACGTGTTGTTAAAAAAACTAAGTTAATATTTTTGTTTGAGTCAGATTGTCACGATTGTGACTGTTCTGTATATGTTCTGTTTATTTTGATAGTCTGGTTTTCTGTCTTGTCTTGTCTTACTTCCTGTGTTTTCCTGCCTTTTTTGATTACTCTGCCCAGTCCTAATGTGCTTCACCTGATCCCCAGCCCTAGTGTCACCTGCCCCTTGTTTAACCTCGTTACCCTGAGTATTTAGTCTTTGTGTTCTCCTCGTCTTGTGTCAGATCATTGTATTATGTTGCTGTGTGAACTGTATGTGTGTTCTTGTGTGGAGTCCACCCTGTTGTCTCCGTGTTCCAGTTTGGACATCCTGGGGTCCGTTTCAAGTAGGAGGTTCAACAAACTCTGAGTCTGACCTCTGAGTTGATTTAGCCTGAGATGAGAAACAGAGTTTTCGGTTTCATAACAGCTGATTCGAGTTGGTTCAATCAACTCTGAGTAGGTTGACTCAGGGTTACGCGCATGCACCAAAGACAGCATGAATGGAGCCATGATACTACGATTCACCATGGCAACAACCACAAACAAACGGGTCGGCGGAAATACTCATGCGCACATATGCGAGTTTGAACATGTATTTCGTTAAAAAAGCAACACAGTGGCTGCTGCAAAAGAGAGAGAATTTGTGTTGGAGAAAATTGCTGCTAGAGTAAATGCGTATATTCCAATATAATGTATATCATATTTAATCATATATAGCCTATAGCTAATATTACTGAAAATCTATTTCATTTAGGTGCAATACTGCGGGCGAAAAAGTCCCAGGCTACTAATCTCATTCTAAGGCTGCAGCACCATCATTAACAGAATTATAATTAATAATCTTTTATTTCAAAGGGTTTACATCATTCACCTGCAATACTGTGGAACTCCTTTTTAATGGCTCTGACTGGTCTGTGTCCAGGGAACACTAAACATGTTTAAACTCTTTACTTTCACTGACCCGTATACGGGACACTCACGCTCAAAGTGGACGCTGCTTATTTGTTATAAATTTGACGCATTAAATCTTCAAAATATATGGTCATGCAGCACATCAGTTGAAAGCTTAGACTGTCAGGATTTAATTAAGCCCAAACACAAAGCATAAGATGATTTATAGCAGTTATACAACGTTTCAGAGTGATCTCTTCTGACGGCGCTTTATTAAAATGCTCCGCATCACCAAAGTTGTAGAGACAACTGTAATGCAACACATAGAATGTGCTGGGATGTAGAGCATGTCCACGATGGGTGATGTTAGTGATATGAGGATGGATAAGGTTATGTAGGCTACATAACGGATAGACTGGGAAGAAAAATGATACCTCTCAAATAGGAAGTTATCTGGAAATTAAAATGTGTCAATATCATCTTCCGACATATGTTTAACTCCCTGCCATACAGCGTCTTCATAAACGGGATCGTCGATAAAAGGAAATGCCATGTTTTGAGAAAAAACAATGTTTTAAAGTCTGCCTAACAGTTAATAAACAAACAATGTTTTTTTTTATTCACGCCAATATAACAAACTGCGCTGAAATGCGCCTGATACAGGTTAGGTTCATAGGCTCAGTTACCATAGTAACTGACTCTGAGGTTAAGTTAGCTCTCTTTCTGAAACAGAAAACCCAGAGTTTCCCTCATCTCAGGCTTAAACTCAGTTTCCGCTAATCCTCCTACCTGAAACGGACCTCTGTTCTTTTGTTTTATCTACATTCTGGAATGAGTTTTGCCTGCTGCATTCGGGACTCCTTTTGTTGGTATGAACTTTGTTTTTGTTTATTAAATCCTCAAGCTAAACATACTCCTGCCTGCTCTCTGCATTTGGGTCCAAGCCTCACAGCACCCATGACAGAGTGGAACAGTATACAGTATATCATACTGTATGTCATCTGTTGAGTATGACTGATGTGTTTCTAATAAAATAAAAATTGCAAGTCAAAAAAAGAAAATTTGATTGCTGGAAGAATGTGACGTTAGACTGGTGTAATGAAGCCTAAAGTTAATAAAACGGTGAAAATTATGTCAACAACATTATTTGTTGTTTTTTTTTTTTTTGGGGGGGGGGGGGGGGGGTATTTCAAATTTGTTTAAAATGTATTATTAAAAAAAGCCCTAGAGTAAGCCCTAGAGTAGCACGCAGGTATCCTCTAACACAAATGGTTCCTCCATATCCTCCATCTGCGCGCATATATATATATATATATATATATATATATATATATATATATATATATATATATATATATATTTATATTATTATTATATATTTAGCATCTTTCAAGAGTACAATAAATGTTGCAACGGATTTAATACACAGACTCGAGTAAAGCACCATAAATACTGCGGCTGCCCAATGGAATGCACAAGGTGTAGGTGTAGGTGTGTGTGTGTGTGTGTGTGTGTGTGTGTGTGTGTGTGTGTGTGTGTGTGTGTGTGTGTGTGTGTGTGTGTGTGTGTGTGTGTGTGTGTGTGTGTGTGTGTGTGTGTGTGTGTGTGTGTGTGTGTGTGTGTGTGTGTGTGTGTGTGCACGTACCGTTTAAGATATGCTGGGTCTCCACTGTCCGAGCTGGCCAGAGAGGAGGTGTCGCAGGAGTGAGCATCCATGTTATCTGTGTTTAGCACGCAGGTATCCTCTAACACAAATGGTTCCTCCTCATCCTCCATCTGCAGATACCACATAGGACAAAAACAAAAACATCAGCTAGGCACCTGAGGTCTGTTTCAGGTAGGAGGATTAGTGGAAACTGAGTTTGTTTAGCCTGAGATGAGGGAAACTCTGGGTTTTCTGTTTCAGAAAGAGAGGTACCTTAACCTCAGAGTCAGTTACTATGGTAACTGACCCTGTGAACCTAACCTGGGCCCTATTTCAGGAAGGAGGTTTAACAAACTCTGAGTCTAACCCTGACCTCTGAGTTGATTTACCTTGAGATGGGAAACTGAGTTTTCGGTTCCAGAACAGCTAATATGAGTTTGTTCAATCAACTCGGAGTAGGTTCATGCGCGTGCACCACCACAATAAAAAGGCAGCATGAATGGAGCCATGATACTACGATTCACCATGGCAACAACCACAAACAAACGGGTCGGTGGAAATACTGATGCGCATATTAGGGTTGTGCCGATGGGCGATACCATCGTCAACAAATATGTTTACCTGATATCAAACTACTGTCTGTATCAGTAAGAACCTTCTACCTGTCCAGGGAATTCCCCGTATATATTCATTGCTAAGCTGATGTTAAATCTGCTTCCGCTGTTATCTTCTCAGTATCCCAAACAACTTCAGTCTGTTTGAGCGAATGGCCTAAACTTTATCCTGGGTGGTTGTTACCACTGTAACTGCTAAAAAACGCTAAGCCCATTTGTATCAGTGTATCACTTGTCCCACTCACAGCGATAGGACAATGGACTTAAGGGCCAAACTTGAATATAAGAAAAAAAATTAAGTACAACTTTGGTTAAGACCTCAAGTCTGTTTGGGAAAGCATGAAGGTGATGACTATGGAGGATATAGTTATTCATAATTCAAACTGAAAGTCCAAAGAGAAAACAAAGAGAGATCAAATTAAAAATATTATTTTACTATGCTACTAGGAAAAATTATGCCATAATTGAATTTAAAAAAGGAAACTGAAAAAGCAAAGTTGAAATGTAAAATGATTTATCTTTAGAATTTTTCATTTTGGCTTTTCCATTTGGATTTAACATTTGGCTTTTCCACTGACAGATGTCAAAAGCGGAGGCGTGGCCCAAAGGCTGGTGGAAGGGTCTGAAACGAAAGGGGTGCAGAGGCACCTTATGGACAGCAGGGGAAGCTGACTGCTGGGAAACACAGTTGAGGTGTCGCTACCAGGCTGGCTTGGCCTCTTGTTTCACATTAGATGATATAAACTGATGATGTAGGCTGTTTCACATTAGATGATATAAACTGATGATGTAGGCTAAACACAAACAACATTTCATGCAACAACAGTGAAGTTTTCATGTAGTTACTGTAATTGGGCCCATGTACTTTTTCGTTCATTTGATTTCCGATTTTGAACTATATCCAAATTTGAAGGTCATTTTACCTTGTTAATATTGATGAAAATGTGTTCAAATAGAAAACGAGCCATATTTCAGGAAATAAACTTGTCCATGATTCTATTGAGAGACTTCCAGCTGACAGCGGGGTCTGTGAGCATCACTAGCCGGCCGGCAGGGAAGCGATCCCAGCCACCACCAGCTGGCTGTCATGTCAGACTGGAGCTTCTCAAGTCCGACAGCAATTCAAACTCTACATGGTTCATTTCTCGCATAAAAAAAGCCTCAGAAGTGAATTTAGTGGTGAAATGGCAGACGAAAATTGTTAAAAAAGCAATCAATTCTAGAATCTAGATCAGGAGTTTGCCGTAGTAGCAGCAGCCAACAACTGGAAACTTTTTAAAATTTTCGTCTCTTATTTCACCACTAAATTCACTTCTGAGACTTTTTATTAGTGATCGACCGATTCATCGGCCGGCCGATATATCGGGCCGATATTTGCGTTTTTTACGTGTATTTGCATCAGCCGATACGCTGCTGCTGCGTTCGCCGATTTTCCCAGCATTATTTACAGTCAGGCATCCACAAAGGTAGCCCTGTGTTGCTAGGGACGCTCTCCCGTTCACATGCAGTCAGACCATGCTCTGCCCCTCCCCCACTAGCAGACTGCTGGAACTCTGTAAGACAACGGTGAGTTTTAAACTTTCAAAGTATCTTTTAAATGTTTGATGTAGCTGAAATATTGCCATACACCTAGCCGTTACGAACATTAGTCATAGGATTAAGTAATGACGACGTGTTACCGAGCTATTTTTGGGAGTTTGATTCACCGGCTGACACCACAGCGTCCAGAGCACACACACAAGAAAGCTGGGCGGAGTTGCCATCGCAGTCAGAGCGCAGCCCCCCCGCTCAAGAAGAGCATAATGATGACAGATATATTTTATACGTAGTTGAATATTAATTCGTGTTAACGTTTATCATTTACCAGACATACGTGCACGTTGTTCCGTGGTATTTTTGGGAGTATTCAGCGACCAGCTGGCTGATGTTTGGACAGTATGTGTGTGTCTCTTCGAAAGACACACAACACACGCGTCAGACATAAGTGCACCGTGGTGTGTGTGTGTGTGTGTGTGTGTGCATGCGTGACACGCATCACAGCAATAATATGAGTGCTGCTTTTTAAAACTTTGAGATATGTTTTATAAGGGTGCTCCGATCGATCGGTCACCGATCGGTATCGGCCGATAATGGCTTTAAATAGTTTGATCGGTGGTCTCCATAAATGCCGATCAGAGAGGCCGATCAGATGACGCACTACCATGGATGTATTAAGAGCGCACTACTCGTGAAAACATTTTCAACATGGAGCTAAAATGGCGGCGTCCCTACATTCACTGGTCTGGCAAGGTGTCTGAACGGCGGTAGAACAGCGGTTGGCCCGCGGAATGAAGGCGGTAGGACGACGGCTACCGCTTTTAAAAAGCGGCTGCCACCGGTGGTGCGCCTGTGGTGCTCCAGCAAACCTGTTTGCGATTACGCCATTCTGACGCTTCTACTGCCTTTGGAGCACCGCCGGTGGTCCGCCGACTCATTGCTATCTGGGAAAAAGACAATACATTAGCGATTTGCAACGTGTGTGCCAAGGAAATACCACGAGGCGGAAAGCTCCAGAGACATTTCAACAGCATCAACCTCATCAGACATTTGAAGGTTAGTCACAGAAAGGAGGATGAGGAGTTTTCAAAGTTAGCTAACGCTAAGGCAGAGCGGAGTAGTGTAGCTAGCAGCTCCGGCGCCGCTCAAACAGCTGTTTCCCCGTGTGTGTGTCGGTCCGTGTGTGTGTGACGGTGTGTGTGTGTGTGTGTGTGTGTGTGTGTGCTGAAGAAATGTCTGCAGTGATTGAAAGGACATTTTTTAGATGTGCGACTGTTAATAGCGTAATCTTCAGTTCATAAAAGTGATCGGTATCGGCCGATACTCTTCCAGCAATCGGTGATCGGTGATCGGCCCCAAAAATCCTGATCGGAGCACCCTTAATGTTTTATATGTGGTTGAATATTTATACCTTTTAACGTTGATGCAGTTTAGAACAGAAACTTGAACAATTTGTTGCTTAATGTGCATCTGACATCACGTTATTTTCCTCTGCTGATTTATGTTCTGTGGTTGACAAATCTGGCAGCTTCTTTTACATTTTTGTTTAGACCTACTAGTGTGTAGTCTTTGCATATTAGGCGGCATATTAGCCTTAGACATGCTCATTTTATTTTATGTAGAAAATTGAGGGAGGAAAAGCAGTATCTGCTCCAAATATCGGCTCAATAAAATCGGCAGACTGTATCGGACATCGGCTAAGGCTGATGTAAAAACATCGGTATCGGTACTAAAAAATCTGTATCTTTTTATGCGATAAATTAACTGTGTAGAGTTTGAATATGGGCAGTTTTACAAAAATGTATAGCTAACTGCACATTTTCTCCGATGTTGTTGGACTTGAGAAGCTCCAGTCTGACGTGACAGCCAGCTGTTGGTGGCCAGGATCGCTTGCTCGCCGGCCAGCCAGTGATGCTCACAGACCCCGCTGTCCGCTGGAAGTCTCTCAGTAAAATGACCAATGACCAATTTATTTTTCAAATGTGGATATCGTTTCAAAATTGCAAATCAAATGAACGAAAAAGTACACGGGCCCAATTACAGTAACTACATGAAAACTTCACTGTTGTTGCATGAAATGTTGTTTGTGTTTAGCCTACATCATCAGTTTCTATCATCTAATGTGAAACAAAAGGCCAAGCCAGCCTTGTAGCGAAGCTGCAGCCAGATGCTCCTCAACTGTGTTTCCCAGCAGTCGGCTCCCCCTGCTGTCCATAAGGTCTCTGCACCCCTTTCGTTTCAGACCCTCCCACCAGCCTTGAGAAGCCCCTCACTGCAGAGCCGCAGACCTCAATGTCGGCGGAGTTAAACGTTGAACCCCGCCGTCACCGTGTCACCGTCATGGATGTATTAAGAGAAGTGGATACAGTGTTCGGCGGGAAGCCCCGTACGTTCCAATGAGAGTGCTCAAAAGCGCATTAAGACAACATGGAGCTCGATGGACACGCGCACTAGCAACTATTTGTTTGCGTTGTCTTAGCAACCGGTAACAACATGCTCGTTCATGAGCGTGTCTCTTACAAGTGGCGAACTCACGAACTCGCCGTTTTTATTGTCTAAAACATTCACTGACGTTAAACATTGTGTTTTCGTTCATCCACGTTACAAGCTTTACAGCATACAGCCCTCGGGTGTATCATAAGAGAGAACCAAGGCAATGTAATCACTATGTCTGTAGTAACGTTGTGTAGGCATATAGCTAGCTACCCCTGATGTTAGCAACTAGCTAGCTAGCCGATAGCCCCACAAGTTTGGGAAACGCTAATGACGGTGAATTACAACCATCAGCTAGCGCTATTTCGCCACATTCATTAAGGTTTCTTGTCTATTAGTGATGTGCGGATCGATACTAAAGTATCGATATTAACAATCCCAACGTCTCCTGCTCTAGTATTGATTCTCATATAAAAAGATCGATATTTAAACTCAGTAATTAGGAGTGAGTGTTTATGTTACACGGCGGACGTGACGGCGGGGTTCAACGTTTAACTCCGCCCACATTGAGGTCTGCGGCTCTGCAGTGAGGGCTACATGCCAGCCTTTGGGCCATGCCTCTGCTTTTGACATCTGTCAGTGGAAAAGCCAAATGTTCAATCAAAATGGAAAAGCCAAATGGAAAACTCAAAAGCTAAATCATTTTACATTTCAACTTTGCTTTTCAGTTTGCTTTTTTAAATTCAATTATGGCAAGATTTTTCCTAGTAGAGTAGTAAAATAATATTTTTAAATTTGATCTTGCTTTCTTTTCTCTTTGGACTTTAAATTTGAATTATGAATAAATATATCCTCCACACAGATGACAGGTCTACAAGTGCAATATAGTCTCCTTAACGCGTTACACCATTAGTGTTAAAAATAGAACGTGAGAGCAGCAGTGGTCAGTTTGACATGTCTCTGTTGTACTGACTGAGTTAGTGTTGTGGAATCATAGACGGTATATAAAATGGACCGACAGATCCTGTTGCTCTGGACGGAGACGAGTGAAGTCCATTAGAAGCACTTTTCAGTTAGGCTTTTTTTTTTAAAGATCCCATATTATGCTCATTTTCAGGTTCATAATTGTATTTTAAGGTTGTACCAGAATAGGTTTACATGGTTTCATTTTCAAAAAACACCATATTTTTGTTGTACTGCACATCTCACTGCTCACTGCTGCAGCTCCTCTTTTCATCTTGTGTTCAGGTTTCTGTTTTAGCTAGAGAGTGAATCATCTTTTCTTCTGTACTCTTTGATTCCACTCGCACATGCGCATTAGCTCAGATTGTAGATCATGTCAGTTAGCTCCATAGACAGTAAGTCTCCAACTTTGGTCAGTTACAAGGCAGGATTAGCTGGGAGACTTCTTCTAAAGGAGGGCGCACATGTAAGTACTTCTTTTGTAGATTATGGTGAACTTGTGTGTGTTGTAGCAGTGCTTTGCCATTGAGAACAAGCTAGCATGCTAACGCTAGAGCTAGCATGCTAACGGTTGTGGTTAGCCCGTCGTTTCGGCTAGTTACGTAAAACGCCGTGCAGATTTTGAACACCTCACCCGGAGACTGAAGGCAGTACACATTCAGAAACCCATATCTCACTCAACACAGCATGGATAGCTTTTTTTCAAAGTTTGTATGCTTGTGGAAGCACCAGAGACACAAAATAACACCCCAAATCCCAGAAAAAGTGATTTTTTTCATACTTTCACACTTTAACTGATGACTGTGGGAGGGATAATGACCTGCTTGCTTTACATTATTCCACTTATTACACCGTACTTACTAAAGAAATCAATAATTTGACACAAAATATTGATTTAAAAAGGGTCATCCTGAGATAACGATCAGAACTGTGTCCATAGCAAATGTCGTTATTCTCAGACAGACAGATACAAGAGTAGTGGTGCAGCTTCTCAAAGTGGATTAAAATTACTTTCAAAAACTTGTCGTTACACTGTTGACAGTGTGTGATGCAGTATAGCACAGTGTAGTAGTCAAAGAGTAGCATGTTCTCACCTCATTAAGAATGCTCTCCAGTGTGGGAGGTGTGTCCACTTGGGGAATGTCAAATTCCTTATCATCAATCTGAGGACATAAGTATTACAGAGAAATGAAGGGTAAGAAAGCAGTATTTGTTTATTTGGGCTTTCTCTGTTGTGTGCAACAGGATTCAACATTAACCATAACTCGATGCCCTTGCTGTTGCCAAGAAAACAATCATGTTAAACTGAAGAAGACAAGAAAAACATAAATATCACACAAAGTTTATACCTCGCTCCGACTTCTTTTTATTTTATATTTTTATTTATTTTTAATGGTTTCATTCTCATCGGACAATTATTGTCATAAAGCTGCCTGTCCACTAAAGCATTTTTCCAAGCTGAAAATGCCAGTCGCCTGAAAACACCCAGCTGGGAGCGCTAGAGCGCTTTGGAGGTGGGCTGCCATGACACCAGGCTATCATAGACTGTAGGCTTCATTCACTCCATCCACGCTCCATATTTTTGCTACCTACTCCGCACCTACTCTTCCCATGCAAAACAATGGAAATAAGTGGCAGCAAGAACAACATCCACCATGTACTGAGGAAGTTAATTAGTTGATTGATGGGCGACTGCGTAGGTAGAAGGTTGTGTCACACCAACACATTTTAAAAGTGCAATGGCCAATGAGGAAACACCAACACTTTAGTACGTTTACATGCACACCAATATTCCACTATTATTCCGAATATGACAATATTCCGAATTTGATACAGGTCATGTAAACAGTATATTCCATTTGGATATTCGGAATAAGGACTTTTTCTGAATGTAGCATTGTCCGATTAAGACATGGGATATGCCAGTATTTTTGGATTTTAGAGGTATTCTTTGGACATGTAAACAGTCCAATTGGAATACGCGCAGTTTACGGACAGTTTACAGCCTTGCCTGTTTATTGCTTACGGCAGGGGTGTCAGGGGTGTTTAAAGAGTGCCAGATTTGATAATGGGAAGATGCCCGGGTGCCAATAGTCCCTTCTGATTTTTTTTCAATAATAAAAGTTATATACAAATGCACTGTTCTGTAACAGTTTTTATGTTCATTGTTGGCAATGTAACCAAATCTACCCCACTCAACAAATCTAAAAAACAAAAATAATTCTGCCTTACTTTTACATCTGTAGTCAGATAACAGAACAAACTGCATGGAATACCTTAAACTTCCATGAAGTTAATAATATCTTAACCTCATGTTCATTTTAAGCATGACTTATTATGAGTAATGCAGAGTTTGCTAACATTTAAGTTTGCAACACATGACTTGCTCTTGTCTTTCACAAACCGAGGCTGAGGGCCATATGAAATCTGGCCATAGGCCAGGATTGGCCGCCGGGCCGGACTTTGGACATGCCTGGTTTATGGTCAACTCTGTGCGTTGCTATGGTTGTTGTATACAAACCAACCAGCCAACAGTTTGCAAGGCTGCAGTAGAGATGCATGCCAAAAGAAAAGGAGGAGAAACACACCAGCTTTTAAACATTATTAAAGACTTAGATATCAAGAGGTTTTTGGATATGCGCAAACATCACAACGCCAACCTTTTTAAGAAGGTGGTTGAAGGAATGAAAGAGGGGACTGTGTTCGCACGGTTGAACAAGTCAGCCACCAGAACACTTTTAAAAATCTTATTTTGCACAGCTACATGTAAACGGGAATAATAGTGGAAAATTCACTTTCATTTCATTTTTCGGGATTAAAGGCAAAAACCGGAATACTATGTGCATGTAAACGTAGTCACTGACTACATTACACTCATTCCGACCAATGGTGGATCTTTATCACACACTCAGTGACAGAGAGACTCAGTGACTCAGCAACATACTGTAGGGGCAGAATTTTGTGGTCCCAAGGCTTGTCCCTGTGGTCCAGCCAAAACACAAAAACATGGCCCGATGGCCTGTGGCCACAAAGGTTTCTCTGTGGACGACCGGGATGATAATAATTAACCATTATTCGACAATAGGAAATTTGACAGATTAACACTATTAAAAACAGTTAAAAACAATATCATAAAAAATTAATTAAAAACAGTCTGTAGCATGGTGAAAGAAACATAGGCTTAAATAGGTTATCTTTTTCCTAACTGCTAGTGACCTTGCTATAACCAGCCATTTGAAATAATCAACAACTGCAATAAATGGGATGGAAGTAGCTCAGTCCGTAGGGAGTTGGGTTGGGAACCAGAGGGTTGCAGGTTTAAGTCCTCACTCTGACATCTCTCCATTTGTGCATGTATAAGACCTGAGCATGTGTGTGTATTTCAGGCCAGTGTGTAGTGTGTTCTAACAAACTAGATAGATTGTAATTTCCCCACTGGGGATCAATAAAAAAAATACATAGTAACTAAAGATGATTTCATTCACGGTTATCGCTGGCTTATCCAGTAAAATCTGTGCTAGGGTTGTGCCGATGGACTATATCATGTTGTGGATGCTGCGGTCTTAGCCTGGTAACCTCTGTGAACTTCAAGTCTAGGGAGGAGGGGGCAGGGGAGACGAGACTTTCCAGTATTTTGAATTTGTACTGCAGTAACTATTTTAAACACTAGCTTATTACATATTGCACCTTTAAGATAAAACTTGTAGTGCTATACAGGAGGAATCCTAGTGGTGGAATAAATAATTTGGGAATACTGGCCCAGATTTGGTAACGCCTGTGGTAGTGGACCATATGGAGCGCGGAGGCTTTTGGAAAACGCAGTCAGTTAGCACCTTTTAGGTTAACTCACACTGTGAAAGCCTCATTGGTAATTAGAGCTAGAATCACCTGGAATTATCATATGTAATGAATCATGCCCCATGTATAACGTACAATATCATCAACATGTCTTGCAAACAACAACCATTTGAATCGTTTTACTCTTGTTTGGGCGTGTAGGTAAAACACGACGGAAGTGACGTCGCTTGAATGCACCATGGACGGCGAGTTTCATATCACAACCAAAGATTCTCTCTGATTAAGCCTACCTCTGAAAACTCTGAACATTACTGAAAGGGAACACATTATTAATTCACTGTCTGAAGGCCAGCTAGTGCCAACATTTCTTGTTTGGCTACGTTTTGGCATGAGCTGCATGGTAAACAATAACGTTTCTTCATCACGTGATAATGTTCACGCGTTAGGTTAGGACTAACGTAAATTCAACATTAAAAAGCAAGGTTTGTAGTTCCAACTAAAGCCGGCGGGTGTATGTAAGGCGTTTCGCTTAACAGTTAACGTTACTATCATTAAAAAATGTGACAGCAGTGAATCCAATGTGAATCCAAGCAGCCTTGTTTACGATGGCCATCTATGGGATAATCCAGCATGCGTAGCTGGACCTCATTTGGACCTGCCATGACCCGTGTTGGGTTCGTTTATAACAAATACGTGTTTTCCCCATAGACTGTAAAAAAAATATCATCACAGTCAGTTTTTCCTCTGGACAGAGAGTAAATAACTGTGCAACCATCATGGTGTATGGACGGGAAAACAAGCGACTGCTGCGGCAGAGTTATTTACTACTCAAGCCTTCCATCGCCATGACATTAGAATAAATAAAGAGTCTCTCACCGCGTCCATCTCCATCAGGTTGAGCTGTGAGGAAGCAGAGAGTAGGCTGCGGGCGTCCGGAGAGTTAGACATCACTGTATTTACATGGACAGACTCGCTTCGCTGTGTCCCTCTGCTGTTCCTCTGACAGGAACTATTACGACTACTTCTTCTTCTCTTGCTTAATACCGGATTGCAAACAACTTTTAGATGTATACCGCCACCTAGTGTGCAGGAGGCGAAATTACGAATCCCACTATGGGAACGCCAAGACCCGCCCTTCAATCACTACTATTGGCCAGGCGTCCAAGGTAACGTGACCCCATTTGTTCATGTCCTATCCCCTGACCAATCCGCTATCCTAACCTTAACCACTCAAGGTGAAATGCCTAACCCCAACCAATCGAGCTGCTTCGGAGGGCGGGTCTTGGCGTTGCCATAGTGGGATTCGTAATTTTGCGTGCAGGAGTGTGTCACATCATGTCATTTTACAATTATCTCAAATTTTACTCATCAGCCCTGTGTCTTGTCACCTTATTTAATGTGCAATATGACATGTTCAGCCTCTTCTTAACCCTCCTGTTTTCCTCGGGTCAAATTTGACCCGTTTTCAAAGAAAAGTTGGTTTTCTTTTTACCAAATCGCCCAAAAATAACATGGATGGTTCCATACAACGCTCTTTCTTTGCAAGTAAAATGAAGGATCAGATCTCTACTTTTATTGATTTTGGTTTTATTAAAATTTATAGCATTTGAAAAAAAATGTAAATGGTTTTTAAAACAGTATCCTGACTAAACGTGCGACATATATCAGTCTGTGATCCACTCAACATCCTCTGATCTTAAAGGTCCAATATGTAATACTGACAGCTAGTGTTTAAAATAGTTACTGCAGTACAAATTCAAAATACTGGAGAGAGTCGTCTCCCCCGCCCCTCCTCCCCAGACTCGAAGTTCACGTTGGTTGCCAGGCTAAGACCGGAGCATCCAACAATGTTGCTAGACGCTTGTCTCACATAACCAGACATTACTCCACAGCACAGCGGAGTAGCTAACGCTAGATGCTGGCTATATTGACAGTCATAAAAGCCCGTGCTCACACGGAGCTCTGTACCCAACTGACACACACACTTCCTCGGCTTAGAATTATGATAGGAACCGCTAAAAACACCACTGCCTTGCACTCCTTTTCCACCCAACTGAAATACTCAAGGTCCTCTCTTTCCGACTTACAGCCCCCCCTCTTGGCTTCAAATAACTCACCGTTGTCGGCTACGGCCGCTGAACAGGCTACACAGTGTAAACAGGCGTGGCCCGCCTGCCTGGTTCTCCGGTAGCGTTAGCAATTAGCAGGGTTAGCATGGTGGCGTTAGCCAGGACCAGTCTGAATCACTTTACTGGCTGTCTCAGTTGTTTTTGCGAGTAACCAACGTGGCTACTCTAGCTATACAATTCAATGGAAGTAGCTACACGAATGTTGAAATGACACAAAGTGCTCGTCTCTAGTAGTTGTGATAAATTAGCCTGAAGCTAATGCTTACCTGTACAGGAGGAAATTAGCCAACTCAGCGTCCTTTTGGGCTCTAAGCTGTCTCCATCTTTCAAATACATCTCCAATATTAACCCGGGATTTGTTACGTCTCTGGTCAAGCAACTGTTAGAAACATGCTGTTTTTTAATGTCGGGTATAATCTATCTCTGTTGATCCCATTCATTTGTTTGGTGCATTCATGGCTGTACTAACGTTACAGCTGCAGCGCGCTGGTTTACGTGTTTACAGTTATATCTGGCAACCCGGCCTGGCTGTCAAACTGGGCAGTTGATAACAACACACAAACCAAAACATAAACATAAATTCCGTCACGGATCGTAAATTTCAAAAAGAAAAAATACTGACTTTAGCATTGTTGTCAGAAAAGATAGTATTTCAGCTTAACATGTTTCCTTAATATCTGATGAGGCATTGGTGTCATTTTTGGATTTATTACAGTACAAATATTACATATTGGACCTTTAAGCACATCCTGTCTCAAAACGATGCTGAAAAACTAGTCCATGCATTCGTTACTTCCAGACTGTACTATTGCAATTCCTTACTATCAGGTTGCCCAAATAAGTCCCTTAAGACTTTCCAGCTGATCCAGAATGCTGCAGCGCATGTTCTGACGAACAAGAGAAAGAGATCATATTTCTCCTGTATTAGCTTCTCTGCATTGGCTCCCTGTAAAATCCAGGCTTGAATTTACAATCCTTCTGACCTACAAAGCTCTAAATTGTCAAGCACCATCATATATTGAAGAGCTCATAGTACCTTACTGTCCCACTAGAGCACTGTGCTCCCAGAATGCAGAGTTACTTGTGGTTCCTAGACTCTCTAAAAGTAGAATTCCTTTGACACACTAAGCTTCCATCTCCTCTCTCTTTCCATCTGTGTGCATCCTTGTCTCAGAAATGCTTGTTACTAACTTAGCTCTGGGGAGCTTAATCCCCAGAGTCCTTATGTTTTTTTTTTCCCCCAGCATGTTTCCTTGGATTAGGGTGGCACCTAAATCATGGTTGCAGCTGTCCCAGTGGGTCTGGGTCTGTCCGAGGTTTCTCCCTAAAAGTAAGTTTTTCTCATCACTGAGGTTTCTTCCTAAAAGGGAGTTTTTCCTTGCCACTGTCGCACTAAATGCTTGCTCTTGGGGGAATTACTGGAATTGGGTCTTTGTAAATTATAGAGTGTGGTCTAGACCTACTCTGTAAAGTGTCCTGAGATAACTCTTGTTATGATTTGATACTAAATAAAATTGAATTGAATTGAATTGAATTATTTCACACTGTTCCTTACGGTAGGTTTCCACACAGCGAAACACCTCGTAATTTTCGGCCAGCGATATTTTGCCTCAGGGGGCGTGGTCGAGAAAACAACACGCAAGACTGCAACAGAACACCGTCTAGCTGAATAATTTTGAGTGTTTAAACTAACATCTACAGTGGTCTATTTGGTGGTGTATTTGCCCTGTTTAAGTTCGTGTGACATATAAGCGTCAATGTTCGCCAACAAATCGTCCAAGCATGCTAGCGATTAGCCTGCCGGCTAGCTGAAAAGTTTGAGTGTTTAAACTTAACTCCCGCCTCCAAACACAAACACGCAGACCTGATTGGTTCTCGAGTGGTCCTCGTTTGAATAAAGTTAAACTTTCGTCAACTTTGTTTCACTCCCCTCGGCGATTTGCTCTCATCTCGCCCAATCAGGGCGAATTTCGTCTCAATTCAACCTCAATGAGAGCGAAGCAAAATTTCACTGTGTGGAAACACACCGTTAAGGTCTCCAAATAGGATATGTAACATTGGTTGGGCTGAAAATGGCCCGGGTGCTGTTCTATGCGCCCAAATGCAACCCTGTGAAATAGCCCTGGATTGAAACGAGAGGTTTTCTCCCTTATATGATTTCTCCTCATACAGCAGCACTGATCAAAAGGGGAGGCAGCAAGTCAGCGAGCTTGTTACGCCCGCAAAAGAGCATTATAATTTTGAAAAACCACAGGTTCCAGTAAATCTTCTAATGGATATGTGTGTTAAGTTATTCAACCAAATGATCAGGGAACTAAACACCTCTTGTCCGCGAGTCTCCTGATAGAGCTCCAGCCAACTCACAGCGGGGTCTGTGAAGGTGGACAGGCCAACCGGCGAGCCAGCGACCACAGCAGGCACCGGCCGGCTGTCACGTCAGACTGTGGAGCTTCTGAACTCCGACACAGTCGAACCAAATTAGCAATTAGCTATCAATTTTTGTAAAAAGGCCCATATTTGAGCTCTACATAGTTGATTTCTCGCATAAAAGTCTCAGAAGTGAATTTAGTAATGAAATAGCAGACGAATAATGTATAAAGTGTCTAAGATCTGCAGGGCTCTCAAGTGT
This sequence comes from Gymnocephalus cernua, assembly GCA_023631565.1. Taxonomy (NCBI): domain Eukaryota; kingdom Metazoa; phylum Chordata; class Actinopteri; order Perciformes; family Percidae; genus Gymnocephalus; species Gymnocephalus cernua. The sequence continues at coordinate 30,556,203 of CM042437.1, read as the reverse complement.
CACGCATTGAAGTCACTCATTTCGGTCTTTTGTCACGCACTCCCGCCACACATTGTATTTCTCACGCAGAAAAACAATTTATATTATAATATATTTAATATGCCCGCTCTCACAATTGAACCGGCAGGAATCAAGCGTCTCTCCTGGAGTTCTTAGTCGAGCCTGCCACTTATCAGCCAATCAACAAAAAAAAGAAAGGGGCTACACCAGACGCGGCGTCAGCTGATTTTGGCGAGGCTTCGGCTCGAATGTTTTGAGTGTAGCCCTGAATGTATTTTGAAAAGTTGACTGACAAATATGAAACGTGGCTTAGTGTCCACTCTCACTGTAAAAAGCTGCAGCTTTAGGTTTATGGACGCGGTCTGCTGTGGAGATGCTGCGGCAGACATGACGCGTTTGAGCTCCGTTAATTCTGTTTTCCACCTCCGACGTAGAGCAGCGTTCAGCCACTTCACTAAACTTTGTCTCATTTAGAGACCCAGACGGGGATCTATGGTCTGTCAGAAGGTCTGAGGTCTACCGTATCAGCAGAGCAATCACGTAATGCACAGCAGACTATTGTGCAGGTGGATTATTTTCTGAAATAGTGTGACTTTATTCTTGTAATATCCTATTATCACTTTATTTTTCACAAAATATCACGACTCCTCCAAATCTCAGAGAGCATGGGATGAGTTATATTTTGAATGTGCAAAAGTTTTGGACATGAGCAGAAATGTTGCTCAAACACATCTGAAATATTAAAGTCCAGGGGTTTATTAATCCATTAAAATTAATAATGTATAATTGAGGTGAATAATTGTCAAATGCACATTTAAGGAGGTTACTTTCCCAACAAAAGATGCAAAAGAGAAGGTAAGAGTAAAGTATGCCTAAGCTACATGTGCTCACTCAGATATAATTAGGAAAGTTGATCCAAAGGAGAATAAATAGTTGAAAGCAATACAGAATACCCGAGAGCCTTACTGCAATATATTCCATTATGTTTTTATATTTGAATTGTAATTTGTGTCCCTTTACATAAAGATATTTCCAGCATATTGATTCAGAAAAAGGTACTAATAGGTGCATAGAAATTCACCACAATGCAGGAAATGAAGTGTTTAATGCTCAACATTTTCTGGGGGTGGACCCCCAGAACCCCCCCATCATAAGTCACCAAACAAATCTTGAACCAGAACCCTGTCCTTTGGGCTGCCAGGCCAGCTATGATTATTGGTGTCATCTAACTAACATCTACAACCAGGAAGCTATAATGAACATACACTGGCTATTAACAGGCTGGGCGGGGGGGGGGGGGGGGGGGGGGATGTCACTCTTGCCTGTCTTCAAAACTTGAGAGCCCTGGATCTGCGCAACCAACATTCAGAACACCACGAGTGGTTTGTATGTAAATTTTGGGGCGTGACAAAGGTACAGACTAGAGCCAAATAAGGTACAGCCATTGAGTTGACGTCAACTACTGGCTTTGTTCACCCGTTTTCAGTGGCAGTTTCAAATTGTGAGATTTGCATAGAGTTTAGCGTTAGCTGCATTTTAACCGTGTTTAATCCATCCAGCTACTAGCTAGCGGTAGGCTAACGTTACCTGCTGTTGAGTATAGTGTTAACCAGCGTCACGTGCAGCGATGTTTCTGTTGTGCATTCACGTCTCCCTCCTTCATTTTACAGTTGAATGGTGGCTAGAACGGCAGAGAGCTTGTAAAAAAAATCTGAACTTGTAAATTGAAATTTGCACTTGTAGCATAGCATAACATTTAGCTACTCATGTACTTTTTTTTACTCTGGTTCATTTTCCATCACAACCACAACTCGGTGATTACAACCTCTCGAATCTATCACTGAAACTTCACACGTGCTCTTTCGCATCACGAAGTGGTGAATCTGCACCTCGACTTTTGCAACACTTCTTGCGATACATTTGGTGCAAAACTAATTTGTACCTGTGGACTTAGGCTGTGGAGCTCTGAGCAAAAAGAATGGGGAAAGCAGGGTTTCTTTGCCAGATGAGGGACAACTCTGTTCGGCTTATTTATGTATCATGGAAGCTTGATGGAATAGCAAGCTAGCGTTAGCTAATTAACCAACCAGCCCGCTTCTAATGAATACCTTTTAATTATCTTAACACTTTTTAACAGACAAACTGAAACACTGGCGGTGAGCTCCAGGTCGGGATTGGCCAGCGTAGCAACATTGCTATTGCCAGAAAGCTTCGCTGCCGACCTTGACCTGCAGTCGGAGCTCCAGGACACGGAGAGCCCCACACCCGGTAGCAGCGGCAGTGGCCAGGTTATGTCAATGGCCACCTTTTCCCATGGTCCATCTGGCAGTTTAACAGGTGTAAGTGGTGCAGGTGCAGTCTTCACTGTTTTGTCATTGTATTGGCATGACACACATGAAGCTATCTTACTCTGTACATCTTTGTCCATTTGTGGCCACCAATACAGTTCTCGCAGTTGCAGTTTAGTGCGCATCACTCCCTGGTGCCCCTCATGTGCTCAAGTCTACCACTTTGGATCGCAGTGATGAAGGCACAATCAAGCGGTTAGTACCTCTCTTGACAAGTGTTTAGTCAACAGCCAGTTTGTCTTGAACATTGAAGTATGAAGGTAGTTCATTTGGTACATTCTTTTTTTTTAAACACTTTATTTGTACATTTCCAGTTATTACATTAAACAATCATATTCTCTATCTTACAAATAATCATAGAAAAACAATCCCAAAAAGACAAAGACAGACCAAACCTAAAATCAACCTGACAGACTTGTAACAGACAACAGACCGACAGGAGATGAAAAAAAACAACAACAACAAAAAAAAAAAGTGCACCTAACATTCGTTATGACAGGATCGACCAAGGGCAGGTTTAAACATTCAGAGTTCCAGTTCCAGACCAGGTAAATTGTTCACATAAGTCATCAGAGGGTCCCAGATTTTGTGGAATCTGTTGATGGAACCGTTGAGGGTACATCTGATTTTTTCCAGCTTAACATTCTGCATAATGTCCCTGATCCAGTGGTGGTGTGATGGAGGAGTAGCAGCCTTCCATTTAAATAAAATCAAGCGTCTAGCTAGTAAGGAAGAAAAGGCAATGACCCTCTGTAGATGACCAGGGGGAGCAGATCCCGTTGAATCAGAAAACCAACCGAAAATAGCAGCCAAGGGAGAGGGTGAGATGTTATAAGCATAAGCATTAGAAATGACTTCAAAAAAGGATGACCAGAAAGAAACAAGTTTCGGACAAGACCAGAACATATGATAGGAAGTAGCTGGCGCCTGTTTACATCTATCGCATAATGGGTCTACGTTTGGAAATATTCTTGCTAATTTGGCTTTTGAGAAGTGCAACCTGTGTAACACTTTGAACTGTATTAAAGAATATCTGGAGCATATGGAAGAAGAATGGACTCTAGTGAGTGCCATGTCCCATTCCCCATCAGACAGTTGCGCCCCCAAGTCATTTTCCCACTGTTCTCGAATATGCGAAATAGAGAGGTTGCAGCTATCCATGATATGGGAATAAATAAATTATATTATTCTCTTAGTCAGCATATTGACCCGCAATAGGGAATCCAAACAAGAAGGAGAGGGGAGTGTAGGGAAGTTAGCAAACTTTTTCATTTGGTACATTCTTTCTGCATTTTGGCCAGCCTTTCTGTATTTGCTGTCGCAATTGAGTTAGTTCACGTGGCAGTGAACTCAGACAAGGACATGGCATGCAAAGAGTCCATGAAAACAGTAGCTACTATGTCTAGTTCCACTTCAGCTTCTCCTGTGTTAGGCAGTGGAAGCCTGGACAGGCAGTCGGCAGTCACGTTCAGTTTCCCAGGGCAGTCCTGGATCTCGGGTGCAATCTGTGGTATTGTGCTTGGTGCAGTTGGATCATCAGAGCGGTCAACTTTAACAACTTTTGAGCCCTCAATACACATGTGCAATGCTGCAACTAGATCTAGCCCTAATAGAGCAGTGCCTGACTTTACCACTACAAATGAGCCTGTGGTAGAATGCCCATCATGAGCAACTGTGGCATGCATACACCCTTTAAGGTATTTTCTCTCTTGAATATGTAAACAGGTTCACTGCAGGCTCAGAAAGTTCATATGTAGGAAAGAGCGTCTGGTAAGTGTTCTCTAGAATGATAGAAACTGATGAATCGGTGTCTACTATTAGCTCAGTATCATGACAGTGTCCATTTGCATTCACTTGCACAGTACAGAGAATTTTATCTTGCACAGTACCAGTCATTAAAAGCGCAGTCAGTTCGTTTATCATTATTTCATGCATCTCCTTTTGTCCAGATCGACACATTTTGGAAAAATGTCCCACTTTTCCACATGAATTGCACATCACTTTAGCAGCAGGGCATGACGGTTTATATGCAAGATGTGTGGTGGATCCACAACGGTAGCAGGAGCGGTGGCTAGTTGTAGGCGCCATTGTTAAAGCAGGTGTCCTTTTTCCTTCTGGCGGGCCTTCCTTTGCTGTGTATGTATGGCTCTCACCAACGCAGCAGCAGCAGTAGTAGTAGTAGTAGTAGTAGTAGTAGTGTCGGAGAGAACGTCAGCATTCTGTAGCCCAGCCTCTATCTGCAGGGCCAGTGAAGTAGCTTTAGCCAGGGTCAGATCCGCTTCTAACAAAAGTCTGTCTCATACGCGTATGTCTGCAACACGCTCTCAGTTGATCAGTTGATCAGTCAGATCAGTTGATCTGGAATCATTTGCTGCTCCATTTCACCAAACTGACACAGTGCAGCCAGTTCACGTAATGAGGTTAGATACTGGTTTATTTACTCATCTGGTCGCTGTGCTCTCTGGCGAAATTTGTAACATTCCACAATTACATTTACTTTAGGAATGAAGTGGTTTTTAAAGGGGTGATAGACTGATTTTATAGGGTATTTCACACTGTTCCTTAAGGTCTCCTAATAGGCTATGTAACATTGGTTGGGCTGAAAAAGGCCTGGTTGCTATTTTTATGGGTCCTAAACTACACTGTGAATATGGCCCTATTTTGAACAAGAGATTTTCTTCCAAATGTAGTATGCTCATGAATATTTAGATGAGCTGTGCTCTGACTGGTTGCACGCACACACGCACGCACGCACACACACACACACACACACACACACACACACACACAGGCACACACACACACAGCGTTGCACACACACACACACACACACACACACAGGCACACACAGACACAGCGTTACACACACACACACACATACACACACACACACACACACACACACACACACACACACACACACACACACACACACACACACACACACACACACACACACACACACACACACACACGGGCACACACAGAAACCTCCACCAAGGAATCACAACTCACCCTGTGCCAGCGCGGAGTTAGCAGAAACAGCCCTGCAGGCCGTTGCGTTAGATCCAGTGAGTAAGTCCCGCTCATTGTCCGATATACTCGTTCTAAACACTTTTCTCTGGGCCATTATTCCAGGCCGGACTCTGGCTGTGACGGCAGATTGTGGAGCTTTTCAAGTCCGACATTGTCATACCAAATCTGCAATTAGCCATAAATGTTCGTTAAACGGCCCATATTTGAGCTCTACATAGTTGATTTCTTGCATAAAAAAGTCTCAGAATTGATTTTAGTATTGGAATAACAGACGAACAATGTATATAATTTATAATCTGATAGATCTGTGCGACCTAGACTGATCTCTAGTCAGTGGTGTATGTAAATTTCGGGGCGTGACAAAGACAGAGACCTGAGCCAAATAAGGGACAGCCAGTTGGGAAATAAGGGGACTATGTATGAAAATGTGTGTAATTCCTAAGCCCTTCCTCCAATTTTGATGTAAATATCCTCAAAATAAAGCTGAAAGTGTGCACTACACGATGATTTCATTTAAAATCCATTGTGTTAGTGCACAGGGCAAAAAATATAAAAAGTGTGTCACTGTCCAAATATTTCCGGACATAACTGTACAACCCCAAATCAGAAAAAGTTGGGACAGTATGGAAAACACAAATAAAAAAAGAAAGTAGTGATTTCTAAATGTACTTTGACTTGTATTTCATTGCAGACAATGTGAACACAAAATATTTCATGTTTTGTCTGGTCAACTTAATTTCATTTGTAAATATACATCCTTTCCTGTTATTCAGACCTGCAACACATTCCAAAAAAGGTTGGGACAGGAGCAATTTAGGGCTAGTAATCAGGTAAATTGGTTAAATAATGATGTGATTTGAAACAGGTGATGTCAACAGGTGATTGTAATTATGATTTGGTACAAAAGCAGCATCCAAGAAAGGTCTAGTCCTTTAGGAGCAAAGATGGGCCGAGGATCGCCAGTTTGCCAACAAATACGTGAGAAAATTATTGAAATGTTTAAAAACAATGTTCCTCAAAGAAAGATAGGAAGACATTTGCTTATTTCACCTTCAACAGTGCATAACATAATTAAAAGATTAAAAGAATGAGGAGGAATTTCAGTGCGTAAAGGACAAGGGCGCAACCCTAAGTTGAACAACCGTGATCCCCGAGCCCTCAGGCAGCACTGCATCAAGAATTGTCATTCATCTATAAGCGATATCACCACATGGCCTCAGGACTATTTTGGCAAATCTTTGTCAAGTACCACAATACGTAGTTACAGCCACAAATGCCAGTTAAAACTGTACTGTGCCAAAAGGAAGCCCTATGTTAACAGTGTCCAGAAGCGCCATCGACTTCTCTGGGCTCGGAGGCATCTGGGACGGACCATCACACAGTGGAAACGTGTACTGTGGTCAGATGAATCAGTATTTCAGGTATTTTTTGGGAGAAATGGACGCCGTGTGCTCCGGACCAAAGAAGAAAAGGATCATCCAGACTGTTACCAGCAACAAGTCCAAAAGCCAGGGTCTGTCATGGTATGGGGTTGTGTCAGTGCCCTTGGCAAAGGTAACTTGCACTTCTGTGATGGCACCATTAATGCTGAAAAGTACATTGAGATTTTGGAGCACAATATGCTGCCTTCAAGAAGACATCTTTTCCAGGGACGTCCATGCATAGTTCAACAAGATAATGCAGAACCACATTCTGCACACATTACAAAGTCCTGGCTGCGGAGGAAGAGGACACGGGTACTTGACTGGCCTGCCTCCAGTCCCGACCTGTCTCCAATAGAGAATGTGTGGCGCATTTTGAAGCGCAAAATGCGACAACGAAGACCCCGTACTGTTGCACACCTTAAGACTTGTTTGCAGCAAGAATGGGACAAAATTGCACCTGAAACACTTGGTGTCTTCAGTCCCTAAACGTTTTTTAAGTGTTGTGAAAAGGAATGGCAACATTACAAAGTGGTAAATGCTTTACTGTTCCAACTTCTTTTGAAATGTGTTGCAAGAACCAAAATAGGAATTTTGTTTATTTGAAAAAAAAATCAATATAAATCAGGAGGAACACATTACAGTATTTTTGGATTGCTTACACACTAAAATTAAAAGTAGTACACTATTAGCAAAACCTTACACTCAAGAAGCAAAACATCAGCCCATATTTGCACAACTATAAGCACATTGTCAACCTCACACTTGTTGCAAAACTCTACACACAGTGATTTGCAAAACACTAAACACACTTAACATTACACACAAAAATCTATCATGAAGTCACTTCCTTGCAATACCAAAGCACTGACTGTCAAATTACCGCACCGTCCAACCAATTGGTTCAACACAGTCATCAGGTGTGCAAACACTTGTTTGCTTAATTGTAGACACACCAATCAGGTGTATAAGCACTATAAAAAGAAGCAGGTGAGTTCATCGGTCTTCAAGCACAATGGAAAGAGTCAGAGAAAGAGTAAGACGAGGAGAACGAGGAGGACAAGGAGGAGGAGGAGGAGGAAGAAGGGGAGGAAGAGGAATCAACAGAGGAGGAATCAACATGCTGGAGGTAGAGGTAGAGGTAGAGGTAGAGGTAGAGGTAGAGGTAGAGGAAGAGGAAGAGGAAGACAAGAAGGTGCTCAAAGAGGACCGAATCTGACAAATGAGATCCACGCAACACTGGTTGGCCACGTTATCAACCACGGCCTGACGCTGAGGGAGGCTGGACTGCGAGTACAGCCAAATCTAAGCCGATACACAGTGGCAAGTGTGATAAGAATTTCGACTGGAAAATAGGTATTGTAAAAATATCATCATATCAAAAACATCTGCACGGTTTTAGTAACTGCTTACAGTACTGTATTCTATGCACTATCAGCACTTCTGTTACCTTTTCCTGTGAAATTACTGTACTATTGTATAGTGTTTTTTTTCTACATAGGATTGAGGGTCAGGAACGACAAGGGGGAAGGCCTCCTATGTTCACAGAACAGCAAGAGAGGGAGATAGTAAACATGGTTTTGGCCAACAATGCTATAACACTCAATTAGCTCCAAACTAACATTGTCAATAACCACGCCAGTTTCAACGATATCCCTCAGGTCTCAACATCAACACTGGCATGAATCCTTAAAAAAAAAACATATTCAAATGAAGCAAATGTATTGAGTGCCTTTCGAGCGCAATTCCAAAAGGGTGAAACAACTGCGGCATGATTATGCAGAGGTATGTATTCACTTTAGCAGTGTGATCTTGCATACTGTCTCATAATCTTTTACTGTACTGTAATATGTATACTACATCTACACTGAACTACACAATTTTGCCTGACACTGTTTTCAGAGAGTTTTACAAATGGATGGAGAGGAGATCCAGCATGAGTTCATTTACGTAGATGAGGCTGGGTTCAACCTGACGAGAACACGAAGGAGGGAAGAAACATCATTGGCCACAGGGCTATAGTCAATGTCCCAGGGCAACGTGGGGGTAATATAACACTCTGTGCAGCCATTACACAGAATGGGGTCCTCCACCGCCATGCCCATATGGGCCCTTACAACACAGCACTCGTACTTACATTCTTGGACCAATTGCACAACATAACAGCATTAAATCAAATCGATCATATGCAATACATTGTTGTCTGGGACAATGTGTCTTCCCACCGCTCTGCACTGGTTCAGAACTGGTTTCAGCAACATCCACATTTCACCGTCCTATATCTTCCACCATACTCTCCATTCCTCAACCCTATAGAAGAGTTTTTCTCGGCATGGCGGTGGAAGGTATATGATCTCCGTCTCCAGGCTGAGGTACCCCTCATCCAAGCCATGGAGGAGGCCTGTGACCAGATGGAGGTAGCAGCAATGCAAGGATGGATTCGTCATTCAAGACGTTTCTTTCCAGGGTGTCTTGCTAATGACAACATTGCCTGCGATGTTGATGAAATTCTCTTGCCAGATCCAGCTAGGCGAAGAGACAATGTCTAGTTTTTTTTTGTTTGTTTTGTTTTTTACAGTAAACTTACAGTACCATATGTAAAGTGACATTTTGTTACAGTTATGAATCTCCATGTCAACATTTTGGGCGTGTTGAGAAATAAATGACTTTCTTGAGTCTGCAACATTGGTCTTGTGTAGTGTTTGGTGAATTTACATTATATTTTTACTTTGTTGATGGTAGCCTACTCTAATCATAGGGAAGTAGAAGTGCTAAAAGTGTTTTAGGTTTATCACAGCAGAGTGTAACTCGTGCAAACAGAGTATAGTAATGTGAAACGTGTGTGTTTCATATGGTAACAAAGTGTGTTTTTTAAACAGAAGTGTATAGTTTTTACAAGAGTGTTTAATTATGCAAAGGATCTGTAGTGTTTTGCTAATTGTGTGTGTGGTTGTGCTACTTGTGTGTAGTGTTTTGCTAACACGGGCCCTGTTTTGAACATCATGCTTAAGCAATCCAAAAAAACTGTAAATTATGTGTTGTTGTATTGTCTACAATGAAATACAAGTCAAAGTACATTTAGAAATCACTACTTTCTTTTTTTATTTGTGTTTTCCATACTGTCCCAACTTTTTCTGATTTGGGGTTGTATATACTGTTGTTTGTTTCGTTTATGACAGCATACGGATGCATTAAATAATTTTTTATTTATTGTATTTCCATTTTCCATTTTCATGTGAAGCATTTATTTCATTGTTTTTTCAATACCCCTTTGTTCATTGTTTATTTTCAGTTTATTTTTTCCCCTGTGGTGTGTGTTCTTTCTCATTGTATGAAAACAAATCATTTATTTAGTTTTAAATAAATATCTGTATGTTGTCCAGCACTTTGTCATTTCTTTCCCTTTTCTTAATACAATACTTTTTTACTTGTCTCTTTTGTATCTGCTAGCTTTTGCAACTCATTTATAAATGCTTTGTAAAGCAAGTCCTCACTTTAGATGGGCTCACGCCATGTAGTCAACTAATCAGTAGTAACTCATGAGTTACTCATGAATTTAAAGGCATATTTCACCACTGGAAAGCTGAATATATCTTTAAATTGGGTCACTTATGTAGCAGAAATGTGAATTTTTTTTAAATTGGTCCCTTCTAGGCCGAGAAAAGCCAGAAAATGTGTTTTTGGCTCATATGGATGAAAGACACCAAATCCCAGAATGCACTTCGCTTCACTGCTTTGAGTCCACTCCCAAGCCACGCCTACCGCTTGACAGACAGAGAGGCATTCGACTCAACTCAATGTGTTTTATTGTTATTTCAACCATATACATGAAACAACGTTTCATCGTGGCTCAAGTGGTGTTACACATTTAAAATATATAAAAACGACATTATATAAAAATGACATACGAAACAGGCTACATTTAGTGCACACACATTATAGGCTCTGTAAAGTTCAGCTAACGCATACTAGCATTAGCACTTGGTGGGCTGTAAACACCGAGTATAAACACAGCCGTGAATTAGCGTGGAATGTCGAATGGTCGGCATTTAACAGTCACAAACTCCAGCGGTTAGCAGTTAGTTAGATACAAATCACCACATTTCTGCACCAGTCCGTGTTAACACAGCCCACCTTCACATGTCTTTTACCCAGTGACAGAGCATCTCTAGCTCGGATCGTCGGAGGGCTAGCAGGCCTGGTAGCTGGACAGTCCGGTACGCTGTTGTTCAGCCATGTTTCCACGAAAACAAAAAACACAGCAGTCTCTGAACTCACGTTGGGAGTTTCGTTGAAGTTGGATGTAATCCAGTTTGTTGTTTAATGAACGGACACTTGCAAGCAGGATTGATGGGACAGGTGTCCGGCTAGCATTAGCTTCCCACCTAGCTGATGAGGATGTCCCCTACCCGGCTTGGGGCATCGAGCGAGACCGCTGGTCTCCGTGCTGGTCTCCATGCTGGTCTCCCTGCAGGCAAAGCTCTCATAGTGTGCCGATTATTCCCTCTGTAATAACGTTTCCTGCATATTCTCCGATCTGTACCGATGTACCATGTGCGGTAGTTTGAATGCACATAATTGTTGTAAAAGTTTGCTGCTGAGAAGACAGAGCCCTGTTTAGCGAAGATTCAAGATGGCTGACATTTCGTTTTTTTTCCGGCTGAGATCAGCTCGCTTCGGGTGATGGGCAGGTTGAAAACATGCGGAAGTAGCTCCTACTACTGGCTGTAGCCCTTTGTCATTTTACAAGATTTTTTCCAGATTCCCAATACAGAGATCTCCCGTCTCAGAGTGACATGAGGAAGGGACGCACGGTCATTCAGAAATACTACCGGGTTTCTACTGATACAAAGCTGAATGCTAAATCTGTGAAGTATCCCTTTAAGTGTTGGTAAGTGCTTGTTAAAGATGCATTAACACACTAACTATCCGTAGGCATATTTCTGAAGGCATGTCTAAATTGAACAATACATGTGTGTGTCCAGGTTCTGTTAGCCTTTGCAACTCATTTATAAATGCTTTGTAAAGCATAGAAAGTGCTCACTTTAGATGGGCTTACACAATATACCTAACTAATTAGCAGTAACTCCTGAATTATTCATGGATTACATTATTGGTAAGTATTTGTAACAGATGTATTAACACCCCAGCTATTAGTTTAGGCCTATTTCTAAATCATAACATTTTATTTAAGGCATGAACAAATGTAGGTCTAGATAGTCTGTTAATCATTAACTTCCTAGTTTTAACCAACCTTATACATTACTGAGTACCTAGTTAATAATGATAATGACTTAATTTACAAATGGTTAATGCATCATTTATGAATTATTTAAAAAAACAACTTATAAACATTTTACATGGGCTTACTTACTATATGGACAAACCATTTACTAAGTGTATTTACAAATGCTTTACTGATTAGAATGAATGTAGGAACTATGCTTTACAAATGATGAACAAAGAAATTACTAATAGTTTGTAAATAGTTTATAAAGGGAAAATGATTTAATTTACCAATGGTTTTCGCAATACGTATTAAGTGTCAAACTTCTATTTATCAACATAACTTTCGAGAGACTTATTTACTATGAACATACCATTTATGAGTGTGTATACAAATGCATTATTTATGAGAATTAACATAGGAACAAATTATGAACAAAACATTTAGTAATAGTTTGCAACTGGTTTATAATGGGGAAATGATTTCAATTATAAATGGTTGTTTCATTTTTTATTAAGTATAAATCATGTACAACCCCAAATCAGAAAAAGTTGGGACAGTATGGAAAACACAAATAAAAAAAGAAAGTAGTGATGTCTAAATGTACTTTGACTTGTATTTCATTGCAGACAATACAACAGCACATCATTTAATGTGTTCCTCATGATTTTTATTGTTTTTTTTTTTTTTCAAAAAAACAAAATTCCTTTCTTGTGTTCTTGCAACACATTTCAAAAAAAGTTGTAACAGTAAAGCATTTACCACTTTGTAATGTTGCCATTCCTTTTCACAACACTTAAAATACGTTTAGGGACTGAAGACACCAAGTGATGAAGTGTTTCAGGTGTAATTGTGTCCCATTCTTGCTGCAAACAAGTCTTAAGGTGGGCAACAGTACGGGGTCTTCGTTGTCGCATTTTGCGCTTCAAAATGCGCCACACATTCTCTATTGGAGACAGGTCGGGACTGCAGGCAGGCCAGTCAAGTACCCGTATCCTCTTCCTCCGCAGCCAGGACTTTGTAATGTGTGCAGAATGTGGTTTTGCGTTATCTTGTTGAAATATGCATGGACGTCCCTGGAAAAGATGTCTTCTTGAAGGCAGCATATTGTGCTCCAAAATCTCTATGTACTTTTCAGCATTAATGGTGCCATCACAGAAGTGCAAGTTACCTTTGCCAAGGGCACTGACACAACCCCATACCATGACAGACCCTGGCTTTTGGACTTCTTGCTGGTAACAGTCTGGATGATCCTTTTCTTCTTTGGTCCGGAGCACACGGCGTCCATTTCTCCCAAAAAATACCTGAAATACTGATTCATCTGACCACAGTACACGTTTCCACTGTGTGATGGTCCATCCCAGATGTCGACGGCGCTTCTGGACACTGTAAACATAGGGCTTCCTTTTGGCACAGTACAGTTTTAACTGGCATTTGTGGCTGTAACTACGTATTGTGGTACTTGACAAAGGTTTGCCAAAGTAGTCCTGAGCCCATGTGGTGATATCGCTTATAGATGAATGACGATTCTTGATGCAGTGCTGCCTGAGGGATCGGAGATCACGGTTGTTCAGTTTAGGCTTGCGCCCTTGTCCTTTACGCACTGAAATTCCTCCTCATTCCTTGAATCTTTTAATTATGTTATGCACTGTTGAAGGTGAAATAAGAAAATGTCTTCCTATCTTTCTTTGAAGAACATTGTTTTTAAACATTTCAATAATTTTCTCACGTATTTGTTGGCAAACTGGCGATCCTCGGCCCATCTTTGCTCCTAAAGGACTAGACCTTTCTTGGATGCTGCTTTTGTACCAAATCATAATTACAATCACTTGTTGACATCACCTGTTTCAAATCACATCATTATTTAAACAATTTACCTGATTACTAGCTCTTAATTGCTCCTGTCCCAACCTTTTTTGGAATGTGTTGCAGGTCTGAATGACAGGATAGGATATATATTTACAAATGAAATTAAGTTGACCAGACAAAACATGAAATATTTTGTGTTCACATTGTCTGCAATGAAATACAAGTCAAAGTACATTTAGAAATCACTACTTTCTTTTTTTTGTGTTTTTCATACTGTCCCAACTTTTTCTGATTTGGGGTTGTACTTACAAACATAATTTTCTAGATAGGCTTATTTACTATGAACAAACCATTTATAACTGTGTGAACAAATGCTTCACTGATGATCAATTATGTCTGAACAATAAATTAATAATGATGAACAAACCATTAACTAATAGGTAACAAATGCTGACAGGACTCCACACTAACTTTTTGCCTTGGTTGCACTGGTGCGCCTAACTTTTTTATTTAGGTGCACCAGCACAAAATTTAGGTGCACCCACATTTTTCCTTGCGTCGCCATTAACGGCACAATTTCAAGGTCACCTTTTTATCACACTCCATATACTTTCATTTATATTATGTAAATTATTTTAAACAAGAATAAGGTGTAGGTAAATACTTTTTAGTTGAAGCACAATCATACTGCATATATATATATATAAAAATGTAAAGTGCTTCACTGAGCTGCCAAACTAAAACATTTTAAGTAAAACGTTTCAAACGATAGAAAGTGCTACTGTTTCAAAGTTCTTCCCTGAACACTGAACACATTTCATGGCTCAAAGTCTATAGCAGATAACAGACTGATTAAAAGACAAAGAGGGCGCCCGGTTAGCTCAGTTGGTATATATAGAGGTTTAATCCTCGACGCAGCGGGCCAGGTTCGACTCCGACCTGCGGCCCTTTACTGCATGTCATCCCCCCCTCTCTCTCCCCTTTCATGTCTTCAGCTTTCCTATCAAAATAAAGGCCGAAAATGCCCCCCCCCCCCCCAACAAAAAAAATAGGGAGAGAGAGAGAGAGAGAGAGAGAGAGAGGGGGAGAGTGCGATGGACTGAAGCGTATGCTACTCACAGAGTGACGGCTGACTCATTATGAACGGGTCCAGCACGGGTCGAATGCTTTGGCGGGTCAGCAGGGTTACACACGTCTTGTGTATGAAATGTCTGTATTGTCACTGCGCTGCATTTTTATGAATTATGATATTCTGGCCACATCTCTCGCCCAGGTCCAGCAGGCTCCGTCTGAAGTTAGTTGCATTCAATAACTTCGTCTGTGTTTTTCGCCGTGCGGCAGCCGCAATAACAGAGTTACCAGCAGAAACACTGGTACAAATACAGGTTTCCCTCTTATGCTTAACAATATACAGCTGTGTTAATAACACTTAAAACTGTAAACAAATGTCTCAGTGTGTCTCTCCACGTTGCAGGGGAGTCTGTGTGTGACAGTGAGTGAATGGGGGCACGGCTGCGCGGAGAGTAGGAGAGATCCAAACACGTGCACGGCTTTACAGAAGAAATGGGTCATTGTGACGGCCCTATCCACCGCCAGCATGTAATGTGGGGTAATGGGTTTGATTTTCACAAATAACTACAAACCATCCATCGTCCATCCATCGTCGTCCGCTTATCCGTGGTCGGGTCGCGGGGGGAGCAGCTCCAGCAGGGGACCCCAAACCTCCCTTTCCCGAGCCACATTAACCAGCTCTGACTGGGGGATCCCGAGGCGTTCCCAGGCCAGGTTGGAGATGTAATCCCTCCACCTAGTCCTGGGTCTTCCCCGAGGCCTCCTCCCAGCTGGACGTGCCTGGAACACCTCCCTAGGGAGGCGCCCAGGGGGTATCCTTACCAGATGCCCGAACCACCTCAACTGGCTCCTTTCGACGTGAAGGAGCAGCGGCTCTACTCCGAGCTCCTCACGGATGACTGAGCTTCTCACCCTATCTCTAAGGGAGACGCCAGCCACCCTCCTGAGGAAACCCATTTCGGCTGCTTGTACCCTGGATCTCGTTCTTTCGGTCATGACCCAACCTTCATGACCATAGGTGAGGGTAGGAACGAAAACTGACCGGTAGATCGAGAGCTTTGCCTTCTGGCTCAGCTCTCTTTTCGTCACAACGGTGCGATAAACTGAATGTAATACCGCCCACGCTGCGCCGATTCTCCGACCAATCTCCAGCTCCATTGTCCCCTCACTCGCGAACAAGACCCCAAGGTACTTAAACTCCTTCACTTGGGGTAAGGACTCATTCCCTACCTGGAGAAGGCACTCCATCGGTTTCCTGCTGAGAACCATGGCCTCAGATTTAGAGGTGCTGATCCTCATCCCAGCCGCTTCACACTCGGCTGCAAACCGATCCAGTGAGTGCTGAAGGTCACAGGCCGATGATGCCATCAGGACCACATCATCTGCAAAGAGCAGCGATGAGATCCCCAGCCCACCGAACTGCAACCCCTCCCTACCACGACTACGCCTCGATATCCTATCCATATAACTACAAACATATTATTTTTAGATATGTTTATTCTTTTCATAAATTATGTTCGTTTCATAAATTGTTGATTTGTACCTGTGTTTCGTTTCTCCACATGCTGCTGCTGCTGAGCCATCTGCCAAAGGGGGAGCTGGAGTTTGAAACTGTCCTTTATACTCCACCACAGGAAGTGGAAGGAACCAACTCTTGGCAGTGGGCTGGGGGACTCTGAACTATGAAATACTTAACAACACAGCAGCATGTGGATAATTTGTTGGTGTTAGACTAATATTGGGGATTTGGTAGTGTTTGTTTTGTTAGTAATCTCTTATGGTTGGTTGTGGGGTTTAAGTTGGGTCTTGGTAATTGTAGTAAGTTACATGTTTTCCCTTTGTGTTTGGGGTGGGCTAGTCTTGGGGTATATATACCCTTCTCTCCAGTGTTTCGGGGGTCTGGTTGGTTTATGTTAAAGGTACCTGGTGTTATTGTTATGTTGACCTCAGTTTTGTTAAAGACCCACTTCTAAGTATTTTGTTGAAACTTTAATGGCTATAGCTGGCAAAAATAAAGCCTACATTTTTTTCTGAACAGCAACTGTGTGTCCTTGCCTATACTGCTTGGTCCCTGACAATTGGTGGCAGTGGTGGGATGATTCAGTATAAAGGACACAAGAGTTTTTTTTTCTTTTTTTTCTTTCTCTTCTCCTCTCCTTTTTTTTGTTAGAATGCCACGAGGAAGAGGAAGGGGAGTTGATCGAGGACCGCAATCAGAAACTGAGGGCCGAGCAAACAATGAGGCAGATGAAGGTGGAAGCATGGGCATGGAGGACAAAGATATGGCAGAGCCAACCATTGCTGACATGGTAAACCTCTTTCGGACTCACCTGGGGCAGCAGCAAGACCGTGAGGACCGATGGGATCAGGAGGCAGCCAGGCAAGAGAAGAGGTTCAAGACACTTCAACACCAGTTCAATCTTCTTCAATTAGAGGTTCAGGCAAGGACCACACCTGAATTGGGATCCTCCTCTCCCCAGCAAAATGCCCAGAAGTGTTTCCCTTGAGGTCAGTTAAAGCAAAGGCGGTAGCATCTTGCCTTGTCCAGTTTCTTTCAAGGGTTGGGTTCCCCCAGGAGATACTCACTGACCAAGGCACTAACTTTATGTCTAAGCTGCTGAAGGATGTGTATCAGTTGCTGGGTATCAGAGGTTTGAGAACTACACCATACCATCCACAAACTGATGGACTCACTGAACGGTTTAATCAGACACTCAAACAGATGCTCCGTAAATTTGTTGATGACACTGGCTCTGATTGGGACCAGTGGTTACCTTACCTGCTGTTTGCTTACAGAGAAGTACCACAAGATTCCACTGGGTTTTCACCATTCGAGTTGCTATTTGGGCATGACGTGAGGGGGCCTTTAACTCTCCTGAAAGAAATGTGGGAGGGGCTCCCAAGTGGAAAAGAACCTTTGAATGTTGTTTCTTATGTTCTTCAGATGAGAGAGAAACTGGAGAAGATGACGGTGTTGGCACAGGAGCACATGGCAGCTGCACAGCTCAAGCAAAAGGCTTGGTATGACCGGGTGGCGAGAGAAAGGAGTTTTGAGCTTGGTCAGAAGGTGCTGGTGATGCTGCCTACAGAGGAGAGCAAGCTTCTGGCTAAATGGCAAGGACCTTATGAGGTAATTAGAAAGATCAGCTCTACCACGTATGCAATCTCCACTCCAGGGCGGAGTCATCCTAGGGTCCTACATATCAACATGCTGAAAGAGTGGATCCCTAGACCAGAGAAAAATGCTGTGGAGAGACCTAGTGTGCTGCTCATCCGGAATGTGGGGGATGAGGAGGTGGAAGAGCAGTATTTGCCAGTACCTGTCCCTTCAGTGCCGAATATGGATCACCTCACCGAGGCCCAGCAGTCACAGGTGAGGTCTCTGTGTATACCAGATGTCTTTCAGGAGAACCCTGGCCATACAACACTGGTAGAGCATGACATTATTTTGAAGAAAGATGCCCCTGTCAGACGTAGGACTTACAGGATTCCTGAGCGCCTGCTTGGCCCACTGAAAAAGGAAATTGCTCTGATGCTGTCTCTTGGAATTGTTGAGTCCTCAAAAAGTGAGTGGTGCAACCCTGTCGTCCTGGTGCCCAAAAAAGGATGACACACTCAGGTTTTGCATTGATTTCAGATATCTGAATGCCATTTCCAAATTTGACTCCTATCCAACACCTCGCATTGATGACCTGATTGAACGCTTGGGCAAGGCAAAATACCTTACTACCATTGATCTGTGTAAAGGCTACTGGCAGGTCCCTTTAGCACAGTCATGCCGTGAGTTAACAGCCTTCAGAACTCCCTGGGGACTCTATCACTTTAAAGTTATGCCTTTTGGGTTACATGGGGCCCCCGCTACTTTCCAGAGGCTTGTTGATAGAGTTTTGGGTGGCCTATCAGATTTTGCCATGGCCTACCTGGATGATATTGTTGTTTTTAGTGGCACATGGGATGAACATCTGAAACATCTTCAAGTGGTTTTTGAGTGTCTCCAGGTTGCAGGACTCACTGTGAATGCTGCCAAGTGTACCTTTGCTAAAGCGGAAACGGAGTACCTTGGCCATGTCATTGGGAGAGGGGTCATCAAACCACAGGTGCAGAAGGTTCAGGCCCTCCAGTCTTGCCCACTCCCATAAACAAGAACCCAGCTGAAGTCCTTCCTTGGTATGTCAGGTTGGTACCACAAATTTATACCTAACTACTCTACCAGAGCAGCTGTGCTTACAGATATGACCAGTCCCAAAAAGCCCAATCAGCTCTGTTGGACAAAGGAGGGCGAAACGGCCTACAAGGATATTCAGCAGGCTCTGAGCAGCGATCCTGTGTTGCATTGCCCTGACTTCGAACAACCATTCATCCTGCAGACCGATGCTTCAGGCCGCGGGCTTGGTGCTGTGCTACTTCAAGGCCCGGAAGGGTCCCGTCAGCCAGTGGCGTATGTGAGTAGAAAACTGTATCCAAGAGAGGGGCGCTATTCTACAGTGGAGCAGCAGAATAACCCGTTGGTACCTGGCCATGCAACCTTATAAGTTTGAAGTGCATCACATCCCAGGCAAACTGAATGCTACAGCTGACTACCTTTCACGCTGTTCCAGCGAGTCACCAGAGGAGGGGGAGTGTGTGACGGCCCTATCCACCGCCAGCATGTAATGTGGGGTAATGGGTTTGATTTTCACAAATAACTACAAACATATTATTTTTAGATATGTTTATTCTTTTCATAAATTATGTTCGTTTCATAAATTGTTGATTTGTACCTGTGTTTCATTTCTCCACATGCTGCTGCTGCTGAGCCATCTGCCAAAGGAGGAGCTGGAGTTTGAAACTGTCCTTTATACTCCACCACAGGAAGTGGAAGGAACCAACTCTTGGCAGTGGGCTGGGGGACTCTGAACTATGAAATACTTAACAACACAGCAGCATGTGGATAATTTGTTGGTGTTAGACTAATATTGGGGATTTGGTAGTGTTTGTTTTGTTAGTAATCTCTTATGGTTGGTTGTGGGGTTTAAGTTGGGTCTTGGTAATTGTAGTAAGTTACATGTTTTCCCTTTGTGTTTGGGGTGGGCTAGTCTTGGGGTATATATACCCTTCTCTCCAGTGTTTCGGGGGTCTGGTTGGTTTATGTTAAAGGTACCTGGTGTTATTGTTATGTTGACCTCAGTTTTGTTAAAGACCCACTTCTAAGTATTTTGTTGAAACTTTAATGGCTATAGCTGGCAAAAATAAAGCCTACATTTTTTTCTGAACAGCAACTGTGTGTCCTTGCCTATACTGCTTGGTCCCTGACAGTCATGTAAGGCAGCGGAGAGGAAATTAGGTGCCCCGGTGCGACCTAGGAAAAATGTTAGTCGCACCCTTTCAAAATTTGGACCAAATTGGTTGCACTCTCGAGCCCTGGCTGATGAATGATGAATAAAGTGCTACCAAACCTTATAATCACAATGTAATAAGTATCAACGTTAGCCTGCCATTAGATGGCCCCTAAACCTCTTCACCTTTTTTAAATATGATTGGCAGATTAGCTAACGCTATATAGCTACATGCTGATTCATTCAGATTAGTACATTTAGCTAGAGCATGGATATTTTAATTTTAAATGAATGTGAAAAAGGGCGGCTAGTGCGATGTTAGCCTGATCTAACAGCTAAAACCAACTTTAAACCATGACATGGCGTAACTTACTAACTAATCTTATTTGTCAGATGAACACCAATTTCCACATGCGAAAACGTCTAAATATTTGTATTAACTTTACGTTAGGATCAAGGGGGCAGGCTTCTCTCCTCAGAGCGAAGCCACGATGGCGCCATTTTGCTAACCCCGTATCCATCACCCCCGTTAGCATCCCATTGACTGCTATTCATTTTGGCGTCACTTTGACAGCCAATAACTTTACATCTGAAGCGTTTAAAGACTTGATTTGTCCATCGTTTATTTCTAAAGAAACATGACAATGTAAAAGTATCACCACATGGGCTCAGGACTACTTTGGCAAACCTTTGTCAAGTACCACAATACGTAGTTACAGTCACAAATGCCAGTTAAAACTGTACTGTGCCAAAAGGAAGCCCTATATTAACAGTGTCCAGAAGCGCCATCGACTTCTCTGGGCTCGGACGCATCTGGGATGGACCATGACACAGTGGAAACGTGTACTGTGGTCAGATGAATCAGTATTTCAGGTATTTTTTGGGAGAAATGGATGCCGTGTGCTCCGGACCAAAGAAGAAAAGGATCATCCAGACTGTTACCAGCAACAAGTCCAAAAGCCAGGGTCTGTCATGGTATGGGGTTGTGTCAGACCGACTCAACATGCGATCCTCACTTCCAGGAAAAGAGCAGCTTCTGCACCTGGAAAGGGGGAGGGAGGCTTTCCCCCACAAGAGGATAAAAGATGCAAACCAGTTGAGTCATAGGGATAACTGCATGCCTCACCTCACTCTGTTGACATGCACTTCCATCCTGAACTTTCAAACAGTAACCAAACTACCTCAAAGCGTCGGTAGTAAAGATTTCTGTGTCACAGAACACAACCAGGTGCAAGTAGCGAGAGATTTAATGCGAAGCATCGTCAGAGAAGGACGCTCTTCGGTCAACAAACCCGAGCCTTGAAAGGACGCCAGCCGGCCTGGTTTCCAAGGACGTTGTTGTAGACCCATAAATCCGCTACTAAATGTATTGTGCAATCTTCACAGGTAACTCTGACATATAGTCTTGGCAATGCAATTCCAAATTCCTGTAGCTCATAAGAATGAGAGAAAGGACTCATTTTTTTACCTACGCATCAGAAGACAGAATGTACCAGACTAGAGTCTGTATTGAGTATTTGTTTTGACAGTAAAACACACATGCTCACCAGTCCACATGTACATGCACACAAATCACATGTACATACACAGG
Source organism: Gymnocephalus cernua (assembly GCA_023631565.1). NCBI lineage: Eukaryota > Metazoa > Chordata > Actinopteri > Perciformes > Percidae > Gymnocephalus > Gymnocephalus cernua. The sequence goes on along the minus strand of CM042437.1, from coordinate 30,534,385 downwards.
CTAACTCCTAACTCCTTTCTGGAGTGAACCCTCTTAACCTAACTACTTTAGTTTTTTTTCCTATCTTCCTTCAATTTTGTTTCACTATATTTTGGGTTCATATTGTATTGAAACAGCAGCAATGATTGTACAAAGGGATAATGCATTACTTACCCATTATTTGAAGGATTGTGTTTTGTTTAAACATTTGGTGTTTAGCTATCGTTAGAATTGGTCTGTCCAGACCCTGCCTCATTGTCTGCCCAGACACTGTAGCCTCAGTCAACCTATGAACACTATGAACTTGTGAACTATTTCTCATTTCCAGGAAGGCATGGACTATGTTAATATCAGTTTAACCCTTTCTCCCATGAACTGTATGGTCCTTGGTTGCTCCAAAGACCGGGGACCAACCGCTCTTCAGAGCAAAAAGGGGAACTGTTGGGACCAAGCAGTTGGTTAAATCTGATTTTAACCAGAAGAGCTCTGACAGAACAAAGAGATTCTTGGCTGTTTATCAAACTACTAGATCTCACTCCAAGGGGAAGATCACAAAATGGGGAATCTGCCTTCAAACACGAGGCTGACATGGCAGACTGGTGGCGAGACAAAGAACTGCAACCACACCTTTGACAAAGGTGCGTTTTTCCCATTGGCTGTCAGGTCTTTGAATGCACCATCCCACCACTAGGAGGTGGGGAAAAGGATAAAAGCTGTTGGCATTCGTCTTCCAGTGCTCTCCACAGTAAATCATTATTGAAAGGAGACGCGCCATTCAGCTGTTCGAAGATAACCTAGCTAGGGGCATTTGCTGGTCGAATGAAGACATCAAGGCTGAATCCCAATTATCCCCCTTAACCCTTCCCCTTTTGTCTTACCCCTAGCCATTGTCCCTTGAACCAAGTGGCAAAGGCTAGGGGTGAAAACATACCCCTATGAAATGGGACACCACTTGGTTACGGTTATGTCACCATACAGTATTGATCACAAACTTCCAAGATGCAGTCTGCAAGTGTGTGTATGTCTATTGCATGGGTTTTGACAACAGTGTCATATGCATGTTACATGTATATATTTTATAGTTCTTTTATGTTCACTTTGGTGGTGCAGATGTTCTTATCTGTGTACTACTTAGGTTTGTTTGCAATACATATTTGTATACACACTGCATGGTGTGTTGTATATCTGTTTCAGTTATCACTGTTTTGAATGTCATTGATGTTCAGAAACACTTTCTTTGTTAACAAAAATCTGTCTTTATTGCCCAATGAAATAAACACAACAGGCAAAAACATTATATAAATATATATTATATTACAGAAACATTATCAACTATTAAAACCATAACTTACATGTCACACACAAATATAAAAAGGCACTCAAATGTATAACACTAAAAAAGACACGCAAGACCACAAAAAACCTACAGCTATTCAGAAATTCCAGACCAGTCTGATGCCTGTTGGCCAGTAACCTTTCCCTCCTGTATCATAACCAACAACAATGTACAGGTACAGGAACACGAATGCATTACAAATGATTAGCTACAATAATACAGTACCCATACAATAATGAATGGCTACAACCAGAGTGATAGAGAAAGACAGAGTGGCGACACTACCATTGGACTCCGCTGTACGCTTTTTGCCGCCTACTTCCGGTGTATGCAGTCTCGCATAGTTCCAAACAATCCATTCACGGCGTCGGACTCCATTCATTTCCATTGCTGGCCGTCGAGTAACTTCTCAGGTAAGTTGATTAAATAGCTACTTCTTTTGAATTGTGAACTGTCTCTATTTTATCAGAGGCACTTTATGATGCATATACTGATCTTTATTTGTATGTGCACAGCGTAATTATATATATTTGTTATCTTGGTAGCCGACCGATTGCCTGCTAGTTTGTTAGCTTGTTTGCTAGTTTGTTAGCTTGACTTCACCAGCTGTAAAGGTATCTCCAGGGGTAAGTTTAGGGATGCACCGATCCACATTTTTTCACTTCCAATCCGATCCCGATACCTGAATTTGGATATCGGCCAATACCGATACTATTCCGATACCAGAGCTGTGTTTGCTTTAATATTATTATTATCATTATTGTTGATTTTATATGATGCTGAAATAAACTCCTCTCAACGGGCAAGTATGATATGGACGTACGTATGCATGTATGTCCCAAAAGGCAACTTGAGCTAAGTATAAGGTCAGAAAAGGAAGTCAGAAAAACAGGAAAAATCTCATTCTGAAAACAGATATCCAACTGTAAGGGTTTCAAATTGATTGTCATGTCAATATTTATTACATACCCAAAATGTCAAATACTTGAGTCTTGAAATACAAGAAAAGTGCAAGTGTAAAAATCTCTCTCTCACACACACACACACACACACACACTATCAATAAAACAGTGTGTGAACAGCGCAAATCAAGCACACTGGCTCTTGTAGCATCAACAAATCAACGTTTTAAAATGTCAAATATCTGAAATATAAGAAAAGTGCAATAACTGTAAACATCTTACACACACACTTAGTTACACACAAACACACACACACACACACACACACCTCTGTTTTCACGGCTGCGCAGCGGCTGCTCTGAAACAGCGGCCGCCGGGACACGTACGACCCGGGGTCTCTGGTGGACGCAACAACGGGGAATTGAAACGCCAAAAGCCGGCGACAACACCGGCAGACAGACGGTTGTGAAAGTCCTGTTTTGGTTTTGCATTTTGCTGTCTTGCTTTGCGGTGTTTCCACTGTGAAGTATTTCCAAACAGCGGACACACAGGATAGCATCGAGCTAGCCACAATGCTGGTCATGCTACTATCCTGCTAGCTGGCTGCAAACTGCGGAATGGACTTCCTGAGCGGGGGCGTGTCTCATAACTCTGTGTCTCATTGAGCCGCGACTCCGTTCAGGAAGTCTATTCCACAGTTTGCAACACAGCCAACCAGCAGACCAGCCGGCAGGAATCACTTTTGGAGCCATTTCAGCAGACAACGTTAAAGTGCAGACATGGCTCTTGGTATCGGAAATATCCGCAGGTTTGATCGGGAAAATCCGATACCTGAATTTCGCTGGTATCGGCCCCGATACCGATACTGGATCGGATCGGCCCCATCCCTAGGTAAGTTGATTAAATAGCTACCTCTTTTGAATTGTCAACTCTCTATATTTTATCAGAGGCCCTTTATGATGCATATACCGATCTTTATTTGTATGTGCACAGCGTTATTAGCTAGCTATATACGACCAATTGCCTGCTAGTTTGTTAGCTCGACTTCGCCAGCTGTGAAGGTATCGCTACACCAACAATTACGAAGTTCAGTAGTGAATCTATGACAACTTTTATTTAGTTAGTTATTGATGTTGGATTACTAGGATCATTACGGTTGATTAAAGCCCCAGTGTGTAACATTTGTAGTTGTTTATTATCAAACTCTGTATTGCCCTTCACAAACTTGTCGTTTTTTATGAATATTGACCACAACCATCAATTCCAAGTATTCCTATTGGCTTGAAATTTTACATTTGCACTTACACGAACTGGGGTAGACGCTCCATAGCCATGCGCCATCTTGAAATATGGTAGCCTGTAAGGGACATACAGGCTATACTGCTCCGCATTTTGCGCTTTTCACTCAGTGGCACTGACTGTGAGGTATGCCAGGGAGGGAGGGGGAGAAGATTATTTGCGACTCACCGCCGGCAGATTTGAAAGCCTGTTCCGTCTATTATCGAGGACATGTAACTGAATCACAGAGGAAATTAAAATGACAATGTGACAGGCAAAGCAACGCGACCAAAGTTAATATTGTTGTGGCTTTTCCAAGATGGAAAGAGCTGATGAGGAGCAAGGATTTTAAAAGGGACGCCGAAGTTGCCTGCTTTCTTCTCAACAGGTAATTCTGCTTATTTGTGTAAAAGTTTTATAGTTGCTACTTGCTTGGCTAAATATAGCATGGTTGTGTATAACGCTAGAACGACGTCTAGGATACCTTTCCTCGCGTCAATGATGAAAAAGGATTGTCTACCTTGTAACATAAACGTAATATGTGCCGTGATTTTCCTGGCAGACAAGTCACGTCATGGATCTGTAACACAGACTAGCTACTAGAACAGCTGCGTGTAAACGATGGAGACACTAAGAGATCATTTCAGTTTCATTGACATTGTTCATGCTGCTCAGAGAAATATATTAAAAACACAAACCTCCGTTGCTTCTCTCCTACGCTGTAAACATCGCCTTACACTATTAATCTCGTACAAAATACAGAATAATGATAGCACTGATACTTTACTAACATTAGCTTGCATATGTTTGGGAACCTGATAGCTGATGTTAGCAATGAAATGGTACCAAAATAACGTCAAACTATTATTACACTGGAAGGGACACTCACGGACGTTTTGTCGCTAATTTCGGGTTCGGGCACCGTAGGAGTTAAAACGCACTCGGAATGGGGGGGGGCTAGAAAATGAAATTCAGTTGGTTGTGTTATACAATTTCACCGCTAGATGGGACAAATTCTTACACAATGTAGCTTTAAGGACGGATTTTATTTAGGCTAGGTTTTATCTGCTGAACCTGACGGTGTTAGCTAGTCAGCTGAGTACTGCAAGCTAGTAGAAATAAGGTTGGGTTTGTTTAATTATACCATTGAAAGGGCTGTTGGATTACATGTATGAATACAAATTATTCCACACAAAAATATCAGTAAGTGATGTAAGACAATGACATATGTTTAAATTTGAAAAAGTATTAAGGCAAATTTCACAGTTTTATTTTCACTGTTGATTTATTTAACTTTTTTTAAGTTCAATAATTGCAACGTATTTCCAGAAGTCTGCTGGTGGCGACTGCTGGTGGACAGCTGGCTGCGGCTGCTGGCTGTGACTGCTGGCTGCGGCTGCTGATGGCGACTGCTGGTAGTAGCTGCTGGTGGTGACTGCTGGCTGCTGAAAGAAGAGGTGACTGGAGGCTGCAGACGGTGTGCCGGGAATGGAAAGGCCAAATACATCCATGGCAACCAGTAAGATGTTTGGCAGTGGCCTAGATGTTATGACCTTAGGTGAGGAGGTCTGCTGTGTTGAAATTGGCTTCTTAGTCTGACTCTTGCTGCCAAGGTACCCCTTATCATGGTTGTTTACCTTCCTCTCAGCCATGATGCACTTTAATTGAATCCTTAACTCCAGCCTGATATATGTGGAGGATTTTTTTTGTTTATTAATCACTTATACTATTTCCCCCCGTTCCTTCACTTTGTTCTTGTTTTTCAAGTAAGATACACAGCACACCTGTTCACACATGTTGTTCTTTTTCCACTCATGACTAACTTTGTTTTATTTATTGATACCCCCTGGCTCTACTTTGTTGCTCTTATTCATACTTGTTCCCACTTGTTTTTTGTTCCACAAACCCCAGCCTGATATATGTGGAGAGGATTTTTTTTCTTCAAAACACTCAGCATCTCAAACACTTCCCCAAAAACTCCTGGCTCCAGCTTTACATGCTGCATCCTACGTTGCAGCGTGCGGATGTTAGACAGTAGAATCTGCATTTGCTGGAGGATTTTATAACCAGTGGTGCCAGCAGTAAATCTTATTTGTATTGCTTTTTTTAATTGTCTCCTTTCCCCACTGTATTCCTTTTTTCTGTACTTGTTCTTGTTGTGTCACTCATTGTTTAATAAAAAAATACATGTCATTCATTCATCCAAGTGTAATGAGTTGTTATTCTTTAATATATTTGATACTTTGCATATGGCTTAGTCTTAAAATGATCATGGTTGTGTGGTAAACTCCTGCCTCATCAGAAGAAGTGGGCTGGACACTAAATGCTGAATGGACTTTTGCTACTCTGCTTTCTCAATCGCTCTCTGACCACGGTAAGTGAATCGGAATTACAAGGAAAATACAATAGTCCAGATGTGCAAAAAAGAACATCTTTAATCATCTTTGATTTAAAAACAGATGTAGTAAGGTTAAGCCGGTAAAGACAGTAGCCTAGTGCTACCCATGTTAACAAGGACGTGAAGCTTTCCCTCCAAAACTTAAACGTATCTATACATAGCTTTCAGTTGTCACCCTACCAAATGTAAAACTGACATTTACAAAATATGCAATAATGCAATAACAATTAAACAAGTACATGGGTATGTGTTCTTATTTATATTTACCATTCAATATCACAATCGCTGCTGTCAGTCCCATAGTAGAACATGACAGCGCTGCATGTGTTTGGAACTATACAGTCTTACATGAACCACGTGACCACCCCGCTAGCGAGATCAACGAGTGTCGCAACTCTTACTCTCTATGGCTCTGGCTACAACATGAACGCATGACTCACTCCCATAGTTGCTTTGCAGCATATTTTGATTTAAGAAACTTCTGCTTGTTTTCAGCCTGAAAGTGGATCATCTGCTGGGTTTCCTCCTGCGTCCATGTGTGATACAGGACAGTATATGTAAAGCACATATCAATGTCTCCAAAGCAAGTAGTGTTATCACTGATATCAAACGGAATTCGCTGCTAATGGAGTTTAGTTAACACTGTAGACATGCATGGAGTCCTTTCAAGGCAGAGAAATGCGGGACGTTAGCATTAGCATAGCAAGCTAGCGATTTTTAAAAACATTTCAATTAAGAACATGGTTGCAACTATATATGTACAGGACTGTGTAGAGCACAAAACAACACCGTCGTAATTTTTAAATCAATTCTTTAAGCCGAGAATACTTACATTTATGGGTCTATGGGACCTAGCAGCCATGTTCCTTGTTGCGCATCCATCCATCCATCCATCGTCGTCCGCTTATCCGTGGTCGGGTCGCGGGGGGAGCAGCTCCAGCAGGGGACCCCAAACTTCCCTTTCCCGAGCCACATTAACCAGCTCTGACTGGGGGATCCCGAGGCGTTCCCAGGCCAGGTTGGAGATGTAATCCCTCCACCTAGTCCTGGGTCTTCCCCGAGGCCTCCTCCCAGCTGGACGTGCCTGAAACACCTCCCTAGGGAGGCGCCCAGGGGGCATCCTTACCAGATGCCCGAACCACCTCAACTGGCTCCTTTCGACGTGAAGGAGCAGCGGCTCTACTCCGAGCTCCTCACGGATGACTGAGCTTCTCACCCTATCTCTAAGGGAGACGCCAGCCACCCTCCTGAGGAAACCCATTTCGGCCGCTTGTACCCTGGATCTCGTTCTTTCGGTCATGACCCAACCTTCATGACCATAGGTGAGGGTAGGAACGAAAACTGACCGGTAGATCGAGAGCTTTGCCTTCCGGCTCAGCTCTCTTTTCGTCACAACGGTGCGATAAACTGAATGTAATACTGCCCACGCTGCGCCGATTCTCCGACCAATCTCCCGCTCCATTGTCCCCTCACTCGCGAACAAGACCCCAAGGTACTTAAACTCCTTCATTTGGGGTAAGGACTCATTCCCTACCTGGAGAAGGCACTCCATCGGTTTCCTGCTGAGAACCATGGCCTCAGATTTAGAGGTGCTGACCCTCATCCCAGCCGCTTCACACTCGGCTGCAAACCGATCCAGTGAGTGCTGAAGGTCACAGGCCGATGATGCCATCAGGACCACATCATCTGCAAAGAGCAGCGATGAGATCCCGAGCCCACCGAACTGCAACCCCTCCCTACCACGACTACGCCTCGATATCCTGTCCATAAATACTACGAACAGGATTGGTGACAAAGCGCAGCCCTGGCGGAGGCCAACCCTCACCTGGAACGTGTCCGACTTACTGCCAAGAACCCGGACACAACTCTCGCTTTGGTCATACAGAGATCGGATGGCCCTGAGAAGGGACCCCCTCACCCCATACTCCCGCAGCACCTCCCACAAAGTCTCCCGGGGGACCCGGTCATATGCCTTCTCCAGATCCACAAAACACATGTAGACTGGATGGGCATACTCCCAGGCTCCCTCCAGGATCCTTGCTAGAGTAAAGAGCTGATCCGTAGTTCCACGACCAGGACGGAATCCGCATTGTTCCTCTTCAACCTGAGGTTCGACTATCGGCCGAACCCTCCTTTCCAGCACCTTGGAGTAGACTTTACCAGGGAGGCTGAGAAGTGTGATACCCCTGTAATTGGTACACACCCTCTGGTCCCCCTTTTTGAAGAGGGGAACCACCACCCCGGTCTGCCACTCCTTTGGCACTGTCCCAGACTTCCACGCAATGTTGAGTAGGCGTGTCAACCAAGACAGCCCCTCCACACCCAGAGCTTTCAGCATTTCTGGACGGATCTCATCAATCCCTGGGGCTTTGCCACTGTGGAGTTGTTTGACTACCTCAGTGACCTCCACCAGGGAAATTGACGACAATCCCCCGTCATCCTCCAGCTCTGCCTCTAACAAAGAGGGCGCATCAACTGGATTTAGGAGTTCCTCAAAGTGCTCCTTCCACCGCCCTATTACCTCCTCAGTTGAGCTCAACAACGTCCCATCCTTACTGTACACAGCTTGGATGGTTCCCCGCTTCCCCCTTCTGAGGTGGCGGACGGTTTTCCAGAAGCGCCTTGGTGCCGACCGAAAGTCCTTCTCCATGTCTTCTCCGAACTTCTCCCACACCCGCTGCTTTGCCTCTTTCACGGCAGAGGCTGCAGTCCTTCGGGCCATTCGGTACCTTGCAACTGCCTCCGGAGTCCTCTGGGATAACATATCCCGGAAGGACTCCTTCTTCAGTCGGACAGCTTCCCTGACCACCGGTGTCCACCACGGTGTTCGAGGGTTACCGCCCCTTGAGGCACCTAAGACCCTAAGACCACAGCTCCCTGCCGCAGCTTCAGCAATGGAAACTTTGAACAATGTCCACTCAGGTTCAATGCCCCGCAGCCTTGTTGCGCAATGTATCTGAATACCCCTGGTGGCGAAGTAAGCTTGCGTCCTCACTTGGTCAGAAGGGACATCTGGCCCTTCCCCTTAGCCCTATCCCTCGATCAAGACAAGTATTGGGACAGCACTAGCTCTCACGTGAACGTGCACATCAAGGGTTAAGGGGAAGGGTTAGGGCTAAGGGGAGGATTCTTTCTGATACAAAAGGGATCCGAGCAAAGAAAACAAGGATAACGTCCATGTTTTTCTGCTTTTTGTCGACTTGGATCGCATTGCGCCCACTGCCTTGGACAAGACGGATCGTTGATCTCTGGCGAGGGATTAACTAACAAACAACATACAGTAAGAGGCTTTTACAGTGTTCTGGGCAGACTTTAGAACTTGTGTGTTTGGTTTGTTTTATTAATGAGCAAGGTTATTGTTACCACGTGTTGCCATTAATTAATGTGATTTGATTTAATCATGGCTACTGGTCCAGGTCGTGATTATTGATCTGTTTCTGTGAATGTATCATTTTATCACGATACTCCGTTGATGGTTTGTGTTTAGACTTTGTACATTGCTTCCCACCTTGGAGAAGTTAGCTATTGTCAGGAAGAAGTCATTTGTTCGCTTGCAGCAAGGAGCGGGTAAATAAACACTTTCTCTTGTTAAAACAAAGCCTCAGGTTCTACTATAACATCAAGTTGAGTTAGAGTCCAGAGTAAAACGAAGAGAGTGGTTATTTTCAAACCCACAAGAGATCAAGATTTTCCAGTGTTTTCCTTCTGTTCAACTTCTTTCCTCTTTAGCTAAACACACACACACACACATTACACACAGACACACGAACTACGGTAAACAGCTGGCCCTGCCAGCTAGTCACGTAGCTCCAGAGATAACACTGCTAGCTTAACCACGTGGAGTAACCACGTGGAGTCTGCGTAGCTTTTGCACAAAGCTAACACATAGCCTAGCACACAAGCTAAAGGGCTAAGCATGCGCGTTGCCTAGCAACCCCTCAGCCTCTGTAACCCCTCCTCGTGCACCCAGCACAACTACCGCCATCTTGAGGCTAAATAGTTTTGTGCAGCTCACAGGAGTAGCCATTTCTCCATTTCACAGACGTGTCCACGCTACAGGCTTGCTGTGTTTGCTTTTGGTTCTAATATTGTAAAAAGGTATATAAGCAGGGCTTAAAGTATTCCGGCACTGTGCCGGATCTCCGGCGTGCGGCCATGGGGACAAAAATAATAATAATATTTGGGAACTTGCATGCGGTTTAATATTTTCGAGTCAATTGATTTCACCTACCAATCATATGAGAGGAAAGCAGCTGTAACTAACGAAGGGATTAAAGTACTCGGGCCTGGTGCCGGATTTCTGGCATATGACTATTTTAGAACAATAAATACATTAAAAAGTCCATATGGGATTTGTTTTTGATGCGCTGGGTTTAACCAATCATCGAACTTCCACCTACCAATGAAACGAGTTCTTGCCAATCAGATGCAAAGTAGGGCGGGTCTTTGCCGAAAAACAGAGTGCGGTGTGGGCCGGAGACCGTCTCCGCGGCTAAAAAAAATGGAGACAAAGTTTATCAAACTTGGAGTATGTAGATACAGCTTTAGTTGAGAAAGGAGTTGAAAACAAATGGCGCTAGGCATGAATAGAGGACAAGATGAAACGGGTGGAGACGGGAAGCCGTTTAGCACTTGGTGCCTCAGATTGAGGAGCCGGGTGCTTCTCCAGCATGTTGAAGGAAGAGATGGGACGGCAGCAGCGGTAAGAAAGGGCTTGATAGTCATTAGATGCTAGTCACAAAGCTTCGGTCCATGCACTCTGTCATACGAGTACGTTACCGGCAACGACCGCTACCGCTGCGCCTTCACTGACTGACCGTGCTTATGATACAAACAATAGGGCTTGGGCGTCGTGACGTCATTACTTGGCGTGGTGACATGTTGACAGCCTCCTTTACCGCTACTCGGACTACTGCCCACTGTTTATAGACGTAACATCCCTCTTAGTCGTGTGTCTTATTTACTATTTCAACCATGGTAAACCGTTGCTGTATTGTGGGGTGTAACAGCAACATTCAACATTCATGTAACATTCATCTTTCTGTTGCTATCCCTCCGCTGACAGATAAAATTCGTACTACAAAACTGCTGCATTAACTAAGCGAGCTATGTGAAGCTAGCTAGATCTAACGTGACTTCGCTTACAGATTGGCGTGAAATGGTGCTCTCACAACAACCACGCTGTTATCTTAAAGAGGCCAACATCACGCTAAGGTTGCTTTCAAGTAAGCAAAACGATGCTTAGAAAACATCTGTTTCGCTGGAAGGGCAACAGGACAACAGTACCGAGACTGACCGGTCCGATGGAAGGGCTAATGTTAATGTTATGAGAGTATTATTCAAATACGGGATATTTTACAGGAAAATACTAAAACAGGAAGACAGCGGGAAAACAGCTCAAATACGTGAGAAACCCGGAAAAAACGGAGGGTTGACAGCTACTAACTACACTTTTGAAGCATATAGTTAAAAGTATTACATGTGTGAATGGTTGTCGGTGCTCCAATCTTTGTTGGGGAGTTCGTAGGGATCCAAACCTTTAATAGTGCCGATTTTGTCCGATTTTGGTAAAGTCCACATCCTTTTCTGGATTTTAACATCTTTGTTTTCCTTTTTTCTCCCAACTCTGCTTTCTTCTCCTCCTTTGACTTGGTGTATGTTTACATTCGCAATGCTGTCAATATGGCCGCCACGTCCCAGAATGCAACGCGGCGCCCAAGCCCTATACGTGTGTGCACGTTCATAGTGGAACACGACTTGTCATTAATGATGGCCACTGACTGTGTAAAAGCTCTCTGAAGCCCAAACTGCCTTGATAAAGCTGTCTGTTTGGAGTCAGCATGGCAGTTATTAAACATAACGGCCTCGTCCCAGAGTTTACAGTTATAAAACATAACAGCCTTGTCCCAGGGTTTAGACCTCTAGCTATATGAAAAGATAAACAATGCCAAGTTTTTAATAAATGTACATGAAGCAACTAATGTCAACATGGACACAGTCATGAATGTACTAATTCGCTTTTTTGATGATGACCTGGTCAAAGTAACAACACATCTAGAAAGTTCGGATTCATTGTAGGATTATGATATTATTGCAATATGGAAATCTACATTCACTTGACTCTTAATTTAACGTATGGTTGAAAGAAGTAAAAATTGATCCCAAACTTTTTACTCCTTAAAAATTATGACTTATTGTATGAATGTAAGAAGGACTTTTGCCAGACAAATTAACTTTAATGGGTGCATATTGAGACATTACACTGTGGACCCCCCCCTTCAAAAAACAAAGTTTCAGGCTCAGGATTTTTTTTCACTTTAAGCCCTGTATAAGTTTTATGATTGAAGGATTGTTGATTGGCCATTGATAATTTAAACATTAATAAATTCTACTATACTTAAATAGCAGTTGTTGTGTGATTATTTGTGTAATTGTTGTCCATTTCACCCCTTCCTAAACAACATATGAGTTTGATTATTGGTCCCTGAGTTCAGGGTGGTGCACCGTTTTGATTGTTTGTCAATTTGGTGAAGTTATTAATAACCATATTCATAACTTTATTAATATTGATAAAACATCGTTGATAATTTGCCAATAATCAAATCTGTCCCCTACGAGTACCCAAGAATAGTCCTACGGGGAAATCGTGTAGTGCTGCCGCAAAGTCTACATGCTCGAGCACTTGAACTAGCTCATGAAGGACATTTGGGAATAGTGGGAACCAAACAACACCTTAGAACCAAAGTTTGGTGGCCTGGCATGGATAAAGCAGCCGACAGATATTGTAAGACTTGTCATGGATGTCCAATTGTAGCCAGACCCGACCCACCAGAACCATTGAGAACAACACCACTACCAGATCGTCCCTGGCAGGATCTTGCAAGAGATTTGCTAGGACCACTGTCAACCAATCACTACATACTTGTGGTAGTAGATTATTACAGTCGCTATTATGAGTGTGATGTTCTGACCTCTACAACTACAGAGAAAATCATTGACAGCCTTGAGTCAATCTTCACCAGACATGGACTACCTGAAAGTTACCAGACAGATGTGAATCAAGCACAACTGAACTGGAGGTACGCGACAGAGATGCAAAGCAGAAAGGAAAGGCAAAATGATATGCTGATGAACGAAGAAGAGCTCAGTACTCAAAGGTGGACATTGGAGACACAGTACTCATACAGCAGGACAAAATAGGCAAGTTTAACACGCCATTCAATGCAACACCACATAAAGTTGTGTGTAAAACAGGAAATCAAGTTGTGGTTGAATCTACAACAGGAGCATGTTATCGGAGGAACACCGCACGTGTGAAAAGATATGAGATAAACCAGCCTCAGAAAATGCACATTACACAGGATGACAAACTGGGAGCTGAGGACAGTGGACTTGATGCTGACACACATGCACAGACTAGTATCACTCAGACACTACCTCAGGAGATTGAAATGCCAGACATGCCAATGGCCAGACCTCAGAGGGTCAAAAGGGCACCTGACAGACTTTGTGATTTTGTGTTAAAGTGAGATATACATTGTGGGTATATATTGTGAAATAGTTATATATTGTTGGAAATATACAAGTTATAAGGTAGCTGCTAAGACAAGAGATTATAGAAAAGGAAGCAGTAAGTTACCCACTTATGTTTGACAGTACAGAGCGTGTTGAAGTGGATGTTTTTGTTCTTTCAAGAAAAGGACTGATGTCATGTATTGGATTAGAGAGGTCACATGTCTAATAAATAGGAAGTAACGGGAGAGTAACGTATCAGGATAGCCGGACGGCATGTGGCTGTAACATGGATGTTTTGGACAATAAAGCAAATAAACGAAGAAGCTCCATGTGGTGATTAAATTCAGAATGCACACATCTAATTCAGTGTTAAGATAGGCACACAACAGTACTGGTCATTTTCTGCCAGGACATTATCCGTTTTTCGATTCAAAACGTCCCAGTTAGATAGTGAATGCCGTATACATATTTGTAAATCTTTACAATTATTCACCGAAAGAACCAAGAAGGCCTTATTGCACAATCCAAATTTTCATCTAAACTTGCCATTTTCAGGGTGTAGCTTGCTAGCTCAAAGTTAGTTGTTTTTCCCAGAAAGAAGCAGAGTTTGAGAACGGCTACACCATAGAGCGGAAGGTGAGGGACATTGGCAGGCAATTATCCTGGAAATGTACTTCTGTTGATCCAGACTACTCTTTACTCTACTACTCCACTATTGTGAATTGTTGTGGCTGTATCTTGCACAGTTGTCTGGCCAGGTGTGTAAATTGGGGGGGGGCAAAGCGTCTTCCCTACTTACTACCCACCTACTTCCTGCAGCCTTGCTTGCTGACCCACAATTGCCTATTAAATTGTATGTACTGACTAGTTAATGTATTAACGTTTTATTCACATTACATTGAGTAATGCTTATTAAAATATCATGTGATTCATGCACCAGTGCCTGTGGTCTGTTTCAGGACTTCCACAATGCTGTTAGCACCATTATAACCCGATACTGGGTTTTGTGCTGGCTAGGTTCAGGTTGCTGTAGTTGCTAGTTTGAGGCCAGCTGTGGCTGTGTCCCCAGGGCTGTTGTCCGCTCTTATCCTGACGAAACTGTCTGTCTGCTGGGAATGAGGCAGACCCACCGGGTGCGCTAGCTGGCTATAGCATTAGATTATTTGACTACCCATACAGCAGATGTTTTGTGGCGAATTTAATCATGGGTTAGCCCATGACTGGTCAAAACAATCATCCTAAAAATAACTTTATGAGCGTGTTTAACATTGTAATTTTGTAACATTACTGTACGGTTTAGCCATCAAACATCAACATGAGCCACTTGTCACCGTAGCACTTCACAAAGCTGGATCAATATTGAAATATATCAAAACGTATTGTTTCCGTCCGTTTCCTGTTTTTTTACGGAAGTTAGAGCAACTAGAGGAGTTAATATATGACATTGACAGGCGACCAAACATAGATTTTTCTGACTTTGAATATTGTTGAAAACATTTGGGATAATGTAAGTACACAGTTTAGCAAAATAAATAACATAGTCATTTTTATATATTTTAATGCAGAAATATCACAACTTATTATCTTTAAGATTACACATATATTCTCATACTGACTTAATTCTTAATTTCTCAAAAAAGAAAGTTGTCCAAAAGTGGCCCTTACACTCAGTTGAATGATCTAATCCTATAATAAATACTTTGTGCAGGTCTCCAGGCTGTAACCATTCAAGTGCAAAAACACACAACTGTGCCGAACACTTAGACCCTACAATTTCAAAGCAGGCTAGAACCATGCAGATCATTTGGCTATTCACTTATTATTACTATTATCAATAAATTAATTACATTTATTTTGATATATTAACTTACTTTTAAACATTAACCAGCGCTCCCTCTCGTTTCTTATTCAGAAAGGTCATTTTGGCGTTTGTGATGCAGGAAAAAAATCCTTACAACATGTTCTGTCACCCAAATACACATAGTATTTGATTTCAATCATTTCTGGACAAAAGTGGCATTTTATGCTAGGGAGGTATATGCCACATCAGGCTTTTGATACAAAGAAAGCTGGTTTTATTTATTTTTTCATGGTAAATGTTGATAATAGACCTTATCAAAAATAATAATGGGCTTATAATAATACAAAGCATAGCAGCAATGATGGAAATAATTGTCAAAACTATAAAAATAAGACTTTATGGTAAAAATCTAGAACTTTCATACCAAACATGGAATGAAACTAAACATATTTGTATGTCTGTCAATTATGGTTAGGCTACATAAATACTAGCCCATATATTAGATTTATTTTTCATATGTTGTCTTTTTAACACAAATGTCCATGTAATGTTGGGTTGACAAACTTATGTTATCCACATGAACCCTGTGACAACTCATTGAAGGTAAATTTGTCATGTTATGTGTGTACCAACTTTGGGGGTCTGTTAGTTGAACAATAAGAAAGGGAATGAAGGAAGGAAGGATTGAAGAAGGAAAGGAGACGAGGACGCCCCATATACTGTTGGGTCGCGTCCTGCTGTGTTTCTTCGCCTCCGTTCACCTCCATTCACACAGTAAATAAAAGCATGGAGGCTCCGACTCTCGGGATCTAATACCGAACAGCGGGGGGTAAAGACACCGCATGCGCTCTCCCTTTCACCAAAACACACAAGAAGGAAGCAGGACAGCGGCGGACGCTTTGCCAGTTGGATTTAACTCGTTTTACGTGGAAGAGAGGGTTGTAGTTGGAGACAGGAGCGGGGCAGCCCGCCGTGCTGAGCATGAAGCGGACGGCTGTAGTGGCCAGGCACAATGGCCTCGTCTCTCCGCTGGGGAACAACAACTCCGGGGCTTCGAGCATCGTCTCACCACCACAGCCTAGAGCCACTAGTGTCTCCGCTTCTGCCGACAGTGGTGTCGGCGGTGGGATGGACGGCCTGCTGGATTTCTCCAAAGGCCCCACCGTCAAAACCGAGCTGGTCTGTAAATGGATTGACCGAACTTCTTCGAGACAGAGGCTTGGGCGGACGGCGACATCCGTCTGCGACCAAACTTTCAGCTCCATGCACGAGCTGGTGGACCACGTCACCACCGAGCATGTAGCAGCGGGGCTCGAGACACTCAGTCATGTCTGCATGTGGGACGAGTGTATGCGCGGCGGGAAGGCATTCAAAGCCAAATACAAACTCATCAACCACATTCGCGTGCACACCGGGGAGAAGCCTTTTTCATGCGCATTTCCCAACTGCGGCAAGATGTTCGCACGCTCCGAGAACCTCAAGATCCACACGCGCACGCACACTGGTAGGGTCTCATGATTCTGTGACTGCACACAGAGCGCTGTGATACAGTCATTATAGTCTTTAAATCCGTGTCACCCGTTTAGACAGCAGCCTCCTGACAGAGAATAAAGAGGTTAATAGAGATTGTTCCCAGTCTGCTAGGAATCCCCTCCATGTTTACGTAGGCACAGTTCAGTACCCCATTCACATCCGGCCTTCACTGCTTCCTTGTTTCCTAGAGGAATCGTAGTTTGAAACTGCAGCTCAGGAGTCATGCAAGGTGACAGGAAGCAGGACAAAGCAGCTGGATTGTGAGAGAGGGAAAAGGATTAGTGCAGAATCTAATTGATTCGATGTACACAAAAGAACTGAGTGTGTTGAGACATTCATATGGTTGTAGTTGTCATTTTAATTCCCAGCCTGCATAAAACATAGTTTTCAGGAATTTTATTATTTATCACAATTACCCAGAATCAGGTCTATATGATGCCAATGTGTGCTGTTTTAAGTATTCAGTTGCCAGTTGTTTAAAAATGTGGCATTCCATATATGCCAAAGAGACAGTGCTGCTTTCTATTTAGACACCTTTTGTGAAGGGATTATAAGCTGTAACTAATATATTTTGTAACGGTCAATGAATCATTTATTAATGATCTATAGATGAATTATAAGTTGCCATTCCCTTGTGTTTTGTTTGCTTGCTTGTTTTTTCATGGTTTTATTAGACAGTGTAAGGTAAGATAGCATTGATAAACTTTAACATAGGTCCCAGAATAGACTTGGACAATATTCAAGTTTCAAAGTTTCTTTATTAGTATGCAGATAGGAGGTAAAACAAGAAATCACAGCAATACATATTCAAAAGACATAAAAGCAAATACCATACAATGTAGACATAGTGATAATGTTCTTAGTATCTTAAACTCTCAGGCTACCAGGACACCCCACCAAACCTAACATTTACAACTGAACACTTGATTCATTATTTTTAGAATACATGTTATTAATTCAATTTTATTTATAGTATCAAATCATAACAAGAGTTATCTCGAGACACTTTACAGATAGAGTAGGTCTAGACCACACTATAATTTACAAAGACCCAACAATTCTAGTAATTCCCTCAAGAGGAAGCATTTAGTGTGACAGTGGCGAGGAAAAACTCCCTTTTAGGAATAAACCTCAGCAGACCCAGGCTCTTGGTAGGCGGTGTCTGACGGAGCCGGTTGGGGGTGTGATGAACAGTGGCAATAACAGTCACAATAAAGATAATGGATCAGTAACTAGAAAAAGTAGTCGTAGTAGTTCATGTCATATCGGGGCACTGCAGGGCGTTACAGCATGTAGCATGGCACAGCAGAGCACAGCTGGACGTAGCAGGGTGCAGCAGGACGCAGCAGGACACTGCAGGGCACCGTAAATCTAGTTTCAGATGCCCTACTAACTTAAGTTTAACCTGATAAACTAAGCTGGCTAAAAAGACAAGTGCAAGTGCAATGATGGAGCCATGGGGATTTTTTCACAACCTGGCAACCCCAAAGTTGTTTTTGTTAATTGCATAAAAACGATCTATGAAAAACTACAGCTTCAAAATGACCATAATGTTGAATTAACCCCACTGAACAACAAAACAAAAAACTCAAAATTAGAACCTCCATGCATGCAGGATTTAGTGCAGAGCTATTGAATTAGACTGCAATAGCTTTAGCTACGTGGACCCTTGTCCATGGGGTGATGAAATAATGCTGTAAAAGAATTGATCATTTTTTGATAACCTTTTATCATTCCAAAAACACAAACAGTACAAACTTTAGACAGTGACCACAATAAGTAATACAACTTAGGTCCAGGGTACAACACTAATATGATGTATACTGTACATAGTACATGACATACCCAGAGATAACTGAAAAGTGCTTTACAAATAAAATTTATTATTATTATTATTATTATTAACTGTACACACCTAAATGTGATGTGAGAGAATAAATGAGACATTATTAGGAATATAGAAACACCCCCATTACAGTTGACAGAAAACAAGTTAAAACAATTAGGTATAATTAAAACAAGAAGGAAAAAATACATAGATATAGATTAAACCCACAAATTTGACCTGTAATTAATACAATATTTGTGAGTGTTTGACCAATATATATTCAGAACAATTACAGAAATGTTTAAACCTTTAAACCTATCGATTAGATATTCAATTATATCGGGTTATGCCATCCTACAATTGTAGATGGTGAATTATCAGTCACAATATTAGCTTCTTTTTTATGAGAGTCTTTAATACAATTAGTGGGTAAACCCAGAGGCAAACAATGAGGATATCTGTCACATTAAAGAGCAAGTTAAGTTTACCAGCATTTTGCCCCAGTACTCCAATATGGATTCATGTCCACACGAAGACGTTTGGATGCAAATGCATCCGTCTTCCCTGCATTCGGTTCAAGAAAAGTCGCGTACCCATTTGTAAATTACGGAAGCCGAGAACGGGCATTGATTTTTTTTTCCATGCACTGTTATCTTGTGATAACGAGTTATTAATTCGTTATCTCGATATAACAAAGTTTGTTTTCTCAAGATTTTTTTTGTTTTCTCGAGATGTTTTTTTTTTAATGGATTTTCTTTCTTTTTTTTTGCCTAAGACACCCTTCCATTTACACCGGGGAATGGGGCTCCATAAGCGGATAGAAATCTGCCGTTTCTCCCTCCTCGTCTCCGGTCAAATACTTGGGAAAAATCCCACCACAACACCCTTCCATTTAACCCGAGGAAGGAGCTCCATGAGCGGATAGAGGTCTGCCGTTTCTCCCTCCTCTTCTCTGGGTTAAATTGAAGGCTGTTTTAGTGGGATTTTTCCCGAGTATTTGACCGGAGAAGAGGAGGGAGAAACGGAAGACCTCTATCCGCTCATGGAGCTCCTTCCTCGGGTTAAATGGAAGGGTGTCGTGGTGGGATTTTTCCCGAGTATTTGACTGGAGACGATTTTAAAAGGTTTAAATGGAAGGGTGTCTTAGGCAAAAAAAAAAAAATCCATAAAAAAAAAAAATCTTGAGAAAAAAAAAAAATCTTGAGAAAAAAAACTTTGTTATATCGAGATAACAAATTAATAAGTCGTTATCACAAGATAACAGTGCATGAAAAAAAATCCCTACAAAATCAATGGCCGTTCTCGGCTTCTGTAGTAAATGACTCAACACGCTACTTCATATGCCAGGCCTATAGGCGGCGCTGTTATTGCTACAGAAATTAACCAAAAACAGAGAAGAGCAGCCTTCAGTCACTTCCACTTCCTTTCATAACATGACTAGCTAGTTCTCTTAATACATCCATGGACTAGACTTTAATAACTTTCACCACTGCTTGTTATATAAAGGCCACCGCTAGAAAACGTGTCTTTGTTTACATTGTATAATGTGCTGTTGGATTGCTTTTTATTTTGCAATTCTGTCTGCTATCGGACATGATTGCAGCGCGCTAGTAGACCTAACGTTAGCTCTGCTAGCTAACATCGGCAGTCAAACAAACATCAATGATCCGATGTCTTTTTGATAATCTAGCTACACGTTTTTCTTGCCGTAGCCTTTCTACAATAAGCGGTGCTAAAAGTTATTATAATTCGTTCAAGGTGTTGATAAACATACAGATTAGCTAGCTAGTTGATAAGTTGTCTACTTCCACTTTATAAACAGCATTACGTCCCTGCTAGAGCAGTCAGCTGGGTTGAAGGCAGCCAGCTGTGAGGCCGAGGTGTGTGGCGATGACATCATCGATATGCACGTATGCGGTTTCGCCGTCCATACGAAGCCAAACGTGAGCGGTTTTTTTTTATTCACCTTGGGACCAGGTTTCAAAAAAGTGCGTTTACAGGATTCGTTTGGACGATCGGCCCAAACGATGCAAAAGATGTGCGTTTGCATCAAAACGCGTCTTTGTGTGGATGGCCTCTTAATTCCACCTTTTCGTGGCATGTGTCAAAGATGGGGTGGGGGGTGGGGTTACCTTTAAGCAGTGCAATATCCTTAACTGAGGGTTTCCTCGTATATTACTTATGGACACCTCCCTCAACATATTCCACCTATGTTAAACAGGTATATATATATATGTATAGAAATATATAATCATAATAAATGTAGTCGCAAGTAGCAATTCTGGGCTCACTCCTTTTATAGTCAACAGAAGCAAATAGTTCTAAGGACCCAAAAGTAATGAGCGGGTTTTAGGGTTTAGGCTTTAGGGTTAGTGTTTTATAAGTTATTTGTCAAATCTTAATGGCATTTGTAAAAAGATACTTTAGAGAACAGTTACAGTGTATTCGTAAAATTCTCAAACATTCATAAATCATCCAAAAAATGGTTTCACTAAAATGGTTTCACTAATTTACAGCAAGTAGTTTTTTTAAAAATATAAAAACTAAAAAACTAAGAGCATTAACTTTCTTGCTACACTCAGTAATGGAGGAACCCAGAAAAGAACAGTCCTCTCTGAAACTATCCAATCACCAGGCTCTTCTATTTTCTCTTGTCTTGCACTTGGTTGAAATTTCTGAAGTACAACCTGTGATAGTTGTACCCCCTCCCCCCTCTTTATTTGATGTCAATGAAGCTTGATGTGTATTTTCAGGACATAGTGCAAATGTCTTGACTGAGTTTAATCAGTAGGCCTATTGCTCAAAGAACTTGAGTTATGAAACTTTTGGTACTTTACCCCAGAGCACGTGCACCAAAAGTTTTTTGATTGATGGCAGCCACGTTTTTGGACCAATCTAGTCCAATTGTAATGTGTTGGTGTATCTGCTGTATAAATGTGGTGTTGATACAGTCAAAATCCCAAATGGTTAATGAAATGTTTATTATGCAAATAAGCAAAAAATCCATCATGGTGGCCTTTATTGTCCAGGTTTTGTCCAAATATTGTCCAGTTATCTTTTAAAGGAACACGCCGACTTATTGGGACATTAACTTATTCACCGTAACCCCGAGAGTTAGACAAGTCGATACATAACCTTCTCATCTCCGTGCGTGTCGTAACTCTGTCTGACGGCGCCACCGGTAGCTTAGCCTAGCACAGATCCTGGAGGTAACTGGTTCCAACTAGCCTACTGCTCCGAATAAGTGACAAAATAACGCCAACATGTTCCTATTTACACGTTGTGATTTGTATAGTCACAGCGTGTACAAATAACAACGTCACATGAGGCGGAGTGATATCAAAACGCGTGCTACTTGGGTGCTACTTGAGCGGAGTGATATGCTTGCAGCTCTGAGCTGCAAGCATATCACTCCGCTCAAGTAGCACAGCTTCCCTTTCTGAGAATATAGTTCCCAGTTTATATACAGTTGAAGATGGCTGTGTCTCATGTGACATTTGTACACGCTGTGGCTCTCAATTTTCTTTCAATCCCATACAGTACACGATATTTTTAACACTGACACCAATTTCACCAAGTTTTCTTCCAGTTTAAGGCAATACAGTAAGTAACTTTACATGTAACGTGCACACACTCTAAACTCTTGCTCTTAAATGAATGAACTAAATTTAACAATTCCATGTGTACTAAAGAAACATTTACAAACTCTCAAGAGTCCTCAAGATTTCTTTTTAATCATTCTCCTTCCAAATCTCTTTTACCTGAACACAGCCCCCCATTCAATGAATAAGAGTTCCTTGTTGCTCAACACATTCAACACACCATAGGCTAAAATGCACTCAGTAGCATATGCGTAGGTGGTGGAGAAAAGTTGGTGTCTCTTCAACTGTACCAGTACTTAGGGGCCCATTCTAGAGTGTAATATAATGAGTGTGATGTTTGTGTTGCAGGTGAGAAGCCATTCCAGTGTGATTATTGTGAGCGACGCTTTGCCAACAGCAGCGACCGGAAGAAGCACTCACAGGTCCACACAGCCTCGAAGCCCTACGACTGCAAAGCCCTGGGCTGCACCAAGTCCTACACCCACCCCAGCTCCCTGCGCAAACACATGAAGGTTCACGTCAAGTCGTCACCTACCTCTGAACCCCAGGACGTGTATGACGCCATCCCTCATCAACTCCAACAACCTCATCAAGCCCTCCTCGAGCCCCTCGACCTTAAACTGAATCGCCTCTCGCCATCACTTGCCAATAAAAACACAAATTTTCCTCTCCTATCCAATCACCAATTGGATATCAGCTCAGCCAGCGAAGTTGACCATAAGCTGCTGCTGCGGAGTTCATCGCCAATGACAATGCCTCTGGATCTCTCTCTGTCAGGCCTGAAGAGTCAGCTGGCCCAGAAGCAGCAGAGTGGTAGGACCCAGCGGAGGAGCCAGCGCTCAGTCAACCCAGCCTTACCTCAGTTGTCTAACATTAAGGAGTGGTATGTCTGTACCAGGAGTACAGCACCACACTTTCCTCTACTTCACCCAGACCACATCAAATCAGAACCTAGTGATGACGAGGAGTATGTCACGTAGGATGGAGGGACTGAGAATTTGGACTTGAAGAACATATATTGTCAGACCCAGGTCAGGCCAGACAATGCTCTGTGGAATCATAGTTGCTGTAAATGTCCAGGACCAGCAGTTATATGGTTCAACATCAGAGGCCCTGCTAAGATGGAGAAGGCTGTGATCAGATGGAGATCTTTTTTTACTCTGTCTCTAATACAAAACTCAGCTTGGCGATCATCACTATCTGTGGACCAAAAAGCAATGGCTCAAATGTTGCCAGAAGGGACAAGAGGAATTCCATCGTTATGGTTATCAAACAAAATGTTTGACAGAAAAACTGCAAGATATCCAATCAGTGCTAACTAGCTTACCTGAGCTAACAAAGGGGATGACATTGTACAAATGGACCAGGCGATGTTGGGTACTGCTCTGCTTGCTGTTAGAGAATATGAAGAGGGTGTGTGTACATGATGACCTATCTAGGGAGACAGATTATTGACCAATTTATCTAAGTGCTCCACTTAAATGAAACAATTTTAAGGGCTACATTGACACTGATACAAGTTGGTTAATGTTATCATGAGGTCAATATAGCTCTGTACACATGGTACCCCGACAGGTTCCAAACAGCAGGCACACAGGTTGGAGGTGAGCATGTATGGAATGCTGTTGTATTAAGAATTAAATAAATGAATAAATACATAAATACATGAATAAATAAATAAATATGCCTTTGAAATACATCATGAAATAAGTAAATGAGGCAATAAATACATAAATAATGAAATAAATGTAATTATTTCATGGTACTTTTATTTCATAAGTCCACATTTATTTATTTAAAGAGACTATTATTTTGTATATCCACATTTATTTTTTTCCATGGACTTTTATTTCCTAATGCCACATTTATTTATTTCCCTCTCTATTTCATTTCCAGTTCTTATATGCAAATCAGGGTCTCTCACAGAACCAGGCGAATGGGACTTCTTTGGCAGACCAACAATAGGACAATTTTATTTTTGCCATCTTATTCATCACTAAATTCATTTCTGAGAACGTTTTAGGCGAGAAATGAACTGTTTAGATTTCGAATATAGGAAGTCTTGCGAAAATCGTTGCCGAATTGACAATTTGCTTCAAAGTTTTCGAGTTGAGAAGCTCCATAAAGTGACGCGACAGCCAGACAGCGCCTGCCGGGGCCGCTAGCTCGTCACTCAGACAGACACGCTCGGAGAACCCGCTGTAAGCTGGAGGCCACACACACACAGCGCAGTAGGCACAGGCGGGGAGAGAGAGAGATACCTGTTTGTCTTTGAGAAGAACTCCCATTCACCTTATCTCACTTCAACTTCAACAGAAATGTTCAGTTTAATGTGAATTAGAGCAGTCGTTTGCCCGCTAGCTCACTTAACAACGCCTCAGCTAATGCTGTGTCAACGTGCAGTGGGTACAAAGCACCGCAAGCTGTGGTGCTCTGTCAGGGCAGCGCTAGTTGGTGGTCTAGTTACCCCAGAATAGGTGACTGTGTGCGCTGAGTAAAGAGCACCGCGAACTGCGGTCGTGTTGCACTCACTTCGCCAGCCATTTTTTGCCCACGGCTCTGTTCTGAATGTGAGAGATAGCCAAGCCCCCTGATTTACATATAAGAACTGGAAATGAAATAAATAGTCTCTTGAAATAAATAAATGTGGCATTAGGAAATAAAAGTCTCTTGAAATAAATAAATGTGGACTTATGAAATAAAAGTACCATAAAATAATGACATTTATTTCATTATTTATGTATTTATTGCCTCATTTATTTATTTCATGATGTATTTCAAAGGCATATTTATGTATTTATTTATTCATGTATTTATTAATTTATTTATGTATTTATTCATTTAATTCTGAATAAAACGACATTCCATAAGCGTGTGCCTGTTATTGCCCCAGTATGTTTTAAACAAACTAGTTTGTACATCAGATCAAAAATAGTTTGAAGCAGCTGATTTTGCGGTCGGAAAGGGTTTTTTAAATGCTGTTAGGTAGGTGATCCGACAAGCACTTTGTTTAAAGCAAACTGATGCCTTTACTTATAAACCATTGGTAGTAATTTGTTCAAACGTGTTTTATGTGATCACAGTCTAATCCAACACAGTAGCCAGCAGTGAAGCTGCAGTTTGAAGACCATAGGGACTTTTCTTTCTTTGTATTGATCATTAACCTCTTCAACTCTATGGACCTTTCAGTGGGTTAATCGCCTGCATCTGTTTACACTCCATCTACAATTAAGTCAAGACCCCAAGGTATATGTCATACACATATTCCTTTAACATGAAAATGTGTATTAAATGATGCGCAAGACATCTAGTGTTTTCCCTTTGATCAAATGGTGCAGCCATAAAAAGTGGAATCTTGGATTTGAAAATTGACTCAATGTAGCTTCAGTGAATCAAGGAAACGAGCAGAATGTATTGTGAAAGATTGTGGTACAGCTTGGACAAATATTTAATCTATGTTTGAATTTACTGCATTGAGAACACTTTAAATAAGTAATAAGTGACTTATACAGATTTACATTATCCATCAACTAGTAGGACATATCAAGCTGGATTTGAACCTGAGTTGTAAGAAAATCTAGCTGAAGCAGATTGTTTAAACATACAATGAGACAGGACTTAAATTATATTTGAAAGGAAAATTAAGGCTGATTTATGGTTGTATGTGACTATGCAGAGCCTAAGTAAGTGGCTTATGCCGTTGTGTGTATCTGCGTCAATCTAGCGTATGTCTAAGAAAAGAGCAGAGCCAGTATGTAGTGTGTGTGTGCATGCTTGCCCTTGATTTTTGGTTTTATGGTGTGTACAACCCAGGTCTTACAACCTTAAAACTAAAAGTGAGCACACCTGAAATGTCTCTAATAATCCCTCATTGCACAGGAAAACTGGGTGCACACTACAGTAAGTACAGTAAGTCAAAATTGGAGCAGGAAGTGGGTCTGTAAACTGTGATGGATGTTCACAAGGGTTATCTTGGGAAATAATTTGAGTGTTCATCTTCCAGGTACGTTTGGCTAACATGGGGGTTTGTTTAAAACCTTTTAAGTCACTTTTCCCCCAAGCTATTAACTTGGTGTGTACATTATTATTACTGGCAGGAATGATGGACAAAACAGCAAATAACACCAAGGTTGAATGAAACTGGAATTTCCCTTTAAACAATTGAAGTGATTTGAGAATTGTGAG
Source organism: Gymnocephalus cernua (assembly GCA_023631565.1). Taxonomy (NCBI): domain Eukaryota; kingdom Metazoa; phylum Chordata; class Actinopteri; order Perciformes; family Percidae; genus Gymnocephalus; species Gymnocephalus cernua. The sequence goes on along the minus strand of CM042437.1, from coordinate 30,508,028 downwards.
TTTCAATTTCATTCAGGTTTACTTACGACAAATCTGGAAGTCAAGAGATGAGAGGGTACAGGGAAGTGTATACAGTAATTGCAGAACAACATTGGACAGACAGAATTGTGTCATTGAAGTTTTGATTCTCAAGCAATAATCTCTAGACACGAGCAAGCAACTACTCGCACCCAGTTTATGAAGTTTGTATTATTTTCATGGTCGTCATGTTGAAATGGTGATTTGCACCGTCACCTCACAGCTGTGGCCTTTCTGTAGGGAGCTCACATGTCTGTGTAAGTTTTCTCCCACAGTCCAAACACATACAGGTCTGATTGATTGGAAACTCTGAATTAGCTGTAGGTGTAAATGTGAGTGTGAATGGTTATATATATATATATATATATATATATATATATATATATATATATATATATATATATATATATATATATATATATATATTAGCCCTGTGCTAGACTGGTAACTTCTCTAGGTGTACCATGCCTCTCACACAATATGAGTTGGGATAGGCTCCAGCCCTCGGTCTCATGTTATCAAGTGCTCAGAATCTCTCAGCTAATTTAAACTAGTAACTACCCAATCAGGTTGTTGCTTCAAATTGTTTGAGTACAGATCTGTCCCTGGGTTATCATACATTTTGCCCTACAGATTGATTAATTTTGCCTCATGATCGGGCAGACATTTCAGAGTTATTGATCACTGAATAGCACATATTTGTGTTTTATTGAGAAAGGCTGTTTGATGCACTATGACCACCAGAAGTTACTGAAGGTTTCCAGTTCAGACACCTTCTGTCTAAAAACATGTTCAACACATCAGATGCAATGCAAGATACAGTCAGCTATCAACTACAGTGAAATCAACCTTTCCTTTCACCCTTTCCCACCCCAACCCTCTGAATTAGCAACACTAAGACTACGTTCACACCGCAAGTCTTAATGCTTAATTTGGATTTTTTTGCTCAGATATATCAGATTCCAATGTGAACTGTTTGCGGTTTCGAACTGACCCGCATGCGCAAAAGAACAATAACATCAGACGCAGCACGCTGTTGCACTAAAGTTAGGGAGGTTATGGAGGAAGTAAGCATTTTCGCTTTTATTTCAAAATGTTTGTGTAATGGCAGCCGTAACATTAACGAGCAGGTGCTGAGGAGGAGAAGAATGAAGAGAAAGAGAGCCAAATTGGCTATTTTGACCTTTTGCGGGGTTATGGCTGCAAATTCACTACAGAGGTCTGATGGATGCAGAGACCCAGCCAGGAGTGGTGGGACTGCGTTGTGAATAGCTTCACAGAGACACAGTTTATCCAAACTTTCAGATGTCGAGGGCAACTTTTGATTATCTCTGTCAGCGCCTCTCCTCAAGACTCCTATGGCAGGACACTCAATTTAACTCCCACCGGCGCATAATTGTGACAAATGTCAATGTAGATTGATGTAAAAGTCGGATCAAATCTGCCTTGGTTGTTCACACTGCGGCCGCATTGAAAAAAATCTGACATGGGTCTGATTCAGGACCACATATGGAAGTGGTCTAAATCTGATCTGGGCAAGATTTGAGTGTTCACACTACTTCTGAAGAAGGCTGACCTGGTCACTTGACCCCAAAAAAATCTGATTTGGTGACCCTCTGGAAACAGGTGAAAAGACAGCATATGTCTGTCCTTGTATCATGATTGTTAACAAGGCTCATCAGGCTTTAAAAGAACAAGCTAACGTTATGATTTATTGTGAAGTCAAGAGATGTGACGCAAATCTGACCACAGAGCAGCTGAAAGGATTCATATCCAGTGTGCCTGAGGAGCACTGGAACTACTATGCCACCTAAGCATTAAAAAGCTCATTCTTGATCTTGGAAATATTATTCAACCATTATCTGTAACCGCTCACATTCACACCTACGGGCAATTTAGAGTTGCCAATTAACCTAAACTGCATGTCTGTAGACTGGGGGAAGAAACTGCAAAACCCGGAAAAAACCCACGCTTACGTGGGGAGAACATGCAAACTTCACACAGAAGGGTTCAAACCCTGACCTTCCTGATCTAAGGCACCATGCAGCCCTTGGAAATACTAGTAAATAGCCCATGGAATAAGATGTCTTACTGTACCACTAGCTGAACGGTTGAAGTGATAATAGTTGGTCTAACTAGACAAATGCTTTCTTCTAACCACATAATTCAAGCCAACTAAATTAATCTGTATCCTGGTGCTAGGTTTAATGATTAATTGACGTCAGGGATGAATCAGATATACACTGCCTGCTCAGACTGCTTCCCAATAAGCTGTTTGTAAAGTTAGCATAGGCCGATGCCATTTTACGAAAGACCCATCTTCAATCTGCATTTCCCAATGTCCCACAGTACTGATGCATGTGAGATCCTTTTACACCAAACTTGATGACCGGTGTCCATCTGTTTTAACAAGAAAAAGACACCAGCAGTATGTGTCTACATTAGTCAGGAGTTTTAAGAAGAGTATGATGAATTTTGTTGTCAGACTTATAATGTAAAGGACTCTGTCATGGTCCATAATTTAAAAGACAGTATCACAAACACACTGAACAAATAGTATATAAGTTAGCAAGTATATTTATTTGTTTGTTTTTTTAAATTAAAACTTGTAACCCACATTACTTGTTGGAGGCACTAGCAAGTCTCTGATAGGTTACTTACTAATGGTGAGTAAAATTGCATTTTTCATGCAGGTCCACTGGTTTACAGTCACATGCAGTCATCACAGAGCAATACAAAAAAAATCAAAAATGAATTTCTCAATGAATTGTTTTTCTCATGCACATGAAAATGTAATTTGTTAAATAAACCATTTAAATCCTAATAACTTATAATCAGTCTTCTGTTAAGCACATATGAAGCAGGCACAGGCACAGCTACTACTACTACTACTACTACTACTGCAGCTTCTTAATTATTCTTTTCATGTCCAGGAATGCAGACAGGATTTTATAAATTAGTTTTTTTGTGTGGATAAGAATTTTTTTTGCCTGATTTGATTTGAAAAATAACCAGTAGGCCTACTATTTGTTAATTTTTTGTGGCTAAACTTCTTATTTTTAAAATGTTATGTTACAAAAATGTGTATAAAAGCCAATACAGCAGCAACTTTAAAACAAGTAGACAAGTAGACCCTTTTCTTTCAACCACAAAAAGGCTACATGGGCTTCACCGGATCTGACAGGCTCGAGCCAGGCCAAATATTTTTGAAAGACCTTTAAATTAGTCAACGATGTTATCTTCACTGTAAGAAATGATTCTGTGGTCATGTAGATTTTAATTAATGTATTAGGTAAAATATATTCAATATGATTGTGTTTTTGATTTTGAGGCAAATATTTAATTAAATTTCAAATAAAAATGTCTGAAATAAAATCCACCCATTGTAGTTAAATAAAACATAAGCATTATATTTATCTAATCCCAAATAGAGAGAATATTGAGTTAATTCAAATTAATGTAATTAGGCAAATTTTAATTGAAAAGCACTTCCTGTCAACCAGCTAGCTAGCAGCTATAATGTTTCCCAGCATGCCGTTCGGCTGTGTAAATTTGTAAATGTAAAATTATTAGTGTTAGAAATTGTTAAAGTCACAAATAGGTGTGTGCTATGGTGTTGTATCCTGTTAGAGATAAAAATAGAAATAAAATAGATAAATAGAAATAAAGAGAGTTAGTTGTGGGTTATTAACTGTTGTGTTATAAAGTTACTACCATGAGTGAGAAGGGTACGCAGTTAACAGGGGTCCCGTTCTGAAATCACTTGCAGATTAATTTGGCCATAGTGCTCTCTGCAGCAATGTATTACGGTATATGAAAAATTCATATCATACGGGAAATTTATACTGGTTTAATTCATTGCATTGATTTGCACATTCAAATCGATGTGCAGATTAATGTAGATGATTATTACTCAATTATATATCATTGATATGTTGAATTATATTATTTTTTATTACTACTATTTACACATAGGGAGTTTATCTTTTTCAAATCAACTCAATATTTTTGTTTAGGTTATAATTAATTCTGTATTGTTTTCTATTCAAATCTACTCATATTAAATGGATAACTATTAAGGGTCTCATTTAATTCATATTTACTCAATACCAAACCATGTGGAATTTAATTAATAATATTGCTTGTAATCTGTTGCCTCATTTTTATTGAGTAGATATGGTGTATCTTTTCTTACAGTGTTGGCAGACTATTCCGAGCAACTGATTTCCACCTAAATTGAAAGCTACACATGGTAACAATTGTTCAAACCTTCACAAAAATAATAATGAATAATGAAGATATGGGCTCAGTGTCCTCAGTAGCAGCTGCCTGTGTCCACCCCTATGTCATCAGTTCAATTAAATTCAATTACATTTTTATCAAGTGACCAGGATTACTGATGTGGAGCTGCCTTCAATTTTCAGGTGGGATTGTATATGTGGATTCATGGACATGATACTTCTGTGTGATTCTGAGTAACTGCACAATAATTACAATTTAGTGTGGTTTGTAAAGTCAATGTGGGTCAGGCCCCTCACAATGAGTCACAAGATAAATCTGCTTGGTTGTGATGATTAACAGGAGAGGAAAACAAACAAAAACATTTCTGCTACACAAAGGTATGCTATTTCAGACTTTTCATCTTATCATCTAATTGGGTGGTGATGGTACAGTGGATATGATACATGCCTTTGGTGTGGGAGAACCGGCTTTGATTCCCACTGCGTTACATCAACCAATGTGTTCCTGAGCAAGACACTTAACCTATAGTTGCTCCAGAAGCGTGTGACCTCTGACATATATAGCAGTTGTAAGTTGCTTTGGATAAAAGCGTCAGCTAAATGACATGTAATAATAACGTAATGTAATAATCTTAGCTTTGTTCATTTTAAAATATGGATATGTTACCTTCTTCAGGGCTCTAGGAATATGGGATTATTTTTGTGACTTTAATCCCAAGCAAAACTTCTCAATTATCAAACAAAAAGCACCAACTCAAGCAAAAAAGTTGTCACCTCAAAGGTAAAACTTAAAACTTGCAAACAAAACATTTGTGTAGTCGTAAACTATTGGTCTTTTATTTGTTTGATATTTTGTCCTTTTGTCTACAGTTCCCTCTGCTTCTTTCTCAATGATCAGTCTTTTGCTCTCTCCATCACCTTTGCAGTTTTGCTACCAGCTTTTGCGATTCTGACACAAAACTCTTGCGTGGGCGGGTCTTACAGGGGTGCGTCCCCATTGGCTAATGTGTTTCTGGAGTGAGTTTGAGTGACAGCTCAGTGCCTGCCTGCCCCCTGACGTTTCAGCAGGGACGGACTGACAATCTGTGCGTTCTGGAAAAGTCCAGAAAGACGGAACAAAAAGAAGTCTAATAAAGCGATATTAACAGCCAACAGTAGGGGTGCTAATACGATCACATATATGCTTCTACTCAGGAAGAAGAGTCGGCCTGGTTTTTCCTTGAGGTAGGATCGTTGCGTTGAGCAATTTGTGTGGCGGATATGTATAAACTGTGTTGTGACTGTACATCATGTCAACTAGTTCAGATGGGGATGAAATGGATTGGACGATGTCCAGAGCATCGAGAGTGAAAAGGCCTTTAAAAGAAAGAAATCGAGGGAAAAGTTGGTCGGAATATAGCAAGGGTGGCGAGGGAAATACAAACAAGAAATCGAGATCTAATCAGAGTGAGACACAGAAAACTGGTAATGTGGAGAATGCTCCAGAAAATGTTTGGAAAGTTATTATTGAGTTTGGTCAGGATGGTGGTCATTACCACCCGATAAAACTTACCAAGGTGATTGAGGAAGAGATTGGGAAAATTGAATTTGCTCATTTTATGAGCAATAAAAGAGTACTGATACATGCAACCAGTAAACAACAACAAGAAAAGATTCTCAAAATGTCTTCACTTCAAGGGGAAAGGATGAAGGCTCACATCCCAGGAGCAATGGCAAAAGTGAGAGGGGTGATTTCTGGAGTCCCACTGAGTATGTCGATGGAAGATGTCAACAATGAGATTCAGGGAGGTAAAGTGATTGAAGCCATATGGCTAAAAAGTAAACGAGATGGAGCATTAAAGGAAACATTATCAGTGGTAGTTAAATTTGAAGTCAGTGCAACTGGATACATAAATTGCAGTGTGAGAGAGTACATCCCCAAACCTCTTCGGTGCTATAAATGTCAAAGAATGGGACACACAGCACAGCAGTGCAAAGGAAAATTAAGGTGCGCTAGATGTGGTGGTCAGCATGAGTTTGGTAAATGTGACAAGGATGCAAAGATTAAATGTTGTAACTGTGGAGGAGAGCATAGTGCGGCGTTTGGAGGATGTGACGTGCAGAGAGAAGCCAGAGAAGCTCAGAGGGTTAAGATTCTAAGTAAAGTAACATATGCAGAAACACTAAAGACGAGAGAAACGGGATCAAAAAACAAAGACACCAGTAGAATGGTCCAAAGAAACATAGCATTAGATAATCAAGCCCAACTGCAGACTCCAGTCCATACACAGGTTACTTGTGATCACAAGTGCGAAGTTGGTGATGACACATTGGTAGTGAAGAAGGTAAACTTTGTGGCTTTCATATGTCACACTATCAATGTTGCATCTCAGTTAAAAAAGAAAAGTGATAGAATCAAGGCTATTGTGGAGGCAGCAGAAAGATTCCTTGGTACAAATGATATTAAAGCAGATCAGATACATGAAATGTTGACAGTAACTGAAAATGGGGAAAATACACAAGCTGAGGGTTAGAACGCTAATTATGGTCATTCACATACTACAGTGGAACGCCAGAAGCCTCATAGCTAATGGTCAAGAATTTAAAAAGTATCTTCACGAATTTGATGTTGTTCCAGATGTAGTATGTGTACAAGAAACTTGGTTACGACCCCAACTAGATTTTTTTATACCAGGGTTCAGTTGTTTAAGGTATGATAGGCCTAATAATCAAAATGGCGGTGGGTGTGCTACCTTTCTCAAGGATGGGCTGGCATATAGGGAGCTCCCATGCCCAGAGGATATGGAGTGTATAATGGTTGAGATTTATAGTCCAAGGAAAGAGGGTCATATTAAGCTGATCAATTTTTATAACCCATGCAAAACTTTAACTGTTGATACAGGAAAGAAATATGGTGTGGCGATTTTAATGCACATAACAGCCTATGGGGTAGCAATCACACAGACCATAATGGGAACATAGTAGAAGACATGATGGAAGAAAGATTATTAGTATGCCTTAATAATGGACAGGGTACAAGAATAGATGTGAATAGGGGCAATACATCATGTTTGGATATTTCACTGGTATCAGACAGTTTAGTGAATACGTGTGAATGGCATGTTAAGAGTGACTCTACCATAGGCAGTGACCATTTCCCAGTTCTCACTGTAGTAAATACAGACATTTGTCTCCAAGAAAGGGTTACAATTACTAGATAGTGCTTTGAGAAAGCAGAATGGGGAAAATTTAGGTCATGCTGTGAGGAGTCAGTTAACCTGATTACATTAGATGGAAACATAGAAGACTGCACAAAGCAAATTACAGAACACATTTTGAATGCAGCAACATTGAGTATTCTAAAAAGAACAACAAAGGGTAGGAAGAAAGTGGTACCTTGGTGGAATGAGGAATGTAGCAGAGCTGTAAAAGAACGAAACAAGGCATTCAGAGCACTGAAGAAGAATATGTCACGAGAGAATGTTGTGGATTATCAAAGGAAAAGGGCAGTGGGACGTAGGACAATTAAATATACCAAAAAGAGAAACTGGAGGGAGTTCTGTTCCAACATAGGTAGAGGAGTGGAGTTGGGGGATATATGGTCTATGTTCAAGAGAATGAGTGGGAAAAGGATGTCGGTTAAAATTCCAGTTTTGATTGATGGGGAGACGGTGGAAGTGACAGATAAAGGTAAGGCAGAAGTGTTAGGAAGGGCATTTGTAGCAGCGCATAGTGGTGATCACCTTAGTGTAATTCATAAACAGCAGAAAGAAATTGCACTCAGAGAGAATAACGATGTGAAGTTGAAAAGGGAGACTAGTATGTCAGCACTGGATGTGGATTTTACTATGTCTGAACTCAACATAGCTTTGCTAAGCACTGGATATACAGCACCAGGACAAGACCAATTATGTTATGCAATGTTCCGACAGCTACCAGTAGAATACCGAGGCAACCGAATAGTTGGAAAAGTGCAGTAATACTACCGTTTAACAAACCTGGTAAGGACCCAGCTAATCCGGGTAACTATAGGCCCATAGCTTTGACATCTCACTTATGCAAATGGTTGGAGAGGATACTAGTTCGCCGGATATCTCATATATTGGAGCAGAGAGGATTACTGACTAATATACAAAGTGGATTTCGGAAAGGACGCTCCACAACAGATGCTCTAGTTAGGGTCAGTAATGAGGTGGAAAAGGCTTTGAAAATGAAAGAGCTTATGACAATAGTGTATTTTGACATTGAAAAGGCATATGATACTATGTGGAGGGAAGGACTGCTTATTAAACTTACTGGTATGGGTATTGGAGGAAGGTTGTATAATTGGTCCAATTATAGTTGTATAATTGGACTTTTTGACAGGTAGGAAAATTAGAGTTAAGGTTGGATCAGAGGTGTCTAGGTACTTCGATGTGGACAATGGTATTCCCCAGGGGAGTGCAATTAGCCCTGTACTGTTCAATATAATGATAAATGATATTTTTTCAAACTTAGATGGATGTATCAAATCAGCACTTTATGCGGATGATGGGGCCATTTGGATGAGAGGAAGGAATGTGTCTTATGTAGTAGGAAATATCAGGAAAGCAATAAGGAAAGTAGAGAAGTGATCATGTGAGTGGGGGTTTAAGATATCGACAAGCAAGTCCTGTTACATGATGTTCACAAAGAAGCGCACATATGCTGAAAAACTAACATTATATGAGCTGCCAATGGAGAAAGTCAAGGAATTTAAGTACCTGGGTTTATGGTTTGATAGTAAGTATACATGGAAAATCACACATAAAGCACTTGGAAACTTAATGTAAAAGGTTGTAAATCTTCTAAGAGCTGTGGCCGGATGTGACTGGGGTGCAGACAGATGGTCATTAATTGACATATATAGGGCATGTATGAGGTCATCAATAGATTATGGTTGTGTAGTTTATGGAGCAGCGGCAAAAACAATATTGGAAAAAATTAATAGATTACAGTATAGAGCACTACGTGTGTGTATTGGAGCTATTAAGTCAACCCCCATTAATGCAATACTCATACAACCCCAAATCAGAAAAAGTTGGGACAGTATGGAAAACACAAATAAAAAAAGAAAGAAGTGATTTCTAAATGTACTTTGACTTGTATTTCATTGCAGACAATACAACAGCACATAATTTAATGTGTTCCTCATGATTTTTATTGTTGTTTTTTTTTTCAAAAAAACAAAATTCCTATTTTGGTTCTTGCAACACATTTCAAAAAAAGTTGGAACAGTAAACATTTACCACTTTGTAATGTTGCCATTCCTTTTCACAACACTTAAAAGACGTTTAGGGACTGAAGACACCAAGTGATGAAGTGTTTCAGGTATAATTTTGTCCCATTCTTGCTGCAAACAAGTCTTAAGGTGGGCAACAGTACGGGGTCTTTGTTGTCGCATTTTGCGCTTCAAAATGTGCTACACATTCTCTATTGGAGACAGGTCGGGACTGCAGGCAGGCCAGTCAAGTACCCGTATCCTCTTCCTCCGCAGCCAGGACTTTGTAATGTGTGCAGAATGTGGTTTTGCATTATCTTGTTGAAATATGCATGGACGTCCCTGGAAAAGATGTCTTCTTGAAGGCAGCATATTGTGCTCCAAAATCTCTATGTACTTTTCAGCATTAATGGTGCCATCACAGAAGTGCAAGTTACCTTTGCCAAGGGCAATGACACAACCCCATACCATGACAGACCCTGGCTTTTGGACTTGTTGCTGGTAACAGTCTGGATGATCCTTTTCTTCTTTGGTCCGGAGCACACGGCGTCCATTTCTCCCAAAAAATACCTGAAATACTGACCACAGTACACGTTTCCACTGTGTGATGGTCCATCCCAGATGCCTCGACAGCGCTTCTGGACACTGTTAACATAGGGCTTCCTTTTGGCACAGTAGTTTTAACTGGCATTTGTGGCTGTAACTACATATTGTGGTACTTGACAAAGGTTTGCCAAAGTAGTCCTGAGCCCATGTGGTGATATCGCTTATAGATGAATGACGATTCTTGATGCAGTGCCGCCTGAGGGATCAGAGATCACGGTTGTTCAGCTTAGGCTTGCGCCCTTGTCCTTTACGCACTGAAATTCCTCCTCATTCCTTGAATCTTTTAATTATGTTATGCACTGTTGAAGGTGAAATAAACAAATGTCTTCCTATCTTTCTTTGAGGAACATTGTTTTTAAACATTTCAATAATTTTCTCACGTATTTGTTGGCAAACTGGCGATCCTCGGCCCATCTTTGCTCCTAAAGGACTAGACCTTTCTTGGATGCTGCTTTTGTTCCGAATCATAATTACAATCACCTGTTGACATCACCTGTTTCAAATCACATCATTATTTAACCAATTTACCTGATTACTAGCCCTAAATTGCTCCTGTCCCAACCTTTTTTGGAATGTGTTGCAGGTCTGAATGACAGGAAAGGATGTATAATTACAAATGAAATTAAGTTGACCAGACAAAACATGAAATATTTTGTGTTCACATTGTCTGCAATGAAATACAAGTCAAAGTACATTTAGAAATCACTACTTTCTTTTTTTATTTGTGTTTTCCATATTGTCCCAACTTTTTCTGATTTGGGGTTGTACAACATGGCTGCTCTCCACGAGGTGTGTGATGATTCTGACATTGAGGAAGAAATGGAAGCGGAGGAACACTCATCCGAAGAAGGCAAAATTAACAAAGAACACACTCCAATTAAACAGCCGAATCCAAAGAAACCGAGACACCAAAGGGAAAGTGAGGACGCGATTACTGGCGCCGCAATTCTACAAGCTGTATAAGTTCTGACCAAAAAAATGGACGAGCAGATGGAACTTTTGAAAAGTTTCGACAGACGTATTGAAGCTAACACAATTGCAGCAAAAGAAAACCGAGAAGAAATCTGCGTGCTTCAGAAAAAAATAGAAAACGACTTGTTGAACCTATCATATGCAGAGCAAACCCGGTACAAAAGGAGGTGGAATCTGAGGATGATTGGCCTCACTGAAAAAGATGGCGAGGACACGAGAGAAGTTGTCATAGGGATATTGACAAGAATTGTTCCAATGTCAGTGGAGCGGCTGGAGAGTGGACCCAAACTGAACACTTGCTTTAATATCATTTGAATGGCTGTCAGAAATTCAGCCTACAATCACTTTCTTCAGTGAAACTTGAATCTTATTGTTTGTTTGACATAAACGCCTCCGATATGTAAGTATTAACACTACATGCACTTTGTTTGTTATTGCATCACTGAACATTCAAGGTTAAATATCTTGATGTTATGCTTGGAGCATGGTTAATGTTACATTGTTGATTCCAAATATTTTTGCATGCCAGTATATGGCAGAAACTGAATGTCTACCTTGTTTACCTGTTCATATATGGTATTGCAACTGGTCACCCCTTGATATCTCTTGTTATGCCAAAATTAAGAATAATATAACAAAATAGGCGAAATAGATTTATATTTAAATAGAACTTTGCTACAATAGTTGTTCGGTTTATAGGTTTCCTTTTCTCCCTCTATAGTTTTTAGAGGGCTAGTTACACAAAACATATAGATTTAGGACTAACTACTCATTCACATCGTTACACTCTTTGTACATTGTTTATAGATTATCTACTTATTATCTAAATGTTGTCCTTTATTTCTTTAAATACTAGGGGGATGAAAGATAATGTAAAACGTAAGGCTATTTTTCTTTTCTGTAAGGAGCAAAAGGCTAATTGTGTTTTTTTACAAGAAACTCACTCAGCTGAGGCTGACACAAAATTTTGGAAATTGCAATGGGGAGACTCCATCTTTTTCAGTCATGGAACGTCACACTCTGCAGGAGTTATGATTTTATTAAATAAATTTCCTGGGGAAATTATTGACCATAAAAGTGACTCTACCGGCTATTGGTTAATGGTTGCGACAGAAATGAACGGTATAAACTACATCTTATTATGTGTGTATGGTTATAACAAGAGAGTACAGAACAAAAATCTCTTCTCATCCTTAAGTAAGTACTTAGAGGAATGGAAAATACTTTTTTCAACGGATAGAGTAATAATGGGGGGAGATTTCAACCTAGCCCCTGATCTTTGGTTAGACCACTTACCATCAAGGAGACATTGCCACACACTTGATGAAACAATACTTGAATTGACCACAAGGGCCAATCTAATTATTGGAGAATGAAAAACCCAACTAGAAAACAATTTACCTGGTTTAACTCATCTAATAATGGCCAATGCTCAAGATTGGATTATTGGTTATTATACCATGGTCTGGGTGAATACTCGATTCTGATTGGCTGCTGGGTGTCCATAAAAAAGTGATGTAGGACACCTAGTAAAGGTGTCCCGGTGAAACGGACTGTTTACCGTTAAATCAATAACTAAATCAATGCGCTACATTAAATCAAAAAGGAAATGTGGATCTGTCATTTCCAACTCGTCCTCTGAACACCACAGGATGGCGCTAACACACACGCTGCAAGTAGTAAGTTATATTTCCCCTCTGGACTGATTTTGTTTCACAGAGAATAACGTTATCTCACATCCCGTTCACTGTTCAGGTCGCTACTCCAGGCTGCGCCGCTGCGGCCGACAGTAACGTTACACATCGCGGATCAAATTGTTCGTAAAAGTCGTTATATTGTTTCGGGGACAATGACATGGCTGGATAGCTTACTTGTCTTGTTGTTTAACATACTGTCAAATTATTTTTACTGATTGCCAACTGTACACAATGTTATTGACTTTGGATCTTGCTAGCATAGCGTTAGCCTTCTGGCTCGTAGCTGAGCTGAAGGGTTCTATCAGCTGAGCGGACTATAAACATCTCCGGTTGCTAAGGATGGCAATGTCGTATCTAAGGTTTTCCTATTTCCTGGAGGAGTGAACAACGTTTGCATTGCATTAGAACCTGATGGATGGGAATGATTGTTCCAGGTATTAGTCAAACCGCCAGGCGTAACCAGGGAAACAGAGTTATTGTTTATAAAAACTTTAGATTTCGATTGTAAAACTAATTAAAATGTAAAATAAAGTTTTAAAAATATGTTATTTGGCAAGTGACCATGGTATAAGCGGGTTAATGCCCTTCGAGGTGTCCATTGTCAGGTATTAATGGACGACGGCGAGGCGTGAACCGTCCGACGCGCAGCGGAGGACGGTTGCCTCCGCCGAAGTCGGGCATTAACCCTTACATATCAGACAATCTCATTAATGAGGTTAATAGATGTGATATCTCAGCATCACCCCTAACTGATCATTGTGTAATACCCTTGACATTTTCTCCGGGTGGAAGAGAGAATAACATAAATTCCATATGGAAATTTAACAATAACCTTTTGGAAAATACTGAGTTCTGTAATGTAGAAGTAGGTGAATTGGAAATGTCTTTTCTGAGTAAATGGGAATGGTTTAAATTTGAAGTTAAACAAATAGCTATCAAAACGAGTAAGCAATCATCAACACTTAAAAAGATGAGGCAAAGGGACATCATTAGTCGCATCAATACATTGTGCTGTAAAAATGATTTGACTCGATAAGAACAGACTGAATTAAACAATTTACAGTCCCATCTTGATAATATATATCTGGAAAAAGCCAAGGGAGGATTTATTCGTTCAAGGGCTCGCTGGATTGAAGAAGGGGAGAAAAACTCTTCGTACTTTTTTGGTCTGGAAAAACAAAGACAGACGAAGAAAAAAATACTGAAGTTAAATATCAATGGTACTGTTGTTGAAAATCAAGAAGAAGTAAACAAAAACATCAAAGCTTTCTATAGTAACTTGTATAAATCCCTTTTTTCTAAAGAAGATTGATGTTTTTTCTTAGATAAGATTCAGGGGTTTAAAAATAGATTAGATGAGAACTTTAAACAACTTATGGAAGATGAGCTAAGAATTGAGGAGCTAGACTTAGCAGTTCAACAGATGTCTAAGGGGAAGTCACCTGGAATAGATGGAGTTTTTGTCTTTCTTTTGGAGTGATATCAGGGAAATGCTTTATAATGCCTATGTAGTCTTTCTCCCACTATGAAACATGGTCTCATCACTCTAATTCCCAAACCTAACAAAGATAATCTTTTATTGGATAATTGGAGACCAATTACCTTGTTATGTAATGATTATAAATTACTGTGTCAATCAGCTTTCATGAAGGGTAGAAATATACATAATCATACCAGGTTACTACTAGACATGCTTGATTATCGAGACTTCATTAACACTGATGCTTTTATTTTATTTCTTGATTTTTATAAGGCATTTGATACTGTTGAACATACCTTTTTATTTGAAATCTTAGATTTCTTAGGTTTTGGGAGCAACTTTTGTAAAATAATTAAGATGTTTTATGCTGACATATAGTTCTGTGTCCCTGAATCCTAGTATAACTCCTAGGTTTGAAGTGCTCCGCGGTATTAGGCAGGATGCCGATTTCTCCCAAACTGTTTATTCTAGCCACCCAATCACTTATAATGCTCATTAATCACAACCCCGATTTGCATGGGATCTCAATATTTGACAAGGAATTCAAAATAAGTCAATTCGCAGACGACACAGCAATCCTTTTAAGGAATACATTTATGGTTGATGTTGCCCTTGATTCAGTCTCGATTTTCTCCAAAGCTTCAGGATTAACCCTCAATATTAAAAAATGTGAGTTACTTCCCATTAACTCATCAATGGATTCCATCATCTCTTCAATTGAGGTTAAAGCTGAAGTGAAATATCTAGGAATAGTTTTATCTAAAAATGTTATTAGAAGAGAAGATGTTAATTTTTCTAACCGTTTAATAGATATGAAGAAATCTTTGTGTCGCTGGCTTACCAGAGATCTCACCATTTTTGGTAGAGTCACTCTGTCTAAATCAGAATGTATTTCCAAAGTAATTTATCCATGCCACTCCCTGTATGTTTCTTCCGATAATGTTAAGAAAGCCAATTCAATTGTTTTCCAATTCCTGTGGAAAAACAAAACCCATTATATTAAGAAATCACAGCTGGTTAAAGACTATGATATGGGTGGTATTAAAGCATTGGATTTTGAAGCTATGTTTGGGACCTTTAAGATTAACTGGTTGAAAACATATCTATCACAAACAGATTCTATGTGGTTTCACATACCCAGAAATCAATTTAAAAACTAGCAGGGCTTGATTTTCTTCTGCAATGTGATTTTGAGGTGACCAAAATTCCTGTTAAGTTGTCAAACTTTCACAAACAAGTTCTCCAATATTGGAAAATAATATTTACCCATAACTTTTCTCCTCATGGATCCACCTTATGGAACAATAGGGTCATTATAATCAATAGGAAATCACTGTTCAGGCATGATTGGTATGAAAAGGGCATTGTTTTTGTGAATGATGTTATAGATGATAATGGTAACCTTTTGGAATATAAAGCCTTCCTAGACAAATATAATTTAAACTGTACACATAGAGAATACAATACGATCTGTAAAGCAATACCTGTACTGTTATTACAGTTAATTCAAAACACATTGTTATATGCAAGAACAAGACCCTTACCAACTCTACCAAATTTAGTTATTAATGATTGTACTTTATTTGACAATAAATGTAATAATACATTTATTAGTGATGCTTTGAAATCTAGATTGTTCTTTGGTTATAACAGAGGATTGTGTGTACAGGTTCCAAACATGGATGCATTGTCCATAGGAAAAACACATTTTAAATTCATTAAATAGCCCATTTCCCCAAAAGTCAAAGAGACTCACTTTAAAATAATCTATAAAATATATCCGGTCGCTGACTTTCTTAGAAGAAGATTCAAATTTGATGTAGACCCTTGTGTTTTTTGTGAGGTGGCTGATGAAACTCTGGAACACATGTTCTTTTTTTGCCCCGTGTCTAACAGCTTTTGGTCTGAGATACATAATTGGCTGTCACTTAAGATGGATAATATCCCTACTCTCTCATTGCCGCACATCCTCTTTTATATGGATAATATAGATTCATCAGTTTCAGCTCAATATGATTATTCTAATTGGTAAATATCATATTCATTGCAGTAAGTGGAGGGGTTCTAAGCCTTCTTTTGTTTGGTTTATAAATTACTTTAAATTGTTTTTTTCCTCACTGAAAAAGATCAAATCTACTAAAATTGCAAGGAAAATGTGTAGTGACATATCTAGGAATCTACTGTTTTAATTAGTCTCTCCTTGTGTATTGCTCTAAATGTTATTTTTACCTTCTCTAGCCTTTTGCTTTTGACTTGTGTATTTCAAGCAGCTCCGCTTTTTGTTTTCATTCTTTGTTGTTTCTTTTGTTCAGGTAATTCCTTCTTGTACATTGACAACATTTGTATTGTATATACGCATGTATATCCTGTTCCCCAACGAGAGTTTTGTATGTTGGTGCTTTTTGTCAATAAAAAAAAATAAAATATAACTATGGCCACGCCAAGACCCGCCCTATGAAGCAGCTCGATTGGTTGAGGTTAGGATAGCGGATTGGTCAGGGGATAGGACCTGAACAAATGGGGTTACATTACCTTGGACGCCTGGCCAATAGTAGTGATTGAAGGGCGGGTCTTGGCGAGGCCATAGTGGGATTCGTAATTTCGCGTCCGGGCTGCCTTCAGCTAACTAAGGCCCCATCCAGACGAAGACGTTAGGATGAAAACGCATCCGTCTTCCCTGGATTCGGTTCAAGAAAATTCACGTACACATGAATCCATTTATAAATGACTCAACACAGTACTTCATATGCCAGGCCTGTAGGCGGCGCTGTTATTGCTACAGAAACTAACGGAACGAAGAAGAAGAGCAGCCTTCAGTGACTTCCTTTCATAACCATAGACAGTATATAAAAGTTCATAACATGACTGTTAGCTAGTTCTCTTAGCTTAACACATCCATGGACTAGACTTTAATAACTTACACCACTGCTCGTTATATAAAGGCCACCTAGAAAAATAATGTAAACTTTGTTTACATTCTATCGGACATGATTGCAGCTAGCAGAGCTAGCGTTAGCGCGCTAGCTAGCGCTAGCTAGCGCGCTAACGCTAGCTAACATCAACATCGGCAGTCACACAAACATCAATGATCCGATGTCTTTTTGATAATCTAGCTACACGTTTTTCTTGCGGTAGCCTTTCTACAATAAGCGGTGCTAAAAGTTACTATAATCCGTTCAAGGAGTTGATAAGCAGACAGATTAGCGAGCTAGCAGCGTTGCGTCCCTGCTAGCGCTGTCAGCTGGGTTGAAGGCGGAGCTTTGAGTCCGAGGTGTGTGGGGATGTCATCATCGATATGCACGTATGCGGTTTCGCCGTCCATATGAAGCCAAACGTGAGCCGGCTTTTTTTTTATTCACCCTGGGACCAGGTTTCAAAAAAGTGCGTTTACAGGCAGTGCGTTTACAGGATTCATGTGGACAGTCGGCCCAAACGATGCAAAAGATGTGCGTTTGCATTGAAATACGTTTCCGTGTGGATTCCGCCTAAAGCTTCAGTTATACTAGCGCTTCCAAAAGTGCGAGCGGAAATCGTGACGTCATGGGACTGCCGTGAGTATTTATACTCGCGCGTGGTGGTCGCGACACTAGTTGCAGTCTTTTCCTGAACAGCGGTGGCGCTTGTCAGTACCTGATCCGTTCCGTCTGCCTGATCCATTCTGCGCATGCGCATAATTGCATAGCAGAAAACCTGTGCGATTTGTACCACGCATGCGTTAAAAAACACTTGACGGCAACTGGCAGCCTATTTTTCTTTTTTCATAAAGATACTGAAATTAAGACTTGTTGTCACTGATCCAAAACCGCTAGCGACGTCATTGTTGTGTTGTTTATGTTGATAGTTTTACTGGTAATACTTCGTCTTGACCATAGACCATTAATTAATTATTAATATACCTGTCTATGGTCTTGACTAATAACGCAATGAAGTGTGAACGTACGAAAGTGTCCTTTCAAAGACGAGGTGACAGCTCTTCCAGCCACCACTGCTGTATACCACTATAGTAGCTACATGCAAACGGCAGTAAACATGTCATCTTGTCGGCCATTGTTGTTAAATTCTCCCCAATTCTGGGTCTCATTCCTGCTGAAACATGTCCGATTGGGTAGTGTTTGGTTCAGAAGCCTTTATCTGAGATTTCTGACATTAGAAAGTGCTGCTTCGTTCCACTACAATCTAACGTTAGCATACTCCTAGCGGCTAACTATTATGTAGCATGCTAACGCGACATAGCTGTAATCTTGGCTGTAAGCATGAGCTTCTGCGCATGCGCAGATTTATGCACATGCGCAGAACGGACCGGCAATCGCGCAAGCGTAGAACCGATCAGGTAGTGTCGTAAAAGCATGAGATTCTGCGCATGCGTAGACTTATGCACATGCGCAGAACGGATCAGGCAGGCGGAACGGATCGGGTACTGACACCGCTAAGGAGCAAAGGCTACCGATGTTTTTCTTTGTAAGGACTAGAAGAAGAAGAAAAAGGCAGAACAACGGCAGAAAAGGCAGCAACAGTGCCGTCAATGCTTCGATTTGATTCAATGAGCTACTTGGTGGGATCAAGCCTTTCATTCACAAAAAAAGAACTCATCTTAACCCAGTAAGTTTACAAGAGAGACTTGCAGTCACTCGGCGAGTCATTGCATCCGGTTTCCCAAGAGCTCGTTCAGGCTTTCTGTTTCCGGTTTGTCGGGCGGCGCTGAAAAAAATAGACTGGTGCACGCCCTCAGCTCGCGCGGTGAAAATCGGACGCGCCGGCCGGAAATTACGTCATTTTGATGTCACGAATGCGCGCGCCACCTCCAACGTGTCAAGCATAAAACGGCCTTAACGTCGCCTTCAGCAGCTAACGTTAGCTAGCTGGATTTTTAGACAATGTACCATGGATGTGTTAAGGAATGTAGGCTACTGTTAAAAGTTACCGCGACAACAATGCTTTGCTACTTCTAGTCTTTTTGAAAATGGCCCACTCACTTTTGTACTGGCCTGCCCAAAATACTATTTCTGCCTACGCCCCTGTGTTGTAGTGAGCTCAGTTTTGCTGCTAGGATGAAGACTATGGTATTGAATTAAACGGGAAAACATCAGGCATGCATTGGTATCACTCTTAACGTGCTAACAAACAGAGAAGGGGGCTAAATAATTCACCAAATGTAACCAAAAGTTTTACCAAAAAATCCTAGCTTACACTTTGTCTTCCATCAGAGTGCAGTTTTTCCTTGTCTTTCATATTTGCGTTTACTATTGTGGAACTGGCAAAGACCTGGGGTCCGTTTCAGGTAGGAGGGTCAACAAACTCTGAGTCTGAGCCTGACCTCTGAGTTGATTTATCCTGAGATGGGAAACTCAGAGTTTTTGGTTTCACAACAGCTGATTCGAGTTGGTTCAATCAACTCGGAGTAGGTTGACTCAGGGTTACGCGCGTGCACCAAAGACAGCATGAATGAAGCCATGATACTACGATTCACCATGGCAACAACCACAAACAAACGGGTCGGCGGAAATACTCATGCGCACATACAGCGAGTTTGAACATGTATTTCATTAAAAAAGCAACACAGCGGCTGCTGCAAAAGAGAGAATTTGCATTGGAGAAAATTGCTGCTAGAGTAAATGCGTATATTCCAATATAATTATCATATTTAATCATAAGTATAGGTAATATTACTGAAAATCTATTTCTTTTAGGTGCAATTACTGCGGGCGAAAACGTCCTAGGCCTACTAATCGCATTCTGAGGCTGCAGCACCATCATTAACAGAATTATAATTCATAATCTATTATTTCAAATGGTTTACATCATTCACCTGCAATACTGTGGAACTCCTTTTTAATGGCTCTGACTGGTCTGTGTCCAGGGAACACTAAACATGTTTAAACTCTTTACTTTCACTTACCCGTAAACGGGACACTCACGCTCAAAGTGGACGCTGCTTAAACTTTGTTATAAATTTGACGCATTAAATCTTCAAAATATATGGTCATGCAGCACATCAGTTGAAAGCTTAGACTGTCAGGATTTAATTAAGCCCAAACACAAAGCATAAGATGATTTATAGCAGTTATACAACGTTTCAGAGCGATCTCTTCTGACGCCGCTTTATTAAAATGCTCCGCATCACCAAGGTTGTAGAGACAACTGTAATGCAAAATGGTGAGATCTCTGGTAAGCCAGCGACACAAAGATTTCTTCATATCTATTAAACGGTTAGAAAAATTAACGTCTTCTCTTCTAATAACATTTTTAGATAAAACTATTCCTAGATATTTCACTTCAGCTTTAACCTCAATATCATCTTCCGACGTGTGTTTAACTCCCTGCCATACAGCGTCTTCATCAACGGGATCGTCGATAAAAGGAAATGCCATGTTTTGAGAAAAAACAATGTTTTAAAGTCTGCCTAACAGTTAATAAACCAACAATGTTTTTTTTTATTCACGCCAATATAACAAACTGCGCTGAAATGCGCCTGATACAGACTGAATGAATGAATGAGGAAATGAGCGCGCTGTCAGAGGGAGGAGTGTTAATTCTCTTCATACGTCCATGGGGAGGAGTCTGAGAGAAACTCGAGGTTTCTTGAAGAAAACCTGCTCCCGACCAGGTTAGGTTCACAGGCTCAGTTACTATAGTAACTGACTCTGAGGTTAAGTTACCTCTCTTTCTGAAACAGAAAACCCAGAGTTTCCCTCATCTCAGGCTTAACAAACTCAGAGTTTCCACTAATCCTCCTACCTGAAACGGACCTCTGGTGGTTGTTTGTGAAGGTATAGACAACATTGATAGGGCCTAGTCATTTTCATCATTGCACAGCCTTAATATGAATCAAAAGTGTAATATGAAATTGACAAAATATTAAATAGGTTATTAAATGCTAATTCTTTAACACAAAGCAACAAATATAATCAATAATAGCAAATAACCTATCTTTAAAATCATTTGTTTATTCAGGTTGAAGATAGTTTCAGCACAAAAGATGACAGGGAGAGTGCAGGGAAGTGCCAGGATGTCCCAGGATGCTCTACATCACAATATTTCACACGGCCCAAGTCAGATAGTCACAGCCTGGAACCATTTTTTGCTTACCACCCTCAGCAAAAGCCTGAACACCTGTCTCTACTGAGAGTTTTCACTTGTAAAGCTGGTAACAACCGCAAATGGCTCACATACTGTGAGGAGAATCACACGTTATATTGTACAGTTTGTTTAACATTTGCCAAGCCAGGTGAAACAAATCCCTTCATAAGTGTAATGCAGGACTGGAAGCATGTCAGTCAACTAATAGAGGAGCATGAAAGGAGCAACATGCAGGCTATGTGCTGAAGCTTATTTTTTATGGGCATCAAAAGCTGATATAGCCAGTCTGCTTCATGGTCCCCAAGTAGTGGTCCACAGAGATCAAGTGCGGAAGAGACGGCAGGTGTTGGGACGTGTTGTAGACATAGTTAAGGTCATTGGCAAGAGGACTTAGCTACAGAAGGACAGTCTGAAGCAGCTTACACTCTGGATGACATGAGCATTGATCATGGGAATTTTTTAGAGCTTATCATTCTTCTTGGGAAATATGATGTATGCATGAAGGAACATCTCACAGAGTGCATAGAAAAAAGCAAGATGATGCATCAAACCCAGGCTAAAGGTCAAGGTTCTGTTGTGACATTTCTGTCAAAAACAACTGTAATCAAAGTCATATCTACAGTGCAGCAGTTAATTCAGGAGACTATTGCAAAAGAGGTTACTGAAGCTGGGATGTTTTCAGTGCAGATTGACACAACACAATACATCACATCCCAAGAGCAGTGCTCTATAGTTCTTAGGTATGTCAAAGATACAGTACAGGAAAGGATTTTTGCAGTTGTGAAATGTGAAGCATCTACTGGACAATATTTTGTTCAGATGCTTGCAGATGTGATTGAAAAATGTAACTTGGAAATCAGCAACTGTGTCAGTAGTGCCACTGATGTTGCATCAAATATGCAAAGAAAATACAGAGGGTTTTCCCCACTGTTGTCCTCTAAAGCGCCAAACCAAGTGCATGTATGGTGTTATGCACGAGTGCTAAACTTGGTTCTGGCTGACACAACTGAAGTGTCCCTCTCCAGTGTATCGTTGTTCTCACTATTGAATGATATTGCGTTCTTTTTTCGTGAGTCATACCAAAGGATGAATGTGTGGGAGCACGGAAGCCAGGACAGTTGACACAAGCGCCTTTCCATTATCGGAGAAACAAGGTTAGATTAGCGCGCTAGCTAGCGCGCTAACGCTAGCTAACATCAACATCGGCAGTCACACAAACATCAATGATCCGATGTCTTTTTGATAATCTAGCTACACGTTTTTCTTGCGGTAGCCTTTCTACAATAAGCGGTGCTAAAAGTTACTATAATCCGTTCAAGGAGTTGATAAGCAGACAGATTAGCGAGCTAGTTGATAAATTCTCTACTTCCACTTTATAAGCAGCATTGCGTCCCTGTTAGCGCCGTCAGCTGGGTTGAAGGCAGTCAGCTGTTAGGCCGAGGTGTGTGGGGATGACATCATCGATACGCACGTATGCGGTTTCGCCGTACACACGAAATCAAACGTGAGCCGGCTTTTTTTTTATTCACCCTGGGACCAGGTTTCAAAAAAGTGCGTTTACGGGCAGTGCGTTTACAGGATTCGTGTGGACAGTCGGCCCAAACGATGCAAAAGATGTGCGTTTGCATCGAAATACGTCTTCGTCTGGATGGGGCCTTAGAGCTTGTTTAGGCCCAGATGAGCAATCTTCCCTTAAGGCTCATAAATTATACACTTTTGTTTGTTAGGATTTATAATTGTGCTTTGGTGTAAGGAAAATAGTCTTTTATAGGGTACTAAGTTTTTGCTGAGCACTGTGGTAGTGACTGTCTTGGCCCACTCATCCAGCATGAAGGTAATTCAATTAAATTCAATTTTATTTATAGTATCAAATCATAACAGGAGTTATCTCAAGACACTTTACAGATAGAGTAGGTCTAGACCACACTCTATAATTTACAAAAAACCCAGCAAAACCCCCCAAGAGCAAGCACTAGTGCAACAGTGGCGAGCAAAAACAAACTTTTAGGAAGAAACCTCAGACAGACCCAGGCTCTTGGTAGGTTGTGTCTGACGTGCAGGGTGCAAGGGTAAAAGGTGAAAGTTCTATGACTATATTATACCTCAGATGGAGCTTGAAAGGAGTCAACAACAGAGTATGCCTTGGAGTGTCCTCCCAGTTGAATTAGCATGAGAAACCTCCAGGCCTCCAGGGGGCATCTAGATCAGATGCCCACAACATCTCAAATGGTTCCTTTAGACCAGAAGGAGCTTAAGTTCTGCTCTGCTCCATGCGGATGTCTGAGCTCCTGACCCTGTCTGTTAGGGTGAGCCAGGGCATTCTGTGAAGAAAATTTTGCCTGCTTGTGTCTCAATCTTTTGGTCATGGCAATCACCATAGGTCAGAGTTGAAACGTATTTCCAGTCCCGTACAGTCACGCATTACAGCACCCATCTGACATCTAACCCTCAAACAACATCCCAAGATACCTGAACTCCTTTACTTGGAGTAGTGAAAAGGAATATTATTATTATATTATATTATATTATATTATTATAATTAATTATATATAATAAATAATTAAATCATTAATTGTGCTACAATATACAACACCATACTCAATGTGAAACCATTTAATACAGCAATGTTTTTCAACCTTTTTTTCTGCCATTCTGCCATTTTCTTGCAAACTGAAAGTTTATGCGTCTCGCATTGCCAGACCTTCCTTCAGGCGTCACAGCACATATATTTTGGGATAGGCAAAAAGAACTCTGGGCTGTTTGTATTTCTTTAAACCGATCACAATCGTCTTGGGTGGCACTGAGATAGTCTCGGGAAGTAACTTGTTTTGGTTGAACATTTGCACCCTGCAAAAGTAAACGCCACATACAATATTAAAGGGGTGATAGAATGCAAAACCGAGTTTACCTTGTCATAGTTGAATAATGACAGTTCGGTGGGTAAAATAGGCATACATAGAACCTCAAAGTCCCATTGACACCTCTTCGGTCGATGTAAACCAACCAAGAAAATCTTATAAACTGACCGTTGCAGCAATTGCATAGCCTATTTCTCACATAAAATGTTTTCAGAAACACATTTCGGTGAACTACTTTTGTTTCTGTAGTCAGTTTTAAAAGTTCCACATGAAGCATTTGTCCAACCAGGTGCCGCCATAGCGGTTGTAGGAGGGTGTAGCCTGTTTTCTTTGCCTGTCAGCGGTGAAGAGAAACTGATAATTGCTGGTGGCAAGCCCACCAAGCATCCACCAAGTGCATTTTATGGCAGCAATCCCTTCCTTGTTTTAAAATATAAACCCAATGAAAATGTCATGTTCTGTTGTTTTTGTTTCTGCTGCATTATGATAAAATACGGCATGCCAGCAGCCTGGCTTAAATTTGAATGTACTTTATTCTACAGGCCAAGTTTGAAGTCAGAAGTTTGCCTTGCTCTGAGGCTGAGGGCCTATTTGGGGTTTTGGCATGGAAATCTAAGGCAGTGGGCAGTTTGATTTCATTTAAAATGCTCTTCTTTCTCTCATTGTTCTGAATGGGCAGTCATAAGGCAGTGAGGCAGATAGTCAAGCTAAATGAAGGCATACATCCTGTGCACATTAGTCCCTTAAATCACTGGCATGCACATACACTCCTTTCTGCCTCATTGACCATGCTTGTTATTACATAATTGTCTGCTGAGCCTTGAATAACTGCTGGCTAACATCATGGCCTTGCACGATGGTAACAGACCTAAACTCTCCTTCCATGCCATGCCATGATCAGTGATTGTCAGTGTTTCCACTGGTTCAGTCTCAGTCACTGGGCTCCACTAATCCTGGATTGTGAAAACTCCTTTTCCCAGGAGTCACTGCAGGTGCTCTGCTCTACGGAAGCCAAGAACGGCCATTGATTTTTTTTTTATGCACTGTTATCTCGTGATAACGACTTATTAATTCGTTATCTTGATATAACAAAGTTTGTTTTCCCGAGATTCTTTTTGGTTTTCTCGAGTTTTTTTTTTGTTTTCTCAAGATGTTTTTTTTATGGATTTTTTTTTCATGCACTGTTATCTTGTGATAACAACTTATTACCGTAATTCGTTATCTCGATATAACAAAGTTTGTTTTCTCAAGATTTTGTTTTTGTTTTCTCGAGATGTTTGACGAGATGCAGACCTCTATCCGTTCATGGAGCTCCTTCCTCGGGTTAAATGGAAGGGTGTCGTGGTGGGACTTTTACAGAAACCTGGCTCTGTGAACGTATCCTGGACAGCGCACTTCAGCTGCCTGGTTTCCAACTCATCCGGGCAGACACAGAGCTTTCGGGGAAAATGAAAGGCGGAGGAATCTGCTTCTATTTAAACTAAGGTTGGTGTACAGATGCTAGAGTGCTGAAAAAGACGTGCAGCCCTCACTCAGAGACTCTTTATAAACTGTAAGCCCTTCCATTCTCCGCGGGAAGTTTTCCTCGTTTGTTATGGTCGGTGTTTACATTCCACCTCAAGCCTGCATAGCAGACGTGCTACAACAGCTAGCTGACCAGATAACAGACACAGAGAAAAATCACCCGGACTCTCTCGTCATTATTGTTGGGGATTTTAACAGTGCCGAACTCAATCAGGAACTCCCTAAATACAGACAGCATATCAAGATTCCCACCAGGGACAAAAACACACTAGACCACTGTTACACAGTTTTAAAGGTACAATATGTAACATTTCTGCATTAAAATGTCTAAAAACGACCATACCTATGTTATATATATTTTTGAGTTGTGTAGTTACACTCTCCCAAATGTTTCCACCAAACTTCAAACCCAGAGAAATCTGTTATTTTATTTTCAGACACGGCACGTTTCCTTTCCTTCCTAGTCGCCTGTCAATGGCGTCATATAACCTTTCACCCTCTAGTTGGTCGTAACTTCCTTCAAAACACGGCTCCCAGATGATACGTTTTGAGCGTAACTGTAAATCATACAATGTCACAGAAAAAAAATACTCCTAACCATAATACTGCGTTTCCTGCCCTGCAGCACCATTTTGTGATTGATAACATGCCACTTTGCAACACAGTAATACAGCAGAGATCTTATTTATTGATACATATCAATATCGATCCAGTTTAACGTTACTACAATGTGTTGGTTGACAAGTAGCTAACATTAATGCTAGCTAGCTAATGCTTGGTGGATAACATTATAGGGTTACCTATACGCTCATAAAGTTATTAGTAGCATCATTGTTTTCACCACGGACACGGATAAAAGCAGCGCTGGGCTAACCCACGAATGAGTTTACCAGTAATGTTAATGTTAGCTGTATAGATTAGACGACTAATCTAATGCTAATTTAGCCAGCTAGCACCCCGGTATGTCTGCCTGGGATAAGAGCTGACAACACAGCCGGGACATGTAGCTAGCAATAGCCAGTTATTGTTAGCCCATAGCCAGCCAACAGCCAGCCACCATTACAGCAAGCTATACAGTATAAGTACTATACAGCACTTAACTCCGGTGCCGGGTGCTTACGACGCTAACGGCAGTTGAATGAGGCGTTGGGAAACAGACCATATCAGACCCAGACCCAGATCTGAGTCGCAACAGCGGTCATCCATAGCTAATGTTAGCTAGCTAGCTACATCTCCGTTAGATGTTCTGCTGCTGTACATCCGCCCTCGCTGTCCCGGGCCCGGCCGGAGATTCCCCCGGCAATCCCCACCCACACCTGTCTCTCAGCCTCGTTGAGTAGCTAGCTAGCGTTACAACAAACCCCGTTGAAACCATCCAAAAGATGACAGTGACATGTGAAATATATTGTGATAGTCACTGTGTTTTAGCTGCTGGCTAATGTTAGCTTGCTGGCTCACTAGCTAGCTAGCTAACTGGTCAGCTACCAATATAGATCGAATCAAGAAAAACGTAATTATGTTGGGAAAATGCAGCTATGTTATTAGAATGACATGAATAAACGTTACTAAACGTAAAGTGAATACATTTGAATGGGTACACTTGTCCGTGAACAGACGCATTTTAATCGGCGAAGGTGTTTAAAAAGTACAACTCCCATAATTCCACGCAACTTACCAACGTCATCAAAAGTCCGTGTTTACAATCCATTGTTTTGGTTGAGAGACCCCTAGCAGCAGAAAGTTACATATTGTACGTTTAAAGGATGCCTATTGTCTGCTTCATCTCATCCCAACCTACAAGCAAAAACTAAAAACTTCCAAACCTGTGGTAAAGAAATGGACAAGGGAATCAAAGCTGGAGTTGCAGGCTTGCTTTGACTGCACCGACTGGAGCATTTTTGAAGCTGCAGCTACAGACCTCAATGACCTCACTGACACTGTAACATCTTACATCAGTTTTTGCGAGGACAGCTGTTTGCAAACCAAGACCTTCTGCACATACAACAACAGCAAACCTTGGTTCACTCCTAATCTTAGGAAACTGCGTCAAGCCAAAGAGGAGGCCTACAGGAGTGGGGACCGGGACCTATACAAGCAGGCCAGGAACAAGCTGACAAAGGAGATCAAGGTAGCCAAAAGAAGCTACAGTGAGAAACATAAAGACAGCCTCTCAGGCAATGACCTCCATCAGTTTGGAGAGGCCTGCGAAAGATCACGGATTACAAGAGACCATCCCCTCACCTAGTCCGGCAGCCCAAAGCCTTTTAATCAAAACGAAAAGAGTACCAACATTTGAGCACAGGGGCATCCAGGGGATGACCTCTCATATGCAGATATGGATGTCTGCCGTAGCCCCACTGCTGCGTTTGGCCCTTGGGGGCCTCAAAGAGGGCTGAAAAAATGTGTTCAAACATTCAAAAGTACCATCTCAAACCAATCTGATAAGAACAGGCATGTCACACAGAGTACTGAATGGCCCCTGCCAGACAAATTATCTGCTGCGAAGGGCCCGGCAGACACCAAAAAAGGGCCACTCAGATATGGCCTAGATCAAACGAAGGAGGTACCACGTGAAACCACCTTGAAATGAAAAAGCACATCCCACCGAACCCGAAAATCACCATGCCAGACAAATGACTTGCTGCAAAGGCTGCCAGACACCCTTTAAATGCGGCCCCAATATACAATTTCATACAATTGACCTAGATTAAATGTTGAGAGTACCACTTCAAACAGTTTTTGAACCAATTGTGCACATCCACAAAGTACAACTGTAATGGGATGTTTTGTGTATATTCTAACTTTATTTTCTTAAGTGGTATTGTCTCAAAAGGGGAAACGGGATGTTCAATTTGTGAACAATGACAGGGGTGGGTATGGATTTTACTACGTTCTTATGTTATTTAAAATGCAGTGATTGTGTTAGATTAGCCTTGTTACTGTTGTTGAATTGTTTTCAGCCCAAAAGAAAGCAGTAATGTTTCATGTACATTTATTTCCATTTAGTTATGTTGATAACTGATCGGCGAATCACCTGTGTATTGTGGTACATGCGCATGAGCGTCTCTCTCTCTCAGTCTGTTTTGGAAACTGAGAGGATCCAAGAACAAACAGGAATATGTGGGAGTTGGAATATATATCCCAGAATTTAAAGTTAATCTCTCCAAAAGACTGTCTGACCAGTTATCAGTATATACAGCAGAAATGGTGGCAGTCATTATTGCACTTCAGTGGGTTGAAGAGGTCAGACCTGATAGGGTGGTGCTATGCACAGACTCTTTAGCTGTCATAAAAAGTGTACAGTCCATGACATCTGTCAGAGAAGATCTACTAATAGAACTTTATCATAGTTTGCTAAGATTACACCGGGGTGGCATAGATGTTCAGTTCTGCTGGGTACCAGCACATGAGGGGGTAAAGGGGAATGAGGGTGCAGACAAACTGGCTAAAGAGGCATTGCTGAAGGACATAACAGTTCCTATTCCATTAGGAAAAGGCGAAGGAAAAGCGGTGGTTAAGAAGAAAGGCCTTGAAATATGGCAGAAACAGTGGGAGGACGACAGAAAAGGAAGGAGATATTATAAAATACAAAAAACTGTCTAAAGAATTATACGGAAAGGACCAGGAGGGAGGAAATTATAATGACAAGACTCAGGGTGGATCACACAGGGCTGAATGGCACCTTGTTTTTAATGGGGAAAAGGAATAGTGAGAATTGTGAAAATTGAGGTTAAAGAAAATGCTGAATATATAATATTGTATTGCACATTGCATGAGGTGGAAAGACAAGGTGTTTAAAGATAAGGTTCAGGAGGCAGGGCGGGAGTGGACTCTGGTGGGGATACTGGGATCAGAAGGGGAGAGAGAGGAGATCAGGATCACCAGGAAGGCGTTATTTAAATTTTTAAAAGCTGCAGGGTTGTTGAGTAGAATTTAAAATAATTATAAAATGACATGATGATACACACTCCAGCACGGTAGGTGGCGGTATGCACCTAAAAGTTGTTTGCAATCCGCCATTAAATAAAAGAAGAAGAAGAACAAGAACAACTGAGAGAGACAATGACAGTATATAAAAATGGACCCAGTGACTCCGCTGTTTTTGACGGAGACGAGTGAAGTCTCTTACCAGCACTTTTCTGGTGATGGTTGAGCGTTACTGCGCAGCTGCAAACTAAGCTTCCCGCCGTATATGTGACGTGAGCAACGTGGCTGAACGTTGTAAGTCTTATGGTAGCTGTGCCAAGAGAAATCTCAATCATTCCCAATCTTGCAGAAACGGAGAGCGTAGGTATATGTAAGGAGATAACATAGGCACAGGCTAATTACTGCTAATTAAAATGTTAGTTAACATTAGCAATTCAACTAAACAGCTAATGTAAGTCCAAACTGCCTGCGAGCTTCTCCTGTACTATACGGTAATTCCTCTACTATGCGACAGTAGGTCGCTTGGTTATGACACAATCGTTAGCCTATTTTTATAAAAATGTCTGCTACAGAGCCATAACGTGAGGTACAAGGTAATGGAGCCTTTTATACATTGTCGTGTTTCTTTAGAAATAAACAATGGTCAAATTAAGTATTTAAACGCTTCAGATGTAAAGTTATTCACTGTCAAAGTGACGCCAAAATGAATGGCAGTCAATGGGATGCTAACAGGGGGTGATAGCTTATTAGCATCAAAATGCCGCCATAGGAGGTTTCACTCTGCGGAGGGAAGCTTGCCCCCTTGGATGGATAGGGGTTAGCAAAATGGCGCCATCGCGGCTTCGCTCTGAGGAGAGAAGCCTGCCCGCTTGAGAGACAGGGGGAAGGAAGAGCACATCACTAGTTGACTGAAGGAGGAACGCGGAAGGTTTGAACTGGAATTTGTTTGTAGTCGCTGACAGAACTAACTACTAACTGTACAGTGAATGTAAACTGAACTATGTCAGACGAGTCAGATGGCCAATTTCCGAATAATGATTGTTTGGATAGAAATGAGATGGCGTGGGAAGAAGTTAGGACAAAAAAAAAGTGTAGACCAAGATCGGATAGTGGATCTGACTCTACAGACACCATTAAAAGAAAAGTAGACCTGAAAGAAATGGAACTAAGACTAAGTTACAGCAGTCAAGTAATGAAATGTGGAAAGTGGTTGTTGTATTTGAGCAAAAGGGAGGGCCACACTTACACCCAATCCATATCACCAAAGCAATTGAGGAAGAAATAGGGAAAATCAAACATGCACGATTCATGGGAAATGGGAGGCTAATGATCTTTGCAGCGTCTGAGGATCAAAGGGAGATGATCTTAAAGAAAGATACTTTGAATATTGTTAAAATAACGTTGCACATCCCGGGAATAACTTCAAGACAGAGAGGAGTTATAAATGGAATTCCAATTTCAGTTTCTATTGATGAAATTAAAGTTAGTCTGAAAGGGGGAGAGATTGTTGATGCAAAGCGATTGACTAAAGGAAAAGAGAAAATAGAAAGCATGTCTATATTGCTGTGGTTTAAGAATGCCATGCCTTCGAAAGTTCAAATGGGATACATGTGCTATCCAGTAAGGGAGTACAGTATATTCCACATCCAATGAGATGTTTTAAATGTCAGAGGTTTGGACATGTAGCTGCACAATGCCGAGGCAAAATTAGATGTGCTAAGTGGTCAGGGTACTAAAGTATAATCCTGCTCTTTCTGCCATCAGAACCCAGGTTTCCGCAGGTTTGCCTAGAGCAGCGGAGGGACAGCTGCATGACCTACAGCCCGGGGACTTTGTGGTCATCAAAGATTTTCGAAGGAAGAACTGGCAGTCCAAAAGGTGGAAAGGACCGTACCAGATCCTGCTGGTCACCCACACCGCCATAAAGGTCGCTGAGAGGGCAACTTGGGTTCACGCATCGCATTGCCGGAGAGTCCCGGACCCAGGGGAGGTCTCAGGCGAGCCAAAGCCTGCTACAAGTGCCCTAAGCCAGGTGTCACCTACGCGGGAGGATCCAGGGGAGGTCTCAGGCGAGCCAAAGCCTGCTACAAGTGCCCTAAGCCAGGTGTCACCTACGCCGGAGGACTGAAAGACGTGCCTGACAGACGGACTCTGTGCACTTTTCAGCAACCCCCCCGAGACGACTACGTGGGAACAAACCATTTGACAGAACGGCCAGATAACATCTCTAATAGCCAAACATTTGGTATCGTACACTTTTCTTCACACACACGTGCAGCAGCAGCAGTGACGTCACACATTCTCCCTCTGACAGACATTCCTCTGCTGTGCTACACACACACATAGCACATTCTACAGGGAGCAGACTCTCCCTCCATCACAGCATGGAGCAACAGAGACCATGGAGAATTCGGTGGCACCCGCCGCGTTTGTGTGAAGTAATCAGATGTGTAACCAGTTTCTTTTTTATCACTGTATGTCTGATTATCGCTTTGTTTATGCTAGAGAAGTTTGACAGACCACCAGTCAGCATAACTGCTCCCTTTTATGACTTTAACGACACTGACCTTTCCATGTACTATGACAACCAAGCAGCAGAGAGCAGTGAAAAACGGCGCATTGCACGGTCCCCTTACTCTTTCTCTAGACGGGAATGGCACCCCCGGTTCAACCAGTACAATAGGCCAAATCTCACTGTAGTTGTCAACACCACGTCCACCCTGATTCTGCAGCCATGCGACTACTTTCTGTGCGTGGGTGGGGCGGGTAAATGGGGCTTAGCAGAAATTTATATTTGCTATGTACCTTCAGTGGAAGATTTCCAAGTGGGACCAACCTGTTTTTCCTGGCAATGGGCGATCTGGCACACCAGTAGGCCTAGTTGGGGTCATTTACTTACTAGAGATGACACGGGTTTGACTAATCGACTGTCAATAAAAAGAGTTAATTTTTCTTCTCCTGCTGTTCTGTTGACACTGAAAGATGCTCAATTCACTGACCAAGGTTATTTTGTAGTGTGTGCATGGGTTTCTGGAACTGACCCTTGTGGTCCTTTTTACCTTGACGTTGTATCACCTCCCAAACCTGACATCACACACTCGCGCCATTTAACACAAACATTAGACGCTTTATCATCCACATGGATGTCCTCCTCTTATAAGGATGGCGGAGCCTTCTCTACGAATAGTTGGTAAGCCTCAATCAAAAAGTTCACTCGCGATGCGGGTTATAATGAGTCTTGTTACGTCTGCTCTCTTTTCGCCCTCTCACAAAAACAGGCCGCACCCGTTAAACCACAACCGTTAAGTCTGCATGATACTATTTGTGTAATGACCGCCCTCGTGCATGTCGAGACTAAAGGGGAGCAGCTTTATACCTCACCGTCCCAACCGCCCATATGCGCTGAATTCGCTAATCGTCTAGTGCGTTCCCTTAATGGTACTCTGATTAAAACTAAAAACGGTAAAGCATCCGACGCTATTGGTCAATTTCACCACAACCTCATGACAAATTTGACTCATGACCTTTGCATAGAACGCGCTCGTCTTTTGGGGTCCCATTACTTGGGGTCGACTACCGGTTGCAAACGCACAATGAACAACACCTGCGGAAGCGGTGAATTTAAACTTAGCACATGCTTATTTTCATCTCCAGGGGTCATCGAGGCGTCCCTTCTGGATCCATCCACATCCCACTTGATGCGCTGGCCAGATGATTCTGGTGCAGGCTCGTTAGTGGATTGTGTCTGGCTCTGTGGTGACTCCTGGTATCAATTTCTACCACCCTTATGGACGGGTAGATGCGCTTTAATTTATCTGACCCCTTCAATCACGGTCCTGTCCTCTCTTGTGCATGCCACTCATCACTACGCGCATTACATTCCTCCGTCAGGCGGTTTCATTAGGGTAAAGCGAAAGGTAACAGGGGCAGGGGAAAAATTCGCTGCGGGTCTCTTGCCCTGGTATGGCACAGTAGCAAATTCACACAATATCGATAAAATTCATGAGAGCCTTGAGAATCTGACTGCGATCGTAATTTCTGGTTTTAACAATTTTCCACCTGCAATGAGAGCAATGAGAAACCTTCTGATGCAAAACCAGATGGGGTTAGATCTTCTGTTGGCCGCACAAGGGGGTTTGTGTCACGTGATAGGTGATCATTGCTGCACTTACATCCCAGATATTACAGGAAACATCTCAGACACCATCGATCAGCTTAACTCTCTCCTCACTGACCTGAAATCTCAAGATATGCCAAATGACACTTTTGGGTGGAATTGGTGGTCTTGGTTGATGGGTGGCGGGTGGAGGGCTTGGTTAGCTCGTTTCATAGCTCCCATGTGTGTTTTTCTCCTCGCGTTCTTATCCTGCACCTGTTGCATCGTCCCTTTGATCAAGAGAATGTTTTCCTCACTGTTCCTGTCACATGTGGTGCAGTATCAAGCTTTGCACCAAGTGGCGGATCTCGCTTTTAAAATTCCCAGTTATGACCAACAGACTGACGACACGGACGACGACTCAGACACAGTGTAACCTTTTTTATTGGACAGCCACTATATATCTCTCATTTAGTCTGATTTTCATTTAACCTAAAGAGTGGAGCAGTATAATCCTAATTGTTTTATTTTGTTGTATTTTTCTTATGATGATTATATTTGTGTTGCTCAATGCTAGGAGTTGTGGAGTCGTGACAGGTTGTTTTCAATTACCAGGAAGGGTACACTTGCACTCCCTGTTCAGACACACAGAGGGTTTAAGCTTTAGCTTTGATTACAGACTATTCTGTATTTTTTTTATTATTCCTGATTTATACGGGGAACTTATTTTGTATTCCTCAAACACCATTTATGATATATACATATATATAGCTATATGTCCAAGTGCTTGAATCATTAAAAGTAATTTTGTTTATGTGATTAGCTTGTAATCAAAAGGGTGGAGTGTAATGGCAAAATTTATATTTTACCCAAGTAACTCTGTATTTCTGTATGTGCTCTTGTTATGTCTCCCCCAAGGAGAAGTCAACTACATTTGTCTGTGAGAAAATAGCCAACCTAGGTTTACTGAGATACAACCGTAGTCACAAGGTCTCTACAAGTTATACGACATAACATCCCTGTGAACCAGACAGACCAGAGGATCCCATCTTCATTTGTTATTAGATTGAATCCGATGTCACTCCCTCTCTCTTATCTGTGTATTTAAGCTAATGTTCTTGATGTGTGAATTTTGAAGACTGTTCCACATCCTGCTTCGTGCACCCTGTGAATCAGTCCTCCTATTCTGCAGAATACATGTACTTTAATAAATGACAAAAACCTACATTGGTTTCAGTCTACTATTTCTTTGTACTTGTTTCATCTTCAATTATTCTAAAACAGTTAATTAATCTACACCTGCTGCACCCTGGGTGTTTTTCCACCACAACATGAACATGTGGTTGTTGAAATATTTAATGGAGACAAAAGAAAATGTACTGTCATTAATTATTACAACCCATGTAAAGCATTAACAAATGATTTGATGAGAAGTATTTCTAAAAGAAATCATAGAGAAATTTGGTGCGGGGATTTTAATGCACATAATAGTTTATGGGGAAGTAGACATACAGATTTGAATGGAGAATTATTAGAAGAAATGATTAATGACATTAATGAATTATGGTAATGGTACAAGGATAAATATTTTCAAGAATGAGACATCATGTATTGATCTCACTTTAGTTGATAGAACAATAGCCAGCAGGTGTGACTGGGAAGTAGATCAAAGCACAAGTATTGATAGTGATTCATTTTTACTATGTAGTGTAGATATTGATATTAAGATGGATATAATTTATACCCATCATAGATGGTGTTTTAAGAAGGCAAATTGGAAGAAATGTGCCTGAAGAAACAGAACAAAGTATTGATGACATGAATCGTTGGTTGAGTATGGTTATCATTGCAGCAGCAAGCCAGAGTATTCCTAATAATATGAGCCAAAAGGGGAATAAAACTAATGTCCCATGGTGGAATGATACATGTACAGAAGTTGTTAAGGACAGAAATAGAGCTGAAAATGTTGTGCAAAACGCTTACAATGGATATTCTTATGGACTATCAAAGGAAAAAGGCGTTGGCTAGGAAAATTATCAACGAAGCTAAAAAAGAATCTTGGAGACAATTTTGTTTAACAATTGGAAGAGAAACCACGCTGAATAAGATGTGGATGATGGTTAAAAAAATTATAGGTAAATATAAGCCCCCAAACATTCCTGTCCTAATTGAAGGACAAAATGAAGCAATATCAGAGATGGATAAAGCCAATTTACTTGGAGACAAATTTGCAGAGATTCATAGAGGTAACCATTTGGATGAGTGTTTTAAGAAAAGAAAAGAAGATATTCTGAATGATAACACAGACATTCTTAATACCAGAGAGAGAAATATGTCTATATTAGATACTGAATTTAGCTTATCAGAACTTAAAATGGCTTTAGGGAATACAGGATACTCTGCTCCAGGATGTGATAACATATGTTATGCAATGATTAGAAATCTACCTGATAAACTTTTGCAAAAAATTCTTGAATTCTTTAATAAGATATGGAATGAGGGTAAATTACCAAAAGTATGGAAAGATGCAACCATTCTTCCATTTCCTAAGCCAGGAAAGAATTCTAGAAATCCAGAGAACTATAGACCCATTGCTTTAACATCCCATTTAGGAAAAATAATGGAAAAAGGCGTGTTTGAATTACTTTCTTGAATATAAATGTCCTTTAAAAAGTATCAAACAGGGTTCAGAAAAAGTAAGTCAACTACTGATGCATTAGTCAAGCTCAGCAATGAAATAGAGAAGACACTAGTTATGAAAGAGGTCATGGTGGCAGTGTTTTTAGATATTGAAAAAGCGTATGACACTATGTGGAGAGAGGGACTATTAATTAAATTAGA
Source organism: Gymnocephalus cernua (assembly GCA_023631565.1). NCBI lineage: Eukaryota > Metazoa > Chordata > Actinopteri > Perciformes > Percidae > Gymnocephalus > Gymnocephalus cernua. The sequence goes on along the minus strand of CM042437.1, from coordinate 30,471,473 downwards.
TAAAATGGGAATCAGTGGGAGAATGTGTACTTATATATTAGACTTTCTGTCACAACGTACAATTAGGGTTAGAGTTGGTAATAGCATAAGTAAAGAGTTTATGATTGACAGCGGAATTACTCAAGGAAGTGTTATTAGTCCCATATTATTCAATATTATGGTAAATGACATATTTGAAAATTTAGGGGAAAGGAATGAAGGGTTGTTGTATGCAGATGATGCTGTAATATGGAAACGGGGACGCAACATATCGTTCATAACCAGAGCTGTTCAAAAGGATATACAAGTAATAGAACAATGGGGTATTAATTGGGGATTTAAGTTTTCCATACCTAAAACAAAAGTTATGTTCTTTACCAGAAAGAAGGTCCCAGATAGTTATACAGTTAGGTTGTACAATCAATCAATTGAAAGAGAGAAGAAGGTTAAATATTTGGGGTGGTTGGATGAACGACTTACATGGAAACATCATATAGAGCATATTGAAACAAAATGTAAAAAGGTTCTAAATCTAATGAGGATGATAACTGGACAGTGTTGGGGAGCAGATAAGCAGTCTTTGATATATATATACAGAGCTTTAATAAGATCTACCATAGACTATGGATGTGTAGCTTATAGTTCAGCATGCAAAACTTCTTTAAGAAAAACTGAGAGGATTCAATTCAAAGCTATAAGAATTGCTTTAGGAGCTATAAAAACAACTCCTACGTGTGCTTTATTAGTAGAATCGGAGGAATCTCCACTCAGTTTGAGGTATGTTAAATTGTCTCTGACATACTGGGTTAGGTTGTTGAAAAGTATTAATAATCCAGCATGTTCAGTTCTTAATGATTGCTGGGAATATCAAACAAAATCAAAAGGGTTTGGGTGGAACATCAACAGTATAGCAGAACAATATGGAATAAAAGATCTGTAATTTAGTCCATCACTGATTCAAAGTGCTATTCCCCCATGGATGCTACCATCACCAGAGGTTAACAGTGAACCTTTGGAAGAAAAGAGAGAGTATTCAAATGATCAAAGTTTTGCAGCATATTGCCAGGGATATATAAAAATCATCATTTTATGGGTATGTTCAAATTTATACAGATGGATCGAAAGATCCACAAAATGGGCATTGTGGGATTGGGATATTTATTCCGGAATTTAATAAAAGAGATGGTTATAGGTTAAATGATTATCTATCTGTATACTCTATTGAGATGACTGGGATAATAACAGCTCTTAGGTGGATTGAAGAGGTTAAATCAATGAGAGCTGTAATCTGTACAGATTCCATGGCAGCTATTCATAGCCTAGATACAGGTCACTCATCAAGGGAAGATTTGATTATTGAAATTAAACTTTTACTATTGCAGTTCAGGGACCTTAGAATTACTATTCAGTTTTGTTTGGTTCCAGCTCATATAGGTCTTTCAGGAAATTAAGAGGCTGATAAAATTGCAAAAAAGATGCTGAAAAACAAATGTATAGGAATTAATGTTCCACTGGGGAAGGGTGAAGCCAAATCAATAATTAAGTCTGAAAGTATGCAAAGATGGCAAACTGAATGGGAGGCAGAGTTTAATGCTAGACACTACCATAAGTTACAGAAGAATGTGGCTGGGAAAAGGGTTACTTCACTGAGTTTACACAGAAGGGAAGAATTGGTCTATACCAGACTGAGATTAGGTCACACAGGATTGAATGCCACTTTACAAATAGTAGGTACTGGCTTATGCATAGAATGTCAAGATAAAGAAGATGTAGAACATGTACTTTTTTATGCAAGAAATATAATGATAGTACAACCCCAAATCAGAAAAAGTTGGGACAGTATGGAAAACACAAATAAAAAAAGAAAGTAGTGATTTCTAAATGTACTTTGACTTGTATTTCATTGCAGACAATACAACAGCATATAATTGAATGTGTTCCTCATGATTTGTATTGTTTTTGTTTCAAAAAAAAAAAAATTCTATTTTGGTTCTGGCAACACATTTAAAAAAAAGTTGGAACAGTAAAGCATTTACCACTTTGTAATGTTGCCATTCCTTTTCACAACACTTAAAAGACGTTTAGGGACTGAAGACACCAAGTGATGAAGTGTTTCAGGTGTAATTTTGTCCCATTCTTGCTGCAAACAAGTCTTAAGGTGGGCAACAGTACGGGGTCTTCGTTGTCGCATTTTGCGCTTCAAAATGCGCCACACATTCTCTATTGGAGACAGGTCGGGACTGCAGGCAGGCCAGTCAAGTACCCGTATCCTCTTCCTCTGCAGCCAGGACTTTGTAATGTGTGCAGAATGTGGTTTTGCATTATCTTATTGAAATATGCATGGATGTCCCTGGAAAAGATGTCTTCTTGAAGGCAGCATATTGTGCTCCAAAATCTCTATGTACTTTTCAGCATTAATGGTGCCATCACAGAAGTGCAAGTTACCTTTGCCAAGGGCACTGACACAACCCCATACCATGACAGACCCTGGCTTTTGGACTTGTTGCTGGTAACAGTCTGGATGATCCTTTTCTTCTTTGGTCCGGAGCACACGGCGTCCATTTCTCCCAAAAAATACCTGAAATAATGATTCATCTGACCACAGTACATGTTTCCACTGTGTGATGGTCCATCCCAGATGCATCCGAGCCCAGAGAAGTCAACGGCGCTTCTGGACACTGTTAATATAGGGCTTCCTTTTGGCACAGTACAGTTTTAACTGGCATTTGTGGCTGTAACTACGTATTGTGGTACTTGACAAAGGTTTGCCAAAGTAGTCCTGAGCCCATGTGGTGATATCGCTTATAGATGAATGACGATTCTTGATGCAGTGCTGCCTGAGGGATTGGAGATCACGGTTGTTCAGCTTAGGCTTGCGCCCTTGTCCTTTACGCACTGAAATTCCTCCTCATTCCTTGAATCTTTTAATTATGTTATGCACTGTTGAAGGTGAAATAAGCAAATGTCTTCCTATCTTTCTTTGCGGAACATTGTTTTTAAACATTTCAATAATTTTCTCATGTATTTGTTGGCAAACTGGCGATCCTCGGCCCATCTTTGCTCCTAAAGGACTAGACCTTTCTTGGATGCTGCTTTTGTACCAAATCATAATTACAATCACCTGTTGACATCACCTGTTTCAAATCACATAATTATTTAACCAATTTACCTGATTACTAGCCCTAAATTGTTCCTGTCCCAACCTTTTTTGGAATGTGTTGCAGGTCTGAATGACAGGAAAGGATGTATATTTACAAATGGAATTAAGTTGACTAGACAAAACATGAAATCTTTTGTGTTCACATTGTCTGCAATGAAATACAAGTCAAAGTACATTAAGAAATCACTACTTTCTTTTTTTATTTGTGTTTTTCATACTGTCCCAACTTTTGAGAAGAGAGAATGCAATACATGATATACTTGAAGAACGGGGTATGACAAGGGAGAGACTTGAAGCTTTATTTAATTTTCTTCATAATACTGGTTTAATGAAAAGAAAACGTTTTTTTGGGTTGTGGTATTTTACTTATTCATTTATTTTTGTTTTGTTTGATTATTTGTTTTGAATTAATTCAAGCCTAGACTCTATGAAGTTCATACAAAAGTAGTAATCTGCCAAAAAACAACAAGAAGAAGAAGAGAGAGACAGGTATGTTGACAGAATTATAAATGTAATTCTAATATTGATGCACTATGCCATGACTATGTTCTGGAGGAGTGATGAGGGACAGATGTGGTGTGTAGAGCTGGAGTCTGTATTGTAATGTTTCAACATTATTGCGAAAGTTGTATCGCACTGTGTTCATTTGAAGTGCCGCTGCTTTGCCGCTTCGTGCTCAGTCGAGCCTCACGACCCGTGGCATTATGGGAAATGTAGTTTTCCTGTATGATTTGTATAGAACGAATGTGATGTGTATTTGTATTGTTCTAGTGTGTGTGTGTTTGTGCACATATGAGGTTTCTGTGTTTACCTGTGATCTATTACACATGAGGCAGGGCATGTTTACTTTATTTTGCATTTGTTTTACTTTATTATTTTATGTATCCCTCACAGTAGCCTGAGCAGAGGGCGTGTGAAACTGATGCAGTCCCTGTCACATGTTGTGTCATTACAGGTATGGTCGTCAAGAAAATAACCAGTATACGATCATTTCAATTAATATGTTTTACTATACTGTGTAAATGTTTTGTTATCTTTAGACTGTCTAAATGTTTTTTATGCACAGTCTGTTTTGGAAACTGAGAGACATACAGTTCCTGTCACATGTTGTGTCATTACAGAAAGAAAGATCCAAAGAGAGCTGTGGTGATTTTGTCGTGTATCCTGAGTCCGCTACACAACCATCAGCATGACAGACACATTTTCTGCTGCTTAAAGCCCACTACAGACCAAGACGAAAATCGGCCGTCGTACAGTCTGGCGAGGTCAGTGACTCGAGTCTGTGCGGTGTGTTCTGTGCCGTCGTCCGTTGGAGGGGCCATCGGCCTTCATTTTCGCCGATTTGTAGAATATAGTCGGGAGGGCAGGCACTGCCGGCAATCGGGCTCAAATGACCAATCTGATTGGTGGAGTGCTAACCCGGAAACAGGGAGCCGAAATGAGCGTGACTAGAGTCTCTCAAAATCTAACGAAAATCTTTTAAACTGACCTTTGTTGATCTGAAATTAAGACAGATTCAGCAACTGCAGGGCCTATTTCTTGCTTAAAGTGTTTTCAGAAACACGTTTCGCGAACTATTTTAGTACAATTTGAGATCGTATTCTGAACGAGTCGCCATTAATGGCCGTTTGAAAAATCCAAAATCCGGAAGCAGCAGACAGACCCACGTGACGGTGCCCCTGTTTGGTGTAAACCGGGACATTTTAGCGTCCTAACAGGCTTTTGTCGGGACTCGGGATACGCAACTCAAAATCGGGACTGGTCACCCTATGCTAACGTTACTTAAAACTTGTAGCTAGCTACGTTACTGAGATAATTTGCCATGGGAATCATGTGAGGCCGTATACTCAGTGTATCTGTATTAATTATCGTCTTCTCTCTGTAGATCAGTGAAACATTGTGGGACGTGCAGGACCCCGAGACAGACGCTGTCCCAGGTAATGTTAGGTCAGTAACGTAGCTATATCTGATAATACACAATGCTAAGGTATTGGTTAAGTTGTACAATGTAGAAGTTGTGAATATAATGTATTCTATCTAGAGGTTGACACATACGTGAGATAATGTTCCATCTGTACACAGTTTCTTCTTTTATTGCACTGCTGCAAGATGGCAGATAACTGACATATTTTTTGTATATTTTAACGCTGTAAATTTCAACAATATTTAGAATTAGTGCTGTCAAGCGATTCAAATATTTAATTGCAATTAATTGCATTAATGTCATAGTTAAAGCCCCAGTGTGTAAGAATTGCTCCCATCTAGCGGTGAAATTGTATATGACAACCAACTGAATTTCACTTTGTAGCCCCCCCCCCCCATTCCGAGTGCGTTATAACTCCTACGGTGGCCGAACCCGAAATTAGCGACAACCGTCCGTGAGTGTTCCTTTCAGTGTAATAATAGTTTGACGTTATTTTGGGAACGTCTGGAGGAAGCTCCTGTCCGACAGACCTTCAACTCACACCTCCGGCGGAGCTTTTCGTGCATCCCTGTGGAGGCTGGGGGCATTGAACCTGAGTGGACAATGTTCAAAGTTTCCATTGCTGAAGCTGCGGCAGGGAGCTGTGGTCTTAGGGTCTTAGGTGCCTCAAGGGGCGGTAACCCTCGAACACCGTGGTGGACACCGGTGGTCAGGGAAGCCGTCCGACTGAAGAAGGAGTCTTTCCGGGATATGTTATCCCAGAGGACTCCGGAGGCAGTTGCAAGTGTTGCGACCTAGAAGTATTATTTTATAATTTCATAATTTCCTAGAATAGGGGATATGTTTAGAATTCTGTAGGGAAATCACTATTATGTCATTGTAATTTTGTTTTAAAAATATTCTGGATATTATTCTGATTTTGTTATTGAAAGGTGAAAGGTCAGTTACGATGATGTCATAAGCCAGCGCAGCAGTCTAGTGAAGAGCGGAGTGAGGTGAACGTAGGCTATGTCGCTGAGGTTAGAAGATGTTGTGCTGCTTTGTGTAAAAAAGATAATTCCAACAGAACTGGCAAAATAAAGTTGCAAAAGGGAAGACGGAGTCTGTTTTGAGTGTGCAACATAAACTTGGTGTTTCCGCCCGGTCGGAGTTCATCACGAAGCAAGCAAGATGAGTCACCAGTGACTAGCCACGACACAGTAAGAGCTAGCTGCTAACTACGTAGCTACCGACGTCGTCAATACTGCAGTGCTCCAGACGAAGCAGTGAAGGTAAAAGTTTTCCATCATGTCAAAAGTGCAACTGATGTCGTCTGCGTGGGAAACTCTTGTGGCTGAGATAGAAGAAAAGTTACTGACACTGACAGCACCAGAGTTGAATTATCTATGTGGGGCACTCAGCCTAACAGTGGAGGAAAATGACAAAGACTTACCTCGTAAGCTGAGGAGGCAGATTCTCCAGTATCTAGAAGGGGAAGATGTTATTTCACTAGAGGATGAAGGGATGTCTCTATTGCTGCAAGTAAAGGACAAAATTGAAGAAATCAAAGGGAAAAATGACGATGATAGCGTATCCCAGCTCCAACAAATAGCGCAAGAGCACCACCCGGAGGTAGAAAATAATATCGCACCCAGTTATCCAAATGAACAAGGAGAAAATGCTTCTGTCCCAAATGTAACTGGATCAGCTTCCCAGAGCGTTTCTTTTGTCCATCCACTGTACAGAAGGGAGTTAAAAATAATTGGACAAATTGGAGAACCAAATCAAAAGGATAAATTAGCGTACACTAGCTTGGAAAGACAAATCCAAAGAGCACTAAAAAAGGGATATGATGAGGGAGAAGTCGTAGAAGCTGTCATTCAAGCTATAGCTCCAGGAACAAAACTGAAGAGTTATCTTGAAAGTAGAGTTGATCTGTCATTGCAAGCTCTCAGACAGATATTACGGACTCATTACATTGAGAAGGATGCCACAGACTTGTACCACTCCCTCACGCGCGCTGTTCAAGATTCAAAAGAAACACCCATCCAGTTCTTGGTGCGAGCCATGGATCTGAGACAACAAATTGTCTTTGCTTCAGAAAGAGTTAAATCTGGTTTGAAGTACAGCACAGAGCTAATCCAAAATCAATTCCTCCAAACAGTACTCACTGGCCTTCATGATGATGCCATCCGTGCAGATATAAAACCATACTTACAGAATCCGAAAGTTGAAGATGAAGTCCTTTTGGAGAAAATGACGGCTGCATACACTCTGGAAACGGAAAGAAAGAATAAGTTGTCAACTACATCAAAAGCAAAGATGATCAAAATTGCAGCGGTTAGTGAGGAAAGTGAGGAATGTGGAAAGGAAGCCTATGCGCACAAACCAAATGATAAGAACAAACGTGGTGAAACGAACAAACGTGATACACTGATGGAAAAGGTGGACCAAGGTAATAAAGCTATATGTGAAGCTATTCAAAACCTCACCACTCAAATTGCTAGTCTCCACCAGACCTCTAAGCCTCAATCAATGAGAGTGAGTGAAGAGCCGAACCGAAAATATCGACCACAGCCAAAGACTGTAAATAGTAGACGGTGTCAGCAGTGTCAACTGTCCAATCCGGATGGAAGGTGTAATCACTGTTATAAGTGTGGCAGCGCAGAACACTGGGCATCAGGTTGCAGAATGAGAAATGCCTCAGCCAGTACAAACAAGATTGAAATTCTGATTCATCCTACCGAAAACACAGACAATGTGGATCTGTTCAGCTTAAGAGCACCACTCACTGGTAAACAGCGACAAACAGCCAAGCTAGTAGGGAAGCGATGCCTAGTTCGAGCTTCTCTAGGGGGAGTTGACACTTCAATACTGTGGGACACCGGTTCACAGGTATCAATAGTGGGAACGAACTGGAAAAGACAATACTTGCCAGATGTTAAGGTGAGACCAGTGGAGGAGCTGCTTGAGGAGGGAGCATTGGAGCTATCAGCTGCAAATGGAACAGACATTCCATATGATGGATGGATGGAAATTGAATTCACCTTGTCTAAGAATGCTGTGGCTGGGATGAGTGACAAACCTGTCGTGGTCCCCATCCTGGTTGCCAGCAGTGACATTGAACGCCCCATCATTGGCTTTAATGTGATTGAAGAACTAGCCTTGACCAACGACACCTGTGGAGACTGTACTCCTTCCGGCCACATGGTGGAAAGGCTGTGCTCAGCACTGGAGGTAGGGCGCAAAACGGCGAGAGCTGTCTTGTCCGTTTTAAAGAACCGAAACCTTGAGAACCAACCCCACATAGCCAGAGTCGGCAGACAACCAGTGACTATCCCGAAAAACAAAGTGGTAGCAGTGCCGTGCGGCCACCTAAATAAGAGAGTGTTGAGTGCGTCACATGTAGTGTTGGAGCCAAACCATGAAATACCATGGCCAACAGGCCTAGTCATCAGAGAGCAGTTAATTCAGCTCCCTACAGAAGATAACGGTAAAATAGAGGTTACCGTTGAAAACATGACTGACAATGACATCATGCTATGTGGTCGCACAACACTTGGATGGTTGCACAGTGTTGATGCCATCTACCCGTCGCAGACAAAGTCTCCGTCTGGTCAGGGACCTGAGACACGAGACAGCGGTGTCACCTCACTTGCACAGCAATCCAGCCGGATGCCACAAGCTGAGCCCTGGGATCCACCTGTGGACCTGAGCCATCTATCAGATGACCAACAGCAACAGGTACAACAAATGCTCAGAGAAGAATGTGATGTTTTTGCAAAGGATGATTGGGACACTGGGTGTATCAAGGATTTGCAAATGGACATACAATTAAAAGACAATGTGCCTGTGCAAAGAACATACAACGCAATCCCTAAACACCTCTACCAAGAAGTGAAAACTCACATACAGGACTTACTCAGTCGAGGCTGGATCCAGAAGTCTTGTTCTTCATATTCTTCACCCGTAGTATGCGTCAGAAAGAAAGATGGAGGTCTACGCTTGTGCATAGACTACAGACTGCTGAATGGGAAAACACAGCCGGATCGTCATCCAATCCCGAGGATACAGGAGATCCTGGAAAATCTGGGGGGCAACTCCTGGTTCACGGTGTTGGACCAGGGAAAGGCTTACCACCAGGGCTTCATGAGCGAGAAAAGCAGACCCTGCACCGCATTCATAACACCATGGGGACTCTATGAATGGATGAGGATCCCGTTTGGGCTTACTAATGCGCCCGCATCTTTTCAGCGCTACATGGAGGGATGCCTGGGAGATCTGAGGGATGAAGTGTGTGTCCCGTATCTGGATGATGTGTTAGTGTTTAGCTCCAGCTTTGAACAACACATCCAAAATGTGAGACAGGTACTGCGACGGCAAAGAGAGTGTGGTATAAAACTGAGGCCAAAAAAATGTGACTTTTTCAAAAGTGAGGTCTGCTATGTGGGTCGAGTCATTTCGGCAGAGGGATACAAGATGAATCCCAAAGAGGGGGAAGCAGTTCAAGCACTGAAGCATGAGACACCAACCACTGTGCGAGAGGTGAGAAAGCTGATGGGTTTCCTCAGTTACTATAGATCCTATATACCAGACTTCTCCAGGATAGCCAAGCCTCTTTATGAACTGTTAGCAAAGCCTAAACTGTCTGAACAGACGCACAACCAAAAGAGGAAGAATGTGAGCCGTAAGTCTGCTCAGTTGCCACCATCCCATCCTGTCCAGTGGACAATGAGTCACCAAGAAATACTGAACAGAATAGTGGATCAACTGACAAATCCACCAGTGATGGCATACCCGGACTTGGAGAAACCCTTTGTACTTCACGTGGATGCCTCAGAAGAGGGCTTAGGTGCAGTTTTGTACCAGCGTCAAGAGGGTGTTCTTAGGGTAATTGCCTATGGCTCACGGACGTTGTCACCGGCAGAAAAGAATTACAAGCTACATTCTGGCAAATTGGAATTCCTGGCGCTAAAATGGGCTATCACAGAGCGTTTTCGTGACTACCTGTTCCATGCACCTGACTTTGTTGTATATAGTGACAATAATCCCCTGACCTATGTCACGAGATCAGCGAAACTCAATGCAGCAGGACACCGTTGGGTGGCAGAGCTGGCGGATTATAGGTTCACATTGAAGTACAGACCTGGAACAGCAAACAGAGATGCGGATTTCTTGTCACGGAGACAAAAGCCCATTGAAGAGATCATGCGAGAATGTACAGAGGAATGTCCTCAGGAAGCTATCGAATGCATCGGAAAAGCTCTGGAAAGGGATAAAACCCAAGATATTGAGTGGATCTCTGCTGTCACATGTAACATTGATGCACTGCCAGAGGAGTGTAACGTCTCAGAGCCAATCCAGCCACTTGCAGTGGAAGACATCAGAGTTGCCCAGAGTGCAGACTTAGCCATTGGCAGAGCTCTGGCTTTGAAAAGAACACACACATTTTTGAAACATAAAGATAAGCTGGCAGAAAGCGAAGCAGTGAGACAACTGCTCCGAGAGTGGCCCCGTCTAAAGATTGATGGAAATGGCATCCTCAGAAGAGAGACTGCAGCAAGGAAACAGTTAGTTGTTCCTGAGTCCTTGAAGCCTGTTGTGTACAAGCATCTCCACGGGGAAATGGGACATTTAGGTGCTGATCGAATGGTGGCTCTCGCAAGAGAACGCTTTTTCTGGCCAAAGATGAGGCAGGAAATGGAACACTATGTCACCCAGGTGTGTCGCTGCATAAAAAGGAAAAAACCTAACAGAATAATCAGGACACCTATCCAAAGCATTGAGACCTCTGCACCGTTTGAGATGATATCCATTGACTACCTACACTTGGACAAGTGTAAAGGGGGTGAGGAGTATATACTTGTAGTTGTGGATCATTTTACCAAATACGCACAGGCCTACGCAACAAAAGACAAGTCTGGGAAGACCGCGGCCAGAAAACTCTTTGATGATTTTATTATGCGTTTTGGTTTCCCATCCAAGATACATCACGATCAGGGAAAAGAGTTTGAAAATACTCTCTTTCGCAAGCTACAAGACTACTGCGGTATTCGCCACTCACGCACCTCCCCATATCACCCTCAAGCTAATCCTGCAGAGCGCTTCAACAGAACGTTGCTGGGGATGTTGCGCACGCTTGAAGAGTCTCAGAAGTCAAGATGGAAAGAACACCTAAACAAAGTGGTCCATGCCTATAACTCAACTGTGCACGAAGCAACAGGATTCTCTCCATTCTTTCTTCTCTTTGGTCGCGAGCCAACTTTACCAGTCGACCTAATGTTCCCCAAGAAAGGAAGCGAAAGGAATCAGTCACAGACTGGCTATGCAGAGAAGTGGAGAGAAGTCATGCAAGAAGCCTATGCTATTGCAATGCAAAACATGAAGAAAAGTGCAAGGAGAGGACAGAAAAACTACAATCAGCGCACGTGGAGTTCTGTTCTGGAGCCAGGTGATCATGTCCTGGTGAGAAACCTCACGCCCAGAGGTGGTACTGGAAAGCTGCGTAGTCACTGGGAAGACATGATACATGTTGTCAAGGGAAGAAAAGGCCCTGGGAGTCCAGTATACGTGATTGAACCATTGCAAGGAACAGGGAGAAGACGGGTGTTACATCGTAACCTACTTCTACCATGCCCTTATTTGGTTGAAGAGCCAGAAGGTCACGAACCTAACCTTGAAGATAAAAACAGAAGAGCAAAACGGACAACAAGGAGGGATCATACAGCTAGACAGAATACTTACCGAACAGACACAGACAGTTCCAGTGAGGAGGAGTATTGTCTCTGGACAGCAGTGAGACATGCTGAGACACCTCTGAATGCAGAAGCAAAAGAGTTCTGTCCGAGAACGGACACGCCCCGAGACAGGCCTGAGAGAGTACTTGTTCCGGAGTTGCAGCCTGAAGAGGAGTCTATTGAGGAGAGACAGACCTCGGGGAAAGGGATTAATGCTCCGGTTGTTGATGCTCCAGTTGTTGAATCAGAGGATGAGCAAAGTGATATCGAGATGTGGAGAAACAGGCCAAGGAGAGCTAGGCAGCCCAGGCGTGTCTACACTTATGACCAGCTAGGCCAGCCAACCTTTCAACAGCTGAAGACCTGCCATGTGGGTGTGAAGATGTCCACAGGAATTGCTTGTGACTCTTCAACCAGATCATCATTTGTGTATCCTATTTATCATGGTTAGATATAAAAGAAACACAGAGACAATCTTATTTGTTAGTATATATTACTTACCCATTACAAGTTACAGTTCATGGTAGTAGTTAACACATAATACAGAACAGGTAATCTGGACAGTTATTTAAGTAATAAGTACAGAAATGGGTTATTATCCTAGTATATTGGAGTTAAGCTAGTAGTGTAATATACAAACAGTAGTTACAGGAACAATAGTTGAGTGTACACGTACGGTATAGATTACTAAATGCGTGGCTTTGGCATATGTGGACACATAAGTTTGGGTGTATATGGTATTTTCCTTGTCCCTTTGTGAAGATTGGGGGGCCCACCAATGCTTCAATGGATTATTCACCCTTTGATACCAAAGGACTATGGACACTTAGTCTTGTATTGTTGCCATGAGACTTGCTCAAGAAAAAAAAAAAAAATACTAAGGGACAGTATGTTATAACCACCCTGTAATGTATGATGTGTGCGAAAATATTTACCTGTTTACTTACCTTCCACCATATGTTCCGTGTGGAGACATTGTTGATTAATATTGTGAAGATAGAAAAGAAAATGTTTAGACACATTTCTTTAGTGGGGGAGGGTGTTGCGACCTAGAAGTATTATTTTATAATTTCATAATTTCCTAGAATAGGGGATATGTTTAGAATTCTGTAGGGAAATCACTATTATGTCATTGTAATTTTGTTTTAAAAATATTCTGGATATTATTCTGATTTTGTTATTGAAAGGTGAAAGGTCAGTTACGATGATGTCATAAGCCAGCGCAGCAGTCTAGTGAAGAGCGGAGTGAGGTGAACGTAGGCTATGTCGCTGAGGTTAGAAGATGTTGTGCTGCTTTGTGTAAAAAAGATAATTCCAACAGAACTGGCAAAATAAAGTTGCAAAAGGGAAGACGGAGTCTGTTTTGAGTGTGCAACACAAGGTACCGAAGGGCCCGAAGGACTGCAGCCTCTGCCGTGAAAGAGGCAAAGCAGCGGGTGTGGGAGAAGTTCGGAGAAGACATGGAGAAGGACTTTCGGTCGGCACCAAGGCGCTTCTGGAAAACCGTCCGCCACCTCAGAAGGGGGAAGCGGGGAAACATCCAAGCTGTGTACAGTAAGGATGGGACGTTGTTGACCTCAACTGAGGAGGTAGTAGGGCGGTGGAAGGAGCACTTTGAGGAACTCCTAAATCCAGCTGATGCGCCCTCTTTGTTAGAGGCAGAGCTGGAGGATGACGGGGGATTGTCGTCAATTTCCCTGGTGGAGGTCACTGAGGTAGTCAAACAACTCCACAGTGGCAAAGCCCCAGGGATTGATGAGATCCGTCCAGAAATGTTGAAAGCTCTGGGTGTGGAGGGGCTGTCTTGGTTGACACGCCTACTCAACATTGCGTGGAAGTCTGGGACAGTGCCAAAGGAGTGGCAGACCGGGGTGGTGGTTCCCCTCTTCAAAAAGGGGGACCAGAGGGTGTGTACCAATTACAGGGGTATCACACTTCTCAGCCTCCCTGGTAAAGTCTACTCCAAGGTGCTGGAAAGGAGGGTTCGGCCGATAGTCGAACCTCAGGTTGAAGAGGAACAATGCGGATTCCGTCCTGGTCGTGGAACAACGGATCAGCTCTTTACTCTAGCAAGGATCCTGGAGGGAGCCTGGGAGTATGCCCATCCAGTCTACATGTGTTTTGTGGATCTGGAGAAGGCATATGACCGGGTCCCCCGGGAGACTTTGTGGGAGGTGCTGCGGGAGTATGGGGTGAGGGGGTCCCTTCTCAGGGCCATCCAATCTCTGTATGACCAAAGCGAGAGCTGTGTCCGGGTTCTCGGCAGTAAGTCGGACACGTTTCAGGTGAGGGTTGGCCTCCGCCAGGGCTGCGCTTTGTCACCAATCCTGTTTGTAGTATTTATGGACAGGATATCGAGGCGTAGTCGTGGTAGGGAGGGGTTGCAGTTCGGTGGGCTCGGGATCTCATCGCTGCTCTTTGCAGATGATGTGGTCCTGATGGCATCATCGGCCTGTGACCTTCAGCACTCACTGGATCGGTTTGCAGCCGAGTGTGAAGCGGCTGGGATGAGGATCAGCACCTCTAAATCTGAGGCCATGGTTCTCAGCAGGAAACCGATGGAGTGCCTTCTCCAGGTAGGGAATGAGTCCTTACCCCAAGTGAAGGAGTTTAAGTACCTTGGGGTCTTGTTCGCGAGTGAGGGGACAATGGAGCGGGAGATTGGTCGGAGAATCGGCGCAGCGTGGGCGGTATTACATTCAGTTTATCGCACCGTTGTGACGAAAAGAGAGCTGAGCCGGAAGGCAAAGCTCTCGATCTACCGGTCAGTTTTCGTTCCTACCCTCACCTATGGTCATGAAGGTTGGGTCATGACCGAAAGAACGAGATCCAGGGTACAAGCGGCCGAAATGGGTTTCCTCAGGAGGGTGGCTGGCGTCTCCCTTAGAGATAGGGTGAGAAGCTCAGTCATCCGTGAGGAGCTCGGAGTAGAGCCGCTGCTCCTTCACGTCGAAAGGAGCCAGTTGAGGTGGTTCGGGCATCTGGTAAGGATGCCCCCTGGGCGCCTCCCTAGGGAGGTGTTCCAGGCACGTCCAGCTGGGAGGAGGCCTCGGGGAAGACCCAGGACTAGGTGGAGGGATTACATCTCCAACCTGGCCTGGGAACGCCTCGGGATCCCCCAGTCAGAGCTGGTTAATGTGGCTCGGGAAAGGGAAGTTTGGGGTCCCCTGCTGGAGCTGCTCCCCCCGCGACCCGACCACGGATAAGCGGACGACGATGGATGGATGGATGGTTATTTTGGTACCATTTCATTGCTAACATCAGCTATCAGGTTCCCAAACATATGCAAGCTAATGTGTAAGGGATAATGTAGAGCGAGGCGGTTGTTATAGCGAATACAACCCCGACAGGGTGATCAGGACCCCGACGCGAAGCGGAGGGGTCTTGAATCAGCCTAAAGGGGTTGTATTCGCTATAACAACCGCCTCGCTCTACATTATCCCGCTTATTACATGGCTACTTTCCAAATAAATCAATAATTTGACACAAAATATTGATTTAAAAAGGAGTTTATTGATTTAAATACGATTGTATTTCTTCCGCTAAGCGTCCATAGCAACGTAAACTCTGTATCTGTTAAGCTAATGCAACCCTTCATCTATTACTCACCACCACCTTACGGGCTGTGGTAGTAGCCGTATATGTTATGGGGTGCTGCCGTGGTGGTCAAATGACCCAGCTGCTGTTTTAATCACTGCAGGAATTGACACGACATTAGCTGACGCGTTGTAGTGAGCTAGCGGGCTTTCGGCTGGTCGTATTCACATTAAACTGAACATTTCTGTTGATGGTAAAGTGAGACGAGGTAAATGGCTTCCTGTCCTCATTCATCTCGTTTCCTTTTTCCACAGCCGCTGCATATTGACACACCTAAACGTGCAATGTAAGCTAACTAATTAGCGTTGTTGTTCCTATACTACGGCTGAAGTTACTGCGTAGCGATCATAGACCGTATATATAGATGTAGCGATCATAGACCGTATATAAAGATGTAGCGATATGCGCTCACCAGATCTGCTGTCATTGCTTGACTTGGACGACAGAAGTTGCTCGACGGCGTTTCTCCACTTTTTGCCACAGCTGATAAATTATCCGGACTTCTTTCGGCGGATTGATTGATAGCTGTCCTCCAGAGTGAACAGAACTACGTCCATGGCAACGCTCTGCTTTGCATGGCAACGGTGTGTTATGCTTAGCAGCGGTCTGTTATGAAGAAATTACAGACCGCATTCTACATTAGAATTCAACCAAGCCATGTAATAATAGTAAAGTAACAGTGCTATCGTTATTCTGTATATTGTACGAGATTAATAGTGTAAGGCGATGTTTACAGCGTAGGAGAGAAGCAACAGAGGTTTGTGTTTTTAATATATTTCTCTGAGCAGCATGAACAATGTCAAAGAAACTGAAATGATCTGTTAGTATCTCCATCGTTTACACGCAGCCGTTCTAGCTGTAACTAGTCTGTGTTACAGATCCATGACTTGAGTTGTCTGGCAGAGAAATCACGGCACATATGATTACGTTTATGTTACAAGGTAGACAAACCTTTTTCATCATTGACGCGAGGAAAAGTATCCTACACGTCGTTCTAGCATTATACACAACCACAAAGCCAAGCAAATAGCAACTATAAAACTTTTACACAAATAGGCAGAATTAACTGTTGAGAAGAAAGCAAGCAACTTCGGCGTCCCTTTTAAAATCCTTGCTCCTCATCAGCTGTTTCCATCTTGGAAAAGCCACAACAATATTAACTTTGGTCGCGTTGCTTTGCCTGTCACGTTGTCGTTTTAATTTCCTCGGCGACTCAGTTACATGTCCTCGATAATAGACGCAACAGGCTTTCAAATCTGCCGGCAGTGAGTGGCATAATGGCGTAATCTTCTCCCCCTCCCTCCCTGGCATACGTCACAGTCAGTGACACTGAGTGAAAAGCGTGAAATGCGGAGCAGTATAGCCTGTATGTCCCTTACGGGATACCATATTTCAAGATGGCGCATGGCTATGGAGCGTCTACCCCAGTTCATGTAAGCGCAAATGTAAAATTTGAAGCCAATAGGAATACTTGGAGTTGATGGTTGTGGTCAATATTCATAAAAAAGGACATGTTTGTGAAGGGCAATACAGATTTTGATAATGAACAACTACAAATGTTACACACTGGGGCTTTAACTCACGATTAATCGCACATTTTTATCTATTCTAAATGTCCCTTGATTTTTTTTTTGTCCCATTATATTTTTTCATTTTAATGCTCTTATCAACATGGAAAAGTGGATCGGCTTGCTTTGTGCAAATGTTTTTTGATTGAAAACATCATTGTCATATACGTAGTGTTCAATTTCACACTAACATTCACACTTGGAACTAATAATCTGTCACATAATGTAACACTGTTATCTCGATTTTCCATTGCAGATAGTACTGCCTCATGAGGCGAGTGTGGCTGGTCCTACTGTCGGCGACTGGTTTCCCGTGACTCATTTCCTGGTTCTCGTTCTCGTTCATAACCAACGTAAAATCAAGGAGAGGGGTAACTTTTCCTGCTCCAGGTTTCCCACCGTGGTCAGAAAGAACAGGGGAGACACTTTGTTTCTCTCTCTGACTGTAGAGTCACTACTCGCTCGCTCCGAAGCTATATCGCCGTGACGAACCTACTATCTAGCTACGCGGCTAGCAAGCTAGCAAGCCCAAGCCCAAACAGCGGCCAGTTTCCGGTCTGCGAAACCCGCCCTTCAATCAATACTATTGGCCAAGCGTCCAAGGTAACGTAACCCCATTTGTTCAGTTCCTATCCCCTGACCAATCCGCTATCCTAACTACTCCTTAACCCCAACCAATCGAGCTGCTTCGTAGGGCGGGTCTTGGCGTGGCCATAGTGGGATTTGTAATTTTACTTCCTGTGTAGCTAACTGTCTATGCGTTAATCTCCCGATAAAAAAATTGGCGGTGTTAAAATGGGTTTGCGTTAACGCCGTTAATAGCGCGTTAAACTGACAGCCCTATTTAGAATGAATGCATATTGTTACTACTGTCCAAACGATGTACTTTAATTAACACACCAGGGGCCTCATGTATAAAAGATTGCGCAGCTTTCATACCAGAAGATGGCGTACGACCAAAAACTTCAAAAGTACCTACGCACAGAAATATTCAGATGTATAAAACCGGGCGTACGCCAGGCCCTGCGCACCTTTCCTTTATACATCACAATCAACGTGAAATTGAGCGCACATGAATGAGCCACTGACCCCGCCTTGCCTCCTCCCATAAATTAATATGGAAATTACTATAAATGCGCCCCCGACGTCATTCTTCGTCCAATCACAACGGGTTATCCCGCTGCAGACGGAAAAAAACTTCACCGAGGTTTAGGCATAGGGTTTAGGTGCTGATCGCGGAAGTGGAGGCGAGAAATGTTTTTCTGTCTGGAGGTTTGTCATCTCGGATAAGCAATAAAAGAAAATGCCCAGAGTGGCAAATGTTGACCAGGCAGTGAATGACAGAAATTAAAAAAACAATGTCTAATGTCGAAGTGGAAATCAAGAGAATAGAGGCAGCGCCACACCAGTTACAGAACAACATGCATCTCAGTGTCAGTCCAAATGACGCTCAATAAGCAGTTTGAAACCACCGATGTAATGCCATTTATTTTAAGTGTTAGTAGGCTAGAGCGTGAGAGAGATCCGAATCAGAGGAGAGGTTAGCGAGGCCAGCGTTTCCACGGCAGGTGACAGTGCGCATATGGATCCGCTGCGCCACACATGGATGAAATAAATGAAATCGTAAATAGAATTACAGTAACAGAAATATGTGCAGAATCAAGACAGTCAAGACGGACCAGTGTTTGGTGCACCGGGTACACTTTGTTCACTTAATAGCCTACAAATCATCCACGGGATCAATTACGCATCACATGAGTTTGCCCGCCCGACACAGCGTTTGTTCCTGGGGAGATGGAGCCGTGCGTCCTGCCTCCCGTGCCGTGTGCCATGGATGTCTGAGCCTCAGTAACTACAGACTTACAGACACTAACAAAAAGATCGCCACGGAAAAATGTATTATAGGCTATTACCTTTTTCAATGCCGATATTTTTGTTGCACAGTGAGTATGTATTTCATCTATGGGAAATACAGAGGATGACTGAAAGTATTTTCTAAGTGGATTTATCATTCATTTCCCGTCCTCATGTTTAACAGGTTAAGTAGCATGCAGATTAAACAGTTAATAGTTTGAAAGATGTGAAACATTAGCCATATAAATGAACAAACTTTTATGGAGTATCAGCGGATATAAATATGTTTTTTTTTTCATAGACAACGTCACAGACGTACGCCAGTAAGTGAAGTGGAAACTTTATTTTGTAATGTTTGGTGATTTTCAGCACTTTTAACTTAGAATTCGCCACGTTACAGAGCCAGACAAGACTTTGCGGACGGTCCGCACATTCTCACGACTGCTCAACAGTTTGCGTGACGGCCCGCACATTCTCACGTCAAGTTTTTCTTTATACATCACAAAGTGTCCGTGACAACCAGCGTACGCAAGCTTTTCGTGCGTACGCAACGTTTATACATGAGGCCCCAGGCCCTTGACAAATACTTTGCTTAGTGATCATTATTGTTTGAGGTGATGTGCATGGCTGATGAAGCTCAGGTCCTGCTGACTGCCCTGGACCACCTTGGCAGATTACCCAAGGGAAAAGCAGATGGATCATTTGAGTATATTCAACATGAAGCCATATTGTACTTTACACATAGAAAGTGTGATCAATAATATTCCAGAAAGTGTTCAAATTCAAACACTTTTTATCATCTAATAAGGTACTTCAAGCTTTATCATAAGAAGTCAAGGAAGTGAAGGACTACAGCCACATCCCAGCCCTGTACAGAGCTGTCCTGCAGAAAAGGCTGTGGTCCAGACTGGAGCGGTGGGCCATCAGTGAGCTCAGGAGACCAGATGATCCCAGGCGTCCAGGAGTTGTGTGTGATATTCCTGCACCACCCTCAGAAGTGTTGTTGCAGACACAAGTCAGCAGAGAAATACAGCTTGCCTTAGGTGAAACTGAATATGTGAAATATTGACATTTGTGTATTCTTGGTGATGAAAAACTGATCCTGACCTGTGATGTACTGCAAATAATGACTGACATTGAGTTCCAGCTTCTTCTACCACCGGGGCCCCAGCTAAATGCGTTCAAATATCCGTTATATATGTGAAGTTTTATATTGGACTAAAAATAAAGCATAATAGTCTCAACCTTATGTCCTGTATTATATAATGAACCAAACAGACAAGGGTGAATGTAAAAAAGTATATATTAAATTACAATAGAATTACAGTAAAACAATGTAAACACAAATTAAATTACAAGACAGTATACTGTAGTAGGATATATTGACATACAATGGACTTAGTAACTACACGTACACAAGTGAAAATAAACTTAAGGAAAAGGTTATTGTAAGTGTTAACTGAGTATCTCAGCAAAATATGATCAATACATAGGCTACTCTATTTATTGGTCTATACCCAGGCTGTTTGAAGCCTTAGCACACGTAGTGTTTCCTCCACAGAGAGACTTAAAGCCCCAGTGTGTAACATTTGTAGTTGTTTATTATCAAAATCTGTATTGCCCTTCACAAACTTGTCCTTTTTTATGAATATTGACCACAACTATCAATTCCAAGTATTCCTATTGGCTATGAAATTTTACATTTGCGCTTACATGAACTGGGGTAGACGCTCCATAGCCATGCGCCATCTTGAAATACGGTAGCCCGTAAGGGACATACAGGCTATACTGCTCCGCATTTCACGCTTTTCATTCAGTCGCACCGACTGTGACGTATGCCAGGGAGGGAGAAGATTATTTGCGACTCACCGCCGGCAGATTTGAAAGCCTGTTATCGAGGACATGTAACTGAATCGCAGAAGAAATTAAAACGACGATGCGACAGGCAAAGCAACGTGACCAAAGTTAATATTGTTGTGGCTTTTCCAAGATGGAAAGAGCTGATGAGGAGCATGGATTTTAAAAGGGACGCCGAAGTTGCCTGCTTTCTTCTCAACAGGTAATTCTGCTTATTTGTGTAAAAATGTTATAGTTGCTACTTGCTTGGCTAAATATAGCACGGTTGTGTATAACGCTAGAACGACGTCTAGGATACCTTTCCTCGCGTCAACGATGAAAAAGGATTGTCTACCTTGTAACATAAACGTAATCATATGTGCCGTGATTTTCCTGGCAGACAAGTCACGTCATGGATCTGTAACACAGACTAGCTACTAGAACAGCTGTGTGTTAACGATGGAGACACTAAGAGATCATTTCGGTTTCACTGACGTTGTTCATGCTGCTCAGAGAAATATATATTAAAAACACAAACCTCCATTGCTTCTCTCCTACGCTGTAAACATCGGCGTACACTATTAATCTCGTACAATATACAGAATAACGATAGCACGGATACTTTCCTAACATTAGTTTGCATATGTTTGGGAACCTGATAGCTGATGTTAGCAATAAAATGGTACCAAAATAACGTCAAACTATTATTAAACTGGAAGGGACACTCACGGACATTTTGTCGCTAATTTCGGGTTCGGCCACCGTAGGAATTATAACGCACTCGGAATGGGGGGGGGGCTAGAAAATGAAATTCAGTTGGTTGTCATATACAATTTCACCGCTAGATGGGAGCAATTCTTACACAATGTAGCTTGAAGGCTCATCTCCCTCTGCTGTGACCACGTCCTCCTGGTCGGACTGCCTGCTGCCAGCTGTGATAGAAAATTATAACAATGTTCCTTACACATCAAATGGTGACAAAGTTCTTATTGATATATGCTTATTGATAACTGCGGCTTCTAAGCTTGGGTGATTTACAATTAAAATAACTTGCTTTTAAGTAGCCATTAGCAAATGTGTAGGCTTTAAAAACACTATGAACACTTTCCTTATGCTGACCTGCTTGCAAATGCAACAGAAGACCTGTATTATAGTTAGGATAGCCAGTCTTTGTCATAACTAGGAAAGTACAGATGGACATTCTGTCATTCTTGTTCTTGTCTTGTAATGTCATTCTCTTGGCTGTAAATGTAGCTATCATTACTGAGTTTGTTGTTATGCTATGCTATAATAAAGCACATTACTATAAAGATGAACCAGTGCTAACATTGTATATGTACTGTATGTGTCAACCTCTAGATAGAATACATTATATTCACAGCTTCTACATTGCACAACTTAACCAATACATAATGCTAGGGCATTGTGTATTATCAGATATAGCTAGCTACGTTACTGACCCAACATTACCTGGGACAGCATCGTAGCTCTGTCTCGGGGTCCTGCACATCCCACAATGTTTCACTGATCTACAGAGAGAAGACGATAATTAATACAGCTCCATTGAGTAAGTAAGGCACTAAGCATGGGCGTCGCAACCGTTGGGGATGTGGGTGTTTTAACACCCACACTTTTCCCGGTGAGAGGGTTCAACACAACATCCACACTTTTTCTGCAGTTTTTCCGCAGTTTTGCACAAACGCCTTAAGTCGAACTGCCGCCGTAGCTACTTCGTAGGTTGTGCGTAGCGATTATATTGCCTGAGTGGACAGAACTGCGTCCATAGCAACGTTCTGTTTTTCTTGGCAACGGTGTGTTATACTTCGCAGCGGTCTTAACAGACCGCATTCTACATTGGAATTCAACCAATAGTCAAGTAATTTTAAGAAATAGGGTAACGTAATGTAAGTATCTTTAGTGTTTGCCGTACATTTATTATCACCGTTAATGTGTTACATCAATGTAAAGCTTAACTCTTTAATACTGGTACAAATTGCTATCGTAATTAGGTAGATACAACCCGAGCTAACGTTAGCTAACTGAACCTATCATTTAACATTAGGCTGTTAGCTAGCTAGGTTGTCTTTTGCCATTTGTGTTCGTAAAGTTTAATGTCCGGTGGCATTTTCATCTCTTTTTATATGCCGTTACTGTAGCTATATGCGTAACGTTAGCAGAGATTTAGAAAATGGTGTGTTTATCAGTTGTAACTACAGGATGGGAGGTAACTGCACCTTTTTAACTTCACTAGCAATGTTAAATGAAAGCTAATATGTACGAGTAGTTTCCCATGTAAGAAGTATAACATTCCGTAACATTAGCTACGTTATAGCATTCATAATAAACGGATAAACGGATCATAATATAATTACGTATGTGCTAATTTGCATAAATAGCACAACAGATCTAAACATTGGGTATAGCTAGGTGAAAATGTCTTGTTGATATATAACAGTAAAAGACTAAATGTAAAGGTCTGAATGGAACCCATTTAGACTACCCATGAGCATTAAAAACCTCTTAAGGATCACTGTACCGTATACATCACACCTGCTGGTTTTGGTGTCGCTGTTACCTCCTCTTAAAAACGTTTTTATAACTTTAAAGCATTACATCTTCTAAATATATGGCCATGCAGGCCAAACATTTGAAAGCCTCTCAAGATTCAATTAAGCCCACACACAAAGCATAAGATTATTTATAGCAGTTATACAACTGTTAAAGAAAATAAATTAATTCAGAATTAGACTGCGCAGCTGGTGTGTGTGCATTCATACCTTTTTGAGTGTCCCTTTATCCACAGAGGTGATATAATCCCAAAAACTTTGTTTTCATAAATCCATGAGAGTCCAAGGAAATTAAATGGATACTTCACCGATTTAGCATTCAGCTTTGTATCAGTAGAAACCCGTAGTATTTCTGAATGACCGTGCGTCCCTCCCTCATATCCCCCTGAGACAGGAGATATCTGCATTGGGGGGTCCGGAAAAAATCTTCCGATAACGTAAAATGATGATTTTTGCGTCATCGGAAGATTTTTTGGCCAGAGCAAAAGACTACAACCAGTAGTAGGACCTACTTCCGCATGTTTTAAACCCGCCCATCACCCGAAGCTAGCCGATCTCGGCCGGAAAAAAACTAATTGTCAGCCATCTTGAATCCTCGCTAAACAGGGCTCTGCTCTATCTTCTCAGCAGCAAACTTTTACAACAATTATGTGCATTCAAACTACCGCACGTGTACCACCGGGATACATCGCTACACAGCAGAGAATATGCAGGGAACGTTATTACAGACGGAATAAATCGGCCCACTACGAGAGCTTCGCCTACCACGGAGACCAGCACGGGGACCAGCGGACTCGTCGTACCCCGAGCCGGGTAGGGGACATCCTTGTCGGCTAGGTGGGAAGCTAACGCTAGCCGGGGAAAAGGCACATCCAGAGCGAGCTAACGCTAGCCGGCCACCTGTCCCATCAATCCTGCTTGCAAGTGTCCGTTCATTTAACAACAAACTGGACTACATCCAACTTCAACGATGCTCCCAACGCGAGTTTAGAGACTGTGTTTTTTGCTCAACAGTGAACCGGACTGTCCAGCTACCAGGCCTGCTAGCCCTCCGACAATCCGAGCTTCTTTTACGGTCTATGGCTCTCTCTAATGGATGTATTAAGAGAACTTCTCAGCAGCAAACTTTTACAACAAGTATGTGCATTCAAACTACCGCACGTGTACCACCAGGATACATCGGCACAGATCGGAGAATATGCAGGGAACGTTATTACAGACAGAATAATCGGCCCACTACGAGAGCTTCGCCTGCCACGGAGACCAGCACGGGGACCAGCGGACTCGTCGTACCCCGAGCCGGGTAGGGGACATCCACGTTGGCTAGGTGGGAAGCTAACGCTAGCCGGGGAAAAGGCACATCCAGAGCGAGCTAACGCTAGCCGGCCACCTGTCCCATCAATCCTGCTTGCAAGTGTCCGTTCACGACATCCAACTTCAACGATGCTCCCAACGCGAATTCAGAGACTGTGTTGTTTGCTTTCGTGGAAACATGGCTGAACAACAGTGAACCGGACTGTCCAGCTACCAGGCCTGCTAGCCTTCCGACGATCCGAGCTAGAGGTGCTCTTTATGAAGGTGGGCTGTGTTAACACGGACTGGTGCAGAAATGGGGTGATTTGTATCCAACTAACTGCTAACCGGAGTTTGTGACTGTTACATGGCGACCATTCGACATTCCACGCTAATTCACGGCTGTGTTTATACTCGGTGTTTACAGCCCACCAAACCTAATGCTGGTATGCTTAGCTGAACTTTACGGAGCCTATAATGTGTGTGTGCACTAAAGGTAGCCTGTTTCGTATGTCGTTATTATATAATGTAGTTTTTATATATTTTAAATGTGTAACACCACTTGAGCCACGATGAAACGTTGTTTTGTGTATATGATTGAAATAACAATAAAACACATTGAGTTGAGTCGAATGCTTCTGTATTGCCTGTCTGTCAAGTGGTAGGCGTGGCTTGGGAGTGGACTCAAAGCAGCGAAGCGAAGTGCATTCTGGGATTTGGTGTCTTTCATCCATATGAGCCAAAAACACATTTCCTGGCTTTTCTCGGCCTAGAAGGCACCAATAAAAAAAATCTTTTCACATTTCTGCTACATAAGTGACCCAATTTAAAGATATATTCAGCTTTCCAGCGGTGAAGTATCCCTTTAAATATCTAAGCAGTTTAATCCAAAACGAGCGGTTCGCCTCAAAATCTTAAAGTTTATGAGCCCTGAGTTACAAAAACAGCGATGCAAGATACCACTGCTGCGCTCTTCCAACGGGTCTCTCTCCTCCCTCCGGCCATCTAACGGCCAATGAGGGCATCCATGTTATTCTCTGACACCTTAGGAATCGAACAAGACCTCTCATAAGTCAATCCGTATCCGGGACCCGGAGACAGACAGACTTAAAGCCGAATCACGGCTCTGAAGTGAACTGGGCCACGTGGGGCTTGATCAACATTTGCTTCAGCCAGTTAAAATTCCATGTTATGAAACGCCCCTAGCCTTGTAGCCAATAAGGAGACGATTCGATTGATATGTAACAACCCATTGAAGTTTTAACCCTGTGATGGCTGGCTCTGTGTTTCAGCACAAACAGTGACTGTTACAATGCAAAGCCCTCCCTGACCAATTTATAATGACTTATTTCTATATATTTATGTATATAGTTATTTCAAGTATGTGTGTGATTGATGTGGGTGTGTTTTTGTCTTTGAGAAGTTTTGTATTTTGCACTTTTTTGGCTTTTTTCTTTGCACCTTTCAAGAAAAACGCACAGCCATATCTGTAGAAGAAAAATTATATAAAAACAATTTTTGAGTCTTTTGGGTTCTGGGTTTTTTCTGTAGTAAGCTGAGGCAAGTGGATAATGTCCTGGATTGTCTGTCACCTGTCAGATGTGTTCACAGCAGTGTATGTTAATCATATTACAGATGTATGACTTGGAAATAAAACACCTCCATTCTAGCCTCTGTAGCTCTGTGTCAGTAAGGCCTAGAATCACCCTGACACTTGGAACAAAACCTGGAGAGTGTTTCCTCCTTTCCAATGATATCAGGCACATCCCAGAGTGTCAAAGTATATTGGAGCTGTACCACTTTTAATTTGGGTATGCCGTTTAGATCAAAAAGCATGAAATTTCAAGCGTTTCTTACATAGAGGCAGGAAGAAGTGCTTTAAACCAGTATTGATTATTGAGTTTATTAAACCAATATTATTATTACAGAAAGGTGGTTTGGGGCTGAGTCAGTGGGACTGTTTCTGGGGGATGAGTTTACTTAAAAACAGTAAATTGTTACATTATTTATACCACCAGAGAAAAACCTTTGTGTGGGCGTTCTTTTTCTCCCATTTTCAGGGCACAAAAAAGATTGCTGAACAGTTTGTCTCCTGTAAGGAGGGCAGAAAGAGCACTTTTGGTTCTTTTAAATAAGGTAGAGGTAGTCATATGGTCATTGGTCAGTTGGTTGGTATATATATAATATATATGTATATATTTAATTTTTATTTGTTTGTTCTTAATATGCTTTGTTTATATATTTGTAGTTTGTAACAAAAATAATTTCCCCCTGGGATTATTAAAGTATTTCTGATTCTTTAGCAAGTCTACTGTTGTGTATTTTCACCACAGTGTCACAGAGTTTTGACTTATTTTTCGTGTGTTCCGAGTGTGTTTTTATACATTTCTAGTATCACTCATTTAAAATGGAAGCTTTTTATATCTTGTATGTTATAGCCTACATTTTGTACCCCTCTGTCATTGTATCCATCGTTTTTATTGTTAATAAACAAATCACATCCATCCCCCTCACTTTTGAAAAGCTTGCTACGCCCCTGGCACTAAGCCTTCATGATTCACATAGCAAATTAGCTCAGTAACGTAGCTAGCTACAAGTTTTAGATAGCTAGCTAACGTTAGCAGTTAGCTAGCTAGCTAATTTAAACAGCTTTACTAGCTAGCTAGTAACTAACACAACGAAACAACAAACGTCTAGTAACCATTCTTGCAAAGTAGATCACAGACAATATCATATCATCATCAATATCAATAGTTACACTTTATTAATCTTGTAGGATTCCGCTGTGGAGTGGTTTGTGTCAGTCTGACGTTAGCTTCTCTGAAACGTCAGGGGGTAGGCAGGCACTGAGCTGTCACTCAAACTCACTCCAGACACACATTAGCCTATGGGGACGCACCCCTGTAAGACCCGCCCACGCGAGAGCTTTGTGTCAGATGCGCAAACGAGAAAGCTGGGAGCAAAACTGCAAACGTGATGGAGAGAGCAAAAGACTGATCATTGAGAAAGAAGCAGAGGGAACTGTAGACAAAAGGACATAATATCAAACAAATAAAATACCAATAGTTTACGACTACACAAATGTTTTGTTTGCAAGATTTACCTTTGAGGTGACAACTTTTTTGCTTGAGTTAGTGTTTTTAGTTTGATACTTGAGAAGTTTTGCTTGGGATTAAAGTCACAAAAATAATCCCATATTAGGGAGTGCTGTTCTAAATGGATGGCAAAATGGCATTTCACCAAAGGATTCACTTTAAATACAACACACAGCTGACGCCATGAAACTCCAGCCAATGTGGAGAGACACAAATGAATCACCCTGACACTTGGAACAAAACCTGGAGAGTGTTTTCTTCTTCTTTCAGGTTTATTGGCGGTTGGCAAACCAACATAAAGGTGCATTAACGCCACGAACATTTCTCTTTGACTCCAGAGAGCACAGGGACCCACGTGCATCTGTTAGGAATTTAGTCTGAAGGAGAAGTACAATTTATAGTCTTAAAGAAGACATGCTTATTTGGGTTTTCTAGAACATATTTACATGCTTTAATGTTCAAAAACCACATGGCGTTTCTCATATTGCACCTGTTTCTTAAAAGGTGGTGGAAAGATTGTTAATATTTGACCTCAACAACCAAACCATAGACTGTAAACATAATGGACGTAATATCAGTGACGTCACCCATTGGTTTGTGGACTGCCGTTTTGAAGCCAGGAGTTTGCATTTTGGCCGTCACTATCTTGGTATTTTGGAGCCAGAAGTGACCATATTTGAACAAAAAGGCGCAGCTGGGAAGGAAGACATGTCTAAGCTAGTGTTGTGTATGGTTTCATGGTGCTGCATTAAGCTAAACGCTAAAGAGGGAAAGTTGCTGATTTTCAACTGTTCTGACGTGAGTCATCCAGCAGAGTTTTACTGATGGTTAAACGCAGACCTCTGGGTACTGGAACCGTTCATTAGCATGTATGGCAGTACACAGAGCTGGTTGAAAATTGGCAGACTTTCTCTTAAGTTAGCAGCTAACGCTAGTTTGGTATAACGCTAAATAAGACATTTTTAGGCGACTAAAGTGTTCCAATTAAATTGAAAACACACAGAGGGGTCAAAGTTCAAGCTGAAAACATGGACAACACCCAAAAACAAGTTCATGGCTATTTCAATATACACAGGGCCATGGATACACATTGCTAAGCCTCTGTTGTGATTGACAGGTTGGCATGTAGCCACGCCCTAAAACATCTCCTGCTTTATCGTCTATTTTAACATAAATGGGACCATAATTTACAAAATGAACATCATGCTGTATTGAATTGAAGAAGACTTGAAACTAGTGATTGAGGCCATAAACTCGTTAGGAAAATGTTTATTGAGGTAATAAATCAAGTGAGAAGTAGGGTCATTTCCCCATAGACCTCTATGGGAACAGACTTCTTTTTGCAACCAGTGGAGTCGCCCCCTGCTTTAAATTAGATAGAATGCAGATTTAAGGCACCGCATTGCGCATATCTCTTACAGTGGAAATGCATCAAGAAGAGATCATTTCACGACCAGTATGGACGGGAGGAACAATTAGAGCAACCAAAAACTGTTGCAAAGTAGGCCTATGAGAATGTGAACACTGTTTTAAAATGGGCTTATCCAACCTATCCTTTACAGCAGGGATCAGAGTTACTGCAGGGGGGGCGCCAAATTATTGTTGTTTGTTTTTTTGTTTAAAGATTTTACAAAAATTAAAATGTCTTAACATACAAATAGAATAACTTTATTTGTCCCAGAGGGGCAATTAAAATTCATTACCTTAAATCCAACATATTATTAGCAAATATAAATCAGCCTATTTGTGAAACCTATAAGCTAGCCACCCACAGAACCAGTTCATCCTATTCACTGTGCCACATGTATATTTAACGTTAAAACATGATTTTTTAAATTATGCTAACAATTATTATTTTAATAGCTTAGTATTCTATGCACTAACATGTATGTATAAAGGTTTTAGGCCGCCCTACACGTTATTGTAGGCACAGTTTAATATGCAACTTCACATAGTAGAGGTCCCTGTTCCGTCTCTCTTTCAGTAAAGGGGTCCTTGGCTTAAAAAACGTTGAAGACCCCTGCTTTACAGTCATAGTCCACTGTTATTATACAAAGCAGTGAGCCTACTCCTATTCCTTACAAAAGACATTCTGAGTTACCAACTTATTTTTCTAAAAGATTTCCCCACAATAAATTCAATGAATCATGTTTCTTGACAGAAAATCTATGATATACCCACCAAACAAAAGGAGCACTTGGTAGGATTTTGACTAGCATGTCTTCTGCCAACGATTTTTTTTTTGCAGGTATAATGATGAATGATGATGATAATGAATGAATAAAGTTGCGACAAAAAAAAATATGATTGGCGTTGACGCCTCTCTCTCCACCAATCTGGTCTCTTTAAAGCTAATACGTCATCACGTCAGTGTGGGTGGTTGACCGTCACCGTTTGGCAACATGGCGGCGCACAGGGTCTCTCCATCACTGAACAGGCTGCTGTTTGCTGTAAAGGTGAGCTGTTCACACTGTTTGCTGTAGAGGTGAGCTGTTCACAGAGTGACTGTGCAAAGTGCGAGCTCGTTGACCAAACCGACAGCCGTGTGTTTACTATCAGCAGAATGACAATAGCTGTTAGCATAAGTCCAACACCTGCTAATGACAAGTAGGACAGACCTGAACGTTCTTGATGGAACAGACATAAAGATAACCCAAACATGGAACGTCCTTAGATGAGATAATAAGCGAAAGAACCGCATTGCTAAAATTGGAGAAAAAAAAACGTATGTTGCCTAAAGCTTGACAAGTAACTAATGGTGTTATTGTTTTTTAGCCAGAAAGAGTCTGAATCCAGTTCGACTTTGACAGACTGTGCTCGTTTGGAGCACAGTGAATGTTCAGAACCTGTTTTATTCACACGTTTGGTATAAAACAGGTTCTGAACATTCACACATTCTAACCTGTTTAAACAACTGTAATTGAATTTTATTAACCTTAGCAAGGCATCGCTGGATCGCTTTCAAGGGGTCTAGACTGCGGCTTTAACTTGTTTTGACTGGGTCCTCTAAGGTCTTATGTTTCACCGGATCAGTCCACCAGGGGGCCCCCAAGTAAAATTGATCGTTGGGCCCCTAGTGGCCACATGCTTGTGGTACTTTGGTTAAACACTTAGGGCAAAATGTTAAGCAAACTGGTTCACCCTCAAACATAGCATAGCTTTTTCATTACATATAGCCTTCATGCTAAGGGAGGTTTGAGTTAGAGCATGTGTGCATGTTAATTATTCTGCATTCCAAATGAGTAAAGGCACTTTAAATGGCATGCAAACTATTGTTCTGTACAAGCCACTTTGCTTCTGTTTGGATACAAGTTGGTAATTTCCTCAAGGCTTGTGCATTAGAAGGGCCTCACTCACAAAGTTGTTTGTTGATTTTTCACTCATACAAAATGTCACATTTATTTCTCGTCACTCCACCAAGCTCTACATATATGATCAGGTGGCACAGTGCAACTTTAGTACTTATTTTTGTATCAAAGTCTTATTACAAGTGCTTTCACACTTGATAAAAAAAGACTTTTTAATATATATTGAGTTTCATGTTTTCCCCCATGAAATGCGTCAAGCTTTGAAGCCAGTTTGACACTGCGGTCAAACAATGGAATTGCAACTTCTGTGAATTAGTGGATAATTCTTTTAGAGCATCACAACCCCCCGTGAAATGACTTGTTTCACTATCAGAATATGATCCATCTGGTCCGATAACATTTGGAAAGTCTAGAAGAGCTGTTAGTGGAGCTCTATGGGCCCCATTGTGCGGAAATAGTGCTGATTATCCGGGTAACTTTTAGCTCTGTGATGGTTTCATATGCCACTGAGCAATGATTGGCCTCGAATGCTGTATCCAGCTTTTATAATTCATCCATGTTCATCCGCCACTGAGCAACTCTCTCAGGAATGAACAGAGCTCTGCCTCGAAATCTGTATCCAGGTTTTCTTTTTTTCTTTTTTTTTTTTACATCCATCGTCCAAGTACCCATTGTTTTTTCATTTCTGTATGTTATGAAAATCAATTGGCAGACATGCTTATCTCATAGCATCAATATGTTTGTGAACAAGTGTTCCCGTTTTTGCTATTAAAATGTGATAATTTGCCTGGGAACCAGATGAATCTGCAAGCTCATGTTTTATTTGTTCTGGCACATGCATTTGAGATTTGGTCTTGGGATGTCAGGCTACGGAATAGCAGCTTCCACAGAAAGTTCCACATCAGCTGGAGCCATTTTGGTTGTTTTTGAAAATGCCTCATTGGCGCTCCTCTAAACAGAAATCATCTCAAACATGCCCCATATTAAATAAACGCTTGTGATTTGCCCGTCGGAGCTCAAGCTGAAGGAAATCTGTTCAAAGCGAAGGGGGACCAGACACATCTGCCAGAGCAAATAAAGCATGATACCTGGAATGAAAGACATAATTTACTTGAAATCCTAACACACAGTAGCTTGGTTTATAAAATGATAAGTAAAATGAGTGCAATATGCAAAACCACTGTCAAAGTTGTTTAAGGCTACTGTGTACTGAGTTCAGGATCTGAATGGATGCATGCATGGTTAATTATAGTGTTTGAATTACACTGTGGCTTTCTAGGGGCCAATTTGTTTATGTCAACCAAACAAACAAGGTTCTAAGGCCAATAGTGTTGCTTTTATATAGCAGTTGCGAGCGTCTTTAAAATGTATAGCTTTAACCAGACGCTTACTTTACTAAACACATTTTTCCTGAATGTCAAATGGGCGGATGGCCTGATAATTTTGCCTGCCACTACCAACAATTTACTTGCATTTGGCGGGTGATAATTTCAGACCCTGACTGACATAAATTAATAAATTACTTTTACGTCATCACACCACAAAACGTCCTAATATATCATTCACCAGACAGAATCTGCCGGAAATAAAGGAAGTTTTTCATGCAATGTCTTTGTTTGTAGAGTTTGTCATAGAAATAAAATGGGAATTGATATGCATATTTAGAAATAGAGTTGATTAATGTCAAACGTATACCACACCCTTACACATACCGCATACAGCAACCCTAATTGAATATGACATTATTTAGTAGCCTAATGTATTTGTATGTGTTTTGCAGTATGCCTCATTCCAGTCAGGATGCAGTGCAGTGCACTGCAACGCACATTATTCCACCGTCCACAGTCCCAGTGAAAAGGTAATGCATAGCTCTCCTTCTCCCGGTTTGACTGTATTGTATCTTTTCAACAAGCAGCTGTTAACACTGAAGAAAATGTCCAAATTTGGACATTGTGGCCCCAGATGTGATTTATGTGTGACATTGGTAAGAACGGGTGTGGTTGCTGAAATAAGATGCCTTGCTCCAGAGTTAGGGTGTAAAGAAACAGTTTGCTAGTATTCTCTATGACAAACGGGTGGAGTGAAGAAAGTCCTTGTTGTGTCATTGATAAACAGCTAATCTGTCTGCTGTTTCCTTCCACAGACCTTTGATAAGATCCTCATTGCCAACAGAGGAGAGATTGCTTGCAGGGTAAGACTGGCTGACACATACATGCACTGTAAATGAAATCCAACTGAAACTGGTATTGGATTTCTGTCCAGCACATAAAGACATCCACTCACTGGAGCTTCACCTCACACCACCCCAGATAGAGGAGCTTGTAAAAAATATTCCATAGGGCAGAATTATGAACATGTTTAACCACAAACTTGGCTTTTTTTAATTTATTTTTTTTGAGGATTTTTGTTAATGGTACATTTCCACCTTAACACATAGCAACCTGTACCTATATACAGTAATTCTCAGCATGAATTTGACATTGACCATAGAGCGAAGCATGAGTTGTTAATGTTGTGTTTTTCCATCAGGTGATGAAGACATGTCATAAGATGGGCATCCAGACTGTAGCTGTTCACAGTGATGTGGACTCCAGTGCTGTGAGTTTCCATCTGTTTTCCAGTGTTAAAAATTAGGGTTTAATACAGAGGATTAAGATCCTGTATTTCCCAGGAAATTCTTGCTAACATCTACTTGTTTTTAAGCCTGGTGTGTGTACTGAAAACTTGTGTATGTGTAACCGGTGGACTTCTGTGTTGTGAAACGTTACATCTTATTCACCACACCAAGACACCAGGATCTCTTCAGCATCATGTCCATTTATTCTAGTGACAAACATGAATAAACAGAATTCGTCATACATCAGAACGGCCCGCTCCAACTTCTCTCCCAAACGGTATTAGAAAAAGGGGCATATTAACAATCAATTAAAATAACATACGTAATACAATAATACAGCAATCTTTTATACAGTAAAAATGTACCTGGTGAAAAACGTACCTGGTGACAAACATGAATAAACAGACCTCGTCATACATCAGAACGGCCTGATCCAACTTATACACACCTACAGTTAAGTCCGAAAATATATGGACAGTGACACAGTTTTCATAATTTTAGCCTTGTGCACTATGGATTTGAAATTAAATCATCGAGATGGAATTGTAGTGCAGACTTTCAGCTTTATTTTGAGGTTATTTACATCAAAATTGGAGGAAGGGTTTAGGAATTACACACATTTTCATACATAGTCCCTTATTTCAAGGGACCTAAAGTAATTGGACAAATTAATATAATCATAAATAAAATGTCCATTCTTAATACTTTGAGAATCCTTTGCAGGCGATGACTGCCTGTAGCCTGGAACCCATAGACATCACCAAACGTTTGATTTCCGCCTTTTGTGATGCTTTGCCAGGCCTCGACTGCAGCTGTCTTCAGCTGTTGTTTGTTTGCAGGTCTTTGTGCCTTAAGTTTTGTCTTAACCAAGTGGAATGCATGCTTGATCGGATTGAGATCAGGTAATTGACTCGGCCATTGTATTGTATTGTATTGTATTGTATCCACTTATTTGCCTTGAAAAACACCTGGGTTGGCTTTTGCAGTATGTTTTGGGTCATTATCCATCCGTACTGTGAAGTGCCGTCCAATCAACTTTGTTGAATTTGGCTGAATATGAACACACAGAATGTTCCTATAGACTTCAGAATTCATGCAGCTGCTTCCATCTTCTGTCATATCATCAAAACACTAGTGACCCAGTGCCACTGGAAGCCATGCATGCCCATGCCATTACACTGCCTCCACCATGTTTTATAGATGATGTGGTGTGTTTTGAATCGAGCTGTCCCAAGCCTTCTCCATACTTTTCTCTTCCCATCATTCTGGTACAGGTTGATCTTACTTTCATCAGTCCAAAGAATGCTGTTCCAGAACTGGGCTGGCTGTTTTAGATGTCTTCTGGCAAACTCAAATCTGGCTTTTCTATTCTTGAGGCTTATGAATGGTTTGCACCTTGTGGTGGTATTTGCTGTGAAGTCTTCTCTTTATGGTAGACTTGGATAATGATACGCCTACTTCCTGGAGAGTCTTCTTCACTTCACTAGATGTTGTGAAGGGGTTCTTCTTTACTGTGGAAAGGATCCAGGCGATCATCAACCACTGTTGTCTTCCGTGGACGTCCGGGCCTTTTTGTATTGCTGAGCTCACCGATGCGTTCCTTTTTTCTCTGAATGTACCAAACTGTTGATTTGGCCACTCCTAATGTTTCTGCCTTCTCTCTGATGGATTTTTCCTTTTTTCTGCAGCCTAAGGATGGCCTGCTTTACTTGCATTGAGAGCTCCTTTGACCGCATGTTGTGGATTCACAGCAACAGCTTCTAAATGAAAATGTCAAACCTGAAATCAACTCCAGACCTTTTATCTGCCTAATTGATGATGAAATAATGTGGGAATAGCCCATACCTGCTCATGAAACCGCTTTTGACTCAATTATCAAATTACTTTAGGTCCCTTGAAATTAGGGGACTATGTATGAACATGTGTGTAATTCCTAAACCCTTCCTCCAATTTTGATGCAAGTACCCTCAAAATACAGCTGAAAGTCTGCACTACAATTCCATATCGATGATTTAATTTGAAATTCATTGTGTTAGCGCACAGGGCGAAAATTATGAAAATTGTGTCACTGTCCAAATATTTCTGGACCTAACTGTATACAAAACCGAAGTTACCGAATTTAAGTTAGCTACACTAACTCTTAGAAACTTGTAAAACAACAATAAAATGACAAAAATCTGTTGAAAATGACAAAAATCTGTTGAAATCAAGATGTAGAAAGGTTGGGACAGACATTATAAGATTATGGGGATCGAAAATATAAACAAAATAATACAAGAAATAATGGAATGAATTCAAATAATGAATGAACCAATAATAAATTACACTCACCTCTGCCAAACAGTATTACAAAAGGGGAGAGGGAAAGGAGGCACAATGGATTTACAGTCACAGGACCAGCGAAGAAGAAGAAATAAAGGAGGGGCTCTGACCTCTAACACAGCCTACATACAGTCACATGAAATACATCTTTATAACACAAATCCCATAGTTTCTGTTGAAACCTAACTATATAAAGTGGGGATGTTTTGGATTGTTGTTTTTGAGTTTTCAGGGCTCATAGACAGTTGGAATAGGTGGTAACCATGTTCGATGTGTCTTTCTCACTTGATCTGGATTGAACTTCCCTGTGTATGTGTGTATCTAGGTTCATGTAAAGATGGCTGATGAAGCGGTGTGTGTTGGCCCCGCCCCCACGAGTAAGAGCTACCTGAACATGGATGCCATCATGGATGCCATCAGAGCAACTGGAGCACAAGCTGTAAGCATTTACATGGCTCTTGTTACATTATGTGACTGTGGTAGGTGACATGCATGACACTCTGTGTACTTGATACACATGCTCATCAAGACAACATGTTGGTCCTCTAAACAGTGAATCATGTGACTGCATCACATTTCACAGAGCTGTGTCAAGAGGTTCAGTTATTGTATAGTGGAGTGCAATTCTGGTGCAACATAAAAAAGAGAGAAAAGTACTCTACCTAAACAACAACAAAAACACTATCAACAACAAGAAATATACGGCAACAACAAAGACACTATAAACAACAAGTATTGACTAAGGGTGCTCCGATCAGGATTTTTGGGACCGATCACCGATTGCTGGAAGACGTATCGGCCGATACCGATCGCTTTTATGAACTGAAAATTACGCCATTACAGTAACTGTTTGGCTTTCTGTCCTAGCTCAAAATCTAAAAAATGTCCTTTCAATAACTGAAGACATTTCTTCAGCACACACAGACACACACAGTCAGTCACACACACACACACACACACACACACACACGGGGAAACAGCTGTTTGAGCGGCGCCGAGCTGCTAGCTACACGACTCCGCTCTGCCTTAGCGTTAGCTAACTTTGAAAACTCCTCATCCTCCTTTCTGTGACTAACCTTCAAATGTCTGATGAGGTTGATGGTGTTGAAATGTCTTTGGAGCTTTCCGCCTCGTGGTATTTCCTCGGTACACACGTTGCTAATCGCTAATGTATTGTCTTTTTCACAGATAGCAATGAGTCGGCGGAACATCAGCGGTGCTCCAGAGGCAGTAGAAGCGTCAGAATGGTGTAATCACAAACACGTTTGCCGGAGCATCCCCGGTGGCAGCCGCTTTTTAAAAGCGGTAGCCGTCTTCCTAGCGTCTTCGTTCCGCAGCCGGCCGCGGGCCAACTGCTGTTCTGCCACCGTTCAGACACCTTGTAGAACTGCCAGACCGCTGAATGTAGGGACACCGCCATTTTGAAAATGTTCTCAGGAGTAGGGCGCTCTTAATACATCCGTGGTAGTGCGTCATCTGATCGGCCTATCTGATCGGCCTTTATGGAGACCACCGATCAAACTATTTAAAGCCATTATCGGCCGATACCGATAGGTGGCCGATCGATCGGAGCACCCTTAGTATTGACATGGGTCTGCTGTGGTGAACTACAATGTCCTGAAAGTGGACTACAAAAAGGGCATCTGGATACTTCCGTCCCGTGCAACCTTACCGTGTTGTTGTATGCGGGCTCTATAAACGTGGACAACCCAGTGGAAAATATTACTTCATCACCATTTTTTTGCATTAATTCTTTTTAATTAATTGAGGCATTCTCTTTTTATGTTCATTCTATGTCTATTTTGAAGCACTCATTGCATGTAATGTTACCAGTATTATCCATCATATTTGGCAATAATCATGTCAGTTTTCTAGCCTGGAAATCCAGACCCAAATCATTAAGGGTCTGGCATTGAGTAATGAAAATGGCCCAACTCCAAGCATGCATTTGAAAATCTTACTGCACGCAATTGGATAACACTACGACCAATCACAACAATACACGGGGTGATGTATCCAGAGCCCCATACGCTTAGCTACCAGCAGAGCTAACTGGTAGATTAAACTGTCGTTGTCTGTTTAGCTCGCCTCTGGTGGTGTATCAGATACACTGATGTGATTGGGGCAGCTCGGCTACAAGGGAATAGTTAATGAGCATCATTACTCAATGCCAGAGTGACTTGCTGAGCAAATTCAAATTGTGCTCTTGCGAGAACTCCTGGATTTCCAAGGTATCAGTTTTCATGTGAAGCACTCAATACATGTAATTTCGTTATTGAAAAGCACAGAGCTGTAGTAGTGCTGGGCGATTTGGCCAAAATCTTCTATTCCAATATAAGTCCTGCAATATCTTAATAACGATATATGGCATGATGAATGATGTTTTCTGCCAATTCAACAAATAGTCTATATGAAATAACCACGTGGTGAAGCTTATTTTTGTATACTCCTTTTGTGACTTAAATACTGGACTTTTTCTCATTTTATTAAGAACTTGAGTACAAAATTGACAGCACTAAGAACAGACAAGGATCAGGACATAAAGCGTCGACCAAATGACGTAAATATTGCTGTAATGCAGTTTGGTCGCTGTCTTTTTTATCATTGAGATAGAAACGATATAGAAAAATATACTGTGGCCTCACAGCAAGAGGTACCGGGTTCGAACCCAGATCGTTCCGGGCCTTTCTGTGTGGAGTTTGCATGTTCTCCCCATGTCTGCATGGGGTATTCTCCGGGTGCTCTGGTTTCCCCCACCACTAAAAACATGTTCCGCTTCCTACTTAATTGGAAGTCGCTTTGGATAAAAGCGCCAGCTAAATGTCATGTAATGTAATATACTCAGCAAGAAAAGAAACCTCCTGTCTCTTTGAACTGCTTTTATATTTTAAGTAAACTTAACATATGCAAATATTTGTATGAACATTAAAAGATGTAATACAGAAATGGAATAATGTGTCCCTGAACAAGTCAAAATCAAAAGTAGCTCTCAGTATCTGGTGTGGCAAATACAGTTTTTTGTTTCTCTGTGAAGGTTCATCCTGGCTATGGATTCCTCTCTGAAAACAAAGAGTTTGCAAAGCGACTGGTGAGTAAAACGTAGAATCAGCTACACACACACTTATTTTCTTTTATCACACACTTTACTACCATGAATTCAAAATTAATCAAATGCCAAGGTAATTGATTACTGCTTTGGGGGTAAGACATGCGTTTGTTGCTGATTTATTTACAGTCAGACCTGTTTATTATTTATTTTAGTATCATTAACAGGAAATCTTTGTGTTAATGAATGATCCACAAATGTTTAATGAAAGTATGGATTAGTGGATGTGGAGGCTTGTGAAACTGTGGAGGAGGGCCATTAACACCAAGAACAAGTTGATGAATGAAACACTGACAGCCAATCATAATCCATCTAAATTTACAATATGACACGGCAGATGACATTGCAGAGAGAAAACATTAATAAAGGATTTTTTTTCTCCTCACGGTCTGTGTATTTTCACCTTCTTTGTATTTTTTTAAACATTATTTTGAAAGTATTTCTCATGTCAGAAACCATTGAGAGTGAATCTTGAGTTTTGGATGTTATTATCATACTGTTGAGGATGTGTTGGTGTTTTTGTTCCGGTGCTCTGCACATATCTGACACACACCCGCCTGCTCTCATCACTGGCTCTCTGTGTGCGGCGGTGTTGGCGCCACAGAGGTCCCTGGGGTACTGCTGGAAGAAAATTACCTTTTTTATATGTTTAGGTTAATTAAATGTACCCGAATTCACAAAATATGTAGAACAATACAGGAAAGATTGTACAAACGTATAAACAAGTTGGGAATAAAAATTTAGAACTACTTAAATATGTATTAAGATTAAAGTAAAACCTGTTTGTGCAATCTGCACTTGTGTGCAGACACAAGTGCAGATTGCACAAACAGGTTTTACTTGTGATTAATATGCATATTATCTAACACTCAGTGATGAAGTGTTAAAAAGTTGTATTGCCTGTGGAAGGAATGATTTCTTGTATTTTGTCCCACTTTAGAAAAGTTATTTTGTTAACATTTACATAACCACCTCCAGTCAGGTTTTTATAGTACTTTAATTGTTATTAAATGCTAAAATAAAAGTGTATGCATTTGTGTTTGAAGAAATAGTTCAGCATTCCTGACTCTAGCTGTACTACACATACAGACATGAGATTGATCTTTTAGTTTCACTCTC
Organism: Gymnocephalus cernua; assembly: GCA_023631565.1. Lineage (NCBI taxonomy): Eukaryota > Metazoa > Chordata > Actinopteri > Perciformes > Percidae > Gymnocephalus > Gymnocephalus cernua. Next base: position 30,431,412 of record CM042437.1, on the reverse strand, counting down.
TGAAAGAAAGCAAATAAGTGTATTTACCAAAATGTTGAACTATTGCTTTAAAAAAAACAGGCTAAAATTTTACTAGCAATTACAATAGTAGTTACACCCCAGTATTATGGTTCATCTTTTTTAGGAAGTTTGATGATAGATTTACTAAATGCAAACTGTGCTGCTAGTGGAGCTAGCCCAGCAGTGGGGTGGAACTATTTGTTCTCTCTGTGGTATTATAAGCCTGATTATGGTACATTTCATGGGAGTATTCTTTTGTTGCTAGGCAGCAGAGGGCGTGGCATTCATCGGCCCAGACACCCATGCTATAATGGCAATGGGGGATAAAATTGAGAGCAAGCTGATCGCTAAGGCTGCAAACGTCAACACTATCCCAGGATATGATGGAGTCGTCAAGGTACGGTCACACATACAGTACACAGCAATGCATGTATGCAACATTCATTTTTTTTTTTTTTTTTTTTTAATCAGTATAATTTTTTTACAGACAGTAATGGGCAATACCAAAAGTGATCAATTGTGCCCTGTTTCAACAATAAGAATTTGTGTCATTTAACTGATCAATTAGCCTCAGACAAATGATTAGTTTATATGTATAAGAATACAAGACAGTTCAAAGCATAGATGAGACAATTACTGCATAGTTGTTAGTAATGCCTTGGTTCCTCATCAGTAACCATAAACCCATCTCTGTGTCAGACTGCTGAGGAAGCTGTGAAGATCGCACAAGACATTGGTAAGTCGTGTGAGTGACTGAGTGTTCCGTTCCCACTCAGCTCTTATATTGCAGAAATGTTCTACGTACACTTGTAAGGGAAATTTATGTCAGGCAATAAACTGTTGTATTATTGTAGCAGAATGATTCAGAAATATACTAATTACTAGTATAAAGAAGTTTGGTTTATTTTATACAGTTTTTAGATAATTTGGTTGAATTGTTTATTCCTATAAAAAATGCCAAATGAAGGTGGGTAACTAATGTATTCTGTGTATGGCCGACCACCGTGTAACACCGACTACCTTAGCAAGCCTAGTGGAGGCACATTCTAATGCCAGGTGTGAACTCACGTACTGAGAGCTGTCCACTTGTGATCGGATCACCTAGGACGCATTTTAATGCCAGGTCTGAACAGGGCCTTTGTGTTGTTGCTAGGCTACCCAGTGATGATCAAAGCATCTGCAGGAGGAGGAGGGAAAGGAATGAGGATTGCTTGGAATGCCGAGGAGACAAGGTATTGTATTTGTTTCCGTCATGCCCTCAATGTAAACTATCTACTCTTTATTTATGAAAACAATCAGACATTTCTGCTTAAACAAAAAGTAGAGGACTTAATTTGCTTCTACAAATACTGTATGTGCTACTTAAATGACTTAAACTGCTAAACCTGAGATACTACTGCAAAACCTTGTATTGGAAATACATATACAATAACTACTCCTGCAGCTTATTTTTTACTTTAACTGTTTGAAATGCCATGAAATCAACTTTCTGTTTACTCTCCTTACGCTACTTCTACAGTTACTACTTTGACTTGTTAATCATTCCCTTCAACTCCCTGCTGTCACTGTCTACTCCTACTTCCAAGACCTCGGCTACTTTCCTACTGCTGTTGCTGCTGGGCCGCACACATTGGGGGTCAAGGGAGGTCCCAAAAGGGCACTCTAACCTTTAAATAATCTGCTGGAATAATTTGTCAAAAATACATATTTGTAGGTAACACAAAAGCTTGTTATTTGCGTCCTGTCTGTCTGAACAGCCCAACTGATTAACATGGGCGCCAAAAGGAAGCCATACAGCTTTCGCCATAGCCTACGTAAGTGGCCTGAAGTTTATACTTGTGCGTTGGTGTTTGCGTTGATCTCTTTAAGAGAATAGCAGGGCCAGCATGTGTGTATGCGTGGGGAGTGTGTGGTGGAGCAATTGAGAGAGTGACGCTGAGTTCCGACTCCGAGGCATAGTGGAAGAAACAAAGCATCTCCCCTGTGCTTTCTGACCACGGTGGGAAATCTGTAGCAGGAAAAGTTAACCCTCTCCTTGATTTCATGTTGTGTATGGAGAAGGAGAACCAGGAAATGAGTCAGGGGGAAATGCAACGCTACCAGGCTACGGCCGAGCAACAAGCGTTGCTGCCGCATGTAGTTATATTTTTCGAGAGGTGCACGTCAGGCTATGGCGTAGGGTCCGTGTCTCCACGTACCTATGTGCGTAGCCACGCCGAAGATTTAACGCAGAAGCAGAGCTCGTCTACGGAGAGCCTGTTCACTCCTTATTAAGCCCCATTGTACCGAATTTGGTTGCAGTTCAACCAGAGTTCCACTGGGGGTGATCGCGGGCAAGTGCAAAATGAATGGGAGTCTATGGAGCTAGATGCGTAATTTGTCTCTTTTGCCTGATTGTCGTTGAGAAATCTCAGATTTAGTTGTAGTTTATGCAAATTCAACATGGATTATAGGTTGAAAGTTGAATGAATGAGTACTTATGTCCTTTCGATTTCTTACAGGTTGAGTCGTCACTTGGTTCACTTGGTTGAGTTGCCCATAACACGCTAGCATTCTGCTAATGAATGCTGATTGGTCAGTGAAGGACTGATTACGACCAGAGATCCCGCTTGATGGCATCCGCAGCGGAACCAGAATGTCAGAGCCCATCTGCAGGCATTGTCTGAGAATGTTTTGGTGGACTTTAAAATATTAGCAAACCAAAACTCTTTGTAGCATGTGTAGTGACAGGGAGAGCCTAACCTGTCAGCTGTGTTATCGATGCCTCGAGAGGAAAAAAGGAAGTGACTCAGAGCTTGCCACAAAGCAGTATCTCTGGCCATGTGATGTGTATGACGTCATTGACGTTTCAAAAAAGCGACTTTAAAAAAATCTAACACCCAGCAGTGTGTATTTTCTTTGCCTCCCCTTTTGAATGCAACATTCAAATTACTAGACAAAAAATGACATCCTGAGAAAAGTGGATTTTGAGGGGTATAGCTCCATAGACCTCCAGTCATTCTGCACTTGCCTGTGAGTGCCCTCATATGGAACCAGAGTGGAACTGCAACCAGTTCAGAAGCCAGAAGTTTCCCGAGAGTGCAAGTTCTCCCCTTATTGGACATTCTCTGGGCTCAAGAAATGATAATTTAGTGAACTTTCAACCGTTTATTGAACAGAGAGCGTCATCTAGTGGGTTCAGAAAAAAAAGGTCATGCAAGCAGATGGACAGGTTTTAAATAGGCACCTGAACATGTCTGGCCCATCTCCATTTTGTGGTTTTACAATCTGGCCCAACTAAATTTGTAATTGAATAGCCCTGGTCATGCTACTGTAAGATCAAAAGTTTAACATCTAGCCCTCCCACCAGTAAACTTTAAAAAATGGGCAGTCATCAAAAGGCAGAGAAAGGAAAAAGAGAAAATGATAGCAGAGGTGTTATTTGGAGATCATCTTATCCTGGGCCACATGGAAACACTGATGTCTGTACTTGCTTCCTTTATGTCTGATGCAGTTTGTGCGTGTATGTGTACTGTTACAGGGAAGGTTTCCGGTTCTCGTCCCAGGAGGCAGCATCCAGCTTTGGAGATGACAGGCTGCTCATTGAGAAGTTTATAGACAACCCCAGACACATTGAGATACAGGTACTGTATAAGACACATGCACATGGGTCTGATATAATTTAATATTGACAATTTGAGTGTGACCAGGACATATTACAAATTATAATGGGAAGTGTATGGGAGTAATGTTTAAATCTGAAATCTTAACACATTAATACTTGATACCAATAGCGCCGCCATGTGGTCTATGTTCTATGGCTAATAACTCATGAACCGTAGCAAAACATTATTTATTATTACCTCCACCAGGAAGGTTAGGTTTTCGCCTCGGTTTGTCTGTTTGTTGGTTTGTTTGTTTCTTTGTCAGCAGGATTACGGAAAAACTACTGGCTAGATTTTCATCAAACTTGGTGGGTGTATTATGGGCCACGGAAGACATAATTGCTGCTGTAGCAGCAGCTTGCAGCTGGGAGCAGCAGCTAGCAGATTGCAGCTCTCCAACACATGCATTTTGTTTCAGAAAATTCAAATATTCTAGTTTTAATTACAACACTTTGTTGACATCTAGCTATTCTAAAAAGGTCAAATAATAAAAATCACTACATAAATTCCAAATGCCTCTCCTTTACCAAAGAGAACCATAGATTGAAGCAATATTACACAAGAGGACGTGCTTTAATGTTATTATTAGAACGACAGTGATGTGGTCAGCACCGAGGTCTGTAGGCCTCACTGAAGTTGCGATAGTTTTGTGATTATACATACAATGGTTACCAACAAAATAAAAGATGTAATCAAACCGTATTGATATTGTGAGGCAATTTGCTCACAAATATAAAAAGAGAGGATTTCTATTAGGATTTCTATTAACACTTAAAATGTTTACATGAAAAAAATGGCGGAGTAATATTTTTACTGATGAGTAAGGTGTGCTCAAACGGCTCTGGGTGTGCTATCATGCTGATTTGAGCAAATTTACAAATGTCTAGTTGACCAATCAGATTGCCCGGTCAGATCTACTTGTTGTATAATACTGTTTGTCTTGTAGGTGCTGGCCGATAAACATGGTAATGCTCTGTGGCTGAATGAGAGGGAATGCTCCATCCAGAGGAGGAACCAGAAGGTGGTGGAAGAAGCTCCCAGGTTAGTGAGAAACTGCTTCTGCTCTTTCTCCACATTTTAAATCAACATAGGCCAGAAGGTCAGAAAGGCTGTGATCAGAACAGTTGCAGCCATACACTGCATTACTGCTAAATTGAATGTGAAATCTTGTAGTTTCCTTGAACAGCTTAGCAAACATCGTAGATACCTATATGTTCTAGTGTTGCCCCATTTTTAGTTGCTGTAGTGCTCTTGATTCATTAAGAATGCAATAAACTATGAATATTATTTTCATTCTAATATTTACTTATTCACATAATTTACTCAGTTTTGTTGTTAATGTTTGGAAATATTATTTATAGAACTTTCAATAGATTGAAATATTTAAATCGTGATTAATCCCATGATTGTCCATAGTTAATTAATCACAAATTAATCTCACATTTTTTATCTTTTCTAAATGTACTTTAAAAGGGATATTTTTCAAGTGGTATTTGAGACTCTACATACTCCGGTGGTAACTCAATCACATTGACAGTACATACACATAGCTTTATTACAATTAAATCCATGTAAAATACTACCGGCTTGCCACCAATATCATATATGAGGAGTAACCGGACATGTTCCAGTAGGAATGTTACTTGAAATTGAGAAAAAAATTACAGCAACCAAGATAACAGCTTTCCCTGGCGTAAACATGAAGTTAGCTGTATACTGTAACGGAGTATAGCAGCACTTTCTACCGAGATAAATCAACAATTAAAGCTTCTAAACCAAAAACTACACAATCAAACTTGTTGCAGCAGGAATATGATCCAACATTGGGGAGAAATAAAGTGTTTGAAAAAGTCTTAGTGTCTAGTGTTGTGTCCTCTCCAGTACTTTCCTGGACCCAGTGACAAGGCGGGCGATGGGTGAGCAGGCAGTGCAGCTGGCCAAGGCTGTGCAGTACTCCTCTGCTGGCACCGTGGAGTTCCTTGTGGATTCTAAAAAGAACTTCTACTTCCTGGAGATGAACACACGACTACAGGTCAGTGTAGGGCTGTTTGTGTGTCTGTATGTGGGTGTAGACACAGTTGTTTAATAGTTGGGTTAACACTCCCTTTTTTCCCTCTGATTATTATTATTATTCCTTTAGCCTTTATTTTCACTTGGAAAGAGCCGTTGAGGAATGAGTAGTCTATATCCATGACCTTTCATATGCCATGTGTCCTTCTTTTTGGCCGGATGTCCGTTACCTTACGCTTTCTTTGTGTTGGAATTTTAAACTCTGGTGGATTTATGAGGACTATGGTTAATTGCTCCTCTGATCTCCGCTGGGTAAATCCAGACAGCTAGCTAGAATATCTGTCCAGTCTGAGTTTGCCAATAAACCAAAGCACGTTCCTCTCCCATCCCGTGTGGACTAGCCAGACTCTCCTCCACAGTGCTGTGGAGGAAGGTCTGGCAATGCGAGACTAAGGAAACATCCAAAATAGGCAAATAAATCGGAGTGTTGAGTTTGTATTTATTAAAGGAACCTGCAGCTGAACCCAGTCTGAAGAGCTTAGGTAACAAGTAACATCAGTCAGCCGGTTTTTTTTTTTCTTCTCAGTTGTCATGGAGAGGTTTAAAGATTGATCAGTCAAACTCCATGCACTGATGAAGACCGTGAGATGTGGCTTCAGCTCCAGTAAAGGCTTGTAAATAGACCTTCATTTAAGCTAGTTTTTTCTTGGGTTCACTGTTAGTTGAAAGCGCAGACCAGGAACCAAAACATTCCCTGTCCAGCTGGGTGGAGTTCTATGCGAACAATGATTAATTACAAATTTAAGAGCAAACCATCCATCCATCCATCGTCTTCCGCTTATCCGGTGTCGGGTCGTGGGGGAGCAGCTCCAGCAGGGGACCCCAAACTTCCCTTTCCTGAGCCACATTAACTAGCTCTGACTGGGGGATCCCGAGGCGTTCCCAGGCCAAGTGGGAGATATAATCCCTCCACCTAGTCCTGGGTCTTCCCCGAGGTCTCCTCCCAGCTGGATGTGCCTGGAACACCTCCCTAGGGAGGAGCCCAGGGGGCATCCTTACCAGATGCCTGAACACCTCAACTGGCTCCTTTCGACGTGAAGGAGCAGCAGCTCTACTCCGAGCTCCTCACGGATGACTGAGCTTCTCAAGACAGCCCCTCCACACCCAGAGCTTTCAGCATTTCCGGACGGATCTCATCAATCCCTGGGGCTTTGCCACTGGGGAGTTGTGACTTCCACCAGGGAAATTGACGACAATCCCCCATCATCTTCCAGCTCTGCCTCTACCATAGAGGGCGCATCAGCTGGATTTAGGAGTTCCTCAAAGTGCTCCTTCCACTGCCCTATTACCTCCTCAGTTGAGGTCAACAACGTCCCATCCTTACTGTACACAGCTTGGATGGTTCCCCGCTTCCCCCTCCTGAGGTGGCGAACAGTTTTCTAGAAGCGCCTTGGTGCCGACCGAAAGTCCTTCTCCATGTCTTCTCCGAACTTCTCCCACACCCACTGATTTGCCTCTTTCACGGCAGAGGCTGCAGTCCTTCGGGCCCTTCGGTACCTTGCAACTGCCTCCGGAGTCTTCTGGGATAACATATCCCGGAAAGACTCCTTCTTCAGTCGGACGGCTTCCCTGACCACCGGTGTCCACCACGGTGTTCGTGGGTTACCGCCCCTTGAGGTACTTAAGACCACAGCTCCCCGCCGCAGCTTCAGCAATGGAAACTTTGAATATTGTCCACTCAGGTTCAATGACCCCAGCCTCCACAGGGATGCACGAAAAGCTCCGCCGGAGATGTGAGTTGAATGTCAGACAGGGGCCTCCTCCAGACGTTCCCAATTTACCCGCACTACCCGTTTGGGCTTACCAGGTCTGTCCAGAGTCTTCCTCCACCCCCTGACCCAACTCACCACCAGATGGTGATCAGTTGACAGCTCCGCCCCTCTCTTCACCCGAGTGTCCAAAACATACGGCCTCAGATCAGATGAAACGATTATAAAATCGATTTATTGACCTGCGGCTTAGGGTGCACTGGTACCAAGTACACTTATGAGCATCCCTATGTTCGAACATGGTGTTTGTTAGACAAAAAATTAAACAAGACTACCACTCTGGTTTAGATCAGGGAGGCCGTTCCTCCCAATCACGCTTCTCCATGTGTCTCCATCATTGCCCACATGTGCGTTGAAGTCCCCCAGCAGAACTATGGAGTCCCCCACCGGATCCCCATACAGGACTCCATTTAAGGTCTCCAAGAAGGCCGAATACTCCGAACTCTTGTTTGGTGCATATGCACAAACAGTCAGTTTTCCCCCCCACAAGCCGCATGCGTAGGGAGGCGACCCTCTCGTCCACCGGGGTAAACTCCAACGTAGCGACGCTCACCCGGGGGCTTGTGAGTATCCCCACACATGCCTGGCACCTCACACCCTGGGCAACTCCGGAGAAAGAGTCCAACCCCTATCCAGTTGTATGGTTCCAGAACCGAGACTGTGCGTAGAGGTAAGCCCCACCAGATCCAACTGGTAGCGCTCCACCTCTCGCACAAGTTCCGTCTCCTTCCCCCACAGAGAGGTGACATTCCACGTCCCCAGAGCCAGCCTCTGCTGCCTGGGTCTGGTCCGTCGAGGCCCCTGACCTTCACCACCACCCCTGTGGCAGCGCACCTGACCCCAGCGGTTCCTCACACAGGTGGTGGGCCCATGGAATGGAGAGAGAGGTGCCACGTAGCTTTTTTGGGCTGTGTCCGGCCGGGCTCCGTGGCAAACCCGGCCACCAGACGCCCGTTGACGAGCCTTCCATCTGGGCCTAGCTCCAGACGGGGGCCCCGGGCTTCCTCCGGGCAGGGTCTCTCTATCTCTTCCTCGATGTGTCATAGTGAGGCAAACCGAGTGTTGTAATTCATTTTCAATTGTATGTCTCTCACTAAAGATAAGAAATTAAATAAACTGTTCTATAATGTGTTCTATACTTTAAAGTGGTCAGTTTTTCCTTTAGCATTTGTTGACAGTGAAGCTTAGACAGGACACAAGGGGAGAGAGAGGCATGACATGGAACAAAGGTGGAGCCTGAATCAAACTGTGGACCATGTGGTTGTGGTATGTGCTGTAGCTATTCAGCTACCAGCGCGTTTCAAAATGAACATTTTATTGGACTGTTGTGAATGACTTTTAATGTAAAGTAAGCCAGTTTATTTGCTGCCACCCTGATGGCGAAAGACATTTCACATTGTACTCTCTCTATAGTACTCATATTTTGTGTTATACAGAGAGTTGATAATAGGGAGACAAATAATGTTTTATATATATTTTTGTGGCATTTTGTGACTTTTATTATGGAGACAGAAAGGAGATTATAGAAAATGAGAGAGCTGAGAAACGACAAAGGTTCAGCCGGACAGGGGGTGTTTTGGTTCCTGGTCGGCACTTTCAACTAACAAGGTGCCCCAAAAGAAAAATAATCTTTAATTAAGGTCTATTTACAAGATTTTACTGAACTTTAAGCCGCATCTCACAGTCTTTATCAGTGCATGGAGTTTGACTAAGCAATTTTTAAACCTCCCCATGACAACTGAAAAAATTCCTCCTACAGATGAAGACTCTTAGATGAAATATCTGGAAAAGAGTCAGTAAGGGTTCTTTGAGTTTCCCGCTCAACAAGAACTCCACTAATTTGCTTTCAGAAACTGTATCTTCTCTGTTTACCTTTGACCCCAGGTGGAGCATCCAATTACAGAGTGTATTACTGGCCTGGACCTGGTGGAGCAAATGATCAGGGTTGCCAAGGGTTACCAACTGCAGCACAAACAGGAAGATATCCCAATTAACGGTTGGGCCATTGAGAGTCGTGTCTACGCTGAGGTGGGTGTGGTGTGTGTGATGTAATTATTGTGGTACATTGGTGTATTTGTAAAAGAAATCTCTGCATGGCTCTGTTTGATAATATTAAAATGGTCAGTTATTAGCTGCAAAGACTCATTCTGAAGCTGGAAGTGGACTGATTACAGAAAGTGCTGCAGATCCCTACACTCACTGATCACGATAATCAAACCATGCACAACATGTTGCAAAGACATGAAAGGGGGAGGGCGGGGTGTTAAGCCAATGAAGTAATATTAAATTAAAGTATTTATTTTAAACATTTAAACATTTGTTGATGTAACATTCTCGTTACACTGTTGTGAGTGAAACCTGAAGATTTAGTTTTTTTTTTTATTTGTCCATCTATTTCTCCATTTGTTCTGTTAGGATCCTTACAAGTCTTTTGGTCTTCCCTCCATTGGACGGCTGTCTAAATACCAAGAGCCACTCAACCTCAGCAATGTAAGTGTGTGTGTTCGAGATATGAGTCTTAAAGCTTCACAAGGCAAGATGTTTGTTAAACTTACCTCAACCTACATCACACGTCGAAAACAGCTCCCTTTTGGCTTCGTTTGGACGGCGAAACCGCATTCGTGCGTATCGATGATGTCATTGCCACACCCCTCGACCTCATAGCCTGCTGCCTTTGACCGTACCCCGCTAGTATTAGCATGGCCACTGACACGACTGCGGTCAAGCTAACCATATCTTTCTTTTCACTTCATCTACAACCCCAAAACAGAAAAAGTTGGGACAGTATGGAAAACACAAATAAAAAAAGAAAGTAGTAATTTCTAAATGTACTTTGACTTGTATTTCATTGCAGACAATACAACAGCACATAATTTAATGTGTTCCTCATGATTTTTATTGTTTTTGTTTCAAAACAAAATTCCTATTTTGGTTCTTGCAACACATTTCAAAAAAAGTTGGAACAGTAAAGCATTTACCACTTTGTAATGTTGCCATTCCTTTTCATAACACTTAAAAGATGTTTAGGGACTGAAGACACCAAGTGATGAAGTGTTTCAGGTGTAATTTTGTCCCATTCTTGCTGCAAACAAGTCTTAAGGTGGGCAACAGTACGGGGTCTTCGTTGTCGAATTTTGCGCTTCAAAATATGCCACACATTCTCTATTGGAGACAGGTCGGGACTGCAGGCAGGCCAGTCAAGTACCCGTATCCTCTTCCTCCGCAGCCAGGACTTTGTAATGTGTGCAGAATGTGGTTTTGCATTATCTTGTTGAAATATGCATGGACGTCCCTGGAAAAGATGTCTTCTTAAAGGCAGCATATTGTGTTCCAAAATCTCTATGTACTTTTCAGCATTAATGGTGCCATCACAAAAGTGTACAACACCAATTATTACCTTTGCCAAGGCCACTGACACAACCCCATACCATGACAGACCCTGGCTTTTGGACTTGTTGCTGGTAACAGTCTGGATGATCCTTTTCTTCTTTGGTCCGGAGCACACGGTGTCGATTTCTCCCAAAAAATACCTGAAATACTGATTCATCTGACCACAGTACACGTTTCCACTGTGTGATGGTCCATCCCAGATGCCTCTGAGCCCAGAGAAGTCGACGGCGCTTCTGGACACTGTTAACATAGGGCTTCCTTTTGGCACAGTACAGTTTTAACTAGCATTTGTGGCTGTAACTACGTATTGTGGTACTTGACAAAGGTTTGCCAAAGTAGTCCTGAGCCCATGTGGTGATACTTCATATTATAGATGAATGACGATTCTTGATGCAGTGCCGCCTGAGGGATCGGAGATCACGGTTGTTCAGCTTAGGCTTGCGCCCTTGTCCTTTACGCACTGAAATTCCTCGGCCCATCTTTGCTCCTAAAGGACTAGACCTTTCTTGGATGCTCCTTTTGTACCAAATCATAATTACGATCACCTGTTGACATCACCTGTTTCAAATCACGTCATTATTTAACCAATTTACCTGATTACTAGCCCTAAATTGCTCCGGTCCCAACCTTTCTTGGAATGTGTTGCAGGTCTGAATGACATGAAAGGATGTATATTTACAAATGAAATTAAGTTGACCAGACAAAACATGAAATATTTTGTGTTCACATTGTCTGCAATGAAATACAAGTCAAAGTACATTTAGAAATCACTACTTTCTTTTTTTTATTTGTGTTTTTCATACTGTCCCAACTTTTTCTGATTTGGGGTTGTAAGTACTTTGTCTCTGCTCACTGACACTTCCCTCTGCTCTGCTGGTCCTGAATTCTACACAAGATATTATGCTAACGTTATGTAGCTAATGTTAAACATCGCTAAAGTAGCTGCTTAGATAGCTGTTTATAAAGTGGAAGTAGCTAGACAACAGCAACTAGCTAGCTAATCTGTCTGCTTATCAACTCCTTGAACGGGTTATAGTAACTTTTAGCACGGCTTATTGTAGAAAGGCTACCGCAAGAAAAAACGTGTAGATTATCAAAAATACACTGGATCATTGATGTTTGTTTGACTGCCGATGTTAGCTAGCAGAGCTAACGTGCTGCAATCATGTCCGATAGCAGACAGAATTGCAAATTGCACGTTTTCTTGCTCCGGGAACCATCACCTTATCGTGGTGGAGAGGTTTGGGTGTCCCTATGAACCTGAGGGCTGTGTTGTCTGAAGCTTTGTGCTCCTGGTAGGGTCTCCCATGGCAAAGTGGTCTCAGGTGAGGGGCCAGACGAAGAATGGTTCAAAAGACCCTATGAATAAACGAGGAAGGGATAGAGAGACCCTGCCCGGAGGAAGCCCGGGGCCCCCGTCTGGAGCCAGGCCCAGAGGGAGGGCTCGTCAGCGAGCGTCTGGTGACCGGGTTTGCCACGGAGCCCGGCCGGGCACAGCCCGAAAAAGCTACGTGGCACCTATCTCTCCAGCCCATGGGCCCACCACCTGTGGGAGGAACCGCTGGGGTCGGGTGCGCTGCCACACGGGTGGCGGTGAAGGTCAGGGGCCTCGACGGACCAGACCCGGGCAGCAGAGGCTGGCTCTGGGGACATGGAATGTCACCTCGCTGTGGGGGAAGGAGCCGGAACTTGTGCGTGAGGTGGAGCGCTACCAGTTGGATCTGGTGGGGCTTACCTCTACGCATAGTCTCGGTTCTGGAACCGTACTCCTGGAGAGGGGTTGGACTCTTTTCTTCTCCGGAGTTGCCCAGGGTGTGAGGCGCCAGGCGGGTGTGGGGATACTCACAAGTCCCCGGCTGAGCGCCGCAACGTTGGAGTTTACCCCGGTGGACGAGAGGGTCGCCTCCCTACGCCTGCGGGTTGTTGGGGGGAAAACTCTGACTGTTGTTTGTGCATATGCACCAAACAAGAGTTCAGAGTATTCGGCCTTCTTGGAGACCTTGAATGGAGTCCTGTATGGGGCTCCGGAGGGGGACTCCATAGTTCTGCTGGGGGACTTCAACGCACATGTGGGCAATGACGGAGATACATGGAGAGGCGTGATTGGGAGGAACGGCCTCCCTGATCTAAACCAGAGTGGTTGTCTGTTATTGGACTTCTGTGCTAGTCATGGATTGTCTATAACAAACACCATGTTCGAACATAGGGATGCTCATAAGTGTACTTGGTACCAGAGCACCCTAGGCCGAAGGTCAATGATCGATTTTATAATCGTTTCATCTGATTTGAGGCCGTATGTTTTGGACACTCGGGTAAAGAGAGGGGCGGAGCTGTCAACTGATCACCATCTGGTGGTGAGTTGGGTCAGGGGGTGGGGGAAGACTCTGGACAGACCTGGTAAGCCCAAACGGGTGGTGCGGGTAAATTGGGAACGTCTGGAGGAAGCTCCTGTCCGACAGACCTTCAACTCACACCTCCGGCGGAGCTTTTCGTGCATCCCTGTGGAGGCTGGGGGCATTGAACCTGAGTGGACAATGTTCAAAGTTTCCATTGCTGAAGCTGCGGCAGGGAGCTGTGGTCTTAGGGTCTTAGGTGCCTCAAGGGGCGGTAACCCTCGAACACCGTGGTGGACACCGGTGGTCAGGGAAGCCGTCCGACTGAAGAAGGAGTCTTTCCGGGATATGTTATCCCAGAGGACTCCGGAGGCAGTTGCAAGGTACCGACGGGCCCGAAGGACTGCAGCCTCTGCCGTGAAAGAGGCAAAGCAGCGGGTGTGGGAGAAGTTCGGAGAAGACATGGAGAAGGACTTTCGGTCGGCACCAAGGCGCTTCTGGAAAACCGTCCGCCACCTCAGAAGGGGGAAGCGGGGAACCATCCAAGCTGTGTACAGTAAGGATGGGACGTTGTTGACCTCAACTGAGGAGGTAATAGGGCGGTGGAAGGAGCACTTTGAGGAACTCCTAAATCCAGCTGATGCGCGCTCTTTGTTAGAGGCAGAGCTGGAGGATGATGGGGGATTGTCGTCAATTTCCCTGGTGGAGGTCACTGAGGTAGTCAAACAACTCCACAGTGGCAAAGCCCCAGGGATTGATGAGATCCGTCCAGAAATGTTGAAAGCTCTGGGTGTGGAGGGGCTGTCTTGGTTGACACGCCTACTCAACATTGCGTGGAAGTCTGGGACAGTGCCAAAGGAGTGGCAGACCGGGGTGGTGGTTCCCCTCTTCAAAAAGGGGGACCAGAGGGTGTGTACCAATTACAGGGGTATCACACTTCTCAGCCTCCCTGGTAAAGTCTACTCCAAGGTGCTGGAAAGGAGGGTTCGGCCGATAGTCGAACCTCAGGTGGAAGAGGAACAATGCGGATTCCGTCCTGGTCGTGGAACAACGGATCAGCTCTTTACTCTAGCAAGGATCCTGGAGGGAGCCTGGGAGTATGCCCATCCAGTCTACATGTGTTTTGTGGATCTGGAGAAGGCATATGACCGGGTCCCCCGGGAGACTTTGTGGGAGGTGCTGCGGGAGTATGGGGTGAGGGGGTCCCTTCTCAGGGCCATCCAATCTCTGTATGACCAAAGCGAGAGCTGTGTCCGGGTTCTCGGCAGTAAGTCGGACACGTTTCAGGTGAGGGTTGGCCTCCGCCAGGGCTGCGCTTTGTCACCATTCCTGTTCGTAGTATTTATGGACAGGATATCGAGGCGTAGTCGTGGTAGGGAGGGGTTGCAGTTCGGTGGGCTCGGGATCTCATCGCTGCTCTTTGCAGATGATGTGGTCCTGATGGCATCATCGGCCTGTGACCTTCAGCACTCACTGGATCGTTTTGCAGCCGAGTGTGAAGCGGCTGGGATGAGGATCAGCACCTCTAAATCTGAGGCCATGGTTCTCAGCAGGAAACCGATGGAGTGCCTTCTCCAGGTAGGGAATGAGTCCTTACCCCAAGTGAAGGAGTTTAAGTACCTTGGGGTCTTGTTCGCGAGTGAGGGGACAATGGAGCGGGAGATTGGTCGGAGAATCGGCGCAGCGTGGGCGGTATTACATTCAGTTTATCGCACCGTTGTGACGAAAAGAGAGCTGAGCCGGAAGGCAAAGCTCTCGATCTACCGGTCAGTTTTCGTTCCTACCCTCACCTATGGTCATGAAGGTTGGGTCATGACCGAAAGAACGAGATCCAGGGTACAAGCGGCCGAAATGGGTTTCCTCAGGAGGGTGGCTGGCGTCTCCCTTAGAGATAGGGTGAGAAGCTCAGTCATCCGTGAGGAGCTCGGAGTAGAGCCGCTGCTCCTTCACGTCGAAAGGAGCCAGTTGAGGTGGTTCGGGCATCTGGTAAGGATGCCCCCTGGGCGCCTCCCTAGGGAGGTGTTCCAGGCACGTCCAGCTGGGAGGAGGCCTCGGGGAAGACCCAGGACTAGGTGGAGGGATTACATCTCCAACCTGGCCTGGGAACGCCTCGGGATCCCCCAGTCAGAGCTGGTTAATGTGGCTCGGGAAAGGGAAGTTTGGGGTCCCTTGCTGGAGCTGCTCCCCCCGCAACCCGACCACGGATAAGCGGACGACGATGGATGGATGGATGGATGGACGTTTTCTTGCGGTGGCCTTTATAAAATGAGCAGTGGTGAAAGTTGTTAAAGTCTAGCAAAGCCTGTCTACTTATTAGAAATTCTTTGAGTCTAGTCATGTTATAAACGGACGGACTGAAGACTCTTCTTCTCGGTTTTTGGTTAATTTCTGTAGCAATAACAGCGCTGCCTATAGGCCTGGAATATGAAGTAGCGCGTTGAGTCATTTACAAATGGATTCGTTTGGACGCAACTATTCTTGAAATTAATCCAGGGAAGACGGGTAAAAAAAAGATTGTTTTGGTACGTGTGGACATGTCTTCGCTGATTTGGTTTCATCACCAGTCAGTCCAGACATCTTTTGATATTTTTTATTTTTTTTATTTTTGAGGTTTGAACAAAAAGATGTCTGCCTGAGTCCCTGGCA
The DNA here is from genome assembly GCA_023631565.1 of Gymnocephalus cernua. Classification (NCBI taxonomy): domain Eukaryota; kingdom Metazoa; phylum Chordata; class Actinopteri; order Perciformes; family Percidae; genus Gymnocephalus; species Gymnocephalus cernua. The sequence goes on along the minus strand of CM042437.1, from coordinate 30,415,560 downwards.
AGTGTCCTACCAAATATGAACATTTTCTCTGTCTGCTCCCCATCAGGTTCGTGTAGACAGCGGAATCCAGGAGGGAAGTGACATCAGCATCTACTATGATCCCATGATCTCTAAGGTCATTGATGTATTGAATACATAATAGTTTTGTAAATAGTGTTTTTTATTTTTACGAACTGATGGTCACATCAGACAGATAAAAAAATTCCCCCATTCCACAAGGGTTTTTGGTTCTGCAATAATTTCCTGTGGTGTATATTGTAGTTGGTTACCTATGGAGCTACGCGAGCTGAAGCCCTTGCCAGGATGGAGGACGCTCTGGATAACTATGTAATCAGAGGTACACCAACATATTTTCACAGTGATTGTCAGCTTATACACTCAGTTGCTTTTTAAATGGATATTATCTTATTTTTCTGTAATGATGTGATAATTTTCTCCAGGTGTAACCCACAACATTCCCCTCCTTCGGGAAATCATCACACACCCCCGCTTTATCTCTGGTGACATCAGCACCAACTTCCTGCCCGAGGTTTACCCTGATGGCTTTAAGGGTCACCAGCTAGACGTAGACACACGCAGGGAGCTGTTGGCCTCAGCAGCAGCACTCTACATCACTGCTCAGCTCCGTTCACAGAAGGTCCTGGGTGACCTGAGGTGAGGACACCAGCGAGATGTCATCGGGGCTAAAAGGGCCAAGTTTGCTACACACCGGCCCTACCGCCAATTAACATTTCCTGAAAAATGCAGTGCATTCATAGAGCCTCACTACATAATCAATATAGTAGAAACTAAAATGTTTAGTTTAAAAGCTGACTGTTGTTGAGCATATTAAGCTTACCAGTTTTTGCATGGTGTCTGGTACTTTTGCAGGGCTCCACACTTGCATTTATTTTTTTACAGGTAAATCTTTTACAGGCAAATAAAGTCAAGAGCAGAGCAATTTATTTTAAGAAATAACGATAATACGTCATTTTTTTATTTTTACCAATAGGGTTACCCCTTAGGTTACCCCTAACCCTAACCCAGCATAGTAAGTAGGGTTGGGGTTTCATAGTATTTTATCCAATCTGAATCCAGTTACTGAGTCTTATTTCAGTACTGAATGTGCTTATCAAATCTGAATCTGTTCAAATCCCTAATTTAATCCATTTAGGTAAGCGTTTAACTTTTGTAGCAACTAAAGTAAATAACTACAAGTCAAGATTCCGCTGAAAGTCTGCAGGGTAGAGTACAGAAACAGTTTTAAGTGGTCTCCTAATAATGTTCACAACCTGTAGCTATAACCTAAAGATAAGATAAAATCAAACTCATTTCATCGCAGAAATTATTTTTGTGCCAGAGATGCTTGGTATACATAGTGAAACAAATGCTCATAGTAGCATAAGCTAGGAAATTAAAATGTATATTGCACCTTGAAATACCATTAGCCTATTGACTTTGGCTCACCTCATTTTTATTTTATTAAGCGTATAACCAGTGGTGTTTAAAGTGGTGTCTGGGGACACCCAGGGGTCCTTAAGGGGGTTTCAGGGGGTCTCCAGCAAAAAGGCTTAACCATCCTTAAGTAACACAATGACAGAATGCAGGACTATTTTGGTCATGGGTTTCATATACTTTCTACAACCCCAAATCGGAAAAAGTTGAGACAGTATGGAAAACACAAATAAAAAAAGAAAGTAGTGATTTCTAAATGTACTTTGACTTGTATTTCATTGCAGACAATACAACAGCACACAATTTAATGTGTTCCTCATGATTTTTATTGTTTTTGTTTCAAAAAAACAATTTCTATTTTGGTTCTTGAAACAAGTCTTAAAGTGGGCAACAGTTCAGGGTCTTCGTTGTCGCATTTTGCGCTTCAAAATGCGCCACACATTCTCTATTGGAGACAGGTCGGGACTGCAGGCAGGCCAGTCAAGTACCCGTATCCTCTTCCTCCGCAGCCAGGATTTTGTAATGTGTGCAGAATGTAGTTTTGCATTATCTTGTTGAAATATGCATGGATGTCCCTGGAAAAGATGTCTTCTTGAAGGCAGCATATTGTGCTCCAAAATCTCTATGTACTTTTCAACATTAATGGTGCCATCACAGAAGTGCAAGTTACCTTTGCCAAGGGCACTGACACAACCCCATACCATGACAGACCCTGGCTTTTGGACTTGTTGCTGGTAACAGTCTGGATGATCCTTTTCTTCTTTGGTCCGGAGCACACGGCGTCCATTTCTCCCAAAAAATACCTGAAATACTGATTCATCTGACCACAGTACACGTTTCCACTGTGTGATGGTCCATTCCAGATGCCTCTGAGCCCAGAGAAGTCGACGGCGCTTCTGGACACTGTTAACATAGGGCTTCCTTTTGGCACAGTACAGTTTTAACTGGCATTTGTGGCTGTAACTACGTATTGTGGTACTTGACAAAGGTTTGCCAAAGTAGTCCTGAGCCCATGTGGTGATATCGCGTATAGATGAATGACGATTCTTGATGCAGTGCTGCCTGAGGGATCGGAGATCACGGTTAATAATAATAATAATAATAATAATAATAATAATTTGAATTTATATAGCGCTTTTCATAGACTCAAAGTCGCTTTACAGGGAGCTAGATTAGAAGGTAAAGCAAAACAGGACAATACAAGACAAAACAAAACAAAGCAAAAGAAAACAAGACAAAGCAAAACAAGATTCAGTCACAGAAGAAAAGAGGGCTACAGATAGGCAGAGGTGAAGAGATGGGTCTTGAGGTGGGACTGGAAGATTGTGAGGGACTCAGAGGTGCGGATCTCTTGGGGGAGGGAGTTCCAGAGCCTGGGAGCTGCCCTGGAGAAGGCTCTGTCCCCAAAACTGCGGAGTTTGGACTTGTGGATGCAGAGGATACCGAGGGACCGTGAGGGTTGGTAGGGGGACAGGAGGTCAGTGAGGTATGAGAGGGCCAGATGGTGGAGGGCTTTGTAGGTGAGGACCAGGATTTTGTAGGTGATCCGGTGGGAGATAGGAAGCCAGTGGAGTTGTTTTAGGACTGGAGTGATGTGGTGCCAAGATTTGGGTGCGATTGCGGGTGATGAGTCGGGCAGCTGCGTTCTGGACCAGTTGGAGGCGGTTGATGTTGGTAGAGCTGATGCCGAGGAGAAGTGAGTTACAGTAGTCCAGTTGGGAGGAGATGAAGGCGTGAATGAGTCTTTCAGCAGCGGGGGGTGTGAGAGGGTCTAATTTTGGCGATGTTGCGGAGGTGAAAGGAGGTTTTGATGACATGGCGGATGTGGGGCTCAAGGGAGAGGGTGGAATCAAAGATCACGCCAAGGTTTCGGGCCTGGGGAGATGGGGAGACAATGGTGCCGTCAATGGTGAGAGTGGGGTTATTGGTTTTGCTGAGTGTGGATTTGGAGCCAATGAGAAGGAATTCTGTTTTATCACTGTTGAGTTTGAGGAAGTTGTGTTGCATCCAGATTTTAATAGCTGACAGGCAGGAGTTGATGTGGGAGAGGGGAGGATTGAGGGGGGATTTGGTGCTAAGGTAGATCTGGGTGTCATTGGCGTAACAGAGGAAGTCCAGGTTGAAGTGGCGGAGTATCTGACCAAGGGGGAGGATGTAGATGATGAAGAGGAGGGGGCCGAGTACGGAGCCTTGGGGAACGCCTTGAGTGACTGTGGCTGTGGCAGAGGTGTGGTTATGAAGAGAGATGAAGTGTGATCTGTTGGAGAGGTAGGAGTGGAGCCAGCTGAGTGCAGTACCTTCGATACCAAGATCTTTGAGTCTGGTGAGCAGGATGTTATGGCTCACGGTATCGAAGGCTGCACTCAGGTCGAGGAGGATGAGGATGTTGAGGGAACCGGTGTAAGCAGAGGTGAGGTCATTGAGGACTTTCAGAAGAGCAGTTTCTGTGCTATGGAGAGGGCGAAAACCAGATTGGAGGAGTTCAAATAGGTTATTGGTATGAAGATGGGTTTGTAGCTGTGAGGCGACTATACGTTCCAGGGTTTTAGACAGAAAGGGGAGGTTGGATATTGGGCGGTAGTTGTTGAGGGAGGAGGGACCCAGACCAGGTTTTTTAAGAATTGGGGTGACAGCAGCGGTTTTGAAGGCAGAGGGGACAGTTCCAAGGGACAGTGAGGAGTTGAAGAGGTTTGTAAGGTAGGGGCATAGTACGAGGAGGCAGGACTTCAGGAGGGGAGTAGGGAGGGGGTCCAGGGAGCAGGTAGTGGGTTTGGAAGAGCTGATGAGTTTTGAGATTTCAGGAGCGGTGACCAAGTCAAACTCTGAGAGGAGGCAGTGTGGAGGAGGGGTCAGGAGGTCAGGAGAGATGGGGATGGGGGGGGGGCCGTGGTGGGCGATGGAGTAGATGGTGGGAGGTCGGATACAGGGGATAGAGATTTGTAAATGATGTTGATTTTGTCGGTGAAGAAGTGGAGAAATGAGTTGCAGAGATCCGGAGTAGAGGTAGGGAGGGTGTTGGTCCGAGGCTTGAGGAGGTTGTTCACTGTGGAGAAGAGGGTTCTAGGATTTTGGCAGGGGTCGGTGAGGATGGTGGAGAGGTAGGCAGATTTGGCAGCAGTGAGGGCATCTTTGTAGGCATTGAGGTGGAGTTTATAGGCTTCATGATGGACTGTGAGTGATTTTTTTTGTCAGACGTTCAAGTTGGCGGCCAGTTTGTTTCAGTTTCCGGAGTGCGGGTGTGTACCAGGGTGAAGAGGTGTTAAAGGTGACGTTTTTTGTTTTGAGGGGGGCCAGAGTGTCGAGGGAGGTACACAAGGTGGAGTTGAGGTGGTTTGTGAGATCATCAGGAGAGGTGACGGTTGAGTCCAGCTGGAGAGTGGTGGAGAGCAGGTCAGAGAGATGGTGAGGATCAATTGATTTGAGGTTGCAGAAGGTGATTTCTCTGATGAGGCAAGGGCGTGGGATTGGAGAAGGGATGGTGAACCGTACCAGTTTATGATCAGACAGGGGGAAGAGGCATGGATGGAGGTCGAGCACTGGTTGGTTTGTGGAGCAGACCAGGTCGAGGATGTGTCCTTTTTCATGGGTGGGGAATGTGACATGTTGGATGAGAGTGAAGTTGTCCAGTAAAATGGTGAAATCTTATGAGAGCTTGCAGGTGGGGGAGTCCATGTGGATGTTTAAGTCACCGAGTAGAAGCAGACGTGGAGAGAGCGATGAGGCCAGTGTGAGGAGTTCAGTAAAATCAGAGAGGAAGGAGGGATTTGGTTTAGGTGGCCGGTAGATGAGGATGACTGTCATGGAGGAAACAATGATACTGAGGGGAGGGTAAGTTCTGTGATCTGGAAGTTCTGGTTGAAAATAACGAGGCCACCTCCACGGCGGGAGGGGCGGGGTTTGCGTATGGTTGTTCAGCTTACCCAGGATTTCTACAGGCTGCGTAACTACTGCGGAACGGCTCCGGAACGTCGGCGGAGTCAATCGGTTTCCATTAAAGTCAACGTGTGTATTTCCACCATACGACGCATAACGTCTGCGTTCCGACTCCGGCACAGCTCCGGCAGTTGCAGCCCTGCGGATCAGATACGCAGAGCTTCTATTTTTGCCGGACGCCGGAGAGCTCCGCAGCAATTCAGCACACGGCAGAGTGCGGGACAGGAAGTCGAGCACAGAAACAAAATAAAACATCCGGTTAACTTTCAAAATAAAATACACCGTGCTCACGAAGGATCATATTTCTCTTCACTACACCTTGAAAACACGGCACGGAGTGGTTTCCTCTCTACTCCTCGGAATAGAAACAAACTGTTGGTGGTTTTGTGGTTCTATTCTGCGTGAATTCGCGAGATCTAGTGGGTCCTCGTGACTACAGCTGTCAGTACTGGCCGCAGCCGTTCCGCAACAACTCCGGATCCGGTTGGTATTGACGGACGGCGGACCTTGGAGACGTTCCGCGGCGGAGACGTTCCGCAGCGGAGACGTTCCGCAGCGGAGACGTTCCGCAACAGTTACGCAGCCTGTGGAAATCCTTAGTTAGGCTTTCGTCCTTGTCCTTGACGCACTGAAATTCCTTGAATCTTTTAATTATGTTATGCACTGTTGAAGGTGAAATAAGCAAATATCTTCCCATCTTTCTTTGAGGAACATTGTTTTTAAACATTTCAATAATTTACTCACGTATTTGTTGGCAAACTGGCGATCCTCGGCCCATCTTTGCTCCTAAAGGACTAGACCTTTCTTGGATGCTGCTTTTGTACCAAATCATAATTACAATCACCTGTTGACATCACCGGTTTCAAATCGCATCATTATTTAACCAATTTACCTGATTGTGATACCATGATCCTGTCCCAACCAATGATCCTGGAATGTGTTGCAGGTCTGAATGACAGGAAAGGATGTATATTTACAAATGAAATTAAGTTGACCAGACAAAACATAAAATATTTTGTATTCTACTTTCTTTTTGTATTTGTGTTTTCCATACTGTCCCAACTTTTTCTGATTTGGGGTTGTATAAAAAAAAAAAATATATATATATATATATATATATATATATATATATATATATATATATATATATATATATATATATATATATATATATATATATATATATATATATATATACCCTAGTTACCCTACTCAAGTTACTCAGTAGAATTAGTGTTAATTTGCAAGACCTTAAAGGGGTGATAGAATGATTTTTATAGGGTATTTCACACTGTTGCTTAAGGTCTCTAATAGGGTATGTAACATTGGTTGGGCTGAAAATGGCCTGGGTGCTCTTCTACTTTCTCCAAAGCCACACTGTTTGTGGCTTTAGAATGAACAACAGGTTTTCTGTCATATATGGTCTGATCATGAATATTAGATGAGCTGCGCGTACAATGGAGAGGAGACAGGAGGTCTCATATTTCAGACACTGCAATGTTATACATTGTTCTCATTACTAAATTCACTTCTGAGACTTTTATGTGAGAAATCAACTACGTAAAGCTCTAATATGGACCGTTTTACGAAAATTGATGGCTCACACACACATGTACACAGGCACAACAGTGTTGTTGTAACGTTACCCTTGGGACATAAAAAACCTCCACCAAGGAATCGCAACTCACCCTGTAGCTAGTCAGTGCAGGGAAATTTAGCGGAGAGTGAAGCTGCACTGCTGCGTTAGTTCCACAACTCCCGCTCCATCGTCTGATATACTCGTTCTAAACACTTTTTTCTGGGCCAGTATTCCGTTGGAACACTGCATTTACGACCGTGGTTCATTTTCAGAATCCTTGAAAAACTTCCAAACTTTCTTCTTTCTAAAGTACAGTACGTGTGTGAGATCCTGACAGAGCTCCAGCTCATATAGCGGGTCTGTGAAGGGGGAGAGGCCGAGCAGGAAGGCATCAAACCCGGTTGGCAGCCGCCAGCTGCCACGGCAGATTGTGGAGCGATACAGTCATACAACATTTGCACTTAGCCATCAATTTTCGTAAAACTGCCCATATTCAGCTCTACATTGTTGATTTCTCACAAAGTCTCAGAAGTGAATTTTGTAATGAAATAGCAGAAGAACAATGTATAACATTTCTGAGATCTGTTCGACCTATTCTGAAGACTAAGCTGATCTCAGGTCAGTGGTGTATGTACATTTTGGGGCGTGACAAAGGTAGAGACTAGAGCCAAATAAGGGACAGCCACCGAGTTGACGTCAACTCGGTGGTTTGTTGATTTGCCCATTTTCAGCGGCAGTTTCAAATATTGAAATTTGCAGTGTAAAGAGGTGTCTATGGAATTTTGAGGTTCTATGTATGTTCTATTTACCCACCAAACTGTTGTTATTCAACTATGAACTATGAAAATCGGTTTTGCATTCTATCACCCCTTTAATTTACCCTTCTTCTGCCGTGAAAGTGATGGTCGGGGCTAGCTAAAAATAAGATGCTGCTACCTGAATGTTTTGTACCTTAAGCTTTGCTAATGAGAAAGAGAAGGAGATAGATTTAGATTAGATTTTTTTTTTTAGAATAGATTTTAATATTTTATTTATATATATATATATATATATATATATATATATATATATATATATATATATATATATATATATATATATATATATATATATATATATATATATATATATATATATATATATAAAATATTTGATAACATAAGAAATTTCTTAGCATGGGAGCTTTGCAAATCTGTGCATCTTGGCAGTCCAAGTTTCAGAGCCCAGAGTCACTCGCACCTGTGCGCACCGGTAAGTTTTAACATTTGCACACTGTTATTTGTGGTTTCGTTGTTATTTTGGGTCATGACCGAAAGAACGAGATCCAGGGTACAAGCGGCCGAAATGGGTTTCCTCAGGAGGGTGGCTGGCGTCTCCCTTAGAGATAGGGTGAGAAGCTCAGTCATCCATGAGGAGGTCGGAGTAGAGCCGCTGCTCCTTCACATCGAAAGGAGCCAGTTGAGGTGGTTCGGGCATCTGGTAAGGATGCCCCCTGGGCGCCTCCCTAGGGAGGTGTTCCAGGCACGTCCAGCTGGGAGGAGGCCTTACATCTCCAACCTGGCCTGGGAACGCCTCGGGATCCCCCAGTCAGAGCTGGTTAATGTGGCTCGGGAAAGGGAAGTTTGGGGTCCCCTGCTGGAGCTGCTCCCCCCCGCGCCCCGATACGGATAAGCGGACGACGATGGATGGATGGATGGATGGACACTGTTATTTGGACTCTAAAATGCTCGCACCATAGAGCTGCCCCGTGTTCGCAGCAGTTGACCCTTATCAGCGTTGGTCAGCAGTTAATTCTGCAGTTATGAAAGCTGATGGAGCATTTTGTCCTGATTTTTTCAGCACCACCTAGGAGCTAGAAATGTGGTACTAAGTAATTTAGGTGGCACAGTTGAATCATTTGGAACTGTAAAATGTAATTTTGTGTTTTGCAGGGTGTCTTCCAGTACTGTGGAATGTAGCTGCTGGGAGCTGTGTGTGCAGCTGGAGGACGGAAGCCATTCTGTGGAGGTTACTAAATCAGGAAATGTTTACACTGTGAGTATTTAATGTGCATCTTTGAACAATGAACATAGTATAAATATATCAATATCTATGGGCATTCCTGAAGCATTATGCCCTGCTGTACTGAAGAAAAGATAATAATAATAATAATAATAATAATAATAATAATAATAATAATAATTTAAAGCTGTGATGTTAATTCATGTATGTGGACAGTTAAGACAATATGATATCAACTGTGTCAAAACCCATGCTCACCCATGCTTTCCAGAAGAAAAAATGGACATCGGTCAGCAGGGAACGATGTAACTATATTCCCTGTGTAGACACAACAGGAGGGCACTGTCTCTTGGTAATGGGTTTGAGCCACAGCCATCAGGGAACTTGCAGAATAACAGAACAGAATAACAGAATAATCTGTGTCTGTCTCTGTAGGTGGAGGTGGATGGAGGAAAGGTGGAAGTAAGTGGACAGTGGAACCTGGCCTCCCCACTGCTACCACTTACCATCAACGGCGCACACAGGACGCTACAGGTAACACACACACACACACACACACACACACATATTCACACACACATACACACATATATCCATACACACATATATCCACACACACACACACATATACACACATATATATATATACACACACACACACACACACACACACACACACACACACACATATATATATATATATATATATATATATATATATATATATATATATATATATATATATATATATATATATATATATATATATATATATATATATATATATATATATATATATATATATATTAGGGCTGTCAAATGATTACTATTATATAATATACACACACACACACACAAAATACGTTTTGGAATATTGGATTGTATGAGTTCAGGAATCGATTAATTGGGCTTCACCAGAAATCAGGAAATAACCAGAGGTATGGATTAACACAACTTTTCTGCCTTTCTGTCACATCTACTACAGTCAGATTTGCTGTGTTACCTCTGAAGGAATAACTGCACATGGGTAGGCACTTGTAATGACATTTCGAACATGTTTAGAGGCTAAAAACATGTTTAAAACCTGCCCTGTTTCAGCCTGTTGGGTGCTAAAGCGAGTAGGGGGATAACACGGTGTAGGCAGCACCGATTGGTTTCGTTTTTTTCGCTACTGACAGCACTCCAAATTTACAAACAACAGAGCTACGGGTTGAAATTGACCGGAATTCTCCTTTAAAGAGGCCGGCGGGTCCTCTAACTCTTGTGGGTCGCCACCACTCGCCATACTCATCAAAAACTACATACATAGGCAGATCTCGGCTACATAGGCGGCGCACTAATCAGAGCTTCAGAGCTAAGGCGGGGCTACAGATTAGTTGTCCCTAAAGAACCCGCGTATCTAACAGTAGTTCCGCATTACATTAGATCCACATAACATTAATTAATTTGCACGCAAGTTTTATTTATTTTTACACCGTGTAAATTCATTCACCGAACTGTGACGCCTGTACCGTTTCGTTTCAATACGAATGCATGTACCGTTCCACCCCTAATGGTACAGAAACCCAGTAGGCCTATTAAACAAGCTTAAAAAAAAACAGATTAAATCACCAGTCTTTAAAAAGTTCTCGAGGCTACAGATGTAGTGAAGATGATATTTTGTCTTTTGTTTTAGTGTCTGTCCAGAGATGCTTCTGGAAGGATTCTCCTGCAGTACCTTGGCACATCGGTAAGGTTGCATATCTGCACGGAATTATAACCATTATACCTTATTATAAAAAGGTAAAAAGGTTTTTTATCTTACTGGTAAAATCTGTAAGTGAAGACAATTAGCAAGTGTTGTTGAGTAAATGTGCCATAATTCCATAAACTGATTTGTAAGTAAATGTTGACAAATATGTGCTTAAAATGAGATTAGCACAAAAGACAAATATATGTACTTTGCTTGCAGTTTGTAAATTGTATTGACAGACAAAGTGAAACCTTAATTAACATGTTCCATTTCTCCAAGTGGTTGTAATTCAATGTAGTGACATCACTTGAGGACATTTATCAGATGGCTTCCTCTGGAGCCACAAAATGCTGTCTTTTTATTGTTATTTTTATTATTCTTTGTTTTATAGCATAAACTGTTGCCCTGAAGAAACTCAACTTGGTTCCCTGTATACTGATTATTGTATATGGAAAGAATGAGGATAGATTCTACCTTGTACTCAGCAAGCCCTGTAAACCGACTTAACTGTGTTAAATTGGTAGTTTCCCTTCCCGTCTTTCCTCTTGATCATATTGCAGTAGAAGACACATCTTGCTTGTGTTTCTTATACTGTTGTTTTTCTTTAGTTTAAGGTTCGCGTTCTGTCTAAGTTGGCTGCAGAGTTTAACTCCTACATGCCAGAAAAAGTTCCAGAAGACACCAGCAGCATCCTGCGTTCACCGATGCCAGGCACAGTGGTGGCTGTGTCCGTCAAGCCTGGAGATCCGGTAACACATCTCAATATGTAGAGGTTTACAAAATACCTGATTTCACTGCCTGTAATCTTTATCCACTTAACTCGATGTTACAGGAGAGACTCAACAAACTGATACTCCTAGCTGCAGACTAATATATAGCTATAATATAATTATCTAGATCATAGTGTGCTTCCAACATTGTGTCAACAGATTGGATTTGTCCCTTTTCTGTCTCAACATGCACAAAGCCAGCTCCATAAAGAATGGTTTTCCCACTTTGGGAATGCTGAAACACTAACCTCATCATTCCCAAATCCGTATTGGACCTCTTGTGGCTGAATGGGATCAAATCCCTGTTGTCAAGTTTCAAAGTCTGGTGGAAGGCCTGAAACTAGAAAGGTGGATGCTGTTAAAGCATCATACCTTTGATTTTAGAGCAACCTGTTCAACCTGCAAATATGGGTGGTATTTTAAGGTGTCCACCTACTTCTGTGTAGTGCATGTGCTGCAATACACACCTCCGGTTTTTCCATCCAAACACGATTCCAGTCAGCGGTTGTTGTTTGTAGTGTAGGTGCCATGATGAGCTTAACTTTTCAGTTATGTTTTACTGTACTGAGTAACAAACTGCAAACATTATAGGGTGGACTCTATAAATGCTACTAAGCCATCCGCCAGCCCTATGTATTCTACGGCACCTTTCATATTTGTGTCCTTGTCCTGGTTCTTCTCTTTACAGACATACATATATTGTTAAAATGTGTGTGTGTGTGGTTGTAGGTTGCAGAGGGTCAGGAGATCTGTGTGATAGAAGCAATGAAGATGCAGAACAGTTTGACTGCCGTCAAGCAAGCAAAGGTAACATGAAACACTGACAGGAGCTGTTATCGTATTATGAGTGTGTTGCTAAGATGAGTGCATCTCTACTAATAAATATAAAGAAGCAGCACCAGGTCCACAGAATACTGGCTGCTGCAATTATTGGGAGCAAATTGATATATAATCATGGAGGTAGATTAGACACATATTTATTAAACCTAAAAACCTTTGCTAAGTAATAATAATATTCTGTATAGGCCTTTTAAAGTGTTCATGTTTTTAATTTAAACTGTGTGTGTGTGTGTGTGTGTGTGTGTGTGTGTGTGTGTGTGTGTGTGTGTGTGTGTGTGTGTGTGTGTGTGTGTGTGTGTGTGTGTGTGTGTGTGTGTGTGTGTGTGTGTGTCCTCCTGCCCCCCAGGTTAAGAGTGTCCACTGTAAGCCAGGGGAGACAGTGGGAGAGGGAGACCTGCTGGTAGAGCTTGAATAAAGCACAACCTTTTTTTTTATCTTTTGATGTGTAACAGCACCAGGATGAGCCTTACTCCCCTCTGAAGATCCACATTGGCAAACAGACTGGACAATAACAGATGCTTGATTTATCTTGCCAGTGGTCAGTCTCCAGAGTGGCCCCCAGCACAGTTTAGTTTCCCTGATGGTGACTCAGAGCTGAGCTGTATCAGCAGTGTACCAGTGTTTTCTCCACGTCAAACTCAAATGTTGCTCATTTAGATGCAGCTATCTTTAAAAAAAAAATCTCTCCCGTATGTGTTTTCCAGACCTGATTATTAGTTTTTGTTATATTACAAAAAAACATGTTTTTACCCTTATGCTGTCTTTCCTTGCAGATAGTTTAGATTTATGTGCCAAGGTTTTGAGATATCTACATAGCAAATGTCAGCTGCTACTTCAATATAATTGACATGGACCTGGAGCTGCTGATGAGTTTTTCAAATGTCATTTTTCTGTGATTTGAGCACCAAAAAGAGAGTTCCATTAACCTCCATTGTATTAGAGTGGAGGCAGAAATCTCAGAGACGGATATCTTAAAACCTTATCGCAGAAAACCAAAACTATGTGCATTGCCTGATCCACTCAAGGCAAGTAGAAAAAAAATGTCTGTTGTAATTTGGTTGAACTGACATTTTAAAAGACACTACATACAACCAATAAAGTGCTCCTTCCTTTCCACAAACAGTAACTCTGACTGAACTGCTGTCTGGCTACATCAGAAACAACCTTTAAAATAAGATAAGAGATGCCTCAATGTGACTGAGAGTATATGGTGTGTATGATATGATGCTGATGTGAATGAATGTCAGTTTGAATTACTCTTTAGCTGTGGACTGACAGGACTTGCACACACAAGTGTATAATAAAAAAAGAAATTGAATATAAAACACCTGTGCTGGCATGGAATTACTTGTAGTTTGATCCAAATGAGCAATCTTAAAGCTGGAGAGCGAGTCTCAAAGCATTGAACTTTGCTACATTTTAAATCTCATCCATTACTGAGTAAAAAAAAAAAAGGTTTTTTTTTTGGCATAGGTTTTTTCTTCTTTTTTTTAAAGCTTTTTGTCGCATTTTAATTGTATTTGCTTTTTTTAGTTTTTCACTTTGTGCCCTTAGGTATAAATAAAAAAGACCCCCGCCCCCTAAAAAGTAACTACGTAACTTGAGTAGATTTTTATACTGGTAATTTTACTTGTACTTAAGTAAAAGTTCAAAGTAATGGTACTTTTACTTAAGTTAAATTTGTTTTACTCTTTCCACCTCTGCTTATTGTACGCAATGGACACCAAAATAGGTAGCGGAGAAGTACCTCGCTGAGGAGCAAATGTAATAAAAAAATTTCTTTTCTGGGGCAAGAACAAGTGGATGCTGGGAAAAGGGACGGGAGTGTATTCTAACAAGATTCCTCTTGTGTGTTGCCCTTCATGGAACAAAGGCTAGCACCTAAGTGGGACTTGACTATGGCTTTTTTGTACTAATCAAAAATACAATCTTTTTCTGAAAGGTTAATCTGACCCTGCTTCATGAAGGCTGGCAAACGGCAGCGCTTTTAATTTCAGTGGCTGTTCTTTCAAGGCATGCAGAATTGTAGAATCTGTCATTCCCAGAACTGAAGGCTGGTTGGCTGAACCCAAATCATCAGCAGAGGATTCATCATATCCCCTGACTTCAGAGAAAAAAATGAAATCTGTACCATAATAATTTGAAGGAGCTGCTGACCACAAAGCACTCCCTGGCTGTGCTCCTCACATTTAAATAAAAGTAGGGTGCATTTCTCTGCTGCGGTGTATTGACCCGTTTTGGGACACAATGAACGCAAAATGGTGGTGACAAGGGCACATTTCATACCACTGTATAATTGAACACAACCAGTCTGAGAAAGAAGCTATTAAGAAGCAGAGCCTCACAGCTTTATTTGTCTTTCTAAAATTTTCAACTACATCTGCAAACTCAGAGTGCATGGATTATGAAATAAACCTAAAATGCATGACATGATAGCTGACAGTCTTTGGCAGTCCAACTGTGGGTCACTGAACTGTGTGAAGGTAGCAAGGTATGATCCGCCTCTCTGTCAGATACCGGGAACAGGCTTGTAGAGTTATGAATCATTTAGCAGATAAATACTGTATGTTCAAAATTACAACCCACATGTTCACACACAAACATTATAGGCACACAAAGAAAATTGTCATCTGTCTGAGGCAGAGTCCTCTCTGCTTGAGGAAACGAGGAGTTGAAGGTTCAGATTGTATTGTTCAGTTCAATTTGACAGTGCTGAATGTTCCAGAGGTTATTGGGAGAAAGCAACCTCCAGCCATATATAGTCTGATGTGTGTTTGGATCCTTCAGTCCACTTTAACCACACTGTAGATCTTGGTAACAAACCAGAAACAGGCAAAGAAGCCGATTGAACCTGAGGACAGAGAAAATACCGCTTGATTAGAGCAACTTCATATGAAGTTTTTCTTGACCCATAGCACAACATCAATTAATATACTGCATACACGTGCAACATGTGAGGTTGAGGGACAGTGGGTCACTGCCAATGACTTAACATCAGTGTTTGCCTTAGTATTGCTTTCAACTCACTATTAGATTCAATTGGTTTCAGTCAGAGTGTGCATAAGGCCACTCACTGTTTTAACCACACCCTCGACCTTGTGCTGGCATACGGCGTCGAAATTGAAGATTTAATAGTATTTCCGCAGAATCGTTTATTATCAGACCATTTTTTAATAACTTTCGAATTCTTACAACCCCAAATCAGAAAAAGTTGGGACAGTATGAAAAACACAAATAAAAAAATAAAGTAGTGATTTCTAAATGTACTTTGACTTGTATTTCATTGCAGACAATGTGAACACAAAATATTTCATGTTTAGTCTGGTCAACTTAATTCCATTTGTAAATATACATCCTTTCCTGTCATTCAGACCTGCAACACATTCCAAAAAAGGTTGGGACAGGAGCAATTTAGGGCTAGTAATCAGGTAAATTGGTTAAATAATGATGTGATTTGAAACAGGTGATGTCAACAGGTGATTGTAATTATGATTTGGTACAAAAGCAGCATCCAAGAAAGGTCTAGTCCTTTAGGAGCAAAGATGGGCCGAGGATCGCCAGTTTGCCAACAAATACGTGAGAAAATTATTGAAATGTTTAAAAACAATGTTCCTCAAAGAAAGATAGGAAGACATTTGCTTATTTCACCTTCAACAGTGCATAATATAATTAAAAGATTCAAGGAATGAGGAGGAATTTCAGTGCGTAAAGGACAAGGGCGCAAGCCTAAGCTGAACAACCGTGATCTCCGAACCCTCAGACGGCACTGCATCAAGAATCGTCATTCATCTATAAGCGATATCACCACATGGGCTCAGGACTACTTTGACAACCCAAGGTTTCTTTTCAGCACTGTAGCCAGGCTGACGGACAGTCACATCTCTACTGAGCCATCTATTCCTATAGCTCTGAGTAGTGACGACTTCGTGAGCTTCTTTGATGATAAAATTATAACAATTAGAGATAAAATGAATCACCTCTTGCCCTCAACTTCTAACAGTTCA
The DNA here is from genome assembly GCA_023631565.1 of Gymnocephalus cernua. Lineage (NCBI taxonomy): Eukaryota > Metazoa > Chordata > Actinopteri > Perciformes > Percidae > Gymnocephalus > Gymnocephalus cernua. The sequence goes on along the minus strand of CM042437.1, from coordinate 30,399,267 downwards.
CCTTCAAACGCAGGACTGCTAGAAGGAACGACAAGACCTGACATATACTTAGACTGCTTTTACCCTATAAACCTTCAACAATTAATGTTAAACGTCTCTTCAGCTAAGCCATCTACCTGTCTCTTAGACCCCACCCCAACGAGGCTACTTAAAGAAGTGTTACCACTGGTTAACATTTCATTATTAGATATGATTAATATGTCCTTATTAACAGGTTATGTACCGCAGTCATTTAAAGTAGCCGTGATAAAACCTATTCTGAAAAAACCCACCCTCGATCCTGAGGTCTTAGCCAACTATATACCTATATCTAATCTTCCCTTCCTCTCCAAAATCCTTGAGAAGGTAGTTGCTAATCAGTTATGTGATTTCCTACATAGCAATAGTTTATTTGAGGACTTTCAGTCAGGATTTAGAAAGCATCATAGCACAGAGACGGCACTGGTGAAAATTACTAATGACCTTCTAACTGCTTCAGACAAAGGACTTGTCTCCATACTTGTCTTACTAGATCTTAGTGCTGCCTTTGACACTATTGACCATACCATCCTGTTACAGAGACTGGAACACTTAGTTGGTATTAAAGGAATCGCACTGAGCTGGTTTAAGTCCTATTTCTCTGATCGATCTCAATTTGTTAATGTTAATGACAAATCCTCCAAGTACGCTAAAGTTAACCATGGCGTTCCACAAGGCTCAGTGCTTGGACCAATTCTATTCTCCTTATATATGCTTCCTCTAGGCAATATTATTAGGAAACACTCAATTAACTTTCACTGTTATGCAGATGACACCCAATTATACTTATCAATCAAACCAGATGAAATCAGTCAGTTAGCTAAACTTCAAGCATGTATTAAAGATATAAAAGCATGGATGACCTACAACTTTCTGATGCTAAACTCAAGCAAAACTGAGGTAATTGTGCTGGGATCTAAACAACTTCGAAACTTACTATCTAAACATATAGCTACCTTGGATGGTATTATTAGGAAACACTCAATTAACTTTCACTGTTATGCAGATGACACCCAATTATACTTATCAATCAAACCAGATGAAATCAGTCAGTTAGCTAAACTTCAAGCATGTATTAAAGATATAAAAGCATGGATGACCTACAACTTTCTGATGCTAAACTCAAGCAAAACTGAGGTAATTGTGCTGGGATCTAAACAACTTCGAAACTTACTATCTAAACATATAGCTACCTTGGATGGTATTGCCCTGGCCTCCAGCATTACTGTCAGAAATCTAGAAGTTATTTTTGATCAGGATATATCCTTTAATGCCCACTTAAAACAAATCTCAAGAACAGCCTATTTTCATCTTCGTAACATTGCCAAAATAAGGAACATCCTGTCTCAGAACGATGCTGAAAAACTAGTCCATTCATTTGTTTCTTCCAGGCTGGACTATTGTAATTCCTTACTATCAGGAAGCTCAAACAAGTCACTTAAGACTCTCCAGCTGATCCAGAATGCTGCAGCTCGTGTTCTGACAAGAACTAAGAAAAGAGATCAAATCTCTCCTGTATTAGCTTCTCTGCATTGGCTCCCTGTAAAATTCAGGATTGAATTTAAAATCCTCCTCCTGACCTACAAAGCTCTAAATGGTCAAGCACCATCATATATTGAAGAGCTCATAGTACCTTACTGTCCCACTAGAGCACTGCGCTCCCAGAATGCCGAGTTACTTGTGGTTCCTAGAGTCTCTAAAAGTAGAATGGGAGCCAGAGCCTTCAGCTATCAGGCTCCTCTCCTATGGAACCAGCTCCCAGTCTGGGTCCGGGAGGCAGATACTGTCACCACATTCAAGAGTAAACTTAAGACTCTCCTCTTTGATAAAGCTTATAGTTAGGGAGTGAGGAGTTGCAGCATCTGCCTAGCCCGGCCCACCTGCTTCTCTGTCCCAGAAATGCTTGTTACTAACCTAGCTCTGGGGAGCTTGCTTCCCAGAGCTCTTGGGGGATTTGTTGGGTTTTTTGTAAATTATAGAGTGTGGTCTAGACCTACTCTATCTGTAAAGTGTCTTGAGATAACTCCTGTTATGATTTGATACTATAAATAAAATTTAATTTAATTTAATTGTTTAATTTATTTCAGTTTAAGCACTGTTACTTTATCACATTGCAAGTTCAGGACACTACGAGACTTACTGTTTTAATATTATAGCTTTTCTTGGAACTCTGCTGACCTGAATATTTTTTTTCTTTTAAGACCAGGAATCAGATGCATAAAATCTGTGTAGAATACATGTGCATTTTTTGTTGTGTTGGGCTGTGGGCACAGCACAAAAAATGCACATGTATTATTTTCCTTTTATTAAGCCAAGTATATACATGGTTCCGTTTAATAAAACTCCATTATTGTGGAATGGTAAAAGGACCAGTGTTTCCCCTATAACTGTACAGGCCTGTGGGAACCCCCGCCAGGCCTGGAAAATAATTTTTTGAATGGCGAAAATAACGCCAAGTATCCATTGTATTCAATTTGCAGCGACGCACTGCCACGAGTCCATTGACAAGGCAACTGCCTTTGGTTAGTTCTTGTCTGTAACAGCAGGACAGTCAAGCGTGTCATCTAAAATGTTAAAGTCAGTTGAACAGGTCAGGATACACAGTGGTCGGTACAAACAGGCTTGGTAGAGAACACACTAACATGAAGCTTAGCGTAAATTCATGCAGGAAGACTTCTTAATTTATTCCCTGTCTCTCTCTATCTAATCAGTTGTTGAAACGCCCACTTTCTTTTTAGCCAATCAGAAGCGGCCACTAACTTTTCCGAGCCAATCACAGCATGACTCCCGTTTTAAACCCGTTCTTCTCTCTCCACTGTCAGCTGTCATTCCAGACGAGTACGACCCTCTTCCTCCCCTCCACTTCCGGTTTTCAGCACACACGGCTCCCTGGGCTTCCTTCCGGCTCTCTGCTTCTGCTGGCTCCTGAGCTCGGTATTCGGGACTTCCTCACACCACCGCCAGTGTCTACACTCCATCGGGGGAGGTCTTCGGCTTCTAATATATTATTGTATTAATATATTTGTGATGGAGTCTAATCTCCAAACATCATTCATGTCATGTTATACTTGTGAATAAATTTTGCATTTCTGCAACGAAGTCTCTCCTATTGAAATGCTGGCGGATCCGTGTTGTGTTTTTAGCTGAGCTAGACCAGAAAATATTTGGTTAAAACAGATCAGTGATCCTGTTTTTTCCTTATTGGTCTCTGTGAAGTTTGCTAGTGATGTAATGTAGCGTTTTGTGAGTGTGACAGACTCCGTTAAAAAAAATTGTCCTTTAAATGCTACATTGCGTTTAAGGAAATAACAGGAGTAACAGGTGAACAAGCTATAAAAAAAAGACATATTTTCTTTTAAAATAAGCTGCTGTGTGGTGGATCCAATTCATGCTGATTTAAAGCCCCAGTGTGTAACACAACCAAAGTTAATATTGTTGTGGCTTTTCCAAGATGGAAAGAGCTGATGAGGAGCAAGGATTTTAAAAGGGACGCCGAAGTTGCCTGCTTTCTTCTCAACAGGTAATTCTGCCTATTTGTGTAAAAGTTTTATAGTTGCTACTTGCTTGGCTAAATATAGCACGGTTGTGTATAACGCTAGAACGACGTCTAGAATACCCTTCCTCGCGTCAATGATGAAAAAGGATTGTCTACGTTGTAACATAAATGTAATCATATGTGCCGTGATTTCCCTGGCAGACAAGTCATGTCATGGATCTGTAACACAGACTAGCTACAGCTAGAACAGCTGTGTGTAAACAATGGAGACACTAAGAGATCATTTCATTTTCATTGACATTGTTCATGCTGCTCAGAGAAATATATTAAAAACACAAACCTCCGTTGCCTTTCTCCTACGCTGTAAACATCGCCTTACACTATTAATCTCGTACAATATACAGAATAACGATAGCACGGATAATAATAATAATGGTCTAAAAATGCCATCAATAATAAATAATAGTCATAATAAAAATACCTCCTTCCACAGCGAGATTTCCCACCCGCTAAACGGAGATCTTTCCTTTTAACCCTTCAAAATAATTTATTTTGTAGCCGTGTGCATGAAAGATGCCAGCCATGAAAATTAAAAATAGAAAAATACTTAAACCCTCATCCTTCCCATCTTTTTTTACAGTATATACTTACCAGTGAATAAGAAAAAGATGAGAGCCATGATCATGGTATATCCAAAGTACAGGATGGTGCTGGCCAGTCCAGTGATTTGCAGCTTAGAGAAGAAGTAATGAACAGCATAGACCAGGAAATAGACAGCAGTGAAGCCGCTGGTCAGGAAGGAACGCCACTGCCAATGGTAGTCCTGTGAAGAGGACAAACAGCCAAAGTGGAGATGTAAGGGAAGACACACACTCTAGGGTTAAAAAAGTGAGAGGCCTCTGTTATACAGCCATGAATTTCCTGTCAATGCTGGGGGAGTGTTAAATAAATCCCCAAAACACAGAAGTCAGAACAAAGTCTAATTTAAACTAATGCAAACATGTCAAGGCATCCTTTGGTTTGTTGACCATCAACCTCACACCTCTCATGTCACAATATCCTGCTCCTAGGCCTAAAGGGGTTAGGGTTAAAGGAGAACTCTGGGCAATTTTTAAGTTAATCTTGATCGCTATACGTATGTGAGTACTGTCGATAGCAAAACAAACCGAGCCAAATCAGTGCTAGCAACACAGAGCTGCTGCAGCAACGTGTAGAGCTCCCACTTTGCTAAAATGGCAATTATGGGGGCATAAGATAAAGAGTGCCTTTAGTGCCAATAGATAAGAATATGAGCTACAAATACACACGGAACTGCTGCGTGATGGTTACACAGAAGCCTGGCTGAACACACTCCCGGATGGCAGCTAGCAGGTAGCAGGGCGAGCTAGCGGCAGGATGTCTGACTTGAAAACACATCTTGTTGTCAGGTAAGAGCCTCGTTCATTCATGTTGCACAGACATTGTAATTGCATTTTGTGTCTGTTAAGAGGCACAAAGGCACTCTTTATCTTATGCCCCCATAATTGCCGTTTTAGCAAAGTGGGAGCTCTACACGTAGCTGCAGCAGCTCCGTGTTGCTAGCAGCGATTTGGCTCAGTTATTTTGCTATCGACAGTACTCACATACGTATAGCGATCAAGATTAACTTAAAAATTGCCCAGAGTTCTCCTTAGGTTCTAAACACGACCATATACAGACATTTTAGGATTTGCAATTTTGGTTGTATTCAAAACATAAAGTTTACTTTTAGATCAGTTCCTGGATAGTGTAATTTATTGGGGCAATAATTAAAGTTGAACTGCAATACGCATCTTTAGACTTGATGTCAAATCAATTGAATAAAATCAAACTGCAACCGCAGATAAATTCAGCAGTTTAAATGAGTAAATTAACTTCTTTAGACTCTAAATTAGGGGTCGATCGATACTGTTTTTTCAGGGGCGATACCAATAATTAGTATTTAATAAAACCGATATCCGATTTCGACAATGTGGGTGAGGTTGTTATAGTTCGATGACCATATGTAGTCTATTCATTTGAGCCAGAGTAGGCTACAACATTACAGATTAAGAGAAAGAGAGAGCGAGAGGCAGCGGGCAGAGGAGGGTGAAGCAGCGACTGAAGGGCTGCGGTGCTCCCGTGGGTGCTGTGCCTCTATATGCTCAAAGAAGACATTGTCAGGAGTGGGACCTGTTGCTGCCAAAAAAACAATTTTATTGGACAAAAAGCAAGGCTCCACAATTGCCCCATTAGGTTACATTGTAGCTCGGTTGGCACCGGCTCGTCATTGCGATCTCGCTCCATACTGGACCATATTCAAAGATTTTTGGTCACATCAGTCTATTAGACACAAATGCATCGGGAAATGGGGCATAGGTTGAAAAAAACGGTAGTTACCCTTTAACTTTATCGGTGAAATAAAAACAGATACAGATAATCTGCAAATTGCAGATCCCTACTCTAAATAAATTGTGTTTTTCCCTAATAACATTCTAGCTAATTCATAGTGATTTTCAGTATTACCCTCCATTGTCATGTGCAGTCCATGGTCAGGCTGTTGGACACCTGCAAACTTACTGGCAACAATTATTTCCTGCCGAAATGATATAATCAGCAGTGACAGTACGTTTATGCATTACACAGGACACATCTAAAATGAATAGCTAATGCTAACTGCTTCAATACAAAAATGCCAGTGTTAATATCATCCCACTTACTGTGATGTAACTTTGGCCATGTTCACTGCATATTACACAAATGAACGCGCCATAACGGACATGCAATTCCATGTCCGTTATGGCACGTTCATTTGTGACAGTATAAGAAACCCTTGGTTACACTAACATTACATTATCACAAAGTACTCTCAGTCATTTAGCCTGCGAACAGGGACCGCTGTCGGTACACGATCCGTTCCGCCTGCACGATCCGCTCTTCGCATGCGCATAATTGCGTAGCAGAAAACCTGTGTGATTTGTACCACGCATGCATTAAAAAACACTTGACGGCAACTGGCAGCATCTTTTTCTTGACGTCATTGTTGTGTTGTTTATGTTTTACTGGTAATACTTCGTCTTGACCACAGACATTTAAATTAATTATTAATATACCTGTCTATGGTCTTGACTAATAACGCAACGAAGTGTGAACGTACAAAAGTGTCCTTTCAAAGACGGGATGACAGCTCTTCCAGCCACAACTGCTGTATACCACTGTAGTAGCTGCATGCTAACGGCAGTAAACATGTCATCTTGTCGGCCATTGTTGTTAAATTCTCCCCAATTCTGGGTCTCATTCCTGCTGAAACATGTCCGATTGGGTAGTGTTTGGTTCAGAAGTCTTTATCTGAGATTTCTGACGTTAGAAAGTGCTGCTTCGTTCCACTATCTAACGTTAGCATACTCCTAGCGGCTAACTATTATGTAGCATGCTAACGCGACATAGCTGTTATCTTGGCCAATGCTGGTAATTTCTCCAAAAATTCCGGTCACTTTAGTGTTGGGACATGTCCGGTTGTGTAGTATTTGGTTTAGAAGCCTTTATTGGTGATTGTTCGCGGTAGCAGCGGGGTATATAGCAGGACTTTACCGTGAAAAATCACCACCGTTGGCCAAGATAACAGATATGTTGTTAGCATGCAGCTACATAATAGTTAGCTAGGTAGTGTCGTAAAACCATGAGCTTCTGCGCATGCGCATACGTATGCACATGCGCAGAACGGACCGGTAATCGCGCAAGCGTAGAACCAAGCCCCCAGGAGGAGCGCCAAGTCTATAGCCTATGCCACCATGGGCTTAGCGGATAGCGGTGGTACTGCACTCCATGGCCCAGAAAGACTTTTCACATAGACTTTACATGGCGAAAGAAACGTCTATATTTCAGCGAATAATTTGTTTCAGGGTATATAAACTTACCAGTCCGAACACTTAAAGGTTCCTTGATTAAAATGTCTTGTTTTTAACATTTTTAACATTCACTAGTAGCGAATACAGAATTATTAAATTATAAATGATGAACGCGCATAATGGACGCGAGCAGACCCGCGGGACTGCGCCCGCCCGCTCACATGACTGTTCTCCCGAGGTCACGTAGCGAGCTGTAATAAATAATAGCGCTAGCTGATGGTTGTAATTCACCATGTGTTATGGTTATACGTCCATGGTATTATCTTATTAAGTTATGATGCATCCGAGGGATGTGTGTGTTTGTAAAGCCTGTTACATGGATGTAACGTCATTAGCGTTTCCCAAACTGGTGGGGCTATCGGCTAGCTAGCTAGTTGCTAACATCAGGGGTGCTAGCTATATCCCTACACAACATTACTACAGACATATGATTACATTGCCTTGGTTCTCTCTTATGATACATCCGAGGGCTGTATGATGTAAAGCTTGTAACGTGGATGAAGGATGAAGCCATGGATGAGCTTTGTTCACTAAACTGCAGGCTAACTGCTAGCGCTAGTTAGTAGCTAGCTAGCTAGATAGTAGCACGACGTAATTATTAAATCTCCTTGGTTGTCTAGCTAAATACATCCATCGTTTATTTAGCTAAGCATGTAAACGATCGGGAACAACGAAAACACAATGTTTAACGTCAGTGAATGTTTTGGAAAATAAAAACTGCGAGTACGTGAGTCCGCCACTTGTAAGAGACCCGCTCATGAACGAGCATGTTGTTACCGGTTGCTAAGACAACGCAAACAAATTGTTGCTAGTGCGCGTGTCCATCGTGACGTCATGGGCCAAGAATACGGAAAATCCGAGCTCCATGTTGTCTTAATGCGCTTTTGAGCACTCTCATTGGAACGTACGGGGCTTCCCGCCGAACACTGTATCCAGTTCTACATCCATGCGTAGAACCGATCAGGTAGGGTCGTAAAAGCATGAGCTTCTGCGCATGCGCTGATTTATGCGCATGCGAAGAACGGATCGTGCGGGCGGAACGGATCGTGTACTGACAACCGCCCCCGTGGTTACGTTGTTATTCCGACTGCGAGCGTTCACGTGGTCGGGATGCCTGTTCTTCTTCTTCTGTTATACTGGCGTTTGGCATAACAACTTGTTGCACGACTGCCACCAACTGTTGGCCGTAGCCGAGAGCATCAGGTGTGTGAAAACACGGAGGCCAAAATATTTGCTGCTGTTTTCTTATGAAATGGTACAACAGCACATGGACAGGTGTTTGTGTTATCTGCAGGACAACTAACGGGAAAGGATTCTCACCCTTCAACGCATTTTAACGATCGCCGGCCACGTTTTTGTACGTCAGCTGTCAACAACGCGTCACCAACTGGGAAACTCTGTTAGCAAAATCTAGCCCGAGTTTCCCACCTCTGTTTCCCACAGGAGGTAACGTGAACTGTGACGTTTTCGCTCGGAAAAATGTTTTTCCGATGTCCATGAACGCACGGTTACTTCATGTGACTCGAGAGCGCACTCGCCCATTGTGAAAAGCTGCACATCTTCTTTGCAGACTTTACAAGAGGCAACTCGTGGGGTTTGTCCCCGTTTAATCCATAATTTGTATTTTTCATCTTCCAGCCACGTTCACTGAAACGACAACCTGCCGGCAGCGAAGACCCGCCCTTCAATAGCATTTATTGGCCAGGTGTCCATGAAGCTTACGCAAGGTAACGTAATCCTGACCAATCGGCTATCCTAACCTTTACCACTCGAGGTGAAATGCCTTACCCCAACCAATCAAGTGGCTTCCTAGGGTGGGTCTTGCCGTGGTGACAGATCGCAGTGACGCATGCACAAGCAAGCAGGTTTAATTTAGGCTCTCAAACATTTTATTTCTCTATTTAACTAACGAACTATTCAGTCAGATAGGTATTTGTTGTGAAAGAAATACAGTTACAATTTCAAGCATGTTCAAGCATTTTATCCAAAATGTAAGCACTTTTCAAACCTTGAAAACACAACATCAAAATTCAAGTATTTTCAAGGATTTCAAGCACCCATACAAACCCTGTGTCAGTATTGCATTGATCATGTTGTTTACCTCAGCACATAAGTGGAAGTAGCAGAGCAGGATGGTGGCCTCAGAGCAGGTGATGACCAGGATAATGAAGACAAGGAAAAGGAAGCCAAACATGTAGTACATCTGATGGGACCTGGAGGACAGGCAGAGATACAGTATGTCCTTAAGGGGAGACACTACAGGCTAAACATCATTTTTCAATTTGGAGGTTTTGGGCTATTCTGCTTCTATAACATTTCTTCTTTCAGACTAGTGGGAAGAAAACATACACATTTAGGTGTTTATTTTACTAAACTTTGTCTATTTGCACCTGTAGATTTCTCCTAAATTCCCCAAAAGTTCGCATTAGATCATTTCTCATTTGCATATTTAAACAAAAAATTCAGAAAACTTAAGAGATTCAGAAATTATTGTCTTAATGTAAGTAATCAACTTGGCAAGTTTCATAGGGATATCTGTTAAAATATTTTACAAAATATCCAAAATTCCCTCTTTCAAAACCTTTGACTCCCATATGCACAGCTCAAAATGATTTTTGTGCATGCACTGTGTGCATGTAACTTTCAAAATTACACGCACCAATTTTTTTTTTACCTGCACCAGATCCGGCTGAAATTACAGTGATGTACAGTAAAACTACCCTTGACTACTACTGGAAAAATACATCAAGCATTAAAATCCCATGTGAACAGGTGTGTCCTGTGTAGTGATACATTTTGGCATTTCATTTGAGCCACTGGGTCACATTACATGAAAGTTATTGAAAGCATTTTCATTATTTTCTATTAAAATATTTATGTAAAATAAATTAACTACACGTGGCGTGATTGGGAGGAACGGCCTCCCTGATCTAAACCAGAGTGGTTGTCTGTTATTGGACTTCTGTGCTAGTCATGGATTGTCTATAACAAACACCATGTTCGAACATAGGGATGCTCATAAGTGTACTTGGTACCAGAGCACCCTAGGCCGAAGGTCAATCATCGATTTTATAATCGTTTCATCTGATCTGAGGCCGTATGTTTTGGACACTCGGGTGAAGAGAGGGGCGGAGCTGTCAACTGATCACCATCTGGTGGTGAGTTGGGTCAGGGGGTGGGGGAAGACTCTGGACAGACCTGGTAAGCCCAAACGGGTGGTGCGGGTAAATTGGGAACGTCTGGAGGAAGCTCCTGTCCGACAGACCTTCAACTCACACCTCCGGCGGAGCTTTTCGTGCATCCCTGTGGAGGCTGGGGGCATTAAAACCTGAGTGGACAATGTTCAAAGTTTCCATTGCTGAAGCTGCGGCAGGGAGCTGTGGTCTTAGGGTCTTAGGTGCCTCAAGGGGCGGTAACCCTCAAACACCGTGGTGGACACCGGTGGTCAGGGTAGCCGTCCGACTGAAGAAGGAGTCTTTCCGGGATATGTTATCCCAAAGGACTCCGGAGGCAGTTGCAAGGTACCGAAGGGCCCGAAGGACTGCAGCCTCTGCCGTGAAAGAGGCAAAGCAGCGGGTGTGGGAGAAGTTCGGAGAAGACATGGAGAAGGACTTTCGGTCGGCACCAAGGCGCTTCTGGAAAACCGTCCGCCACCTCAGAAGGGGGAAGCGGGGAACCATCCAAGCTATGTACAGTAAGGGTGGGACGTTGTTGACCTCAACTGAGGAGGTAATAGGGCGGTGGAAGGAGCACTTTGGGGAACTCCTAAATCCAGCTGATGCGCCCTCTTTGTTAGAGGCAGAGCTGGAGGATGACGGGGGATTATCGTCAATTTCCCTGGTGGAGGTCACTGAGGTAGTCAAACAACTCCACAGTGGCAAAGCCCCAGGGATTGATGAGATCCGTCCAGAAATGCTGAAAGCTCTGGGTGTGGAGGGGCTGTCTTGGTTGACATGCCTACTCAACATTGCGTGGAAGTCTGGGACAGTGCCAAAGGAGTGGCAGACCGGGGTGGTGGTTCCCCTGTTCAAAAAAGGGGACCAGAGGGTGTGTACCAATTACAGGGGTATCACACTTCTCAGCCTCCCTGGTAAAGTCTACTCCAAGGTGCTGGAAAGGAGGGTTCGGCCGATAGTCGAACCTCAGGTTGAAGAGGAACAATGCGGATTCCGTCCTGGTCGTGGAACAACGGATCAGCTCTTTACTCTAGCAAGGATCCTGGAGGGAGCCTGGGAGTATGCCCATCCAGTCTACATGTGTTTTGTGGATCTGTAGAAGGCATATGACCGGGTCCCCCGGGAGACTTTGTGGGAGGTGCTGCGGGAGTATGGGGTGAGGGGGTCCCTTCTCAGGGCCATCCAATCTCTGTATGACCAAAGCGAGAGCTGTGTCCGGGTTCTCGGCAGTAAGTCGGACACGTTCCAGGTGAGGGTTGGCCTCCGCCAGTGCTGCGCTTTGTCACCAATCCTGTTCGTAGTATTTATGGACAGGATATCGAGGCGTAGTCGTGGTAGGGAGGGGTTGCAGTTCGGTGGGCTGGGGATCTCATCGCTGCTCTTTGCAGATGATGTGGTCCTGATGGCATCATCGGCCTGTGACCTTCAGCACTCACTGGATCGGTTTGCAGCCGAGTGTGAAGCGGCTGGGATGAGGATCAGCACCTCTAAATCTGAGGCCATGGTTCTCAGCAGGAAACCGATGGAGTGCCTTCTCCAGGTCGGGAATGAGTCCTTACCCCAAGTGAAGGAGTTTAAGTACCTTGGGGTCTTGTTCGCGAGTGAGGGGACAATGGAGCGGGAGATTGGTCGGAGAATCGGCGCAGTGGGGGCGGTATTACATTCAGTTTATCGCACCAAAAAAGAGCTGAGCCAGAAGGCAAAGCTCTCGATCTACCGGTCAGTTTTCGTTCCTACCCTCACCTATGGTCATGAAGGTTGGGTCATGACCGAAAGAACGAGATCCAGGGTACAAGCGGCCGAAATGGGTTTCCTCAGGAGGGTGGCTGGCGTCTCCCTTAGAGATAGGGTGAGAAGCTCAGTCATCCGTGAGGAGCTCGGAGTAGAGCCGCTGCTCCTTCACGTCGAAAGGAGCCAGTTGAGGTGGTTCGGGCATCTGGTAAGGATGCCCCCTGGGCGCCTCCCTAGGGAGGTGTTCCAGGCACGTCCAGCTGGGAGGAGGCCTCGGGGAAGACCCAGGACTAGGTGGAGGGATTACATCTCCAACCTGGCCTGGGAACGCCTCGGGATCCGCCAGTCAGAGCTGGTTAATGTGGCTCTGGAAAGGGAAGTTTGCTGGTGCTGGTGCTGCTCCCCCCGTGACCCGACCACGGATAAGCGGACAACGATGGATGGATGGATGGATGGATGAAATTAACTACACATTGGTAATTAAAAAGGGCTACATGAGACTAATTGTGTAATTTTTTATCATATGTATTTACTAATATGAGCAAGTCAGCATGAAGCTATTGTAAAAACACTGGTTTGTGTTCTTTAAACAGCAATACATTGATGATCCCTAAGTCAGCCAGCCCCCAGCAGTTAAATGAGACAGCTGGGAAGTGAACCAACTCCCCACAGCTCTGTTCTCAGTTTTCCATACTTAAATGTAGTAGCAAAGACTGAGGTTGCAAGAAGCATTCTGGCTTTCTATGAATAATTATTTTTTCTTTATTCTCACCAGATGGAGTTTAATATGAAGAACAGCTGAATAAATATACATCCAAAGGGCAGAATTCCTCCCATGATGATACCAGGGAAAGGCTTCGTGTAGAATGACTGCTCTGGGACTTGACGAGGAATCTGATTGGTCCGCACTGGGTGCTCAATACCCTTAAACAATCAGTCACAGCAGAGAAAGAAAGATAGAGAATCAAACATTCAGATAGGTACACCCTGAAATACTCACTCAGAAAACGATTTAAAAATCCCATACATCAGATTTTGAACCACAGAATAGCATCTTCATATTCTTGTTGGTTTAGTTTAGAGCTGAGGAAAAATTAAATCTTCATAATGACAGAACATAACAACACAGACAATGCTTGACCGAGCTACAGACTCTTCCAGCAACTTAATTAGTAATGCCGTAGTATTTTATTCTTTTTCATATTTGGTTATTTTTTTACTTCAGTGCTACTTACTGAACTAACTGACGACATTGTGACAGCACATTCTTTTTTTGCAAACCACCACTGGCATGAAATGCATACGAACAATTATAGAATGTATAAGGGATGAATGAATGTACGTTTATATTTACTTACTGTCTTCTTGAAGCCAAAGTATGCTCCTATAAAGGTAAGTGGCACTGAGATACAGAACCAAAGAGCCAATATGGCCACCAGAGTCCCAAATGGCATGGCTGCTGAAGACCCTTCACCCCACAGGATCAAGTTCATCACAAAGAAATCTGCAAATACCACCCTGAGAGAATGTTAGATGAGAAGTTATTTAGTGAGAGAGCGGGATCAAGTGGTTGTGTCTTTATCATGCAGTAAACTTCTATCCTGGTGTTGTGTCCATTATTATGTTCAGTATTTGAACGATCCGTAACAGTCTTACCCAGGGCAGAGGAAGGCTGTCAGCAGAACGTTGGTCTTCCACTTCTCTCCTCCAAAAGCTGACAATTAACCAAACATTAAGACAAAGAAAATAATAAGTAGCTGTAGCCCTACCTGGAATATTTTCTTTCATTATTCTTTTTTCCTTCAACATAAAACACCTCCCTGTTTCCTTTCTCACTTACATTTGTAGAGGCGAGCAGCCACATATCCAGCAGGAGTTCCCAGAAGAACCCAGAGAACAACAGCACATGTCATCAGAGCCCCACGGTTCGCCGGAGAGAGGAACCCAAGGCAAGCAAAGACTGGAGGGGGGGGGGGGGGGGGGGGGGGGGGGGGGCGTGGGGATTACATTATTACATGTTACACATTTGAAGTTGGGATAAGTAAGGCAGTTATAGAGCCCCACTGATACTGGATTTTTGTTAGGCTAATACCAATATTTATATTTGAGTTTTAAAAAACCTGATCATAAAATATTGGCTTATATTGGAAGAACAGCACACAACAAAATTTGACAAAACACAACAACAAAATAGTAAACACAATATTTTACAAAACGGAAAAGGTAGGGACAACATTTTTAATGACTGGACAGATCCCTGTATTGGAAATTTTATGTGTAACTGCATGTACGCTTCAGACAGAACTATGCAAACCGAATACGGTATTGCTTGTCTCTGGTGTAGAACGTTGAAAAGTATAACTAAAGAAGTTGTTAGAATGACACCAAATATAGTATGTCTGTGGAGTTCCCCTGTTGCTAACTGATAATAAACAGCTGTGCCATCAAGGACACAGCTCTTCCTTTCCCACTGCATGCTAATCCATAAAACCTCTGTGTAATCCTATGTTCTTTGAACACTTTTGCCGATTGCTTGGTAATCTGTGAAACGGCCTCCTACTTGCAAGAGAAATAATAAAATAACAAAGACAACTCCAGTGTTCCAAACAATCTTAATTTTCAGCTTCATCACCGAACACCAGAGAGATTTTCCACAACAACCCACAGATATGCTGATTGGCCACGGATGTGTCATGAAATACTACTAAGCCAATCGTTTACGCCTTTGTCTTTATAGAGTTGAAAAGTGGGAGGAGCTATTTTGGACACCCCTGGTTCAGGAAGTAGAGCCCTATTCCTTTTTTTCCCATAGACCATGTTACCTGACTCAAAGTTGGATCGGTATAGAATGGTTGAATCATTAGTCCATAATATCAACACAGCCAGTCGGCGCAGTCGCGTTTCTTAAAATGTTGCTGTGCTTTTTAGGTTTGTGAAATGTTGGGCTCTATTGTCGTGTTGGTATACAGCAAAAAGCGCAATGTCACACCGGTGGTGGACTGGTATTTTCCTCGCCTGCGCCAGTTTGGTATCTTGGTAGTTTGGATCAACAGAACAACCTTTCTAGGATAATTGCCTGACATCCGGCGCGTGGATGTCCCTCCCCTTCTGCTATCTGTGTGTTGGCGTTTCTCAAACTCTGTTCTCTTCGGGAAACAACAAACTTTGAGCTAGCAAGCTACACGCTGAAAATGGCAAGTTTTGAAGAAAATTTGGATTGTTCAACAAGGCAGGCCTGCTTGGTTCTTTCGGGGAATGATTATAAAGATTTACGAAGAATATGTTTACGGCATTTACTGTCTAACTTGGACATTTTAGGACTGATTGGTGGGAATGTTGGTGGAAATCAACAAAATGCACGTGTTTCTTTGTCTTGCTTTGGTCAGTACACACGGCGATACACTGGTAAGAGCAAATTACATTTAACCATGTATCCAACTAATTTAAATAGCTTACATTACTGTAGTGTGTGAACAGTAAACTTTATTTAATATTGTATGTTAATATTGTATGTTCTTTTGCGTGGTGCAAATGTTCCACCAAAACAAGTTCTTTCCTGAGACTATTTTGCAGAGCCACCATTGCTGCATCCAGAGCTGAGCGCCGCCCAGACCTGTAGCCAGACCTTACTCTACAGCGCTGTGGAGATAGGTCTGGCAATGCGAGACTAGTATCTTGGTGACTCATTGCATTTTGCACCTCCGGGCCACTGTGCATTTTTCAGCAGAAACACTTAAGATATGTACTGAGCAGAACATTTTTCAGAATACAAATAGACATGTTAGTGCTCTCTGGTGGACAAATGTCATAATGGAGACACTGTTTTTAAATTACCTAAAATATATATTCGACTAAAGCCCTATTCGAACCCTAGATGAACTCACGCTAGTCTCGTTACTGTAAGTAGGTTACGATAAAACCTTTGTGAGTAAAAAGTCAATACTTATCAATGAACTCACCTGTATAGACCGGCATAAACATGTAGAAAGCAATATTTTAATCTGCTCTGTCTGCTCAGTCAACTCTCGTCCACCTCTATTCTGCAAATAGCCAATTTTTACCAACAAGCTAACAAAAATAAAGCTGTCGGTTGTAGTCTTAGTTTAGCTTGGCGGGAATCTAGAAATTTGGACAAATTCTTATAAACTTCCTCTCCACTGGAGCGGTAAATCTATGGATGTATTATAAGACCAAAACAGATATATGTGGCTACTTAATATGCACGTGAATGATGTGAGTTCTTCATTCTTGATGATGATGCTGGTTGGATTATTTTGCAATAGCATCATTTCATTGCAAATGAGGCATAAAGTATGAATGGTAGCCTGCTTATCAGTCCATTCATCATTAAAGCGGCTTTTCCACATCAACTTTCCCTTCAGCCTCTTTGACTGTGACATTTTTACCTGACAACAGCCTTTCTTTCTGCAAGCATTTTCCACCAATCAGGACGCAGCATACTACAACCATGTTTCCAATCACAGACTTTAACAATCACTCAGTGAACTGCCTCCTAGTCTGAGATCTTTTTCTAGTTAAAGAGCCAGTTAACATTATGGAGTTTCCATGTTTTTGAGGAGTTTGCTCACACTAATGTACTGTATGTAAAAAAAACAGCATTAATTCAGTAAGAAAGTGAACATTTTGAACGAGAATAGGCGTATTAGGTATACATTCATTTTATTTTCTTTATTTGAAAGTCCAGCCCCCAAAGTGTCTGCTTAGAAAAACCTATGCCCCTATACCTGCCCCCACAGCTAAAAAGAATCTTAGGGGAAACACTACGTTGTGCTTTGTGGTAAATGTTATGAGCAGCTCGTCATCTAAACGGGTTTTCAGAACTGTCTTAATTTGGTTGTTCATAGTGTTTCTCTCATCTATAATGAAGGCATAGTCTAGCTAGCTAAAAGTGTACTATGCTACACAATCTACACAAAACTGGAAAGTATGCTAAGATGAGGCATCGATCGAATTGACAATAGGGCCATTTAGTGGTTGATAAAAATATGGGGGAAATACTGACAAACTAAAACAAATGCACAGTGTAGCCTGCAAATGCCTGATATACAAATGGGTTTACAAGCGGTGGCCATACATTTGTCTAATATTTCACTGCCTTTGTAACATAGTGATAGCCAACCTTTGAAAAACATTGAGTTGCAAGATCGCTATGGTTTAACCGGAGGTCTCCCTTCCACTCAGCGGCCACGACCATCGCTGCTGCTTAGTTTAAAAACATTAGGCCTACAATCACACGCCATAGCAGGAGTTCCATAGATATACTGACACATAGAGATGTTTAATGAGGCGATTTTATGAATTTGTGCAATTTCATTCGTAGGGCCCTATTTTAACGATCTGAAACGCAAGTATCAAGCGCGAAACGCAAGTAGCTTTGTGGGCGGAGCTCGGGCGCTGTTGCTATTATACCGGCGGGATAAATGACTCTTGCGCCCGACGCAAATATAAAATGGGTTGGTCTGAAGTAGCTAGCTGTGGTTTGGGCGTAACATGCAATAAACCAATCAGAGCGTCATCTCACATTCCCTTTAAGAGCAGGCGCGCTTGTTCCATGGCAGATTGCTATTATGACGGCGAATTTGCCTGGCGCGAATTTGCCTGGCGCGGTTCACCGCCGAGGAGACGTTCTCGTCAGGGCTGGAGCGGGAGCTGTCCGGGATGCAGCAAAGTAATAAATGCCCGTCGTGATCGGGTGGCGATGTTGCTGCGGCCTCTCGGGCGCACCTCCTCAAGTCTGGAGAGGATTGCTGCAGCCATGGAGCGTGGGCCTCCAAACGTACCACCTGCTCCTTTTGTGCCCCCCCCCCCCCCCCCCCCCCCACACACACACACACACACTCCATCTCCGTCCACCCGCTCCACCAGGAGCACATCGCGCATTGCCACTCCCGGACCCTCAAGTGTCTAATCCTGCTGTAGTTCAACATCACGTCTCCTTAAGTCCTCTAATATTTCCTCATTTATGTCATCAACACATCCATGATTCATGGAAATGTGTAAAACACAACAAGCCACAAAGAATGCTGCAACTTTTTGAGGACTGTACTGTGAAGTGGCTCCTGACCTATCCAAACACCTGAAGCGCATTTTCACTAATATTTTTCCTTATAATTATGTATGGTTTGCAAAAATGAGAACTGCTGCGTCCGTGTAGATGAGAGAAGCAAAGTGTATGCGCGTTGTGTACACGCTACATTATGGCCAAGCATGCGCCCCTAAAATAGCATCTGAATAACGCGCCACTGACTTTAGACTAGCACCACTGACTTTAGACCATTTTTTTTCTGGTCAGTGGCGGAATTGTTTTCTGAAACTGCAAAATAGCACCAGGGAACATTTGCGCCGGAACACGCCTCTTCTTTTAGCTGAACCGCCCCCAGGAGCGCAAATTCATTCCCTAATTTACCAACGTCTGTGGAGGGAAAAGTCCGCCGTGCGTCGGGTGCAAAATAGGAATGACACATGCGTCGGTGTACAAAGTCAATTGCGCTGGGTGCAAGATAGGGCCCTTAATGTCTTAACAAGCACTAATATTCAGGAAATTTCACATATAGATTAGTGGTTCTCATGTGTGTAAGCCTATATAAAATGAGACAAAGTCGAAATAGCTGTACCCCCCAAAGCTCAAGGTATAATTCGAACACTGTAGGGGATGCACCTCTGGTAACCTCTACTGGGCCTGGCACAAAAAGATACAGAACCCCAAACCCAAGTGCGGTGCGGCAGGCTCGCCCTGGACGTCCTCCGCGCTCCTCCAGGTATCCGTAAATTCGACTAAAAGCGGGCTCCGCTTCTCCCGTGCGAATACGCCACACAAAACTCAGATGGGAGGAGGGAGTAATTTATAAATCACCTGAGGTCCCCAGAAGATACTAATTCCGTGTGAATAGGGCTTTACTCTACTGACATTTCTTAATACTCCTCAGCAGATATATGTATACTGATACTGTGATACTTGGGATAAGCTAATATTGGCTGATAATTTTCTAGAGTTCAACTTTCAAATAAGTGGTTTTGATATGTTTAAAATGGAGATTTGTTTACAACCTCTCATCATCTGACTTTCTACCATTTTTATTAAAGGTGCTCTAAGCGATGTCACACGTTTTTTAGGCTACAACATGTTTTGTCACATACAGCAAACATTTCCTCGCTATCCGAGAGCTGCCGGTCCCCTGAACACAAAAATGTGGTCTCTGTAGACAGCCCAGGCTCCACAAATGCCAAGAAAAACAAACTGGCCCAACCTGGGCCACAAAAACACAACAGTCTTCCAGCGTTCTAGCCAATAATCGACAAGAAGGATTTGGGGGTGGGGGTTGGGGGGTTAGTGCGCTAAAGCACAGAAGGGAGGGAGAGGGGACGGGATGAGGAGGAGGGAGAGGCGAGTTTGCCCCGTTTTGTTTGAAAATACGTCAACAAGAAGTAATGTCATCCAACATCGCTTAGAGCACCTTTAACTGAATCCATTATGAATTGTGTCTAGCATATGGCCACCTCCTTAGATTGCAGCAGCAAAAACATTATATAACTAATACAAATAATGTTAAAAATTAGGGCTGCCAGTTTAACGCATTATTAACTCCATCAGTTTAACCCATTTTAACGCCGACAATTTTTTTAACGCACGATTAACGCATAGAGAGAGCAACGGGATCTGTTGGATCTGTTAGTCCATTTCTTTAACTGTCTATGGCCACGTCATGTCCCGCCCTACGAAGCAACTTGATTGGTTGAGGTTAGGCATTTCACCTTGAGTAGTTAGGATAGCGGATTGGTCAGGGGATAGGACCTGAACAAATTGGGTTACGTTACCTTGGACGCCTGGCCAATAGTAGTGATTGAAGGGCGGGTCTTGTAATTTCGCAGACCGGAAACAAAACAGACACAAGCCGCGGCCGGTTTGAGCCAAAGAGAGTATGGTTTTAGCTTGCGAGCCGCATAGCTAGTAGGCTCGTGACGGCAATTAGCTTCGGAGCGAGCGAGTAGTGACTCTACAGTCAGTGAGAGAAACAAAGTGTCTCCCCTGTTCTTTCTGATCACGGTGGGAAACCTGGAGCAGGAAAAGTTAACCCTCTCCTTGATTTTACGTTGGTTATGGAGAAGGACAACCAGGAAATGAGTCGGGGGGGAAATCATGGTCGCTATGACGATGACCAACGCTCACCTCAGGCATGAGGCAGTACTATCTGCAGTACTATCTGCAATGGAAAATCGAGATAACAGTGTTACATTATGTGATAGATTATTAGCTCCAAGTGTGAATGTTAGTGTGAAATTGAACACTACGTATATGCCAATGTTGTTTTCAATAAAAAAACATTGTCACAAAGCAAGCTGATCCACTTTTCCATGTTAAGAGAATTAAAATGAGAAAATATAACGGGACAAAAATTAATCAAAGGACATTTAGAATAGTTAAAAATTTGCGATTAATTGCGATTAATCGGGAGTTAACTATGACATTAATGCGATTAATCGCGATTAAATATTTTAATCGTTTGACAGTACTATTAAAAATCTGTTATTGCTCAGAGAGCAACATTAAGTGTTTCCTAAGTTGTTCTAAAGAGAGGCAGGGAGGTGAATAAGATATTTGTGCAATGTTACACTCTTTTTCAAAGCATGAATAACTCTAAATTATTTGATGCCACAAGAAGTTGCATGTTTTGTATTTTACACTTTTTTTTTACTTAATTGGGCAAGGCAAAGAGTCAGGGAACATTAATTATCAAGTGTCAGAAATAAAGAGTGGACAGAATAAGAAGAGGAAAGCTAATGGCATGTCAAGAGCAAGTAATGATGAACAAATCTATCAGGCACTGTCACTGTCAGGTGGTACTAGTTTGTTGAAGATAAAGATTTAAAAAAAAGACATACAAAGGGTGACAAAGGTCATAATGAAGATCTGGGTTCCAGAGCCAAGGAAAACAGACAGCAGCATGCCCTTCCTGGGAGGACGGAAAACATCTCCATGGACCAACTTCCACCCAAACTCCTCCTGAGCATCCTCCTGGAAAACAAGATGGATGAGCAGATATGATGAGAACATTAAATCTGAAATTGAATGCATCATGATTTTTTTGCGAAGATTTTTAAAATCGATTATTTTTCCTAGAATCGTTTTTTTTCTTCTTTTGTTTTTTACCAATGATTCACCTAAACATTTTCTGTTGAAACGGTACCGCAGACATCTACAGACATATACTACATAATATATCCGTTTCCAGCAAAACAGACCGAAAGCAGAAAATGCAGAAAATACACACTTCTTTACAAATGAAACATGTGATGGGCATTCTGCTTAGAAAACATTTAGTTTTTAGAAATGTCTCATGATATATTGTCTCTAGAAGTATATTATTCAATATAATAGTTTTGTTAAAGAAGGAAAAGAAAATCGCAATACTTCTAAAATCGCAATAAATGAAAATCTCAAAACAAATTAAATTGCACCCATGTATCATGAGAGAATCAAATCGGGACAAAATAATTCCGTCCCAGGACTACTCACCACAGAGTCCATCTGATTGTATCTGGCGATATCTTTATGCAGAGTCCTCAGCATGATCATGGCTACCATTCCAGAAAGGAACAACACGATCACCAAAGAGTTCATTATGCTGCAGATAAAAGACAGAAAAGCCAAATTAGTTGTCACTGTTGTTGTATCAGTATTTGATGTGGATTATCTCTTTGCCTAGAGACAAGGGGTCAGCTAATAGACATTAGGGCATATAATTTGAATTGTAAAAAAATCAATACTTATCACATGCTGAATTTACTATTGGAATGTGTATATTTTTACCTCTGCCAAGGAGGTTATGTTTTTAGTTTGGTTTGTCCATTTGCTTGTCAGTTTATTAGTTTGTTTGTCTGTGAACTTCCAAACATCACAAGCAGAAAATTCATGAACATGGGCTGTGGGGTGTGTGTGTGTCTTACCTGAACCACTGGATGTTGGTGTGAGGCATTGACTCCAGGATGTAGTCCCATCTAGACGCCCAACGAATATTCTTGTCTTCCTACACACACACACGCACACGCACACACACACACACACACACACACACACACACACACACACACACACACACACACACACACACACACACAGCTGTTTATGCAGTTTGCAGCTACACTCCATATTATTACATTACATTACATGTCATTTCGCAGACGCTTTTATCCAAAGCGACTTACAATTAAGTGCTTTCAACTGTGAAGGTACAAACTCCAGACAACAAGTAGTAAGTGCAAGTACATTAGCTTTAAATAAGTAAAGCTACAAAGAGACATATGAAAGTGCAAGTAGATAGCTTAAAATAAGTAAAGCTACAAAGAGACATATGAAAGTGCAAGTAGATAGCTTAAAAAAGAAAAGCTACAAAGATACATATGAAAGTGCAAGTAGGTAGCTTAAAATAAGTAAAGCTACAAAGAGACATGGAAGCGCATATTCATTAGTTTTTTTTTTTTTTTTTTTTTTTTTTTTTTTTTTTTTTATCCGAGGTGTAGTCTGAATAGATCTGTCTTTAGCCTTCGGCGGAATATGTGTAGGCTTTCGGCCATCCTGATATCGGTGGGGAGCTCGTTCCACCATTTGGGAGCCAGGACAGTGAACAGTCGGGATTTCGTTGAGTGATTAGTTCTCCCTCGCTGTGAGGGAACCGCAAGCAGTTTGGCTGATGCAGAGCAAAGTGGGCGGGTTGGGGTATATGGTTTGACCATGTCCTGGATGTAAGCTGGGGCTGATCCAGTCGTGGCCCTATATGTAAGTACTAGTGTCTTGAAGCGGATGCGGGCAGCAACTGGTAACCAGTGAAGAGAGCGGAGGAGCGGTGTAGTATGAGAGAACTTGGGGAGGTTGAAGACAAGCCGAGCTGCTGCGTTCTGGATGAGCTGCAGGGGTCGGATGGCACATGCCGGTAGGCCAATCAGGAGGGAGTTGCAGTAGTCTAGACGTGAGATGACTAGAGCCTGAACCAGAATCAGTAAAAAAAAAGTTAGCAGTAAAAGATAGTTGGTCGTCAAGTGTCACACCCAGGTTTCTAGCAGTCTGGGTGGGGACAACCACAGAGTTGTTGATTGTTATAGTCAGGTCTAGGGTAGGAGAGCCTTTTCCTGGAATGAAAAGGAGCTCAGTCTTGTCAAGGTTGAGTTTCAGATGGTGTGTGGACATCCAAGAGGAGATGTCTGTTAGACAGGCTGAGATCCGTGCTGCTACTTGAGTTTCAGACTCAGGAAAGGAGAGTATTAGTTGGGTGTCATCTGCGTAGCTGTGATAGGAAAAGCCGTGGGACTGAATGACAGACCCAAGAGAGTTGGTATACAGAGAAAAGAGGAGGGGACCCAGGACTGATCCCTGAGGAACCCCAGTTTTGAGTGGGCAAGGATCTGAGCTAGATCCTCTCCAAGTTACCCGGTAGGTACGGTCTGTCAGGTAAGATGTGAGCAATGATAGTGCAGAGCCTGAGACACCCAGACTCTGAAGTGTCAAAATGAGGATCTGGTGGTTCACTGTGTCAAAGGCAGCAACTCCATTATCTAAATACATCTAAAATGTTCAGTGTAATTTGCTTTTAAGAGTGGCTAATAACAATCAGGGCCCCCTAAACACCTACACGACTGTACCACCATATGGTCTGCTGAAAGGTGTTTTAATAGCAGAGCATTAGCAGTGACATTGCAGGCTCACGGTTCCATGCTGCTGTTTATATCAAAGGTCGCCTGCCTCCACTGACTTAATGACTGTATTAGGGCTTTATTTCGGTGTTGGTTCAGGGCATGAGATGCAGCTTTACACTGGTGATCTGGTAATTTTCTAAGATGCACTGAGGTTACCTTGACTGCACTGGTTTGATATCTTTATGGCTTGATGCACCACAGTGGGAGGAGAAGCCCATTGCACAGAACTGGTGGCCTGCTCTGAGCAAGCGGAGAGGAGACACACTCATTCTTGGCATCAAGAATGCTGACAGCTAAGTGCAGCTGCAGTTTTTCTCCTATAATCATACAGGCCTAGTAAGCCGCCAGGCCAACGGGGGGGGGGGGGGGGGGGGGTCTGTGTGTGCGTGTGTGTGTGTGTGTGTGTGTGTGTGCGTCAAAGACCGTAACATTTTCTTGGGGAAAAGGTGA
Organism: Gymnocephalus cernua; assembly: GCA_023631565.1. Classification (NCBI taxonomy): domain Eukaryota; kingdom Metazoa; phylum Chordata; class Actinopteri; order Perciformes; family Percidae; genus Gymnocephalus; species Gymnocephalus cernua. The sequence goes on along the minus strand of CM042437.1, from coordinate 30,374,782 downwards.
ATTAAAGGAAGTCAAATTCTGTTACTCAGTATAAATACTGACTATTTCTGATAGCCCGAAGTTGAGTGCGTCATCTTTTGTACCAATTATTGTAATTACGCTACACATTTTGGCCCGCTACAGAGAAGACATTTTAAACAAGGCAGAGCACATGACAAAAACATGGACAGCATTAAACACACTGAGACGATACTATTGTACTAACCACAAAGTTAATAGAGTAGGTGTATGGGATGTTGAACACTCCTGTTTGTTTGTTTTTCAGGAACTTTGGCCCTCCAGTACAATCAGGGCTGTCATTAGGGTTTTCATAGCTGGACAGAGAAAGAGAAACAAAAGAAATAGATAATAGATTTTCTAATCTAATAAAAATACCACACTATTCAACTAGTCTGTGGAACAGATGGCTTTCATACCAGCAGACAGCACCAGAGCTATTTTAGTATCTAAAAGGTTCTACAGCTGGCTCAAATGTTAAAGCTATAGTGCGTAGTTTCTGCCGCCCCCATGAGGAATTGTAAGAAATGACAACAACACGTCGTCACATGATACAAGCCTTCCGTGAGCGCGCACCCCACATACACAATCATTCACATTAGAAAGTGTAGAATTTTGAAAAATGATATACAGTATAAATGCATACAAAACAATTAAACAGTTAAACAATGAAACAATATGACCAGTATGAGTTTCAGAAAAATGAAACAATATAACCAGTGCATGACTGGAATGTATGACGGGTGGATGAATTATAAATTATATATAAAGTGGTAAACCAGTTCAGGACAGCACCAAATCATAGATCCATATCAGCTAAAACTGCCATTCATTACCTTTTAGGTTCAATCTTGGCAGCAACCAATCGTGCTCCCAGTTGTTCATGCTCAACGATGTGGTAATGGATGGTGATGTCCACATGGTTAAAGATGTAAAAAGCATCCTTTTCATTAAAGTTAGACTGGAAAACAAAACCAAGACACAAAGGTTTAAAGCATAGACATATAAAGTAATACTGTGTTATACAGTTATATCTATGTGTAGGATATGAACCATTCTGACTTTGGCAACCGCTACAAGTGCTAGTATCAAAAAAGGCAAAGTAGCAGACAGTGATGCATGCCGCTGACCGTGTTTCTACCCCCTATCAAATCTGACCCACAGATTATGAATTCCATCAGGATTGGCATGTTTAAAAAAAAAAGAAAAGAAAAAAAAAAAACCTTATGTGCATGACAATAGTATGACGGTGTTACCGGTGTTACGCGGTGTTTGAGCACAACCTGACTACATTACTTGCCCACCGCCCCCACCGTTGTTTTGCTTTTCCTTTCTTTGTTTTGGAAACAAAACCCATTTAGTTCATTTTTTGTGTATCAGCTCCCATGTTCATCAAATAAAATAAAAAAACTCTAATTTGTAAAATACAAGCATAGTATTATTAACACCAGGGCGCAGCTGTGCCAAGTTTCAACTTCTTCCACAGCGCTGCAAAGGAGGGTCTGGCTAGTCCACACAGCATTCCGGGATGGGAGAAAAACGTGCTCTGGTTTATTGGCATTTCTTTAAACCAATCACAGTCGTCACGGAGCCACGGTGCCGCTGCAAAATAGCCTTGGGACAGAACTTGTTTTGTGGAACGTGTACGTTCAAAGGTTGTTTTAGTCGTACAAGACAAAACTCAGATTGGACAGATAGTCTCGCTAGATGTCAAAACCTAGAGACTTTCAAACATCAAAATGTAATTTATTAATATGTATTTGTATCAAAATGACATATAAACATATTTTCCTATTCTATTTTGCCTGGAACGCGTAAAAAATAGGCATCGGTTCTATTTCTAGCAGGCACGCGTTTTCAGTGCCACACGTGAGACATAACATGGGAGCCAAAAATAAAAACGGACACGCCACACAGCTCATGCGACGCATCCAGTCTGTGGCCGGCCTTACCCTGCAGAGATCTGAGGAGCAGTTAACCATAGTCCTCATAAGTGAACCGGAGTTAAACATTCCAACATGCATCCGGCGGAATTTCCGGCGGCACCGGACCAACCCGGGAAGTGGAAGTCGTGGATAGACCAGCGCTGTAGTGACCGGGCGGTGGAGCCGAGGTATCGTCAATCACATCTGTCAAATCGTGACGTTTCACTCCATTTTTAAAGCATCAAATAACTAATAAAAACCAAACTTATGGGCACCTGGGTAGCTCAACTGGTAGAGCAGGCGCCCATATACAGAGGCTCAGTCCTCGACGCATCTGGTCAGGGTTCGAGTCCAACCTGCGGCCATTTGCTGCATGACTCCCCCCTCTTTCCTGTCTACAGCTGTCCATTTTAAAGGTTAAAATGCCCAAAAAATTTAAAAAATCTTTAAAAAATTAAAATTAACACCTGATCAAACATCAGCATGATAAGAACTAACCAATCTAAATGAGAGAAACCATCTTTGGGAAAAATTTAACATTTACATTGACTTTTTTGTTTGGCCCATTTCACTGCCATGTTCAAACGGCAAGTTGACCGGTAAGACGGTGGCAGAGGATTTGGTGTCAAAGTGAAAAGCAAAAGCACCTATTTGGAAATATTTCAGATTTAAACCCAATCTATGAATATATTTTCTTGAAAAATGTCTGGAGTAATCTGTAATACCAGTGTTGTCAAGAGTTCCCCACCGGTTAGGTGGGGAAAGTTTCCTCACCGTGGCATTCCTAGTCAACATCTCACTGATGTTATGTATCAGAGCTCCCTGTCTAAATTTAAAATTTCCCACTGGGGATCAATAAAGAATATACATTATCCATAATTATTATTATTATTATTATTATTATTATTATCATTTTTAGATTATTTTTATATTATATTTTCTATAGAATTGGATCTCATGAATTACTGGCCTATTGTATATATGTTTTATTGATGAAAATGTGACTTAGTGTTAAAGGGGGTGTGTATGTCCATGCGTGACCCACTCACATTGACCACGCAGGCATCTTTGGGGCGACCTGCTTCTGTCACGTAACAGCCAATAGGGAAACCAGGATTACAGAACTTCTGTCCATCTTCAACATCATAGCACCAGGTGACTGGCATGTTGTCCACAATCCTACACACACACACACACACACACACACACACACACACACACACACACACACACACACACACACACACACACACACACACACACACACACACACACACACACACACACACACACACACACACGTTTACTTAGGACACTATTACACATGATGCTTACTAACAGTATACAGTGTACACTGTGTACACTGACAACAGCGTACCAAACGTGGGCGTTTGCATGTCACCGCCCACAGACTGACTGACGGAGCTTGATTCACTCATGATAGAAACCATGGACATCAATCAGATCCAGAATGAACACCACTCATAAATTTGCTATCATTTACTGTATTTTATTAGTTTATATTTGGAGTTTCTTGATGGAAAATTGTTTCAAGCTGCTTAGATGTTCAAACTAAATATAGTGTGTACTTTTGGCCAGTTTGATGGTTTGTTTTTACTGTCTTTGTTTATTTTGTGAGATGTTAAAACCTTTGCTAAAACAGCACCAGTTTTGGCTGCATCTTGCATCTTTCTTGAGCTAGCATACCGGTACTTCCTCGTCAGCCCCCGCTCACATCTACTTTTGTCTAGTGGGCTGTGCTGTTGCAGTCGTTGTACCTTGTCTAATAAACAATACCAGGAATAGTTTTACAACTCCAGAGTGCGCTGCTCATAATGTCATGGCTGTCTAGTTTTTGGTATGACTGTGTCCATGCATACATGCTGTACCGAGATCTTCTCTGAAGTCACATTTTGTGTTGTAATAAACATATATTCATATAAGGACAACTGAAGATCATCAAGTTTGTTCTATTATTCATCAAAGTTAAGATTGACCAGAATTTCTACATTTTATGTGTTTTTGATGTATGTGCAAGCCTCTAAGCATGTGGTTACATTTCCCTTCACTTTATGATATTAGTATGTTAGTGAAGCATACATACCAGTGATGCTGGTAGTTGAGTAACATGCCTTTCTTGAGGAAGTCCAGTTTGGCTTTGTCTGGGGGGCTGTTGGTGTTGTAGGTTTGGGTACACACCTTCTGACACATCGCAGGTTTCTTAAACTCAAACTGACACACAGGAGGGAGTTAGTATGTGTGTGCGTTGGCACTGTAACAACTGAGTTTTGCTTTTTGTTGCCGTCATTCATATAAACAACGCATAATTTATCCACAGTGCAAACTCTACAACAAAATAAAGAAATTAAATTTGACATAAAAAAGCAGGATCAATAATGTCAAATTTAAAACCTTTTCCCTGCCCGTAAAAAGGAAATACAACATATAACACAGACATTAGTCTCTGTCTGGGTCAATCAGGTGTTAATATGCCCCTTTGTAATGATGTAAAACAGAGGTGGAATGAATTAATGAATCCCCATAAAGCACCCACAACAGTTGTGGGAACACTGTAACTTCAAACCAACAAATAGGAAGATCAGCACAGACATATATCTGAGATGTGTTAAGCTTAACTTAGCACAAAGATTAAGAGAAGCAGAGGGCTATTTCACAAAACCAAGATAAGGGATTAAGCCAGGATTTCCTAGGTATCCTGGCTCAATTTAGCCTTGACTCAGTTTCACAAAAGCAGAGGCACCTAAGTTACCATGGAGAATTATTCTGTACAGCTAGCCTGCTCCTGACTACGGAAGCCGAGAACGGCCATTGAATTTATTTTTTTTTGGGATTTTTTTTTTATCTTGTGATAACGACGTATTACTTCGTTATGTAAGGGATAATGTAGAGCGAGGCGGTTGTTATAGCGAATACAACCCTGACAGGGTGATCAGGACCCCGACGAGAAGCGGAGGGGTCTTGAATCAGCCTGAAGGGGTTGTATTCGCTATAACAACCGCCTCGCTCTACATTATCCCGCTTATTACATGGCTACTTTCCAAATAAATCAATAATTTGACACAAAATATTGATTTAAAAAGGAGTTTATTGATTTAAATATGATTGTATTGCTTCCGCTAAAGAAAATAGTCCGTTCCGTCTCTACGGTTGGAATCCTGCGTCCATAGCAACGTAAACTCTGTATCTGTTAAGCTAATGCAACCCTTCATCTACTACTCAACACCACCTTACGGGCTGTGGTAGTAGCCGTATATGTTATGGGGTGCTGCCGTGGTGGTCAAATTACCCAGCTGCTGTTTTAATCACTGCAGGAATTGACGCAACATTAGCTGACGCGTTGTAGTGAGCTAGCGGGCTATCGGCTGGTCGTATTTACATTAAACTGAACATTTCCGTTGACGGTAAAGTGAGACGAGGTAAATGGCTTCATGTCCTCATTCATCTCGTTTCCTTTTTGCACAGCCGCTGCATGTTGACAGACACACCTAAACCTGCAATGTAAGCTAACTAATTAGCGTTGTTGTCCCTATACTACGGCTTAAGTTACTGCGTAGCGATCATAGACCGTATATAAAGATGTAGCGATATACGCTTACCAGATCTGCTGTCATTGCTTGAATTGGAGGACAGAAGTTGCTCCACGTTTCCCCACTTTTTGCCACAGCTGATAAATTATCCGGACTTTTTTCAGCGGATTGATTGATAGCTGTCCTCCAGAGTGAACAGAACTGCGTTCATAGCAACGCTCTGCTTTTGCATGGCAACGGTGTGTTATGCTTAGCAATGGTCTGTTATCAAGGAATTACAGACCGCATTCTACATTAGAATTCAACCAAGCCATGTAATAAGTAAGGGATAATGTAGAGCGAGGCGGTTGTTATAGCGAATACAACCCCGACGCGAAGGGTCCTGATCACCCTGTCGGGGTTGTATTCGCTATAACAACCGCCTCGCTCTACATTATCCTGCTTATTACATGTCTACTTTCCAAATAAATCAATAATTTGACACAAAATATTGATTTAAAAAGGAGTTTATTGATTTAAACACGATTGTATTTCTTCCGCTAAAGAAAATAGTCCGTTCCGTCTACGGTTGGAATCCTGCGTCCATAGCAACGTAAACTCTGTATCTGTTAAGCTAATGCAACCCTTCATCTACTACTCACCACTACCTTACGGGCTGTGGTAGTAGCCGTATATGTTATGGGGTGCTGCCGTGGTGGACAAATGACCCAGCTGCTGTTTTAATCACTGCAGGAATTGACACGACATTAGCTGACGCGTTGTAGTGAGCTAGCGGGCTTTCGGCTGCTCGTATTCACATTAAACTGAACATTTCTGTTGACAGTGAAGTGAGACGAGGTAAATGGCTTCATGTCCTCATTCATCTCGTTTCCTTTTTCCACAGCCGCTGCATATTGACACCTAAACGTGCAATGTAAGCTAACTAATTAGCGTTGTTGTTCCTATACTACGGCTGAAGTTACTGCGTAGCGATCATAGACCGTATATAAAGATGTAGCGATATGCGCTCACCAGATCTGCTGTCATTGCTTGACTTGGACGACAGAAGTTGCTCGACGGCGTTTCTCCACTTTTTGCCACAGCTGATAAATTATCCGGACTTCTTTCGGCGGATTGATTGATAGCGGTCCTCCAGAGTGAACAGAACTACGTCCATGGCAACGCTCTGCTTTGCATGGCAACGGTGTGTTATGCTTAGCAGCGGTCTGTTATGAAGAAATTACAGACCGCATTCTACATTAGAATTCAACCAAGCCATGTAATAACTCGATATAACAAAGTTTGTTTTCTCAAGATTTTTTTTTTTTTTTCTCGAGATGTTTTTTTATGGATTTTTTTTTAACCATTTCCATTTAACCGAGGAATGGGGATCCATAAGCGGATAGAAATCTGCCGTTTCTCCTTCTACTTCTCTGGTCAAATACTTGGGAAAAATCCCACCACGACGCCCTTCCATTTAACCCGAGGAAGGAGCTCCATGAGTGGATAGAGGTCTGCCGTTTCTCCCTCCTCTTCTCCGGGTTAAATTGAAGGCTGTTTTAGTGGGATTTTTCCAGAGTATTTGACCGGAGAAGAGGAGGGAGAAACGGCAGATTTCTATCCGCTTATGGAGTCCCATTCCCCAGGTTAAATGGAAGGGTGTCTTAGGCAACAAAAAGAAAAATCCATAAAAAAAAACATCTCGAGAAAACGAAAAACTGTCTTGAGAAAACAAACTTTGTTATATCGAGATAACAAATTAAGTCGTTATCACAAGATAACAGTGCATGAAAAAAAAATTCTCGGCTTCCGTACCTGACCAGGCTAACAGCCAGGATTTATTAATCCTGGAGCCTTTTCTGTTCACTCAGCAGTGGTTTTACCTTATTATCATCAGCCTGCATTAAAATACAACAGGTGCATATTGCTGTTCATTTAAGTACTGTTATTATTTAAAGTTGTGACCATTATTTTTTTTATAATTATTCATGTGACAGTCATTGTTACTGTTATATTGCTGTATGAAGACTGCTGTTTATATTGTTGTTAGAAGTTTGATGAATATATTACAGCAGTTATTGAGATAATTAGAAAAGGCTGATACAGTTGCCAAATATGTTTTAAATGAAGTCAGATACTAAGGGCAATATATAAAGTGCTGTACGTGTGTTTCTATAGTGCACCAATGCACCTTCAATTATTTTAGTTGATTAATTTTTTTGTATTCTTTAACAATAAAGGATTCAATAAAATGGCATTCTTAGCACACAATGTGTTGTCCAGTAAACTGGGACTATAATTTGGGAGAATTGTACAATTACCTATCCTGATTGTACAATCCTCCTTAATTATAGTCTTGGTTCACTGGACCTGTAACTATCTAGTGGTGTAGGCTACTGTACATTTATGTAACAACAGGGAGCAGACACCCCAATGGTTTTTGACCTCATATTTTGCTGGGGGGCAATAACTGATGAATATATTCGGTTACATTCATGTTTACAGTGTGCATTATATTTATCACTTAATTATCTTTATAGTTTCTAGATTTAGAGTCCAATTTCTTCAGTGTCTTTCTTTTCTATCTCCATATATACGAGGGAACAAAACATAATATGTAAAGAAGGAAACTCATTCTCTATAAAAAATAAAAAAGTAAACCTAAAAAATAGCATGTCAGATAATAGCGGACTGACTGAATGATAGTCTAAAAATATACATTTATGAACTACTACTGAAACCATTCAATGAGTTATTTGTCATTTGCAAAAACGAACTGTTGTACACTTTGCATTAAAAGCAAGCAGTGGAAGTTATTATGACTTATGAAATTTATATTTTAGCCCATGAGAGAGAGGGAGAAACAGAGTAAAAGAGATATTTACGCATCATATTCTAGCATTGTAGAAAATGTATCTTCATGGTAAATTTCCTGAGTAACATTAGCTTCTGCTTACTTTTAAGACAAAGAGTTAATTTGTGCAAATGATTAGTAGCCTAATTCTTGAATGGTATGATTATGACAGTATATTATTTCAGTTCAGAGCAGTGGTCAGTTAATGTCTATATTTAGGCTGATTACGCATTCAGTCGGTCCGCGATCGTTTGCCTCGCTTTCTCTCGCTGTTTCATTACAGCACCCGTGTTTCTTTTTTTACAAATAATGTGTTTCACGTTATCATACTTCCACAAGAAGCTGCTGCTCACTCTGTATGAAGTATGAACAATGCATATTCTCCATTGTAGTATCAGTAAATTTGTGATCGACCTCGCAGTCTGTTAAGGAAAGCCGTGAACATGCATCTATCCGAATTACTTCAGCCCGGCTCGACCTAGTCGCTCCTCCTCAGTCTGGCTTGACCGTCGTGAAACGCACCAAGCCAGGCTGCACAGATTAGACTAACTCTAACTTTATCAGTTATCCTGGATTGATATATTCTACTTTTGTGAAACAGCCCCCAGGTGTAAACGTTTAGCCAAGCTCTTGTCATCTTAAAACAAGAGTAGGTCAAAACCTAGTATATGACTGGACCGTGTATGGTCAAAGTGCAAATTGTGGCTAAATTGTTACAAAGATAGTCAGTCTATAATGTGAATTCCTGGATATTAAATGTCCATCTGTAATATTCTGCATTGGTCCCAGTAATATTGGTGTACTGAATGTACTGAAGTAGCATTTCACATTATGGTTCAGCTACGCTTGAGTCAGATTATTGAGAACTGTCCGCACCTTGCTGTAAAAGCTTTCTTCAGGACTGCCCATGGACTGTTATTGTGATTTCTCTGATAACTGTTTCAGAAATATTTCCTTTATTTTATTTCGAACGAAGAAATATAAAATATAAAAATACAATAAGTTTATTGCAACATACAAAAGGAAAAACAATATCTAGGAAGTGTTTATAAAATAAAGGAGGAGGAGCATAAAGGAGCATGTGACGAAGCAAAATCTTATTATTTACAACCCCAAATCAGAAAAAGTTGGGACAGTATGGAAAACACAAATAAAAAAAGAAAGTAGTGATTTCTAAATGTACTTTGACTTGTATTTCATTGCAGACAATACAACAGCACATATGTGTTCAAGATTTTTATTTTTTATTTTTTTTTCACAAAAACAAATTTCCTATTTGGTTCTTGCAACACATTTAAAAAAAAGTTGGAACAGTAAAGCATTTACCACTTTGTAATGTTGCCATTCCTTTTCACAACATTTAAAAGACCTTTAGGGACTGAAGACACCAAGTGATGAAGTGTTTCAGGTGTAATTTTGTCCAATTCTTGCTGCAAACAAGTCTTAAGGTGGGCAACAGTACGGGGTCTTCGTTGTCGCATTTTGCGCTACAAAATGTGCCACACATTCTCTATTGGAGACAGGTCGGGACTGCAGGCAGGCCAGTCAAGTACCCGTATCCTCTTCCTCCACAGCCAGGACTTTGTAATGTGTGCAGAATGTCGTTTTGCATTATCTTGTTGAAATATGCATGGTCGTCGCTAAAAAAGATGTCTTCTTGAAGGCAGCTTATTGTGTTCCAAAATCTCTATGTACTTATCAGCATTAATGGTGCCATCACAGAAGTGCAAGTTACCTTTGCTAAGGGCACTGACACAACCCCATACCATGGTCCGGAGCACACAGTGTCCATTTCTCCCAAAAAATACCTGAAATACTGATTCTGGACACTGTTAACATAGGGCTTCCTTTTGGCACAGTACAGTTTTAACTGGCATTTGTGGATGTAACTACGTATTGTGGTACTTGACAAAGGTTTGCCAAAGTAGTCCTGAGCCCATGTGGTGATATCGCTGATAGATGAATGATGATTCTTGATGCAGTGCCGCCTGAGGGATCGGAGATCACGGTTGTTCAGCTTAGGCTTGCGCCCTTGTCCTTTACGCACTGAAATTCCTCCTCCTTCCTTGAATCTTTTAATTATGTTATGCACTGTTGAAGGTGAAATAAGCAAATGTCTTCCTATCTTTCTTTGAGGAACATTGTTTTTAAACATTTCAGTAATTTGCTCACGTATTTGTTGGCAAACTGGCGATCCTCGGCCCATCTTTGCTCCTAAAGGACTAGACCTTTCTTGGATGTTGCTTTTGTACCAAATCAAAATTACAATCACCTGTTGACATCACCTGTTTCAAATCACATCATTATTTAACCAATTTACCTGATTACTAGCCCTACATTGGTCTTGTCCCAACCTTTTTTGGAATGTGTTGCAGGTCTGAATGATAGGAAAGGATGTATATTGACAAATGAAATTAAGTTGACCAGACAAAACATGAAATATTTTGTGTTCACATTGTCTGCAATGAAATACAAGTCAAAGTACATTTAGAAATCACTACTTTCTTTTTTTATTTGTGTTTTGCATACTGTCCCAACTTTTTATTTTCTTTTATTAACGGCGTTATTAACGGCGTTAACGCAAACCCATTTTAACATCGACATTTTTTTTATCGCACGATTAATGTTCTTTTGGATCTAGCTAGACCGGAAACAAAACAGACACGGCCGGCAAAATTAGGAATCCCACTATGGCCACGCCATGTCCCGCCCTACGAAGCAGCTCGATTGGTTGGGGTTAGGCATTTCACCTCGAGTGGTTAAGGTTAGGATAGCGGATTGGTCAGGGGATAGGACCTGAACAAATGGGGTTACGTTACCTTGGACGCCTGGGCAATAGTAGTGATTGAAGGACGGGTCTTGGCGTGGCCGGCCGCACACACACGTTTGGGCTTGCGAGCCGTGTAGCTAGCTAGTACTGTAGGCTCGTCACAGCGATTAGCTTTGGAGCGAGTAGCGACTCTACAGTCAGTGAGAGAAACAAAGTGTCTCCCTGTTCTTTCTGACCACGGTGGGAAACCTGGAGCAGGAAAAGTTAACCCTCTCCTTGATTTTACGTTGTTTATGGAGAACCAGGAAATGAGTCGGGGGAAACCATATTCGCTATGACAACCAGCCACGCTCGCCTCAGGCATGAGGCAGTACTATCTGCAATGGAAAATCAAGGTAACAGTGTTACATTGTGTGAAAGATTATTAGTTCCAAGTGTGAATGTTAGTGTGAAACTGAACACTACGTATATGCCAATGTTGTTTTCAATAAAAAAAACATTGTCACAAAGCAAGCCGATCCACTTTTCCATGTTGATAAGAGTATTAAAATGAGAAAATATAATGGGACATAAAGAAATCAAGGGACATTTAGAATAGATAAAAATGTGCGATTAATTGCGATTAATCGTGAGTTAACTATGACATTAATGCGATTAATCGCGATTAAATATTGTAATCGTTTGACAGCACTTTATATATATATATATATATATATATATATATATATGTTCATAGGTAGATAACAATTATGTAGTAATTTTAAACACCTACCAAAACTTTTGACCTTTAGCACCAAACAACCCATCACCCAGTAATCAGTATACTGACCCACACTCACAATCAAGGAATCTCTCTTCATCCTTACATCTTTTTAGTAAATTGTTTTTATACAACTTTGTAAACCTTTTAATGTTTGTGCAATGTTTTAGCTCCAAACCATTCCAAAGACTCACCCCGCCAGATAGCGATGCACACTTTTTAGAATTGTTTTTATTTTAGTTTTGTTCTTCTCTCAAATTATACCCACCCTGCATGTCAATAAACGTTTTTTGTAAATTTCCCAGAAGTAGATTATTTCTTGCTTTGAACATGATTTGTGCCATCATCAATCATTCTGATTTCTCTCTTTTGTAATGTGCATAACGACTGTAGGTTGGTTTTGTATGCTTTCCCCCAGAGAGTATACAGTGCTTTATTGTCTTGATTTATTTTGCTGTGGTCTTTGCCAGTTTTGCTTTGATGTGGTTTATGTGAGGTTTCCAGCAGATTTTGTGGTCTAAAATCACACCAAGAAATGTATTTTCATATACTCTTACTATACTTAATGAGGTTTGTGGATCCGGTTTGCGTGGTCAATTAACAGTGAACCTTGTGTGACAGGAGCTACTGTTTGTTGCTGTGTGTGTGTGTGTGTGTGTGTGTGTGTGTGTGTGTGTGTGTGTGTGTGTGTGTGTGTGTGTGTGTGTGTGTGTGTGTGTGTGTATTGCTGTAGCTGTGTGTTACCTTGTATGGTGAGGGTTCAATCCTCTCGCCAAAAAGAACCTGGCCCAGATTCTCTGATGGACGTTTCATTGTTTTCTCTGAGCAGAAGTCAAACCTGCACAAACAGGAAGCGACTGTTGTTTGGGGAAGAATACAATAAACTGCACAACACCTTTATTCCCCATTGAACACTGCATTCAGTAACTTGTTATCTGGGCCAAGGGTTTCCAGATGATAGAGAGAAATCCAAACACTGCTTACATTAGTACAGATACACTGTCTGAAATTAGACCCCACTTGAATGAAACAAGACATTTGTCGATGCATCAGTATGTACTCATGCATCGTTATCCATGGGCTGAAACTTTTAAATCATGTTGAAATGTTTTCAAGAGTTCTGATGTTCTGATGCCACAGCAGGTGCTTCCAACAACTGTTATTGAATAAATAACTTAATTTGATACACTTTGAATATGATGAGTAGGAATGTATGAATCCAAACACCATTTTTAGAAAAGAACAAATAGTCCAGTGCAGAGGATAACCTATGTATTAGAAAGTTAAAGGTGCACTATGAGTTCCTGCATGGTCACTTCTTTTGACGTTCCAAGTAAATTCAAAACAAAAAAGAGCAAGCTCGCCCTTCCCCCCATGTTTCCGTAACTGTCATGACTAACTGACTAATGCCGCTTTTCCATTACATGGTACCTGCTCGACTTGCCTCGACTCTACTCACCTTTTTTGGTTTTCCATTATGAAAAAAGGTCCCTGGTACCTGCTAACAGGTGCTTTTTTTAGTACCACCTCCGTCGAGGTTCCAAGCAAGCTGAGCTGATACCAAGAGGTGACGTGAAAGCGACAGACGGGGGTGTCCTGAACAAACGCGCCATTTTTAAATAGTTTAGCCAGCTGTGTTTTGTTTTTGCTGCCTCCAGCTTCATTTGAAACAAAATGTGTCTTCTGGCTGTGGAAACAACAACACTCCTTCAACGTTCTGTGTGTGTGTCGCGTTAGGTCACGGCAGTTTACTGCGGCACCGCTATGACGATCGGCCACGCTGAGGCGGTACTAAAATCTGTAATGGAAAAACGCCATAACTGTCACTAACCCCCACCCCCTCCTCCAACCATTTTATGGGTGATTGGCTGGAGTGTTTTGTTGTATTTTGTGCCCCTGTAGTGTTTGTTTGACATTTACGACCCCTGTGTTGTCTCCCGAGACCGGGCTTTTTCAGTGTATTCAGGGGCAGGCAGCTAGCAGATCAAGGGGAGATGCCTACGATTTGAAACAAAAATTAAATTGCACTGAAACCATGCAGGAACTCATAGTGCACCTTTAAGATGAACAACTGATGCATTTAAATCTAAAACAATTTTTTTGGGGAAATCACAATTACACAATTACAGTGTTACGCACTTGGCACTTACGCAGTATATTCATAAGGCAGAACAGACTCCACTGAATCCAACCTGTTCACAAACAGCTCAATGGTCGACTAGAATAAAACAAAGCAGACAGACACATATTAGGCAGACAGTAGGAATGCTCCTATCAGGCTTTAATTTTCATGTTGTTAGATATTGATTCTTGATTGGCTTTTACACCTTGTCGTGATGACATTGTGTTGACATTTTTTTTAAACTCAACAGCAGTGTGTTCTGGATACTCTGGCTAGGTAAGAACATTTGTTTTGTTTGTTTTATTGTAATTTGGGTGAATAAATAAATCATGAAAAAGTCCAAGGGAATAAATATAAATAAAAGTTGCCCCAAATACAATATTTTCTCTAATACGCTAATAGTACTAATGGTGGTACTTCAGCAACCGTCTAGTTTAATTTAATTAACATGTCGTACATGGTAGCACTTTGCAACTTTCACCAAATTGTAGGCCCAACTGAGCAGAAATGTTTTGCTGCTTATGAAGTCCATTTCTCTGTTTTTCTCAAAAACTATAAAACTAATAAAACTTCCTCCAACAGATTTTGCTTAATTAACACCCACATTGCTCCACTGCATCTCCTCCACAAACAATCCAGCCATATTTGTGAATTATCAAAAATTGATTTTTACTGCAAGCAGTACCAGTGTTTCCCCTATGTTTATTGGCAAGTGGCGCACCGCCACAGTCAAATTTCTGCCGCCACGCCACGGTATCAATGTTGATTGTCGGAGAATAGCGCGGATACGCGCTTCACAGGTAGAGCACAAACCCAGCCCCCTGTCTCTATTCACATGCCGGGATTCTTGACGCGCCACACACACACACAGCTGATTTATGCCTTAACGCGTTGAAGGTGGCGCGCGCATTCGTGACATCAAAATGATGTAATTTCCGGCCGGCGCATTCGATTTTCAGCGCGTGAGCGGAGGGCGTGCACCAGTCTATTTTTTTCAGCGGCGCTCGACAAACCGGAAACAAGAAGCCTGAACGAGCTCCTGGGAAACCGGATGCCAGGACTCGCCGACTGACTGCAAGTCTCTCCTGTAAACTTACTGGGTTAAGATGAGCTTTTTTTTGTGAATGAAAGGCTTGATCTGACGAAGTAGCTCATTGAATCAAATCGAAGCATTGACGGCACTGTTGTTTTTCTTCTTCTTCTAGTCCTTAGAAAGAAAAACATCGGTAGCATTTGCTCCTTAGCGCCACCGCTGTTCAGGAGAAGACTGCAACTAGTGTCGCGACCACCACGCGCGAGTATAAATACTCACGGCAGTCCCGTGACGTCACGATTTCCGCACGCACTTTTGGAAGCGCTAGTATATAACGGCCTTTAGGCGAGATGTGTGTGTGCGTTAACGTTAAAGGCCGTGGTGGTCGCGACACTAGTTGCAGTCTTCTCCTGAACAGCGGTGGCGCTAAGGAGCAAAGGCTACCAATGTTTTTCTTTCTAAGGACTAGAAGAAGAAGAAAAAAAGATAAACAACAGCAGAACAGGCAGCAACAGTGCCGTCAATGCTTCGATTTGATTCAGTGAGCTACTTGGTCAGATCAAGCCTTTCATTCACAAAAAAAGAACTCATCTTAACCCGGTAAGTTTACCAGAGAGACTTGCAGTCAGTCGGCGAGTCCTGGCATCCGGTTTCCCAGGAGCTCGTTCAGGCTTTCTGTTTCCGGTTTGTCGGGCGCCGCTGAAAAAAATAGCCCTGTGCTCGCGCGCTGAAAATCGGACGCGCCGGCCGGAAATTACGTCATTTTCATATCACTAATGCGCGCGCCACCTCCAACGCGTCAAGCATAAAACGGCCCTAACGCACACACACATCTAAAAACGCGTGCAGCACCTGACTGGGAACGATACAGAGGATTACCAACGGCCGCTGGGGGGGGGGCAGATGAACTCACGCTAGTCTCGTTACTGTAAGTAGGTTACAATAAAACCTTTGTGAGTAAAAAGTCAATACTTATGAATGAACTCACCTGTATAGACCGGCATTAACATGTAGAAAGCGATATTTTAATCTGCTCTGTCCACTGCGCTGTTTTACCAACAAGCTAAAACAAATAAAGCTGTTGGTTGTAGTTTTAGCTTAGCTTGGCGGGAATCTAGAAATTTGGACAAATTCTTATAAACTTAACTGCTGGCTGAGCAAACCGTCCTCTCTCCTGGAGCGGTATATCTATGAATGTATTATAAGACCAAAACAGATACATGTGGCTACTTAATATGCACGTGAATGACGCGATCGTTACCTTTGCGTTCTTCATTCTTGATGATGATGCTGGTTGTATTATTTTGCAACAGCATCATTTCATTGCAAATGAGGCATACAGTATGAATGGTAGCCTGCTTATCAGTCCATTCATCATTAAAGCAGCTTTTCCACATCAATTTTCCCTTCAGCCTCTTTGACTGTGACATTTTTACCTGACAACAGCCTTTCTTTCTGCAAGTATTTTCCTGCATACTACAACCATGTTTCCAATCACAGACTTTAACAATCACTCAGTGAACTGCCTCCTAGTCTGAGATATTTTACAGCTAAAAATAATCCTAGGGGAAGCAATGAGTACTGTAAACAACTACTGCAAATTCTCGCAAAATAAATCTCCAATGTTTATGAAAATAAATGACACAATTTGGATATTGTGTTGTAAATTACAAAATCATTTTTGGCAATATTTTGAATTCTATCCTGATATTGCAGTCAATGGGAATAGAGCAGTTTAATCATATCTATGTTGTTTAGATGGAGTACACAAATTCTCGTCTTGTCTTGATAAATGAATTTTTGACACTAGTTTGAAATCTGTCTTTATAAGCAACCCTGGTGATTGCCTCAGTCATAGTATGAACTGTGAAGCCATCTATGGTTTCTAACTTGCCAGTTATCATGACTTGCCCTTAGTGTCTGAGGTTGTGGGTTCTGGCCCGGTGGATGCAGAATAAACATGCTAATGCCTAATACTCAGGGATTGTGCTGTGTGGATTAGAGACTTAGGTTTCTAAATTCCTTTCTAGCAAAAAAGTTGGAACATTTTTAGTATGTTCTGAATGTGTTTTCTAGTCAGTCTGAATGGTTTTAACTCAATCTTTTTATATGAAAATGTGTGCTTTGTAAAGGCTTTTGAAAAAGCTAGAGGCCGGTGACTATCACGTGTAGTCAAATATGGCAAAAATAGTTGCAATACCAGTGCAGTCTGTCACTAAAAACAGTAAACCACTCGATTTTAGAGGATTTTACATGGCATTACAATTTTCAATACCAAGAACCAACACCTCACAATATTCACAATACGCACCTTGTAGTGTACATGAGTTTACGAATATTTTGAAGTAGCCATAAATAAAATAAAATGGGTAGGATGAGAATATAAATTAATTCTAATCATTTAATGTTCGTCAGTTCAAATCAGCATCAGCCCTACAGAGTAGGCTATGACTAGTTTTGAAATACTAGTCACTTAACGTTATACATACAATCTGGCAATATCTGTTATTAGTGATGTCCAGCGAACGAAGTGACTTTGAGGTAGCTCGCTAACCTCGTTATACAATTAACGTCAGTTTGCTATGTAGCTAGTTAGTTAACAAACTAACGTTATACATTAGCTTTGTTGTTTGTTTTGGCTAACGTTAGCTGACTCACATACATTAACGTAACTAGCGTTAGCTAACTAAGCATTTGCATTCCAATACCTCTTGTCCATTTATTAAGTGGGACCACACAATATTGATTTATTCAGTTATTTTGTTATAACATCTGGTAGCTACACAGTGATCTGTGACATGTTTTGTTTACCTTGCAGTCTGGAACTTGGTCTTTTCCAGGCTCACAAAAGCTCACGGGTGCCAGACCCGGTAGGTAGAATCCGGCTGCTCGAGCCAGCAGCGCAGCCCCAAGCAGCCACTGCAACATCGTCACACCGGCCAATCTTCACCAAAAATGTAGACGGTAACTTACTCCTCTTCGCAGTTTTAAGACTGCATCTGACATCCGCACATCAGCCAGACACAGGCATCCACACTGGGTAGCCACCAGCATCCGGTTCTGTAGACACGTCATATGCCGGAAGTCCTGCTTCATTTTTTTTAATCTTTATTATACAATAGTGATACAGACGGATACAAACCAAAGATACAAACAATTAAGGCACAACCCCACTAACACAAAACGTTTCGGGAACGTTAGTTTTTGGTTATCTAAAGGTTAGTTCGAACCAAACCAAAAACTAACGTTGAGGTAACGTTTCCTCATGGTTATAACGTTCCCTCAACGTTAGGGAAACCAACCAACTCAAACGTTATCCTGTGGTTGCGCTGTAACCTCCACACAACGTTACCGTTTAGTTGTTTTTGGTTGTTTTTGGTTGTTCTGAGTGCGATTTGAAAATGTTTATTCAAACCAGTTCAAAATGATTGGTCTTATAAAATGTAGCTAAGTAAGATAAACAGCATAGCAAGAAAATATATGTATGTTTAGGCTGATATCAATTTTGCTAAAAAACAATAGTTTTGTGGGGTTTTTTATGCACTGTTATCTCGTGATCACAACTTATTAATTCGTTATCTATAACAAAGTTTGTTTTCTCGAGATCTTTTTTTTTTGTTTTCTCAAGATTTTTTTTTTATGGATTTTTTTTTTTGCCTAAGACACCCTTCCATTTAACCCGGGGAATGTGCTCCATGGGCGGATAAAGGTCTGCCGTTTCTCCCTTCTCTTCTCCAGGTTAAATTGAACGCTGTTTTAGTGGGATTTTTCCCGAGTATTTGACCGGAGAAGAGGAGGAAGAAACGGCAGACCTATCCGCTCATCAGGGCCGGATTGGGACTCATTTTCAGCCCTGGAGTTTCATGCCTTAGACCGGCCCACTTTAGTTCACGACTAAAGGCTTAATTCATATTACTTTTATCCTATTCCCTTTCAATCGTGAGCTTTGTATATTCACTATTGTTTGATTAAAAACATAATGGGTCACTAGTAACACTTGGGAATAGAAAGTTGTTATATTGTAAATAATGTGATCACTGCAAAAAAAAAAATGCTTTTCTTACTTAGTATTTTTGTCTCGTGTATCTAAAAGAAAATCTTACATCAAGATGCATTAACTAAACAAGTATGAAAAAACACCTCAAAATTAAGTGATTTTTGCTTCAAACAAGGCACATTATCTGCCAAAAATAATTGTTTTAGATTTAGCTTGTTTTAAGCAACAACAAAAAAACAAAATCACTTAATTTTTAGTTTTTTTTCAGAAAACGACATAATTTCACTTGTCTAGTAAATGTATCTTGAATTAAGAATATTTAGATATTTGAACTGGAAACAGGTAAGATACTAAGTAAGAAAAGCATTTTTTCAGTGATAACGTTTTCTTATTCACACATGATGGTACATCAGCAGCTTCCCTGTGTCTCAGTGAGAACATTAGTCTCTTCACAGCTGGCTCTGTGTCTGACACTAAATGAAATGTTTTACATTTATTTCTCACCACAAATATCCCCTTTTTACAAAGCTTTCAAATCAAGTCAAGTCAGTTTCATTAATGATTCATTGTTATTAATGTATAATAATCTCAGGACATGTTTCATTGAGCAGGGTTCTGGTGTGGTGGGCTCATGACTGGAGCTCCGTAAAAATTACGAATCCCACTATGGCAACGCCAAGACCCGCCCTCCGAAGCAGCTCGATTGGTTGGGGTTAGGCATTTCACCTCGAGTGGTTAAGGTTAGGTTAGCGGATTGGTCAGGGGATAGGACCTGAACAAATCAGGTTACGTTACCTTGGACGCCTGGCCAATAGTAGTGATTGAAGGGCGGGTCTTGGCGTTGCCATAGTGGGATTCGTAATTTCGCGGGGGGCAGGGAGTCACAAAATAATCACGTCATCATTAACCTGCAGGCTGCACTCTGCGAGAAAATATTAAATAAAAAAAGAGTGGGACTGCGATAAAATAATGAATAAAAAGAGTGGGGCTGCTGTGAGTGCAGGCAGCCATAGGGACAGCATCCATATTTCAACCCAGTGCCATGACAACAACGGCCCTCGCGGCCAAAAAAACAGACCGGCCCACCGGGAATTCTTTTCCAAGTATTTGACCGGAGAAGTAGAGGGAGAAACGGCAGATTTCTATCCGCTTATGGAGCCACATTCCCCGGGTTAAATGGAAGGGTGTCTTAGGCAAAAAAAAAAAAAAAAAATCCATAAAAAAAAAATCTTGAGAAAACAAAAAAAAGAAATTTCGAGAAAACAAAAAAAAACCTCGAGAAAACAAACTTTGTTAGGGTTAAAACAACAGTCTATCTTACAACGATTTTCACAACTATGAAAATTCACCTCTTCATTTCACTTCTAACAGGCTCGGTTCAGTGTACAAAGCCAACCGTTACACCCCCGCGCCAGTAGGGGGAAGGTCTGTCCTAACTTCCGTATGTACACCGGCGAACAGTGCACGCCACGCGAGCGGCACACCGTTCTCTAGCTTCGTTCGTTTTGGTCCCAAATTCTAACTAAAATACTGCCATTGACTAAAACATATGCTGACTACACCTCACCGGCGGTGTTGTAACGCAAGGTAGGACAAAGATGCCAAGAAAGACATTGTCGACCGTCAACAGACTGTCCTCCGCTCAAGACTGCTAGGCTAGCAGTGCTAGCCCGAATGCTAACGCGGGAAACAGCTAGCTAGCTAGCCTATGGATACATCAACGTTGGCGACAGAGACTGAACTTTCCCTCGGTGATGTTTTAGACGACATAAGGAACATGGACAACAAGGTGAGAGATTTTGGTAAACAACTTTAAGAAAGCTCTGACATGGGTGCCAGCATTATACAGCGAGTCGAGCTGAACTCAGTTGGACTCACTGAATGCACGTTCAAATTGGAGGCTGCAGCTAATTCACCATGTGTTCTATTAATAAATCCATGGTATTATCTTATGATACATCCGATGGATGAATGTAGCTACATACATTCATCCCTCGGATGTATCACAAGTATGCTGTAAAGCCTTTTACATGGACGCAACGTCATTAGCGCTTCCCCATACTGCCGGGGGCTCATGCTGCGTTCCAGACACAATTTTTAGCCCGTAAATTACGACTTCAAGCCACGAATCACGACTTGGTAGCGTTCCAGGGTTCAGGTTGGGCTACGCTGGCGTTGACGTTAGCTACTGGCT
Source organism: Gymnocephalus cernua (assembly GCA_023631565.1). Taxonomy (NCBI): domain Eukaryota; kingdom Metazoa; phylum Chordata; class Actinopteri; order Perciformes; family Percidae; genus Gymnocephalus; species Gymnocephalus cernua. The sequence continues at coordinate 30,353,603 of CM042437.1, read as the reverse complement.
ACGCTGACGTTGACGTTAGCTAGTGGCTACGCTGACGTTAGCTAGCGGCTACCTAACGTTGACGTTAGCTAGTGCTAGCTGATACTAGCGATTTCTAGTCAGCGACATATATTGGGCTTTTTAATAAACATAACCTGTAGTAGTACACAATTGTGTGTGTATTGTTTTGATTACAATGTGCGGAATAACTTTACGTTGTCTATTCATGTCTATTTATTTCTATTTCACCGGCGTCTGTACAGCATCAACAGGGGGTCGCCATTGTTGTTTATGTGTGTGTGACGTCAAAAACTGTAACTCGGAGTACAAAATCTGGTACGAGTTCACGGGTAGTAAATTACGGGTTGGACGGCCGTTCCAGGGCACTTTCACGGGTAGAAGGTTGTGAAAACATGCGTTCTTTTTGTAAGTCGGATTTCCATTGTTTTCATTAGCTCTAGCCAGGTTAGCCATTGTTAGCAACGCCAGTTTAAACAGTGTATACGCTGTTTTTTTGTGCATACAAACCGCGTGACAACACAGATAGAAGACAGCGCTGCGTGTACGACTGATTTAGTGTGACACAAATAACACAGAAGTGCTTATGACTATGTTACTACAGCTTTTACAACTGTCAATACAGCCAACATGGTTGTTGGATTTTCAGCTCGGGTACCTTGGTGGATGTACGAGTTCCGAACTCGTAAATACGAGGTCAGGGGGCGTGTTTACGACTTTGACCTCGTAAAATACGAGTTGCGAGGCAAAAAGAACACACCATAACACTTATCTTACGATACATCCGAGGGCTGTATGCTGTAAAGCCTGTAACGTGGATAAGAGATAAAGCCATGGATGTTTTAAGAGAAGCTCTGTTCACGAAACTGCAGGTTAACTAGCACGACATAATGATTACACCTACGTGAACATTATTTACACAATTAAAATATTATTTTGCAATCAGTACAAACTGTATGGTCTTTTATTTCAGATGAATCCGTTCCACAAGCAAGAAAGCATTCCAGGACGGAGCGTGTGTCTGGAAGCCCTGTCTGTAAGTTTACATTTATGCATGCATTTAAGAAACAGTCATATTTCCTACCATGGAACTACTGACTTTCAATCTGGTGCATATCACGTTACTGTTCTGATGATTTGTTTAGTTTTTAGCGATTGTCTAATGTATCAGCATATGTTAATCTTTTGCAATTGCATGTACAAGAAACCTACCATAAATGACCTGACCAATATTTACATCTACTTTATTTTTAGATGAGTCAACACCACACAGGGAACCTGCTGGTAGCCCAGAGTTTGGGGGGTCTATTGTAACACAAGCTCGGCCTGCCACTTCATCTTGGGACCCAGTTGAAGGTGCAGTTGCTTTGAATTTTCCATTTCCAATTAATACAATTTCATGACAAGGAGCCGAAGTCACGCCCTTCTACTTCCGGCTAATTGGACCTATCTTTCGAAAAAATATGAACGAGGGTCAATGGAGAGATAATAATTATTTGTTGATCCCATTTGAATTGAGCCATGGATTACAAATATGATGTTCGTCAATTTAAAAGATATTTTTTCAACCGAAGAAAGTCTCAGTTTATTGTTAAACTGTTGCAGTATAAGACTGTGAAAATACGTAATTACGAAGACTAAACACTTCATGGATGATGTCTCGCTGAAGCTACGATGTCTCTGTAGGTGTGTCTCAAATTGCGCACTTCCCTTAGTGCACTCAGGGAAGTGCACTTCGTACACTACGTACTTACTTGCATAGTGCATAAAATTTGACGGGGAAGTGTTGTCTCAAATCGCGCACTGCCTTATGTACTTACCGGAAGTGACGATCACAACATCTCAGTCCCATGGATGTATTAAGAGAACGCTTATGGTGCGTTTTTTGCCTCGGAAGTCGGAGGTCGCAACTGGGAATGACGTCACACACGAGTTGAATGCGTTCTTTTTGCAAGTGGGATTTCCATTGTTTTCATTAGCTCTAGCCAGATTAGCCATTGTTAGCAGCGCCAGTTTAAACAACGTATATGCTGTTTTTTTGTGCATACAAACCCCGTGACAACACAGATAGAAGACAGCGCTGCGTGTATGACTGATTTAGTGTGACATAAATAACACAGCTAAGTGCTTATGACTATGTTACTACAGCTTTTACAACTGTCAATACAGCCAACATGGTTGTTGGATTTTCAGCTCGGGTACCTTGGTGGATGTACGAGTTCCGAACTCGTAAATACGAGGTCAGGGGGCGTGTTTACGACTTTGACCTCGTAAAATACGAGTTGCGAGGCAAAAAGAACGCACCATCAGTCCTTCTTCTTCGTCTTCTTCTGTGAAATTGTGAATTGTACCCAGCGCAGAGCACTCGCGAAAAATACATTTCTGCTTTGTTCATCAAAATTAATGTGATTGTTTTTATTGTTGCTTGTATTTGCCGTCTGTTTTACGCAACCGTTAACGTACCAGTATGATGATATTCATACTTTTGGTCTTCAAAAATGGCCATTTTGAGTTATTTTAGCAAAATTGGAGCAATTAAAATGGTGTCCAACTGACATATTACGTTAACATAGAAAATAGTCATATTATATGTGAAAAAGAGTTCTCTGCGCTTCTGTAATCCACAACAATCCGGTGCAACCAGGGCAGGACAAAACAGTGCAGAGAAAAAGAATCGCTGGTGCAGCACAGTCAAGGACTCTGAGGAAGATGTAACTTTACATCGAAACATTAGTCATTGTTATGCACCTTAAAAAATAAAAGAAATATGAAATAAGTGCTGCACCAGCATTTCTTTTTCTCTAGTCATATGTTTATATAAGGGTGTTTATTGCAATAGCTATTAATTACAGTGACAATACAAGAGTGAAAGCAGAGGCAACCCAATAGACATTTAAATAGATCCTATTGTTCTATTCATTTCATGTATGCTTGCTACAGTCATGCAACGCTAAAGATAACACATAGCATTAAATACATTCAATAACATTTTATTTTAAAAGACGGTGCCATTGCTGGGCCTGTACTTTGATGGGGAAAGTGATATGAGGGTGGACTTCAGACTCTCCAGGGGATCCTGTAACGGTACATCCTTGGCACAGCGTGTGACCATGGCTGGGGACCCGTCATCGAGGCCCTTGTCTTCCTCTTTTGGCTAGCCAGCGGTACCTCTTATCGGAAATCCTCTCTCTCAGAGATCGGAGTAAGTCACACATGGGCAAGTCTCAAGTCTTAACCTTCAAGTCTCAAGCAAGTCATTTTGTGTGACAATCAAGCAAGTCAAGTCATAGCTTTGGTCAAGCAAGTCAAGTCATACAAACGTTTCCATTTTTAAACAAGCTAAAGACAGTGGTTATCAACTGCTGGAGTTTTCTTTGCATTTTTTCTTACTCAATATTCAAAAGACATTGCGACCAAGCCACATACATCTGAAGAGTTTAAATTTATAAAGATAAAAAAGCACAGCCTAAAACTGATATTAGGCCAACAATAAATCAACATACATATTTGTTCAATATGCCTCAAACATGACATCAACTTATGAAATTCAAACAATTCAAGTATAATGGTTTCTAAGTCAAATAATATTCTTCAAACATGCCTCACGTTTATGGGACAGAAACACATCCTTTAACCTTTCCTTCTCTTAAAGAAAAAAACAACATATTCTTTAAGAGTAGATCCCACCACCTTTGCGTAATTTGGAGAGTGTATTTATCACATGGAATTAATAGTATATGTTAATATTTGTCAGTGTATTTGTGAGTGAATGTGTGCGTGTTTGAGAGAGAGTGAAAAGTTATTAATATTGGTGAGTGAATGTGTGCGTGTGTGTGAGAGCGCAGTGTGTTGTGTGTGTATGTGTGCCTAGCTTTATTCACATACTTACATCTGCATGTGTGTGTGAGTGAGTGAGAGAGAGAGAGAGAGAGAGAGAGAGCAGTTTGTGTTGTGTGTACAAGTATGTAGGCTATACAGTGTGCCTAGTTGTATTTGTTCTTACCACCACCTTGAACAAAGAGGGGACTGTAGCCAGTCTCGTTTACTGCAGGTCTGCCGCCGTGTGGCGCGTCATCATATCAACGGGCTCCCACGCATGCAACAGCACTAAAATCGTAAAGTTAACTCCTCCTCAATATCAGAGGGGAAAAAATATATATTTATTAAACAGAAAGTCAAGTCATTTTAAGTCATTTGACTCAAGTTTAAGTCAAGTCTCAAATCATGAATATCAAGTCAAAGTCAAGTCGAGTCTTTTATGAATGTTTATCAAGCAAGTCTCAAGTCCTAAAATTTGCGACTCGAGTCTAACTCGAGTCAAGTCATGTGACTTGAGTCCCCCATGTCTGCTCTCTCCTCCCCCAGGTCGTTCGCCTTCCAGCAGAGGAGGCCTTCCCTCAAGTTGGCAGCTGCCACGTCCGTGTCACTAACGATTATATAAGTCAGATCAGGACAGAAACAGCACTGTTAATACGATATAACATAGCATACATTAACGTACTGTAACATTACTGCTAACGCAGCTTAATGTATATTTACAAGATTGACCTTGATCTAATGCTAAAATCGTCTACAACCCCAAATCAGAAAAAGTTGGGACAGTATGAAAAACACAAATAAAAAAAGAAAGTAGTGATTTCTAAATGTACTTTGACTTGTATTTCATTGCAGACAATGTGAACACAAAATATTTCATGTTTTGTCTGGTCAACTTAATTTCATTTGTAAATATACATCCTTTCCTGTTATTCAGACCTGCAACACATACCAAAAAAGGTTGGGACAGGAGCAATTAAGGGCTAGTAATCAGATAAATTGGTTAAATAATGATGTGATGTCAACAGGTGATTGTAATTATGATTTGGTACAAAATCAGCATCCAAGAAAGGTCTAGTCCTTTAGGAGCAAAGATGGGCTGAGGATCGCCAGTTTTCCAACAAATACGTGAGAAAATTATTGAAATGTTTAAAAACAATGTTCCTCAAAGAAAGATAGGAAGACATTTGCTTATTTCACCTTCAACAGTGCATAACATAATTAAAAGATTCAAGGAATGAGGAGGAATTTCAGTGCATAAAGGACAAGGGCGCAAGCCTAAGCTGAACAACCGTGATCTCCGGTACTGCATCAAGAATCGTCATTCATCTATAAGCGATATCACCACATGGGCTCAGGACTACTTTGGAAAACCTTTGTCAAGTACCACAATACGTAGTTACAGCCACAAATGCCAGTTGTGGTCAGATGACTCAGTATTTCAGGTATTTTTTGGGAGAAATGGACGCCGTGTGCTCCAGACCAAAGAAGAAAAGGATCATCCAGACTGTTACCAGCAACAAGTCCAAAAGCCAGGGTCTGTCATGGTATGGGGTTGTGTCAGTGCCCTTGGCAAAGGTAACTTGCACTTCTGTGATGGCACCATTAATGCTGAAAAGTACATAGAGATTTTGGAGCACAATATGCTGCCTTCAAGAAGTACAATTTTGAAGCGCAAAATGCAGCAACGAAGACCCCGTACTGTTGCCCACCTTAAGACTTGTTTGCAGCAAGAATCGGACAAAATTACACCTGAAACACTTCATCACTTGGTGTCTTCAGTCCCTAAACATATTTTAAGTCTTGTGAAAAGGAATGGCAACATTACAAAGTGGTAAATGCTTTACTGTTCCAACTTTTTTTTAAATGTGTTGCAAGAACCAAAATAGGAATTTTGTTTTTTTGAAAAAAAAAAAAACAATAAAAATCATGAGGAACACATTAAATTATGTGCTGTTGTATTGTCTGCAATGAAATACAAGTCAAAGTACATTTAGAAATCACTACTTTTTTTTTTTTGTGTTTTCCATACTGTCCCAACTTTTTCTGATTTGGGGTTGTACAATAAACAACAGTATACCACAACACATGTAACGTTAGCTAGGTTATCACTTATTAGCCAGTGGTTAAACCAAAGAGTACCGATAACTTCTATACTCGTTGGTTAAACTGTTCCGCTGTTAGCTAGCTAAGGCTAGCTAAAGCTAGCTTGATAGCACGTCAAATTACGGTACAAATAAACGTTATAAATCGCAGTACAAAAATCATCACTGAATGCAAAATTAACCAAATATACATAAACAGGTGGCTTATATGTTATACAAGTATAGCAAAAAGACTTATATACATTTGTAATACTCCGTGGGTTTCGCTGTCGCGTATAGGGCCGCCATTATCCAAAGTGTTTCACTTTTTGTTAGCTCCGCCCCTTCCGCTACGGTGGTGCGTCTGTGTGAACGCGTTCATGTGATTGGCTTATAAGTAAACAATCCCCCACGTGGGGTGCGTTCTTGTGATTGGCTAAAAAAATGCATTTGTGAGTCGCGTCACGTCAGAGGAGTCATGCAGGAAAGTTCACAGACCGGAAGCAGTTTGTAAATCAAGGTATATTTGTGTGTGCATCAGAAATACATTTCTGAATCTTGTCCTGTGCATTTCTGAATTGTGTGTGCATTTGTGAATGTTGTGTGTATTTGTGAATCTTCTGTGCTTTTTAAATTTTGTGTGTGTGTTTGTGAATTTTGTGTGCATTTGTGTATTCTGTGTGTGTATTTATGAATCATGTGTGTGCATTTATGAATCCTGTGTGTGTATTTATGAATCATGTGTGTGCATGTATGAATCCTGTGTGTGCATGTATGAATCCTGTGTGTGCATGTGTGAATGTAGTGTGTGCATTTATCTTTATTGAGACTCTGTTGGCTCCATACTCCCTTGCCTCACAGTGGTTTGGTCCACTGCCTGCTGTACGTTAGGCTCTGCACTCGACTCAGTCACTATTTTATTCACATTAAACATCGGATGAAGTTTTTCTTTTCTCAAATAGAAATTATGACAAAAAGGTTCGCTATATTAGTGTAATGTTACCTAGCTTGTTGGATATAAATGCACCCACTACAACTACCGTTGTACACAGTGATAAGCTAACGTTATGTGTGTGAACTGATATTAGGGTTAATATTGAAGATCTACAGTTGTGTTTTGCTCAATATGATTAAGTGGCTGATCAGTGGGTTTGCTGCAGTTAAATATATATCCTGTGTCCCAGACTAAACCTAATATTTATGTGGAGGACGCAAGATAATTTTATAATTATAATATGACTGCGTGGTGAACCTATGAACCTAACTCATAGACATCTGACATTAAAGATGTGTGTTGTTGCCCGGATAAAATGACAGAGAAAAGAAAAACAGACATAACATCCTTTTTCATTGCCCCAAAACGCCAAGTAAGTACAATAAGTCCTCATATCAAGACAATTTGGTAACATCTTTATAAGAATGGGTGCTCATGGAAATACTAACATCACTATGTCACAGGCAAAGGAGACAGAAAGAACTGAGAACAGGGAGACCAGGGACAGTCAGGTGTAGAGTCTCAGGTAAGTGTGTTGAGCTTAGTTCATATTTTTGGAGGTGTGTGGCTGTCAGGGAGCAGATGAGCTTTACCGGTGGCTCACTAATTTACATTATGATCAGCTAATGCATACAAAAGCATTGTATTTCTTTTATATGGGGACACTTTTTTCAAAATAAGTCATTATGTTTTAAGGTATTTTAGTGGCTTGATTGTTAAAAATCAATAAATGGTTTTAAAGAAGAATATTTTTAGTCAATTTAGTCAGCTTTTTCATTGAATCAAGAGACACACTGAAAAGAAGGATAATGGCACAGTCTCCATGCTACACTAATGATAGTATTAAGGTTTTCCTCTGTGTACACATATCATCTAAAACTATATTTGTGGCTGTATTATTTGTGTCTTCAAAAATTCTAATTGCTCCTCAAATATGTGTCTGCCCCCCCCCCAACTGTTAGATGAGATTTACACCCATGGTAACATAATTCCATTTTTTATAATAATATCAGAGAATTTCTAATAAGGGTAGAACTTCCACTCTCTGGATACTTCCGGCTTCTGAACTGGTTGCAGTTCCACTCTGGTTCCATATGAGGGTGCTCACAGGCGTGTGCAGAACGAATGGAGGTCAATGGAGCTATACCCCTCAAAATCCACTTCTCAGGATATAATTTTTTTTATAATTTGAATGTTGCATTCGAAAGGGGAGGCTAAGAAAATACACACTGCTGGGTGTCGCTTTTTTGTTCTAAAAAGCCTTTTAAAATGTCAATGACATCATACACATCATACAGCCAGAGATACTGCTTTACGGCAAGCTCTGAGTAACTTCGTTTTTTCTCTCGAGGAATCATACACAAAGCTGACAGGTTAGGCTCTCCCTGTCAATACACGTGCTAGAAAGAGGTTTGCTAATGTTTTAAAGACCTATAATCCATGCTGAACTTGCATAAACTACAATCAAATCTGAGATTTCAAATTTAGCTGTCTAGCTCCATAGAGGGTTTTCATCAACGTATCATTGCGATACTCAAGATGTAGCCAAGTGACTCTCAATCGTTTTTTTTTCCATTTCAAAGACCCTCAGTTTGCTATCTACGCTGTACTTGTCCAGGGGTCTCATTTATAAAACTGCGTAGGATCCTTACTAAAAGTGTATGTACGCCCAAAAGCCCAAAATAGCGTACGCCAAAAAGTCAGATTTATAAAACCGTGCGTACGCACACCTGTAAGCAATGTTCCCTTTATAAATCAGAGATTACCTACAAGTGTGCGTACGTGGATCAGCCTCTTATCCCGCCTTGTACACGCCCATTTTTAAAGTCAATGCAAAGCACCTGTGAATGCTGATCAGCATATGAATGACACTGGCAGTTGTTACACCGAATCATGATGACTGGGGGAGAAAAAGCAAAAAAACTTCTCAGATGTTCAGGAATTGCTGCAAATTGAATTATAATTTTGGCCTTCAATTTTTACTTAAATCATTCTATATTTGTACCGAATAACACATGCTACTAACAACTCACATATATGTTTTCTTAGTAACTAAGAGAACACATATGTAAGTTGTTGATCACAACAACAAAAAAATCTATCTGTAACCTTATTTTAGAAAACGTTTATCTGAAAAGTGTTTCAACTGTCCCGGCCCTCCCCTACAGATGCCTATTAATACGCTGTTGCAGGAAGAATTTTTTTTTAATAACTGGACATCAGCCATGTTATTTTGATGGTGGTTAAGTCTAGATTGATCATGCTTGTGACGCTCTGGTGTAACTTTTGGGAAATGTTTGGATCAGATCAGCTGTGCAGGTGACTGCGCTATACTTAAGATTTATGAAACACACTAGTACAATACGCTTGGCATAACATTAGAAAACCTTGGACTACCATCTTATTCCATCCCAAAGGAGAAAGTTCACCCGCCAACTTCAAGCAACAACAAAGACCATTTCTGGTGCCTGTTTTGTCAGCAAGCCAACTCAAGCTAACGTTAGCTTTGTAGAGATCGTAGTATTTTTTTTTTTAATGGATTGATTTAGATGCTTTTAGCTTATGTCCGCGAACTTCAAACATCAGAGACAATTTCCTGTCCCTGTTAGTCAGCTAGTCAATTGAGCTAGCATTAGTGTGGTATCCATATTGTACATTATAGCTTACCTGTGTTTCCTTCTATAGGTAATAAGCTGTTAACTTAAAGCGGGGGGAGATGTGGTATCCTAACTGTAATATTAAGTTACAATAATGCTTATCTGTAAACTATGTCATTTACTTACCTATGAAGAATAATAGTTGATTTCCTTATCCTGTTTCTGAAGTTAGCGGTGAAGGGATGTTCCAGAAGGAGGCGCTACTACATTGAGTTCTGAATCAGAGTATGTTCCGCTGACCGGACCGTTGACTCTAGCTAAGGTAGAACAAAGAAGTCGTTGCTAGCGAGAGACGTGTAAGTAACAAAGTAACTTGTAAAGATGTCATGCCTGTCCGTTTGTATTAAATTTGCAAACGTATTTGGATGTTGTGGACATTCAGTTCTTCCTTAGAAGATACAACAGTTAGCTTTGCAGAGATCGTGGGATATCCCAAACTCGATAAATCCTGCACATATTGACTGCTTAGCTAGCTCAATCTTGTTACAACAAAGATATCTGCTGCAAAAAAAATAATTTCTCACATGTTGTCAATGCTATTTTTAGCATAGTACCTAGTCCCCAGCACAGCTGATCTGATCCAAGCATTTTCAATAAGTTACTCCAGAGAGATGTAACAAATGTAGGTGTTGATGAATCCAGATCAATCATTTTATATCAATATGTCGGAGAGGTTCTGTGTGTTCCAGTGTGGTTCCTGATTTATTTTCATGAATGCAAATGTTTGATTTAAAAAGGTACAATATGTAACATTTCTGCATTAAAATGTCTAAAAACGACCATACCTATGTTATATATTTTTTGGAGTTGTGTAGTTACACTCTCCCAAATGTTTCCACCAAACTTCAAACCCAGAGAAATCTGTTATTTTATTTTCAGACACGGCACGTTTCCTTTCCTTCCTAGTTGCCTGTCAGTGGCGTCATATAACCTTTCACCCTCTAGTTACTCGCAACTTCCTTCAAAACACGGCACCAAAGAATTTCCATAGACAGTATATAAAAGAATTTCTAATATAGGAAGAAGTTCCACTCCCTTGTTACTTCCGGGTTCTGAGTTCCACTAGATGGCGCTCACAGGCGAGTGCAGAATGAATGGGACTCTATGGAGGTATACCCCTAAAAACCCACTTTTCTCAGGATATGATTTTTTGTCTAGTAATTTGAATGTTGCATTCGAAAGGGGAGGCAAACAAAATACATACTGCTGGGTGTTAGATTTTTTTTAAAGTCGCTTTTTTGTTCTAAAAAGCCCTTTTTAAAATGTAAATGACGTCATACACATATACGGCCAGAGATACTGCTTTATGGCAAGCTCTGAGTCGCTTCCTTTTTTCTCTCGAGGCATCGACAACACAGCTAACAGGTAAGGCTCTCCCTGTCAATACACATGCTAGAAAGAGGTTTGCTAATGTTTTAACGACCACGCCGAAATATTCACTCTGACATTCTGGCTCCGCTTCGGATGCCGTCAAGCGGGATCTCCGATCGTAATCAGTCCTTCACTGACCAATCAGCATTCATTAGCAGAATGCTAGCGTGGTATGGGCAACAACTCATCCTGTAAGAAATCGAAAGGGCATAAGTACTCGTTTATTCAACTTTTGACCTATAATCCATGTTGAACTTGCAAAAACTACAATCAAATCTGAGATTTCTCAACGACAATCAGGCGAAAGAGACAAATTTAGCCGTCTAGCTCCATAGGGTCCCATTCATTTTGCACTCGCCTGCGATCACCCCAGTGGACCTCTGGTGGAACTGCAACCAAAGCAGGTACAATGGGGCTGAATGGGGAGTGGAACGGCTTTCCGTAGACAGGCTTTGACGGCACCCAGATGATACGTTTGAGCGTAATTGTAAATCATACAATGTCACAGAAATACTCCTAACCATAATACTGCTTTTTCTGCCACGCAGCATCATTTTGTGATTGATAACATGCCACTTTGCAACACAGTAATACAGCAGAGATCTTATTTATTGATACATATCAATATCGATCCAGTTTAACCTACAATGTGTTGGTTGACAAGTAGCTAACATTAATGCTAGCTAGCTAATGCTTGGTGCATAACATTATAGGGTTACCACATCGTTCAACATGCTCATGAAGTTATTGGTAGCATGATTGTTTTCACCACAGATAAAAGCAGCGGTGGGCTAACCCACGAATGAGTTTACCAGTAATGTTAATGTTATCTGTATAGATAAGATGACTAATCTAATGCTAATTTAGCCAGCTAGCACCCCGGTCTGTCTGCCTGGGATTAGAGCTGACAACACAGCCGGGACATGTAGCAATAGCCAGTTACCGTTAGCCAATAGCCAGCCACCATTACAGCAATCCATACAGTTTAAATACTATACAGTACTTAACTCCGGTGCCGGGTGCTTACGATGCTAACGGTAGTTTAATGAAGCGTCGGGAAACAGCCCAATAACACAAAACGTTTCGGGAACGTTAGATAACGTTAGTTTTTGGTTATCTAAAGGTTAGTTCGAACCAAACCAAAAACTAACGTTGAGGTAACGTTTCCTCATGGTTATAACGTTCCCGAAACGTTAGGGAAACCAACCAACTCAAACGTTATCCTGTGGTTGCGCTGTAACCTCCACACAACGTTACCGTTTAGTTGTTTTTGGTTGTTTTTGGTTGTTCTGAGTGCGATTTGAAAATGTTTATTCAAACCAGCTCAAAATGATTGGTCTTATAAAATGTAGCTAAGTAAGATAAACAGCATAGCAAGAAAATATATGTATGTTTAGGCTGATATCAATTTAGCTAAAAAACAATAGTTTTGTGGGGTTTTTTATGGACTGTTATCTCGTTATCACAACTTATTAATTCGTTATCTATAACAAAGTTTTCTTTTCTCGAGATTTTTTTTTTTGTTTTCTCAAGATTTTTTTTTTATGGATTTTGTTTTTTGCCTAAGACACCCTTCCATTTAACCCGGGGAATGTGCTCCATGGGTGGATAGAGGTCTGCCGTTTCTCCCTTCTCTTCTCCAGGTTAAATTGAACGCTGTTTTAGTGGGATTTTTCCCGAGTATTTGACCGGAGAAGAGGAGGAAGAAACGGCAGACCTATCCGCTCATGGAGCCTTTTGCTCGGGGATGTCGTGGGATTTTTTTCCAAGTATTTGACCGGAGAAGTAGAGGGAGAAACGGCAGATTTCTATCCGCTTATGGAGCCACATTCCCCGGGTTAAATGGAAGGGTGTCTTAGGCAAAAAAAAAAAAAAAAAAAATCATAAAAAAAAAATCTTGAGAAAACAAAAAAAAGAAATTTCGAGAAAACAAAAACAAAATCTCGAGAAAACAAACTTTGTTAGGGTTAAAACAACAGTCTATCTTACAACGATTTTCACAACTATGAAAATTCACCTCTTCATTTCACTTCTAACAGGCTCGGTTCAGTGTACAAAGCCAACCGTTACACCCCCGCGCCAGTAGGGGGAAGGCTGTCTGCTTTCAGGTGACCGAAGGTCTGTCCTAACTTCCGTATGTACATCGGCGAATAGTGCACGCCACGCGAGCGGCACACCGTTCTCTAGCTCCGTTCGTTTTGGTCCCAAATTCTAACTAAAATACTGCCATTGACTAAAACATATGCTGACTACACCTCACCGGCGGTGTTATAACGCAAGGTAGGACAAAGATGCCAAGAAAGACATTGTCGACCGTCAACAGACTGTCCTCCGCTCAAGACTGCTAGGCTAGCAGTGCTAGCCCGAATGCTAACGCGGGAAACAGCTAGCTAGCTAGCCTATGGATACATCAACGTTGGCGACAGAGACTGAACTTTCCCTCGGTGATGTTTTAGACGACATAAGGAACATGGACAACAAGGTGAGAGATTTTGGTAAACAACTTTAAGAAAGCTCTGACATGGGTGCCAGCATTATACAGCGAGTCGAGCTGAACTCAGTTGGACTCACTGAATGCACGTTCAAATTGGAGGCTGCAGCTAATTCACCATGTGTTCTATTAATACATCCATGGTATTATTATCTTATGATACATCCGATGGATGAATGTAGCTACAGCTACATACATTCATCCCTCGGATGTATCATAATGCTGTAAAGCCTTTTACATGGACGCAACGTCATTAGCGCTTCCCCATACTGCCGGGGGCTCAAGCTAAATAATGGAGCTAGGTAGCTAGCTAACGTAGCTAATATCTTATGTGTCCCTAAGAGCCGATGTGGGTTTAGAGTTTAACACTTATCTTACGATACATCTGAGGGCTGTATGCTGTAAAGCCTGTAACGTGGATAAGAGATAAAGCCATGGATGTTTTAAGAGAAGCTCTGTTCACGAAACTGCAGGTTAACTAGCACGACATAATGATTACACCTACGTGAACATTATTTACACAATTAAAATATTATTTTGCAATCAGTACAAACTGTATGGTCTTTTATTTCAGATGAATCCGTTCCACAAGGAAGAAAGCATTCCAGGACGGAGCGTGTGTCTGGAAGCCCTGTCTGTAAGTTTACATTTATGCATGCATTTAAGAAACAGTCATATTTCCTACCATGAAACTACTGACTTTCAATCTGGTGCATATCACGTTACTGTTCTGATGATTTGTTTAGTTTTTAGAGATTGTCTAATGTATCAGCATAGGTTAATCTTTTGCAATTGCATGTACAAGAAACCTACCATAAATGACCTGACCAATATTTACATCTACTTTATTTTTAGATGAGTCAACACCACACAGGGAACCTGCTGGTAGCCCAGAGTTGGGGGGGTCTATTGTAACACAAGCTCGGCCTGCCACTTCATCTTGGGACCCAGTTGAAGGTGCAGTTGCTTTGAATTTTCCATTTCCAATTAATACAATTTCATGACAAGGACCTTGAGAGTAACTCAACGGTTTTGTTGTTGTAAACAGGATAACTCATCACACAGAGGGAGATGGCTCAGCCATGGAGACGGAAATGAGAGGTAAGAAGACTCACTTAAGTTGTTTATATCAGTATAAGTATATCATGTATAACAACTAAAGCCATACATTTTTCCATAGCCATGAGGACATCATTACCCGCATGGCACAACGAATGGACACATGAGGAAAAGATGGATGAGCTGCTGATGCCCTTAAGGAGCTCCCAGTCCCCTCCCTCTGCTCCAGTCGATGACATGTTGCTGTCGCCCTGCTCAACAGTCACCGAGCTGCAGGAGTCTCAGTCAACAGGAGAGGAGGAACAAAATGGTATTTAAGTGCCCTAAGATCAACACTATATAATTGCATAACTTCAAATATCATAACTGAACTGACTTATCTTACAAAATGAGATTGTACAAGCTCCCCACTTTGTTCCACATGTATAATTTGTATTTCTATATGTTTTTCGAAAGCAACTTTTCCTGGCAACGCTTGGAGGTCCGACCTCAGGCTCTACAGTCCAGCGTATGCTACGGCGAGTGGCAACCAACGATGTGCTGAAGCAGTATAGCCTGCGGGGAAGAAAGGCAAAGAAGGCCTTCCATGACCTGGCAATCTGCAGGGTTATAACAGGCATGTGCTATTTTATTGTTCACATCAGTATTATGCTTAGCTTGGCTGATAAGAGGTTTTAATTTGACTTGTAACTTTGCTTCATTTTGACTTCTACTCTAGCGGCCTCACAGAAGAGCTTCCCCACGCTGACTGCAGCAGGAGTGGAGGAGTTGATCGGGCTAGCACTAAAGTTTGCCCCACACAGACGGTAAATTGAAATTCTTCTATATGATGTGAAAAACAGAGTTGTTAGTAAGGCAATTAGTCTTGCTTTTGTCAATGTGTTGATTCTTGGTATGACATCAAACTTTTGTTTCTTTCTTTTTAGGCCAGCTGAGAGGGACTAGCCATGGAGCCCAATTTTTGTTGCATCATTGTATTTTTTGTATAGATATATTTTTTTTTTTACATTTGCACTACATTTGCACACTACATCCCACTCCATTTTGTATTTGTATTTTTTGCTTATTTAACTTTTTCCAGGCCTGTTTATATTGTGTTGTATTTTTAATTTTATATTAAAGTTTTAAATCCGATCAAGTTTGCCTGTTCATTCATTCCTGCCAATATATAATAATTCATTCCTGCTCATGCACACAGTTATGTAAGGTTGCAACCTTAGGGGGACGTTAGAGGAAAGTTATCTAAAGGTTACAACGTTAGGGGAACGTTAGGGTAACGTTATCTAAAGGTTACAACGTTAGGGTAACGTTATCTAAAGGTTACAACGTTAGGCGAACGTTACGGCAACGTTATCTAAACAACGTTAGGGGAACGTTATCTAAAGGTTACAACGTTAGGGGAACGTTGGAGGAACGTTATCTAAAGGT
Organism: Gymnocephalus cernua; assembly: GCA_023631565.1. Classification (NCBI taxonomy): domain Eukaryota; kingdom Metazoa; phylum Chordata; class Actinopteri; order Perciformes; family Percidae; genus Gymnocephalus; species Gymnocephalus cernua. The sequence goes on along the minus strand of CM042437.1, from coordinate 30,337,706 downwards.
TACAACGTTCGGGGAACGTTAGAAGAACGTTATCTAAAGGTTACAACGTTAGGCGAACGTTAGAGGAACGTTATCTGAAGGTTACAACGTTAGGGGAACGTTAGAGGAACGTTATCTAAAGGTTACAACGTTAGGGGAACGTTCATGGAACGTTCATGGAACGTTCAGAGAACGTTCGACCAAACCAAAAACTAACGTTTCCAAAACGTTAACAAAACTTGCCGTTTGGACCAAAAACTAACCACAGACTAACCAAAAACTAACGTTTCCGCAACCAAAAACAAACGTTACCAAAACGTTTTGGGAACCAAAAATTGTTAGCTGGGAGACCATATCAGACCCAGATCCGAGTCGCAACAGCGGCCATCCATAGATAATGTTAGCTGCATCTCCATTGGCGCGAGCTACCGGTGTTTGTGCCGAAAATCTCCTCCCTGCCGAATTTCTCACCGCTTCGCGTTTAGCTGTCTTTACAGTTAGCTAAATTAACCCGACAAGCACCAAAACGAATAGTTAAGATTAAAGAAAAGTGAAGGGGGAGATCGTTCCGGGCAGCTTGGAGATGTTCTGCTGCTCCTCGCCAGAGATTCCCCCGGCAATCCCCACCCACACCTGTCTCTCAGGCTCGTTGAGTAGCTAGCTAGCGTTACAACAAACCCCGTCCCACCCCGGTGTTGAAACCATCCAAAAGATGACAGTGACATGTGAAATATATTGTGATGGTCACTGTGTTTTAGCTGCTGGCTAATGTTAGCTTGCTGGCTCACTAGCTAGCTAGCTACCTGGTCAGCTACCAATACAGATCGAATCAAGAAAAACTTAATTATGTTGGAGAAAATGCAGCTATGTTATTAGAATGACATGAATAAACGTTACTAAACGTAAAGTGAATAAATTTGAATGGGTAGCTAAACTTGTCTGTGAACAGATGCATTCTAATCAGCGAGTTGTTTAACATTAAAAAGTACAACTCCCATAATTCCACGCAATTTACCAACGTCATCAAAAGTCTGTGTTTACAATCCATTGTTTTGGTTGAGAGACCCCTAGCGGCGGAAAGTTACATATTGTACGTTTAACTCTGTAATGTTAACCAACTGTTAGTCCTTTAACTTTAACAACTCGCTAGCATGACCAATCTAGACTTAACCACCATCAAAATAACACGGTTGATGTCCTGCTATCAAATATCACACATATAATTTTTTTTCTTCAATTGTCATCCATCCGTCTTTCTGTTTCATTTCAGACTGATCTCATGAAATGGCATATGTATGACACGCCAATTCGTATGCCATTATTGGCGTGTTATCAAGACGCATACTCACTTTTTAGCGTGTTTATCAACGCCGTTTGGTCTCCATTGACTTGCATAACCTTGCGATTGTGTGTGAATTTACGTCGTAGCGAGTAGTATGAAAGGGCGAAAAATCTGTGTCACGTTTCCTTGTGTCCCGCATGTCATGTTTCCTAAACTCAACCGTCGCTTTCTTCTTTTACTAAACCCAACCCACGTGTCACGTTTCCTAAACTGAACCGTCGCTTTCTTCTTTTACTAAATCCAACTCCATTGTTCTTTTCCTAAACCCAACCGGTTCTTCTTTTCCTAAACCCAACCTGCGTGTCACGTTTCCTAAACCCAACTGTAGCTTTCTTCTCGCGATAACACTCGTGTGTATGTTTTAAGTGACGTCATGATGTCATGTTGCTATTTTAATGTACACACTGCCATCAACATGACATCATGACTTCGCGTAAGCATACACGGGCACTTTCTTTAGCTAAGTGGCATGTTATCTGTACGCATTTTGAGCTATGCACGTATATATCTACGCTGTATACAGCGGACGTAAACATACACGCGGCGTGTTATCACCACCTGGCGTGCTATTGTCACTTGGCGTGTTATCGCCACTTGGCGTGTTATGGCGAAAAGAAAGCTACGGTTGGGTTTAGGAAACGTGACATGTGGGTTGGGTTTAGGAAAAGAACAACCGGTTGGGTTTAGGAAAAGAACAACAGGGTTGGGTTTAGTAAAAGAAGAAAGCGACGGTTGAGTTTAGGAAACGTGACATGCAGGACACAAAGGAAACGTGACACGTGGGACACGATCCCCGGTCTCCTTACGCGGATTTTCGCCCTTTCATACTACTCGCTACGACGTAAATTCATACACAATCGCAAGGTAATGTAAGTCAATGGAGGCCAAACGGCGTTGATAAACACGCTAAAAAGCGAGTATGCGTCTTGATAACACACAAATACTGGCATACGAATCGGTGTGTCATACATACGCCATTTCATGAGATCAGTCTGAAAATAGCTTGTTCAGACTGATTACATGTTGTATTGGTTTCAGGCATGCTCAGTAGCTTTATTATTAATAATTTCCATACATGTATACTTGAGAGCATGTTATTTTTTGTTATTCTCGACTATGACATAGCTCTGTGCCAGTTGCTCCTCCTCTCCTTTGCCTGTTTCTGCTCTCACAGTATCTTCTCCTTCCCGCTGCCCTGGGCTGCCTCCTCCTTTACAACTCTGGCAATCTGCTTTGCTGACGGTCAGCAGTGAGTGGTGACACACAGTGGGCTGCTTCTCAGAGTGAGCATGGCTCAGTGCTGGACCTGTCTTCATCACTGGCTTCCTGAGGTTCTGCTCCTCTGCCTCTCCCTCTGTGCTTGCCTTTCTCTCTTTTTTCCTTGTATCTCTATTTGTGTTTTGCTCTTCTCTCTTGTTTTCTTCTTTGCTCTTCACTTCCTCTTTGGTCTCCTGCACATAGGGCTGGCCCATCCTCTCTGCCAGCTTTCTCAGATCCTGCTCCTCGTCCACAGAGCTCAGAGAGGGAAGCTTTGAGCTGTCTGGTCTCTTATTTTGTTGGTCTGTGAAAATCAGAGTTTCACAATAATACTGCAGGTGAATTTTCAGTACAGCTAGTAACACAACCTTAGTTTTCTAAGGCAAAGAACATCCGAAAAGTAAAAGATGTCCTTCATTCAAAGTGCATAAAGGGAAAGTTGTCTTCTAGAAAGTTAGAAAGAGAATCAGTTATATAACAACATAATGAAAATTAGTGGGCAAGGTAATAATAGACGGACATGTTGCCATAAAGTGTGTGCTGTGATATCTATAATTTTTTATCCATTAACAGTTACATTATTATAAAATTACATATACTGTTATAGAGGGTTTTGCCGACCAATAAAATGGCCTCCTTATTTAGAAGACTATGAGAAAATGACCCTACTTCTCAGTTGATTTATTACCTCAGTAAACACTTTCATAATGAGTTCATGGTCTCAATCGCTACTTTCCAGTCTTCATCAATACAGCATAATGTTCATTAAGTATTTTAAAATAGACGATAAAGCAGGAGATGCTTTAGAGCGTGGCTTTACACAGACCACCGACAAGGACAAAAGCTTAGCAATGCTAACCATGGCAGTGTGCACATTAAAATAGCAACATGCCATCATGACTTTGTGTAAACATACACGCCCACTTTCTTAAGCCAAGTGGCGTATTATCTGTACGCATTTTGAGCTATCCGTGTGTATGTTACGTCCGCTGTATACAGCGGGCGTAAACATACATGCCACTTGGCGTGTTATCAGAAGAAGAAAGAACAACGCTGGTGGGTTTAGTAAAAGAAGAAAGCAATGGTTGAGTTTAGGAAACGTAAAGCGCGGGACACAAAGGAAACGTGACACGTGGGACACGATCCCCGGTCTCCTTGGTGAAAGTCCTGTGTTTTACCCATCCACCACCCCGACCAACATCCCTACGCGGATTTTCGCCCTTTCATACTACTCGCTACGACGTAAATTCACACACAATCGCAAGGTAATGTAAATCAATGGAGGCCAAACAGCGTTGATAAACACGCTAAAAAGCGAGTATGCGTCTTGATAACATGCCAATAATGGCATACGAATTGGCGTGTCATACATACGCCATTTCATGAGATCAGTCTGAAAATAGCTTGTTCAGCGTTCTGCTAACCAAGCTAGCTAGCTACGGCTATTGTTAGCTGGTAACTTTTGGGAACGTGCAGATTTCGGGTGTACTGCTATACATGCAGATGAAAGGCGGCAATACCCGAAGGTCTGTGTTTACCCACTGGTAAATCTCCACTGGATGACTTGCTTCAGTTGAAAAATGTCAACTTGTGCAACTTTCCCTCTTTAGTGTTTAGCTTATCACAGCGCTATTGCAACTACAAACAACACTCATCACATCATCCTACCCAGCTCCACCTTCTCGTAAAAAATCTTCACATCCAGTTGCAAAAAACCAAGATGGCAATGCCTGTATCGCCAAATTCGAGGCCTCAAAAACAGCAGTCCACAATGTAATGGGTGATGTCACGGATGCTACATCTACTATTTTGTGTGTGTGTGTTACCTGCTACAGTCTGCTGCTGTGTCCAGGCAGGAGGTTCTGCTGTGGGCTGAGGCTCTCCAGGCTTCAGGCTCTGCTCTGCTTTGGATCCAGCTCTCGGTGGGATGTGCAGGGAAATTTCCTGAGGACCACTGAGCTCACAATCAACTCTGTTTCCATCAGTTTTACTGATGCTGCTGCTGCTAATGGTGTCTTCTAGGCTGGTGGTCCCACCACTGCCTCTGCCATCGTCACCAAACACTCCATCATTTTTACTACAGATAGTTTTTGCAGCAGTAGCTTTGGTGCCTTTAATACAATCTCTTTCGGGGAGCTCAGTAGCTTTACTGTCATCACTGTAATTATTAGTGCTGGTAGTATGAGCATCTTTACTGCTGCTCTTGCTACTGTTTGCTCGTTGAGATTCATCCAATTGCACAGGGCGGCCCCTGAAGACCAGGTCAGGGTAGGTCATCTGCATCTCCATAATGGACTGGTCTACGCTGATAAGATGGCAGTGTCGAGGCTTGGGCTGTGGTTTCACTGCAAGTCTGGTGTCCAAATCCTGATGTACCTGGAGAAATAAAAGTATTACAGCAATACTGTGACCCAACAGTGTGCTTACAGTGGTCCAAATCATAGTTGGACCAAAGCAGGTTACCTTCAATTTGTAGATGCTGTCATGCCAACAAATAATTTTTTTACACAACTCAAGTCAAGTTTTTAATGTGAAATATGCTACTTAAAAAAAAAGATTAGTTTTTATTTGTATTTATAACAAAACATACAGCTCACAGCATGAAAACATCCCCTCCCCCCTGAACCCCCAACTCATCATCACAACTAACTTAGACAAAATTAAAGCTATAGTGCGTAGTTTCTGTCTCCCCCATGAGGAATTTTAAGTTCTGATAACAACACAGTCATTGCGTCCACCTGACGCAAGCCTTCCGTGATGGCGTGCAACCCCCACCCATCCTCCACGCAGTTACTTGTAACCAAGGAGGACACAGAGGATTAAAAAAACATGATGAACTCTTCAGAAGAGGTAATAATCTTCACTTGAGTTTCTGCGTGCGAAAGTCGCCCTTTTCTAAACATAGCCATACTGAGAAATAGAGAGAAAATTTTGTGGAACTGATAGTTCGCTAAAGAGGGAAAGTTGCCAATTTTCAGCCATTCTGAAAGTGGAATTTGGAGCTTTACCAACAGGTAAATGTGGACCAGAAATCTGTACGTTACCAGCTATTTGAACCTAGACCTAAAATTAGGGATGGGGCCGATCCGATCCAGTATCAGTATCGGGACCGATACCAGCGTTAATTCAGGTATCGGATTTTCCCGATCCAACCTGCGGAGATAACGTTGTCTGCTGAAATGTCTCCAAAAGTGATTCCTGCCGGCTGGTCTGCTGGTTGGCTGGCTGGCTGCAAACTGTGGAATAGATTTCCTGAACGGCGGCGCGGCTCAATGAGACACAGATATATGAGACACGCCCCCGCTCAGGAAGTCCATTCCGCAGTTTGCAGCCAGCTAGCAGGATAATAGCATGAGCAGCATTGTGGCTAGCTCGATGCTATCCTGTGTGTCCGCTGTTTAGAAATACTTCACAGTGGAAACACCGCAGAGCAAGACAGCAAAATGCAAAAACAAAACAGGACTTTCACAACCGTCTGTCCCGGTGTTGTCGCCGGCTTTTGGCGTTTCATTTCCCCGTTGTTGCGTCCCCCAGAGACCCCGGATCGTACGTGTCCCGGCGGCCGCTGTTTCAGCCGTGAAAACAGAGGTGTGTGTGTGTGTGTGTAACTAAGTGTGTGTGTAAGATGTTTACAGTTATTGCACTTTTCTTATATTTCAAATATTTTACATTTTAAAACGTTGATTTGTTGATGCTACAAGAGCCAGTGTGCTTGATTTGCGCTGTTCACACACTGTTTTATTGATAGTGTGTATGTGTGTGTGTGTGTGTGTGTCTTTGTGTGTAAGATTTTTACACTTGTACTTTTCTTATATTTCAAGACTCAAGTATTTGACATTTTGGGAATGTAATAAATATTGACATGACAATCAATTTGAAACCCTTACAGTTACATATCTGTTTTCAGAATGAGATTTTTCCTGTTTTTTCTGACCTTATACCTCAAGTTGCCTTTTGGGACCTACATGCTACGTACATATCATACTTGCCCATTGAGAGGAGTTTATTTCAGCATCATATAAAACAATAACAATAATGAATAAAACAAACAACAATAATGATAATAATAAAATTAAAGCAAACAGCTCTGGTATCGGAATAGTATCGGTATCGGCCGATATCCAAATTCAGGTATCGGGATCGGATCGGAAGTGAAAAAATGTGGATCGGTGCATCCCTACCTAAAATCTTGTAGGCCCCCACACCGCTTAACACCACAGGGGGATCTAACCTTAAAGGTCCAATATGTAATACTGACAGCTAGTGTTTAAAATAGTTACTGCAGTACAAAGACTCGAAGTTCACGTTGGTTGCCAGGCTAAGACCGGAGCATCCAACAATGTTGCTAGACGCTTGTCTCACATAACCAGACATTACTCCACAGCACAGCGGAGTAGCTAACGATAGATGCTGGCTATATTGACAGACATAAAAGCCTGTGCTCACACGGAGCTCTGTACCCAACTGACATACACACTTTTTCGGCTTAGAATTAGCTACAGTAGGAACCGCTAAAAATACAACGAAATTCGGCGTCCTCGCAAACAGACACACTTCCTCGGCTTAGAATTATGATAAGAACCGCTAAAAACACCACTGCCTTGCACTCCTTTTCCACCCGACTGAAATACACACTTTACTAGCCTTAGAATTACACAATCGCTAAACACACTGCAAACTCAAGTTTCTCTCTTTCCGACTTAGCTTGGCTTAACTTAACTTAAGCTTAGCTTGGCTCCAAATAACTCACCGTTGTCGGCTAGCTACGGCCGCTGAACAGGCTAAACGGTGTAAACAGCAGTGGCCCGCCTGCCTGGTCCTCCGGTAGCGTTAGCAATTAGCAGGGTTAGCATGGTGGCGTTAGCCAGGACCAGTCGGAATCACTTTACTGGCTGTCTCAGTTATTTTTGCGAGTAACCAACGTGGCTACTCTAGCTATACAATTCAATGGAAGTAGCTACACGAATGTTGAAATGACACAAAGTGCTCGTCCCTAGTAGCTGTGATAAATTAGCCTGAAGCTAATGCTTACCTGTACAGGAGGAAATTAGCCAACTCAGCGTCCTTTTGGGCTGTAAACTGTCTCCATCTTTCAAATACATCTCCAATATTAACCTGGGGTTTGTTACGTCTCTGGTCAAGCAACTGTTAGAAACATGCTGTTTTTTAATGTTGGGTATAATTTATCTCTGTTGATCCCATTCATTTGTTTGGTGCATTCATGGCTGTACTAACGTTACAGATGTAGCGCGCTGGTTTACGTGTTTACAGTTATATCTGGCAACCCGGCCTGGCTGTCAAACTGGGCAGTTGATAACAACACACAAACCAAAACATAAATTCCGTCACGGATCGTAAATTTCAAAAAGAAAAAATACTGACTTTAGCATTGTTGTCAGAAAAGATAGTATTTCAGCTTAACATGTTTCCTTAATATCTGATGAGGCATTGGTGTCATTTTTGGATTTATTACAGTACACATATTACATATTGGACCTTTAAAGCAAAGGGCTTTTTTGACAGTATTACAATAGTTTATTACAATAATGTATCTTTATCTAGTTGTATTTCCTTGTACAATACATACAAAATGGTATTATGAAAGTCTGACATAGAAAACCCAAGTTGTCTGTGTTACTGTGTGTGCACGTGCACATGCATCTGTATGTGTGTTTACTTGACTGTGCATACATGGGTAGGGACCGTAACAAAAACCTTTTGCACCAGGGTCCATCATTACTAGCTGATTCCACTGTTTTGTACATCTTTATACTGTGTGAATGCAACTAGCAGTGTTTGATAAATTTGGTAAATGATAGATGAAATTTTATCAAATTTGAAAACAACCAAACAACCAATCACACATGCTGTGCATTTAAAGACAATGTTGATCTCAAAAACACGTTAGATGTTACTGATAGCACTTTAAATACAATAATTTATTAATGTATTCCATTATTTAGTTTTAAAGGTGCAATATGTAATACTGACAGCCAGTGTTTAAAATAGTTACTGCAGTACAAATTCAAAATATTGGAGAGAGTTGTCTCCCCTGCCCCCTCCTCCCCAGACGAAGTTCACAGAGGTTGCCAGGCTGAGACCGCAGCACCCAACAATGTTGCTAGATGCTTGTCTCACATAGCCAGACATTACTTCACAGCACAGCGGAGTAGCTAACGTTAGATGCTGGCTATACTGACAATCATAAAAGCCTGTGCTCACACGGAGCTCTGTACCCGACTGACAGACACACTTTTTCGTCTTAGAAGTACGGTAGAAACCGCTAAAAACATAACCTCATCGTCCTCTGCATCCGAAGGACACACTTTATTGGCTTAGAATTACGGAAACAATCGCTAAACACACTGCAAACTCACGGTCCTATCTTCCCGATTTACAGCCTCCCTCTCTTGGCTTAAAATAACTCACCGTTGTCGGCTATGGCCACTGAACAGGCTACACGTTGTAAACAGCCGTGGCTGCTTGCCGGTGCCATGTCATTTCTCCGACGCTCCATTGTTCCGACCTCTCAATAACCCGAAAAATTCCCTTTGGTCCTACAGCCCACTAGTCCGACATCCACCAGCAATATTACGAATCCCACTATGGCAACGCCAAGACCCGCCCTTCAATACCATTTATTGGCCAGGCGTCCATGCTTACGCAAGGTAACGTAACCCCATTTGTACAGGTCCTATGCCCTGACCAATTGGCTATACTAACCTTAACCACTCAAGGTCAAATGCCTAACCCCAACCAATCGAGCTGCTTCATAGGGCGGGTCTTGGCGTGGCCATAGTGGGGGACGTCGGACTAATGGGCTGTAGGACCAAAGGGAATTTTTCAGGGTTATTGATAGGTTGGAAAAATGGAGCGTCAGAGAAATGGGCAGTCCCCTGCTGGCCTGGTCCTCCGGTAATGTTAGCAGTTAGCAGGGTTAGCATGGCGGCGTTAGCCAGGACCAGTCGAATCCCTTTACTGGCTGTGTTTCAATTGTTTTTGCGAGTAACCAACTCGGGTACTCTAGCTATATAATTCAATGTGAGTACATAAATGTTGAAATTACATAAAATGCCCGTCCTTTGTAGCCATGATAAATTAGCCTGAAGCTAATGCTTACCTGTTCAGGAGGAAATTAGCCAACTCTGCGCCCTTTTGGGCTGTAAGCTGTGTCCATCTTTCAAATACATCTCCAATATTTACCCGATGTTTGTCAATCAACTGTTAGAAACATGCCAGTTTTTTTTCCGGGTATCTATCTCTGTTGATCCTGTTCGTTTGTTTACTGCTGTCATGGCTGTGCTAATATTACAGCTGTAGCGTGCTGGGTTTAGGTTTTTACAGGGTATATCTGGCAACCCGGCCTGGCTGTCAAACTGGGCAGTTGATAACAACACACAGACCAAAACACAAACAGAAATTCCGTCACAGAACGGAAATTTCAAAAAGAGAAAATACTGTACATTGTTGTCATAAAAGACAGTATTTCATTAATATCTGATGACGCTTGGGCTCATTTTGGGATTTATTACAGTAAATATATTACATATTGGACCTTTAAGATTATGAGTCAAATACTTTTGACAATTTTGGAAAATAATTTTAATATATTTGATATCTAAAGCATACACCTGAATCATAATGGATTTTCGAAGTGCTGTCAAATGATTAAAATATTTAATCGCATTAATGTCATAGTTAACTCACGATTAAATCGCAATTAATCGCACATTTTGTATCTATTCTAAATGTCCCTTGATTTCTTTTTGTCCCATTATATTTTCTCATTTTAATGCTCTTAACATGGAAAAGTGGATCAGCTTGCTTTGTGACAATGTTTTTTAATTGAAAACAACATTGGCATATACGTAGTGTTCAATTTAAAACTAACATTCACACTTGGAGCTAATAATCTTTCACATGTAACACTATTACCTTGATTTTCCATTGCAGATAGAATGCGAGGCGAGCGTGGCTGGTCGTCATAGCGACTATGGTTCATTTCCTGGTTCTCCTTCTCCATAAACAACGTAAAATCAAGGAGAGGTTTAACTTTTCCTGCTCCAGGTTTCCCACCGTGGTCAGAAAGAACAGGGGAGACACTTTGTTTCTCTCACTGACTGTAGAGTCACTACTCGCTCCAAAGCTAATCGCCGCGACGAGCCTACTAGCTACGCGGCTCACAAGCCCAAACAAGTGTGTGTGGCCGCGGCGGGCGTGTCTGTTTTGTTTCCGGTCTAGCTAGATCCGAAAGAACGTTAATCTTGCGATAAAAAAATGTATGGCGTTAAAATGGGTTTGCGTTAACGCCATTAATAACGCATTATACTGACAGCACTATGAGTAATATATTGAAAAATAGCTGCTCCATTACAGTTCTCATAGCAGGACGTTTTTATTGCTGATGTTGAAACATATGTTGAACACAGCATGAAACCAAACTGTTTTCCCACTGCTTTGCTGTCATTTTTTTTTTCTTTTTCTCCTCTTTCTCGACACAGTCAACCTGTCTTACCTCTTTTCTATCTTCCTTCTTCTCTTCCTTTTGGCCCATCATTGTCTTCTTGTCTGTGGGTTCCTGCAGTTTTGTAGGCCCCACTCTCCTCTGGAGGACCTCCAGCCACTCCTGCAGTGTAAGACCACAACTGTCACGTCAAAGCCATGAAATGAGATTGAGTTACTGTGACCTTTGACCCTGTCCTATGGCTACTATTCATTTGCATATACAGTAGGTGTTGGGTTAGAGAGCAGGGAGACACTCAGTATCACTATCATTTTGTTATTATCATATTCCATGGTAATAAGCCACACTCACACTATGTACTCTTTATTACTACATTATGTATTGTTCAAAGCAAAAACTCATTCAATATTATGAGCCAAATATATCCCTTTTCTGAAAGCTTGTCATAGCTTTACATGGATTCCGCTCATTGCAGCCAGAAAATATATCTTCCTTTGATTTTGTTTTATTTCAAGATTCTGGTTTTATCTCCTTATTATGCATGCTACTTTCTTTGTTTTTATCTCTTTAAAAACCACTGTGTATAGGTCCTGTCAAAGAATACGCCCATCAGGGCAAACTCGAAATTTGATTGGCTAAAGAATATGACAAAGTCAACAACATTGTCCCTTTTTGCTTAAATAGCAGAGGGATTCACTTGAAATTATGAAGGCCTCAGAGTAGATTTTTCACCTGGAGACAGCATAGGGAAAAGCTCTAATTTATGAAATGCACTAGAAGCTGCACAACAGAGGGAGAGAGTAGCAATGAAATGACGGTAATAGACTGGTGGGAACGGACTTTGTAAAATACATACCGTATTTTCCGGACTATAAGTCACACTCTTTTTCATAGTTTGGCTAGTCCTGCGACTTATAGTCAGGTGCGACTTATTTATCAAAATTAATTTGACATGAACCATGAGAAACAGTTTTTCAGTTGTTTTCAGTCAATGTTTTCAGGGGTAGGCTACAGGAGCACTGAGCAGCATAGAGCGCCCTCGCGGCTGTAGACGGTAATGTTTTCTCTTGGTTCTAAACAAATGTGACTTATAGTCCAGTGCGACTTACATATTTTTTTTCCTCGTCATGGCGCATTTTTGGACTGATGCGACTTATACTCAGGAGTAGAATGTTTAGAAAAGGTGTTGTTGAGATATGGAAAAGGTCATGAGGCTTCTGGGTATTCTATGCTTATGTCAACACCCGATTATCCTCCGATTTTCCTGGCTCCTCAAACATAACCCTCATATAGACTGGACTTCTGGGGTTGTTAAGGGGTGGGGAAATACCTGTGCCAACACCTGTTTTCGGTCCGGACCCGGAAAGGGATCTGGGAGTACTATTCCTGTGTCTACTCCTGCAAATGTGACTGTGGTTCCTGCTCCCCCTTCTGTGGACTCTGAGGCTTCTTCTGAGAAGGATTTTCCCGATCTCTCTTCCATTTCTTCCTGCTATCTGGATTTAAAGGAGGTGTTCAACAAGACTAAGGCTACTGCTCTACCTCCTCACAAACCCTACGACTGCTCCATTGCCTTGCTGCTTGGCTCTTCACCTCCCAAGGTGCAGCTCTACTCTCTCTCTCCTCCTGAAACTCAAGCCATGAAGGAATACATCGATTCGGCTCTGAAGGATAAGTTGCTTCGGTCGTGCATCGATTATTGTGGACTCAACGACATCACAGTGAAGAACAGGTACCCCCTCCCATTGATTTCCTCTGCTTTCGAACTGTTGCAGGGCGCTACCATCTTTACTGAATTAGACTTAAGAAATGCGTATCATATGGTAAGGATCAGGGAGGGAGACGAGTGGAAAATGGCATCCTAGTGGACATTACGAGTACTTGCTCATGCCCTTTGGTTTAACTAACGCTCCTGCTGTGTTCCGGGCATTGGACAATGATGTTCTCAGGGATATGTTAAATGTATCTGTGTTTGTCTACCTTGATGATATTTTGATCTTCTCCCATAACCGGAACGAGCATGTTCAGCATGTACTTGTTGTTCTTCAGAGGCTACTAACCCACAAACTGTTTGTTTAGGCAGATAAATTATGTTTCATGTTCCCAGGGTGTCCTTTCTGATTTATGCGGTGGCCGAGGGAGAAGTGAGCATGGATCCAGAGAAAGTCAAAGCGGTCAAGGATTGGCCTCTTCCCACCAACCGCAAAGAGGTTCAACGTTTTCTGGGGTTTGCTAATTTCTATAGAAAATTTGTCAGAAACTTCAGTTCTGTTGCTGCTCCATTACATGAACTCACCTCATCCAAGATTAGGTTTGAGTGGAATCCTCGGGCGAACTCAGCCTTCCAGGCTGTCAAGGAGCGTTTTGTGACGGCTCCAGTTCTGGTTTTACCTGACCCCGGTCGACAGTTCATGGTGGAGATAGATGCCTCCAATGTCGGCCTGGTTCTGGTCCACTCTCAATGCCTTCCCACGGATGGTAAGCTACATCCTTGTGCTTTTCTCTCCCATAAACTGTCCCCTGCAGAAAGAAATTACGATGTGGGTAACTGGGAGCTGCTGGCAATCAAGGTGGCGTTGGAAGAGTGGAGACACTGGTTGGAGGGGGCGGAGCACCTATTCTTGGTTTGGACGGACCACAAAAATCTGCCAAACGACTGAACTCTCGTCAAGCCAGGTGGGACCTGTTTTTCAACCGGTTACATTTTACCCTGTCATATCGTCCTGCTTCCAAGAATGTCAAACCCGATGCATTGTCTCAACTGTTTGACTCTGACTCCTTCCCCAAGTCCGAAGAAACCATCCCCCCAGTGTCCTGTGTTGTGGGTGCCGTCTCGTGGGAGGTTGAGGAGAGGGTTAAACAAGCTACTGTTGACCTACCTTTCCCGGTCGGCTGTCCGCCGAACCGCCTGTTTGTCCATCCTGAGCTTAGGTCACCGGTCATCCACTGGGCCCATTCTAGCTCTCTGTCCTGTCATCCGGGTGTCAAGAGAACTACCTTCATGGTTCAGCAGCGGTTCTGGTGGCCTGCTGTTGGAGAATCTGTGAAGGAGTACGTGGCTGCCTGCCCTGTGTGTGCGCCCAAAACAAATCTTCTCATCAGCCACCAGCGGGATTACTCCATCCTCTCCCTGTGCCGTCCTCGTCAGATACTGGGGGGAATACTACCATTCTGACTATTGTTGATAGATTTTCCAAGATGGTTCACTTTCTTCCTCTACCTAAACTCCCTTCCGCCAAGGAGATGTCGGAGGTTATGCTTCAGCATGTATTCAGGTTGCATGGACTTCCTAGAGATGTGGTGTCTGATCGGGGCCCCCAGTTCATCTCTCGTTTCTGGAAGGCATTCTGCAACCTTCTTGGAGCCACTGTGAGTTTGTCTTCTGGCTACCACCCCCAATCAAATGGCCAGACTGAGCGGCTCAACTAGGAGTTGGAGGTGGGCATTCGTTGCCTGTCTTCCAAGAATCCTACCAGTTGGAGCAAACAGCTAATTTGGGTGGAATACTATGGAGCTAGAAGAGTCTCAATAAAGATAAATGCACACACTACATTCACATATGCACACACAGGATTCATACATGCACACACATGATTCATAAATACACACACAGGATTCATACATGCACACACATGATTCATAAATACACACACAGGATACACAAATGTGCACAAAATTCACAAACACAAACACAAAATTTAAAAAGCACAGAAGATTCACAAATGCACACGAAATTCACAAATGCACACATAATTCAGAAATGCAAACAAAATTTACAAATGCAACCAAGATTCAGAAATGCACAGGACAAGATTCAGAAATGTATTTCTGATGCACACACAAATATACCCTGATTTACAAACTGCTTGCGGTCTATGAACTTCCCTGTATTTGTGTGTGAATTTTGAGACTCCTCTGACGTGGCACGACTCACAAATGCATTTTTTAAACTGCAACCTGATTGATTGAATGATCTGCAACCAATCAGATATCTCCCTTGTTTTAGCCAATCACCCACGTGGGGTATTGTTTACTTATAAGCCAATCACATGAACGCGTTCACACAGCGCTATAGAGAGCCGAAGTCACGCCCTTCTACTTCCGGCTAATTGGACCTATCTTTCGAAAAAAATATGAACGAGGGTCAATGGAGAGATAATTATTTTTTGATCCCATTTGAATTGAGCCATGGATTAGAAATATGATGTTCGTCAATTTAAAAGATATTTTTTCAACCGAAGAAAGTCTCAGTTTATTATTAAACTGTTGAAGTATAAGACTGTGAAAATACGTAATTGCAAAAACTAAACACTTCATGGATGACGTCTTGCTGAAGCTACGATGTCTCTGTAGGTGTGTCTCAAATCGCGCACTTCCCTTAGTGCACTCAGGCAAGTGCACTTCGTACACTACGTACTTACTTGCATAGTGCGTAAAATTTGACGGGGAAGTGTTTTACGCAACCGTTAACGTACCGGTATGATGATATTCATACTTTTGCTCTTAATTCATTGTAAAAAAATAACCAAAAAAATGGCCATTTTGAGTTATTTTAGTAAATTTGGAGCAATTAAAATGGTGTCCAACTGACACATAACGTTAACATAGAAAATAGTCATATTATATGTGAAAAAGAGTTCTCTGCGCTTCTGTAATCCACAACAATCTGGTGCAACCAGGGCAGGACAAAACAGTGCAGAGAAAAAGAATTGCTGGTGCAGCACAGTCAAGGACTCTGAGGAAGATGTAACTTTACATCGAAACATTAGTCATTGTTATGCACCTTAAAAAATAAAAATAATATGAAATAAGTGCTGCACCAGGAATTCTTTTTCTCTAGTCATATTATATGTTTATATAAGGGTGTTTATTGCAATAACTATTAATTACAGTGACAATACAAGAGTGAAAGCAGAGGCAACCCAATTGACATTTAAATAGATCCTATTATTCTATTCATTTTTCATTTCATGTATGCTTGCTACAGTCATGCAACGCTAAAGATAACACATACCATTAAATACATTCAATAACATCTTATTTTAAAAAGACGATGCCATTGCTGGGCCTGTACTTTGATGGGGAAAGTGATATGAGGGTGGACTTCAGCCTGTCCAGGGGATCCTGTAACGGTACATCCTCAGCACGGCGTGTGACCATGGCTGGAGACCCGTCATCGAGGCCCTTGTCTTCCTCTTTTGGCTAGCCAGCGGTACCTCTTATCGTGGTTTAGCCAGAGCCTTTGCTATGCCCCGGGCCACTGTGCACCGTGCTGTCCACAAGACCAGCAGGGAAATCCTCTCTCTCCTTACCCAGGTCGTTCGCCTTCCAGCAGAGGACTTCCCTCAAGTTGGCAGCATTGTCGGCTGCCACGTCCGTGTCCCTAACGATTATATAAGTCAGATCAGGACAGAAACAGCACTGTTAATACGTTATAACATAGCATACATTAACATACTGTAACATTACTGCTAACGCTCGCAGCTTAGTGTATATTTACAAGATCACACATCTAACGCTAAAATCATCTACAATAAACAACAGTATACCACAACACATGTAACGTTAGCTAGGTTATCACTTATTAGCCAGTGGTTAAACCAAAGAGTACCGGTAACTTCTATACTCGTTGGTTAAACTGTGCCGCTGTTAGCTAGCTAAGGCTAACTAAAGCTAGCTTGATAGCACGTCAAATTACGGTACAAATAAACTCACTTATAAATCGCAGTACAAAAATCATCACCGAATGCAAAATTAACCAAATATACATAAACAGGTGGCTTATATGTTATACAAGTATAGCAAAAAGACTTACATTCAACTTACATTTGTAATACTCTGTGGGTTTCGCTGTCGCGTATAGGGCCGCCGTTATCCAAAGTTTTTCACTTTTTATTAGCTCCGCCCCTTCCTCTACGGTGGTGCATCTGTGTGAACGCGTTCATGTGATTGGCTTATAAGTAAACAATCCCCCACGTGGGGTGCGTTCTTGTGATTGGCTAAAACAAGGGAGATATCTGATTGGTTGCAGATCATTCCCTGTTTAAAAAAATGCATTTGTGAGTTGCGCCACGTCAGAGGAGTCTCAAAATTCACACACAAATGCAGGGAAGTTCACAGACCGCAAGCAGTTTGTAAATCAAGGTATATTTGTGTGTGTGTGTGCATACATTTCAGAATCTTGTCCTGTGCATTTCTGAATCTTGTGTGCATTTGTAAATTTTGTTTGCATTTCTGAATTGTGTGTGCATTTGTAAAGTTTGTTTGCATTTCTGAATTGTGTGTGCATTTGTGAATCTTCTGTGCTTTTTAAATTTTGTGTGTGTGTTTGTGAATTTTGTGCGCATTTGTGTATCCTGTGTGTGTGCATTTATGAATCATGTGTGTGCATGTATGAATCCTGTGTGTGCATATGTGAATGTAGTGTGTGCATTTATCTTTATTGAGACTCTTCTAGCTCCATAGAATACTCCCATAACACTCTGCCCTGCTCCTCCACCGGCCTCGCTCTGGAAAAGGAGGTGGGAGTTCCCTCAACCCAAGCATTGGTTCGCCGGTGTTGGCGGATGTGCACCAGGGCGCGTCAAGTCCTTCTACACAAGTCTTCATTATACAAGAAGTCTGCAGATCGCCGGAGGTCGAAGGCTCCAACCTATACTGAGGGTCAGAGAGTATGGCTGGCTACCTTCACATTGAGAGCCGTCAGTTGGCATCCCGATTCATTGGTCCATTTCCTGTCAAAAAAGTTATTAACCCTGTTGCTGTGAGACTGAACTTACCTAGGACCATGAGGGTTCATCCGACCTTCCACGTGAGCCGTGTAAAACCTGTTCAAGAATTCAGCTGGTGCCTGAGACTCCCGCTCCTCCTCCTCCGCGCATCATTGATGGAGGCCCTGCCTATACCGTGAAGAGGCTTCTTGCTGGCAGAAGACGAGGGAGAGGCCGTCAGTACCTTGTGGACTGGGAGGGGTACGAGCCCAAAGAAAGGTCCTGGGTGTCAGCCAGCAACATATTAGATCTTGAGCTTATTCGTGAGTTCTTACCTTTACTCCTGTGTGAGATCGTCTGCAGTCTTTGAGCGTTTTTCCCTGTTTCCAGTGTTCCTGAGTTCCTGATTCCCTTGGGTTTTTGACTACTGCTTGTTTTTCGGGTTTTCCCTTTCCTGTCGTTACTTGGATACTGTTGTCTGTAAGTTTTATTAGTGTGCTGATAAAACCATTCATCTTCTACTTACCTGAGTTGAGCATTTGTGGGTCCATTTCCTGGTGTGCATGATAATGGCTAGGGTGGCGGCGTTTGAAAAAATGTCATAGAAATAGTTTGCCAGATTGGATGTATATACTAGGAAATGGGGAAAGTACCTAAACTTTCTGGAGGGCTCCTAAGAAGCTTAGTGGGGAGAGACTAGAGTATGATGGGCTTATTGTGTTGTCAGTTATACATATGTTTATTTGGTTTATTGTCTATTTTGTTACTATTTTGTTGAATGGTCTGGAATATTGTAGTTACTGTGTCATCTTTTCTTAGTCTATATCCAAGACGTTCCACTTTCGGGATTGGTAGAGTGCCGTCAGAAATTTCGCCGGATGTCACTCTTTTCGGCCGGACGTCTGTTACCTTTCGCTTTCTTTGTGTTGGAATTTTACACTCCGGTGGATTTATTGAGGAAAATGATTAACTGCTCCTCAGATCTTTGCAGGGTAAATCCAAACAGCTAGCTAGACTATCTGTCCAATCTGAGTTTTCTGTTGCACAACTAAAACAAGTTTTGAACGAGCACATGTTCCACCAAAACAAGTTCCTTCCCGAGGCTATTTTGCAGCTGCACCATGGCTTTGTCTGGCGCTTAGCACCGCCCATAAAGATTGTGATTGGTTTAAAGAAATGCCAATAAACCAAAGCATGTTTTTCTCCCATCCTGGAATGCTTTAAAAAAACAATACACTACATAATTTACTGTGGTATAATCATCTGTTTAACTGGATTATAATATGGCAAGTCTGAAACATGGTAGGATGGTTTCTGATCTTACCTGTGGTCCCACCTGATCCTTCTCCAGGAGCTCCAGGAGGTGGTAACATTCCACCCTGGCCAGCAACAACTCAAAGCCCAGCAGCATGGCTCTGTCTGGGTTAGCATCCTCACTGAGTCTGTATTCACTGAAATACATCAAACCGTTAGAGGACAATTACGAGGGCAAATTACGAGACAAAAAGTGATGAGGAGCAGAAAAAATATCCCTTTCACAGATTACAGAGCCCCCAAAATTTTCTACCAACTAACTATTGACATTTTAAAACTCAACACAGTACAGTTAAAGGTATAATGGAGGATTTTCCCAAATTTTAGAAAAGAACCGCCCTCTCCACCTTTTGAAAAAATGCTCCAGAGAGGGAACGCCTATTAAACTTGTGCACGAGAGAGCATGCACGAGCCTAGTCCTCCTCGTACATGCTCGGTTTACAAGTTGCAGCCGGCAAGGCTCTACAAACCTACTTTCCAAAAGAAGATTTGCACTTTTTCCACTATGTCAGACTCGCCACCGGTAAGTGAAAACCTATTTACGACAAGCATCTCTATAGCTAACTTTAGCATGCTATAGGCCAACAAACAAGCTATCACCGAGAGCGGGGAGGCACTGGCAGCGGTCGGAGGCTTTTATATACTGTTTATGGTCGGACGCCGTCTGCTCGCTGACCTGTCACGGCACGTACGGCCTTACATAAACATATCCCAGAATGATTGACAACTAGGAGGACCAATAGTCTTGATGATCCACCCGGAAAAAGAAAATCCTCCACTATACCTTTAAGTTTTCAAATTTGAGATTTTGTGTTAACATTGGGTGCTTAACAAAATTAAGAAGTTTATGTATAATATCAAATACGATTGGAAACATTCACACGGATATGAAAGCTGGGGTTTGCACATATTTTAAAGGAGATTTTCATTTTCACAAACATATTAACACTTGAAACTTACGGTATTATCTCTTAGCTGCCGTTTTCTTGACATGCTTAGCCATAACATTTTAGGTCTATCTCACATAACACTTTCGTTCGGGTATTTCACTGTTCACAAGTATGTGTGTATGCTGTATGTTTCTCCTGGCATTGAGACACTAAAGCAGCTGTAAGAACAGCCCTTATCACTTGTTGTCTAAAGCATTTATTGTCACTCATTCTGGTTCTTATTCTCCTTGTTCCCTACCTTTGTGGAGTGTCCGTATGGGGCAGGTAGCCAATAGAGGCCAGGACTGACTGAATGGTAGAACTGCTGAGAACTGGCAGGAGACAGTAAACAAATGGACCTGTAAAAGTCTGAAAGAGACACAGAGAAACAGAAATAGATTCAATGAATCACTAAATAAAGAAACGGTAATTTGTCAAGGATCTTTTAATTTTGGTCATTAAACAATTGTGACCGAGATATGTAGTGAGTTTATAGTTGAAAATAAACGTATCAATGCTCTCTGGTGGACAATAGACACATTAGTCTTGCATAGCCAGATCTATCTGCCCAGCTCTGTGGAGTAAGGTCTGAATCCACCAAACATACATTCCTGGGGTCCGTTTCAGGTAGGAGGTTTAACAAACTCTGAGTCTAACCCTGATGTCTGAGTTGATTTACCCTGAGATGGGAAACTCAGAGTTTTCAGTTTCAGAACAACTGATATGAGTTGGTTAAATTAACTCGGAGTAGGTTCACGCACGTGCACCACCACAATAAAAAGGCAGCATGAATGGCGCCATGATACTACAATTCACCATGGCAACAACCACAAACAAACGGGTCGGCAGAAATACTCATGCGTGCATATGCGAGTTTGAACATGTATTACGTTTAAAAAGCAATATTACTGGTGAAATGGTATTGAACCTATACTCTATTTCATTAAGATGCAATACTGCATAGTCCTAGGCCTACTAATCCCATTCTGAGGCTGCAGCACCATCATTAACAGAATTATAATTCATAATCTTTTATTTCAAAGGGTTTACATCATTCACCTGCAATACTGTGGAACTCCTTTTTAATGGCTCTGACTGGTTTGTGTCCAGGGAACACTAAAAATGTTTAAAGCACGTTTCAGGGCGATCTCTTCTGACAGCACTTTGCTACAGTGGCTTTACTAAAATGACCACCAAGTGTCATCACCAAGATTGTAAAGAAAACTGTAATGTGACACATATAATGTGCTGGGATGTAGAGCATGTCCACGATGGGTGGCATTAGTGATATGAGGATGGATAAGGTTATGTAGGCTACATAACTGATAGACTGGGAAGAAAAACCATACCGCTCAAATAGGAAGTTATCTGGAAATTAAAATGCGTCGGGGCCTGAATATCATCTCCCGACATATGTTTCTCCCTGCGAAGTATAGCGTCTTCATCAACGGGATCGTCGACAAAAGGAAATGCCATGTTTTGAGAAAAAAAACTATGTTTTAAAGTCTGCCTAACAGTTAATAAACCAACATGTTTTTTTATTCATGCAGATATAACAAACTGCACTAAAATGCACCTGATAGGCCTACAGACTGAATGAATGAATGAGGCAATGAAAGAGCGCTGTGTCAGAGGGAGGAAACTGAGAGAAACTCGAGGTTTCTTGAAGAAAACCTACTCCCGACCAGGTTAGGTTAATAGGCTCAGTTACCATAGTAACTGACTCTCAGGTTAAGTTACCTCTCTTTCTGAAACGGAAAACCCAGAGTTTCCCTCATCTCAAGGTTAACAAACTCAGAGTTTCCACTAAACCTCCTACCTGAAACGGATCCCAGAGCTTCCCCTCAAGCTATATCTATATTCAGCAGACTTTAAAACATTGAGAGAAAAAGACAAAGAATCCTTTTCTTAAAAATGTCATTGACATTTGGTATCGTGTACACCAGCATATTGGAGACATCACTGCTTTATCTCATTTTTCTCCTATATGGGGAAACAATTTTATTTATTTATTAATTTAATTTGATTTATACTTAATTTATACTCTTTTAATGATTTTATACCAGGTAGAGGTGATGGTGGTTTCAAGCTTTGGGCAAGCAAAGGTGTGCAATGTGTAGGGAACCTACACAGAGATGGCAAACTACTTACCTTTGAGCAAATATATAAGGAGTATAGTATACCAAAAACAAATTTGAAAAAAAAAAACTGAAACATTTTATATCATCAATAAATAAAGACATAATGTCTGAGCCACCTTTGACAAATCTTGAAAACCTAGGCTAATCATTACAAATCTGGCTAAAAGGGGTCTAGTATCTTTGTTTTATGGGACTTTGGTATTTTAAGAAAAAGAATCATCCAAAGACAGATTAGAAAGAAGCATGGAAAGTTGATATTGGAGAGAATATAACTGAAGAAGACTGGGAAGTGGCATGCTTAAAAGGCACAGCAAAATACAATTAATGCAAGATTGAAATTGCTCCAATATAAATGGCTAATGCGAACTTATATCACCCCAGTAAAGCTGAATAAAATCTATCCCAATATTCCAGATATTTGTTGTAAGTGTTTAGAGGAAAAAGGAACACTGTTCCGCTGTGTTTGGGAATGCTCAAAAGTACAACTATTTTGGCAGTGTGATGGGGGCCATTTCCCAGATGGTGGGTAAGAATGTTCCCCTGCAAGTGAAACTTTGTATCCTGGGTATATACCCTGAAAATTTGGTTGTCAATTCTAAACAATCAGTGTTGATTGATTTTGGGCTTCTTCAAGTTAGAAGACTGATTGCTCTTTTCTGGAAAAATATACAGTTGCCCTCTGTAAAGTTGTGGCTGAAGGATATTGCAACATACCTTGCACTGGAAAGACTTACATATATTGTTAGAGGGGAAAGGAAACAGTTTGTTAAATTGTGGAAACCTTTTTTGGAATTTTTGGAGGATGAGAATGTTGCACTAACTTGAAGATCATCACTACTGCTGCTTTTTCAGTTATTTATTTGTTTTTATTTACTTAATTTTTTATTTGTACAATTATTTAATTTGTTTTTCATCTTTTGATTGTTTTGTTGTATAGTACACTTATACATTATTTTTATTGCTGTGGTCATTGTTATTTGTATGTTTTCTATATGTGAAAAACTTAAAGTATTGTTTAAAAAAAGTTAATTGTTCATACAGTAATGTGAGCTATTTAAAGCTTTAGTGCGTAACTTTTTGATATTAATGAACGTCCATTACATTCAAGCTATTGCCAAATGAGTTGCTACAAAGCTAATTAAGATAATCTCCACATAACTCTTTGTGTATTTCTCAGTATGGCTATGTTCAGAAGATTGTGGCGTCCGGTGACTTTACCGCACAGAAACTCCAGTGAAGATAATTACCTCTTCTGAAGAGTCCATCGTGTTTTTTTAATCCTCCGTGTCATCCTTGGCTACTAGCAACTGCGTGGAGGAGAGGTGGTGGCTGTGCAAGGTCACAGAAGGCTTGTATCATGTGGATGCGCCGACAGTTTTGTTGTCATTATTTAGAATTCCTCATGGGGGCGGGGGCAGAAACTATGCACTAGGGCTGTTGGAACAAATACCGAAAGTCGAATATAATTCGAATAGTAAAAAAATCAATACTATTCCAATGCTGAAATTACTATTTGAATGTGACTTTTATCAATATGTTGGCTAATGTTAGCTCATCTTCCTCTTCTTGCCTTGGCCTACCCGCATGTGTCACTCATGTCACGTCTTATGAACAATAACTTAGCGGGAGTGAGAAACAAGGCATTGTAAGGTCTAAGCTAACGTTACGTACAGAGTAACGTTAGTACAGGGGGAAGTGACAGGCTGCGGCTGGAAATCATAAGGATGGGAAATAGTTTTAACATGACTTTAAAATCGACATCCACCTAGCCAAAGTGCTTATGTTAACAGCTGATTTATGCTTGATGCGTTGGAGGTGGCGCATGCATTCGTGACATCAAAATGACGGCGTTCGATTTTCAGCGCGCGAGCGGAGGGCACGCACCAGTCTATTTTTTTCAGCGGCGCTCGACAAACCGGAAACAAGAAGCCTGAACGAGCTCCTGGGAAACCAGATGCCAGGACTCGCCGACTGACTGCAAGTCTCTCTTGTAAACTTACTGGGTTAAGATGAGCTTTTTTTTGTGAATGAAAGGCTTGATCTGACGGAGTAGCTCATTGAATCAAATTGAAGCATTGACGGCACTGTTGCTGCCTGTTCTGCCGTTGTTTATGTTTTTCTTCTTCTTCTTCTAGTCCTTAAAAAGAAAAACATCGGTAGCCTTTGCTCCTTAGCGCCACCGCTGTTCAGGAGAAGACTGCAACTAGTGTCGCGACCACCACACGCGAGTATAAATACTCATGGCAGTCCCGTGACGTCACGATTTCCGCACGCACTTTTGGAAGCGCTAGTATATAACGGCCTTAACATTAAGGCCCTGACACACCAACCTGATAATCGGGCTCGAACAGTCTGGCGAGGTCAGTGACTCGAGTCTGTTTGGTGTGTTCTGTGCCGTCGTCAGTCGGAGGAGCCGCCGGCCTTCATTTGACATGTTGAATCGGAAGGCGGGCAGTCGGGCAATGGCCAATCTGATTGATGGAGCGCTAACCCGTAAATGACGAGTGGAATAGAGCTCAACAGTCCCGCCCACAGCGGGTTCCGGAAGTAAAAATCCAATGCAATTTCTCCATTGACAATTTCAGTATAAGCCATAAAATTGTAACCGTCGATGTTCGACTTAAAACCAGCTACGGCATGACTAAGCGATTGTATATGCTCATATAGATGACAAACGTTTGTGGGGCACTAACCTTGTTTTGAGATAAATGTCTTTTATTCGCGATGTCTTGGATAAATACTTCATTTCCCACAATCCTGAACAATCCCACGATCCCACAGTGATGCCTCTGATTGGTGGAACTCATGCTGGTAAGGAGGGGGAGGAGGGGGAGCTGCCAGCATGATCAGTCTTGCACATGCGCAAGATGATTTCTCGAGGATCTACGAGACAGCACGAACACAACCTGTTCCACACTTCGGCCGGCAAGCTAACGTTAGTTTAGCTAACAGCTAATTAGGCTAACCGCTAGCTAACAGCTTGATTCAGTCTAAAATAACGTTAACTCAAACGAAATACTGGGAAAGCAGGCTGCAGCTGATGTAACAGCTGTTATATATTTTAACGGTTCTTTTCAGGTTTTATTTTGAGGGTCTTTTAAAGTTATTACATGCTGTCTAAGCTAGCGGTTAGCCAAATTAGCTGTTAGCTAAACTAACGCTAGCTTCCTTTATTCAGTGGTGCGCGGTGGTTTGTGGGATTGTAGTTCCTTTGCTCGATATTGAAAATATGTACACAGTCTTGTACCTTTGACTTTTTGGGGATTTTCTGTTCGTTTTTTCACTCGAAATGACACGTTGTATGCTTATGAGTCACGTCATAGCTGGTTAGCTTAAGGCATGGTCCAGGGCCGGATTGGGACTCATTTTCAGCCCTGGAGTTTCATGCCTTAGACCGGCCCACTTTAGTTCACGACTAAAGGCTTAATTCATATTACTTTTATCCTATTCCCTTTCAATCGTGAGCTTTGTATATTCACTATTGTTTGATTAAAAACATAATGGGTCACTAGTAACACTTGGGAATAGAAAGTTGTTATATTGTAAATAATGTGATCACTGCAAAAAAAAAATGCTTTTCTTACTTAGTATTTTTGTCTCGTGTATCTAAAAGAAAATCTTACATCAAGATGCATTAACTAAACAAGTATGAAAAAACACCTCAAAATTAAGTGATTTTTGCTTAAAACAAGGCACATTATCTGCCAAAAATAATTGTTTTAGATTTAGCTTGTTTTAAGCAACAACAAAAAAACAAATCACTTAATTTTTAGGTTTTTTTTCAGAAAACGACATAATTTCACTTGTCTAGTAAATGTATCTTGAATTAAGAATATTTAGATATTTGAACTGGAAACAGGTAAGATACTAAGTAAGAAAAGCATTTTTTCAGTGATAACGTTTTCTTATTCACACATGATGGTACATCAGCAGCTTCCCTGTGTCTCAGTGAGAACATTAGTCTCTTCACAGCTGGCTCTGTGTCTGACACTAAATGAAATGTTTTACATTTATTTCTCACCACAAATATCCCCTTTTTACAAAGCTTTCAAATCAAGTCAAGTCAATTTCATTAATGATTCATTGTTATTAATGTATAATAATCTCAGGACATGTTTCATTGAGCAGCGTTCTGGTGTGGTGGGCTCATGACTGGAGCTCGGTAACGTTACCGGGTCTCGCTGCTCGTCACTGTTAGCAGCAAACCGGACTAGAGGCGGCTGCTGCTGAACAGCTACAAGAAAAACGTTTGATACATGAACGGTGGTTTGCAGACAACGTTGTTTTGCACGGTCGCGAGCATCTTGCACTGCTCTTAACTACCTTAACGTTAGCTTACTTACCGGCCTCGTCGTCTTCATTTGTTTTTTTGAGGAAAAATGTGCTCAGCTTAGAACATTTGGCTGCGTCACTTTCCAAAGCTTTCTCCTTTTTTATTCTGGCCTTTTCAGCGCCGCCTTTGCGCTTCCTGTTATCCATTTTTATCTGACTTTTTTATTTTGAGCAACTTTCAAGGTGCCGTGTCGGGGCGGGGGGGCAGGGAGTGGCACAAAATAATCACGTCATCATTAACCTGCAGGCTGCACTCTGCGAGAAAATATTAAATAAAAAAAGAGTGGGACTGCGATAAAATAATGAATAAAAAGAGTGGGGCTGCTGTGAGTGCAGGCAGCCATAGGGACAGCATCCATATTTCAACCCAGTGCCATGACAACAACGGCCCTCGCGGCCAAAAAAACAGACCGGCCCACCGGGAATTTTCCCGGTGCTCCCGATTAGCCAATCCGGGCCTGGCATGGTCTAAAACACCTACTATACGGATTCTTCCAGACGTCAATGGGAAAAATGAATGGGAAATTTGCTTCTGGAACCCAAGGTCTTTCGGAGTGTGGGCGGGACTGTTGAGCTCTATGAGCGTGACTAAGTGGGATGAGCGTGACTAAATGCCTCTCAAAATCTGACGGAATTCTTTTAAACTGACCTTTGTCGATCTGAAATGAAGACAGATTCATCAACTGCATGGCCTATTTCTCACTTAAAATGTTTTCAGAAACACGTTTCGGTGAACTATCTTCGTAAAATATGAGATCGTATTCTGAATGAGCCGCCATTATGCTCAGTTAAAAATCCGGGAGCAGCCAGACCCACGTGACGCGTTCGTCCAATCAGCTGCCGGTTTGAATTTTTTGGGCAACAATACAGATTAGCGCCGCCTGCTGTTATGGAGACGTATTACGTCTTGCGCACGCACAGAACGTACGCTCAAGTCGGTGTCGCGTCAAAGTGTTCTGAGGCACTTTTTTGACCAACTCGGGGAGGCAGTCAGTCCGACTGCCTTTTCTGCCGAAGGTCAGCCGTCGAGTTGGTGTGTCAGAGCCTTTAGTTAGCTTGTTCTTGTTTCCTAACTGCGTTGCGAGTTATAGTAACGTTAGCTTAGCTGGGAGCTTCATGGATTAAGCTAAAGTTCATGACAGTTCTAAAGTTCTAACAGCTGTATTCTCAGTAACATGACAATCTGCAATCAACAGGTTGACTATCAATCATTAAAATACTAGTGACAGCACCGTTTGGCTTAGTTATTAATGCCGTTAGCATCATTTGTTACTTAGTTTATGACAAATCGTTTCAGCTGTGCTTTCTAACATGATGACATTGTGCTAATGCACAAGTAGCCTAGCTAGCTAGCTGCCTGGCTAGGCTGCAATGAAATCCAATGTCCGAACATGCTAGCGATAGCTGAAAAAGTTTGACATATACAGTGGTCTATTTAGTGGTGTATTTGCCCTGACTAAGTTTGTGTGTCATATAAATCACAATTTGTGTTGATACAAGCACCAATGTTTGTGTAGAAACATTTTAATCACATAAAAAATGTCATGATACAGCGCTGATAGCCTCCGCCATCTTGGTCATACTTTTTTTGTAACTCCTGCCTCCAAACACAAACACGCAGACCTGATTGGTTCTCGAGTGGTCCTCATTTGAATAAAGTTAAACTTTCGTCAACTTTGTTTTGTTCCCCTCAGCGATTCACTCTCATCTCGCCCAATCAGGGCAAATTTCGTCTCCATTCAACCTCAATAGAGCTCAACAGTCCCGCCCACACTCCGAGAGACCTTGGGTTCCGGAAGTAAATTTCCCATTCATTTTTCCCAATGACGTCTGGAAGAATCCGTATAGTAAGAGTTTTAGACCATGCCTTAGGCTAACCAGCTACGACGTGACTCATAAGCATACAACGTGTCATTTCGAGTGAAAAAACGAACAGAAAATCCCCAAAAAGTCAAAGGTACAAGACTGTGTACATATTTTCAATATCGAGCAAAGGAACTACTCATCCCACAAACCACCGCGCACCACTGAATAAAGGAAGCTAGCGTTAGTTTAGCTAACAGATAATTCGGCTAACTGCTAGCTTAGACAGCATGTAATAACTTTTAAAGACCCTCAAAATAAAACCTGAAAAGAACCGTTAAAATATATAACAGCTGTTACATCAGCTGCAGCCTGCTTTCCCAGTATTTCGTTTGAGTTAACGTTATTTTAGACTGAATCAAGCTGTTAGCTTAGCCTAATTAGCTGTTAACTAAACTAACGTTAGCTTGCCGGCCGAAGTGTGGAACAGGTCGTGAATCGGCAGTGTCGTAGATCCTCGGAAAATCATCTTGCGCATGTGCATGACGGATCGTTCAGGCGGCTCCCCCTCCTCCCCCTCCTCACCAGCATGAGTTCCACCAATCAGAGGCATCACTGTGGAATTGTGGGATTGTTCAGGATTGTGGGTAATAAAGTACTTATCAAAGACATTGCGAATAAAAGACATTTATCTCAAAACAAGGTTAGTGCCCCACAAACGTTTGGCGTCTATATGAGCATATACAATAACTTTGTCATGCCGTAGCTGGTTTTTAGTCGAACATCGACGGTTACGATTTTATGGCTTATACTGAAATTGTCAATGGAGAAATTGCATTGGATTTTTACTTCCGGAACCCGCTGTGGGCGGGACTGTTGAGCTCTATGAGAGCGAAGCGAAATTTCTCTGTGTGGAAACACACCGTTAGCCTTTACAACAGAGCCGCTTCACTACACGTTAGATAATGTTTCATTACAGAGTTCTCTGTTGATTTTTGTTCGTCGCTGTGTGCTCGTGGTGGAAAATGAATGTAAACTGAAGTCCCTCCAGTGGACAGAACGTGTACCAACAACCACATGCTTATAGTGGCATTGATAATGCAGTAGTAGTGCAGTACATATTAATAAAAGGCTGCATTTTAGCATTAAATATTCAAATATTATTTGAATATTAAAAAAAATTCAAATGGTATTGTAGAGGAAGACTGACTGCTCTACTACGCACTATAGCTTTAAGTTAGCTGGAAACCTAATTTGTTCTTACCAGTGTATCGCCATGTGTACTTCGTCTATAACAATCCCACCAATTGTTCCCAAAACGTAAAATTTAGAGAGTAAATGTTGTACACATATTCTTTGTAAATCTTTACAATCATTCTCCAAAAGAACCAAGCAGGCCTGCCTTTAATCCCATCCAAATGTTCTTAAAAATGTTCAAGTTTTTTGTTGTTTCCCGCAGCCAGGCCCAGATCTGGGCATAGGCATTCTAGGCATGTGCCTAGGGCCCATTTGCCACTATGGGGCATGTGGGCCCAGTAAGAGGGAAAAGTCAAAATATATATTTAGGGCCTGAACGCCGACAGCAGCGAAGGTCCTATTGAAACTGAAGGAAATCTTCCTTCTTCCGGCAAATTAATCGCCTTTTTGAGGGACTTAACAAACTCAAAAACTCACCAAAATTGGCGTACGCATCAAGCCTGGTGAAAATGTACGTATTTTAAGGGTTTCAGGAATACAAAATTAAACAAATTGAGCCCCTGCAGTACGTTTAATGTAGACTAATGAAACGTGGTAAACATATGTAGCATGTCAAGATGTACAAAAACGCTCTTTGGAGCCATACCCGTAACGCAACAGGAAGTCCGCCATTTTGAATTGAATGTTCGAAATTAGTGTGTTTTTGGCCATTTCCACATGTCGTACTTTAACGAAGTCCTCCTAGAAATTGCATCCCATCAACTTCAAATTTGGTCTGTGCCATCTTAAAGTGCCCATATTATGAAAAAATCACTTTTTCTGGGATTTGGGGTGTTGTGTCTCTGGTGCTTCCACACGCATTCAAACTTTGAAAAAAATCTATCCATGCTGTTTTGAGTGAGATACGGGTTTTTTGAATGTGTCCTGCCTTCAGTCTCTGGCAGTGGCAGTTTCTCTAGGAGGCCAAAGGAAGCCTGGCCTCCCCATAAAAATATAAAACATAATTTAAAATATAAAATAAATTTTATTTTTTAAATAAAATTTAAAAATATATTTTATAATACATTTTATAATTTAAAATATATTTTTATTTTAAATTATGTTTTATAAATTTACGGTTTTGTCTTTTACTGATTTTGCAATTTCCCTTATCAAAACATTCCATTATCATTTTCTTCTGCTGGTAGAGCAAAACAGCGCCCCTCTGCCAATGCGCACGTGGTGCAGTCCTGTCTGTGCTCCGTCTTGTGGTTGTCACTGCACGATGTGAGTCTCAACACGATCTGAGTCGCGTCGAGTTGCGCATGCTCAGATTTAAACAATTGACAGCATAACGACAATAACGGAAGATGGGAACAGCAATAATAGATGATATGGAAGATGGAAATGGCAGTAATGTATTTATTTAGTGTAACGCAACACATGTTCACGGCATGATCCCTCACGTCAGTTAATAAAAAATAAAAAGTCAGTAAAAATGGAGCTACATGACCAAGGTGGTTCACTGCTGGCTACAAGTTGGCAATCAAACACAACAACGGCTGTTACTTGAATGGTGTTATGAGCTAACGTTAGCAATCAAACAATCATAGATAGCATTTGATAACTAAAACGTTTTTGAAATGATTTCCACCTTCTATATCATCTATTATTGCTGTTCCCATCTTCTGTTGTTGTCGTTATGCCGTAAATTGTTTAACATCTGAGCATGCGCAACTCGACGCGACTCAGATCGTGTTGAGACTCAGATCGTGCAGTGACAGTTGTCACGTTATAGGTGCCTTGAATTAAGTCAATGGTCGCAGCGCTGCCTCGAAGTCAACGTTGGGGGCTTAAAACACCATCGAGCATCTCTTGCGTAGCCAGCAGGAAGCAGCAGACTGCATCAAGATTCATCAGTTCTCTTAATACATCCATGGTCACTAGCCCAAACTAGCCTACATGTCTCATGTAATAAATTGTAAAAATAGATGTCCGGCAATTTTTTAGGCGGCATCAAGACAGCAGCCCTCCTCCTGATGCCAGCAAACGGCCTCGGCTACAAGCCCAAAGTGAGTGAGCTCGAAAAACAGTACTAAACTTCATGTTTTTTAGGTTAATTTGGTTCACAGTAGATTCATGCCACTGACTCAACAAGTCACCTCTACCTTTTCCCATTAGCCCATGTTACAAGTAAAATTCAGGATACATTATCAGATAAATAACTGGATGTAATTATATGCATTCTCTGACATTTAAACCACTGGAAGTTTGTGACAACAAGCTGCCGTTCGCGGTTTTGCGGGTACGGTAAACGTTTCTATGGAAACGGCGAGTTGAACCAATCAGAGGCGTCGCTGTTAAGCTTAGGACTGTGGGTAGTGTAGTTTTTCTCCATAAGATTGCGGCTAAAAACATGTTTTTCTAGTAAATATGACAGTCACTGAGCGTTTTGCCACAATGAAGGATAGGAGAATGTCTTTCCTCTACAAGTAGCTAGGTGAGTTAAAAAAAATTGGACTCACACAGTGACTGCCTGCACCGTGGACAGCGACATGGCCTGCTGTGTAAAATAATATGATTCTCCATCTATTGTTTTATTGCTATTTAGCAAAAAGTTAAACAGTATACATAGTTTTATATATTATCTGCGGAGCATAATCACTTGCTACAGTCCATAGCTTGTGTAGCCACCTACTGGGATATTAGTAGTCTGCTGTAATGCTTCAAACAACCAATTTGTTGTTCTTGTCTAATGTTTAGCCTGTATAGATCTGTTGTGCGTGCCTCTTTTAGAGCGAACAGAATTGTTTCTTTTTGATTGCAGTTATATTGTTGATGTCGCTCACAGGCACATACTTTAGTTTTAGAGTTGTTGTACAGTACTTGGAGAGCGAAAATAAATCGCACCGCGTGCTGTTTTAGGCTTAAATGCAATTGTTCCTTACGATACAGGCGAATGGCAGCTTTATGAACACTTCAGCTTTTTATTATTTAAATCTCTTTTTTGTAGCTAAATCATATGTTCTGATATTTCATTATTTTATTGTCATCAATTTTTTATTTAACCAAATTGAGTGATTATTTTTGTTTTAGTTATTCTATGTCCTATTTTTTTATTGTAAATTAATTTCTAGTGAGGTAGAGGTTTCCCACGGATTTCTGAGCTTTCCAGCACAGTCTCTCTTTCCATGTAAAAGACATTTGATTTGTGATGTATTGTTTTCTATGAATGTGTGCAAACCCATAAAATCAATCGTGACAAAAGCATTTCGGTTCGGTCGGGTGAGAACGGTGAAATGTTGCTGCGCACCGTCGTGTGCCAGACTGCCAGTAGGCTACATTAATTTAAAATAAAACATTGTTTGGCATTGATTCTTAATTCCCCACATTAGTTGAACTTTTCATCTCCAGTCCTGTCTGTATTTGTGAGAAGTGGTGCTGTCCTGAGTTGAAAGAGACTTTACGTGTTTATTATCGAGTTAATAGGCGTGTGTGTTCGTGTCGGCCGCTGTCCATTTCCTAAGGTTCTGAAATGCAAACATTTTTCAACTACTTTGTTTTAGAGCGTGCGCCCGTGAGCACCCACGGAGGAAAACATAAATCGGCGCCTATGTAAGGCAATATGATCTCCATACTAAGCTCACTGGCTTTCTCGGTAAAATGTGCCACGCACCGCCACTGGTCTCTTGGTGAGCTGTTCAAAATCTGCAGGGCTTGTTACGTAACTAGCCGAAACGACGGGCTAAACACAACCGTTAGCATGCTAGCGTTAGCATGATAGCTCGTTCTCAATGGCAAAGCACTGCTACAACACACATGTTCACCATAATCTACAAAAGAAGTACTTACATGTGCGCCCTCCTTTAGAAGAAGTCTCCAAGTCAAGGGCGTAGGAACCGGGGGGACGGGTGGAACGTGTCCCCTCCAATATTGGAGACAGTCTCATTTGTCCCACCCAAAAATTATACCACGGAGGAGAAAAATATTTGATTTTGAAATCTTTAACTCGGATGTTTTTATTGTGAAAGCGCAACACAGCGTCTTGTCACCGGCCCGTGCCCTCAACTGCTCAGACTGTTTGGGAAGCGGGGGTCTGAAGCTGGCGACTGGTCGTCAGAGGTTAAGATGAAAAGACAGCAGCAGCTCAGTTTAAGTGATTTCTTTCTCATGGGGAAGAAAAGAAAAAAAGGAAATGTGAGTCGTTAATAATTTTGTCCAGGAGGATAATTATATTTTCTGCCTAACGTTAGACTTGTTGATGTTAAGCTGATGTTGTGATTCAACATCTAACTAGTACACTCTTGCTAGGTAAACGTTGTTACTATTAACATTACTAGCCAACGTTGGCTGGCGAAAATTCCAGTAATGTAATGGACAAAGGCGATTTGACACTAAAAACTGTATTTAAGATGATTGTAAAAGAACATGATTTTTCTTAACCCATGTAACTTGAAAAAGAGCAACGTTACACATCTCCCACATCTAGAAAGGAGTTAGTCTGTGTGTTTTTCGCTTGTTCATGACTTTCCCATCAGTATTTTTCTATACCTTATCCATCTCCACTGCTTTCATATTAAAGATCAGATGAAGTTCATCTGGAAACTAGCACTGGTGAGGGTGATGCAGGGATAGCCAGCACTGCAGAGCTACAGGTAGGTGTTATATGAAGGGTGAGGTGATTTTAGTTTGTTGATCATGAGAGGAAGGTTTGAACATGATAAGAAGTGAACACGGTTTAACTTAAACAATAATATAACAAACATGATTTTAATATTGCACTAGCTTTCCTATCATTATTTTTCTATACCTTATTCACCTAACCTTAAAGGGGTAGGGTTAGGGTGCTTGTAGTAACTGCAGTCTTGTCGCATTGTGTGACATTGTGACTGTTTTCCTTTTAGGGTGTTCAGAGCAGGGACAGACAGCTGACAGACACTGAAGTCAGAGGACAGAGGCATATCAGCCACACCCAAAACTAATTGACACTCAAGTTCTGTCTAACAGAACTCTCTCCTTCCAAGAGCGGTGGTACAAGGACTTTCCCTGGCTACATTATGATGCAGTGCAGAAGGGGGTTTTGTGTTTTTATTGTATGAGAATTTACCAGGACAAACTGACACCATTTGCTGTAAAATCAGAGCCTGCCTTTATCACTTCTGGATTCAAAAATTGGAAAAAAGCTATTGAAAAATTTAAAGCACATGAAAGTAGTCATACACACCGCCATGCTGTCTCTGTGACTGCACAAGAAAATCGTCCTGTAAATGCAGTTGTCCAGTGCTTTGGCAAATCAACAAGCAGACAACAGGCACTGTCTGGGGAAAATTGTGAGTTCAATCAAATATTTGGCACGACAGGGACAGTCCTTGAGAGGACATGAGGATGAAAACAGTAATTTTTATGAACTCTTGAAAGACAAGGCAGAGGATGATGTCCTTTTAGCCAAATGGTTGCAGAGGTCCCAGAAAGACTACATCAGTCCACAGATCCAGAATGAAATTTTGTCTGCAATGAGCAACAATATTGTAAGTGGAATAGCTGATACAATCAGAGATCTACCAGTTCTTCAGTATGCAGTTATTATGGATGGAACACAAGACATTTCCGGGCAAGAACAAGAAAGTATTTCCCAAGTTATGTTGACAATGACCTGAAGCCCCATGAAGAGTTCATTGGTTTGTATTCTGTTTCTGATACAACAGGAAAAAGCCTTGCTGGAGTAGTTAAAGATGTGCTGCTGAGATTAAACTTACCAAGGCATGGTTTGCGAGGTCAAACTTATGACGGGGCAGCTAATATGGCTGGGAAGCATGCTGGTGCACAAGCACTGATAAAACAAGAGCAGCCACTAGCACTTTACGTTCATTGTGGGGCCCACTGTACTAATTTAATCACACAGAAAGCTTGCTTAGCCTCTGTTCTGATCAGAGACTCATTGGATTGGGTCAACCAGCTTGGAGTCCTTTTGTCTCATTCAGGGAAGTTTAAGGCAATCCATGCAGCAATAGCACATGCAGAGAATCCATCATGCACTGCAATAAAACCCCTATGTCCCACGAGATGGACAATACGGGGCAAAGCCATCACAACTGTTTTGTCACAGTGACAGGGTCAGTGCTGGCTAGCTTGCAGGAGATGGCTTGTGGTGCCTCAAATACTGCATCTTCTGCTAATGGCCTGCTAGGACAGTTTAGGAAAGGCAAAACAGTTTTGGGTCTCATCCTTGCCTCACCAGTGATTTGTGAGCTTGAATGCCTGAACATCTCTTTTCAGAAGAGAACTGAAACCATTGCTGGCATGAGGGCTGCTGTCAAAGTTGTGAGGACCTCACTCAAGGCCAAAAGAGATGAGGCAAGTTTCAAAACTCTGTTTGAAGAGGCGACGGCTGTCGTTCAGTCTTTAGGTGTTAAGACCATTACCATTCCACAGACCAGACCACCCCCAAAACGCTTCATTGAAGGAGCTGAGGCACATCAGCCTAAAGGCCGTTGTATGCTTGACGCGTTGGAGGTGGCGCGCGCATTCGTGACATCAAAATGACTTAATTTCCGGCCGGCGCGTCCGATTTTCAGCGCGCGAGCACAGGGCGTGCACCAGTCTATTTTTTTCAGCGGCGCCCGACAAACCGGAAACAGAAAGCCTGAACGAGCTCCTGGGAAACCGGATGCCAGGACTCGCCGACTGACTGCAAGTCTCTCTGGTAAACTTACCGGGTTAAGATGAGTTCTTTTTTTGTGAATGAAAGGCTTGATCTGACCAAGTAGCTCACTGAATCAAATCGAAGCATTGACGGCACTGTTGCTGCCTGTTCTGCCGTTGTTTATCTTTTTCTTCTTCTTCTAGTCCTTAGAAAGGAAAGCATCGGTAGCCTTTGCTCCTTAGCGCCACCGCTGTTTAGGAGAAGACTGCAACTAGTGCCGGACCACCACACGCAAGTATAAATACTCACAGCAGTCCCGTGACGTCACGATTTCCGCACGCACTGTTGAAAGCGCTAGTATATCTGAGATTTAAAAGTGCCAAGGACCACTACAGAGGGGAATTCTTTAAAGTCCTGGATATTGTAGATGCACAGCTCAGTGAGCTATTTAACCAGGATGACTTGCTGACTTTGCAAAAGTTGGAAGAGACATTTCTGAGTGGAGAGATTGATGCTGCAGTCATTGAGAAATACCCAGAGTTGAACAGAGAGTCACTTTCAGTGCAGCTTTCTATGTTTCGCCTGAACTACTCATTTAGCAACAGTGCAGAGGCTGCAGGGATCATTCGTGGATTGCCTGTAGAGGTACGTAGACTATTTGGGCAAGTGGAAAACCTGGTCAGGTTGCTTTTGGTAGTCCCTGTTTCATCCTCTGAGGCAGAGAGAAGTTTTAGTGTTCTCCGCAGGCTCAAAACTTGGCTCCATTCCACAATGACTCAAAACAGACTTAACCATGTTGCTGTTTGTCATGTCCATCAGGATAAACTTGACTTACTGGACAAGAAGTCAATTAGCAAGCAATTTGTGGCTGCAAATGACAGGAGGAAAAAACATTTTGGCTCTTTTGCCTAGGCCAGTGTCAGTTTTTCAATCTTTTGTGTGCCACGGTACATGTTTGACACTGGAAAAAATCCCCCCCAATGTTAAACTCATTCCTACGCCCCTGCTCCAAGCTAATCCTGCCTTGTAGCTAACTGACCAAAGTTGGAGAAACAACCTTTGTTTTACTGTCTATGGAGCTAACTGACATGATCTACGATCTGAGCTACTGAGCATGTGCGAGTGGAATCAAAGAGTACAGAAGGAAAGGTGATTCACTCTGTCAGCTAAAACAGAGACCTGAACACAAGGTGAAAAGAGGAGCTGCAGCAGTGAGAGAGAGATGTGCAGTACAACAAAAATATGGTGTTTTTTGAAAATGAAACCATGTAAACCTATTCTGGTACAACCTTAAAATACAATTATGAACCTGAAAATGAGCATAATATGGCATCTTTAAGACGTTAAAGATGAAAAGTTATTAAAAGAAAAACTTTTCGTCATAGGGCATGGCCGTGGCGGGGCAGCCATTTTGTGCGTTTCGCCAGCTAAACAGGAAGTGGGTGTAACTCAAGTGTAGAGTAGCAGAGTGGCAATAGGGAGAGTCTGGACTTTTCCGGTGGTCTACAAAATTTCCCAGTAGATTTTTTGGTCCCACTCCGCCGCTGCAAGTCAGGATTCATAAGAGTCCAACCTTGAGGACATCTATAGACAGATATTTACTCAAAGTCATAGCGCCCCCTAGTGGCAACAGGAAGTAGACCTAAAAGTCAAGGTGCTATACTTTAACGAACTCCTCCTAGAGATTTCATCCAATGGACTTCAAATTTGGTGTTTGCTATCACAAGACCTCGATGATGAAAAGTTATTAAAATCAGGACTTTTGTCAAACAGTGTGGGTGTGGCGTGGCGGCCATTTTGAGCGTTTAGCGATGAACTCGATTGTACATTTTACAATCTGGACGAAATTTGTCATGATTGACAAGAGTCCAGGCCTGAGGACATCTACAGGCCCCCTGCTGGCAACAGGAAATCAGCCTTAAATGACAAACATCCGATTTACATGAAACTTAGAATGTGTGGTCTACATGTGATATTCATATATCGTATTCTATACTCTAGCCACGCCCATGTACTCAGGCCACGCCCCCTTTCATAACTTGTGAGCCGTTTAAGGTAGACCCCTGTGAGAGGTATCATAGAATTCAGCAGAGTTCCCTTTTCATTGGTGACGATTTGCACGGCCGCAAGGAGCAGCATCCGCCAGTAACCCTGACATGCAAGGAGGTGCGAGGGCCTGTCCAATGCTGCTTGCAGCTTTAATTTTTTATAGTTTTAAAAATAATTATAACTAATAAACTAGTATATTTTTAAGTATATACATTTTATACTATTATATTGTTTTAATAAAAAGTACAGTAAAGTAAAACATGTTCACTTCAATTGCGAAAAATGGGTTTCCGATTCCATATGTTAGCTAGCATAACGGTTAGACCAAAGATTTTCCAAACTGTCTCTGGTTACACTACCACTTTTCTGGGATGCTTACGGGTGCAGCAAAGCGAGAGAAAAAAGAAAAATGAAGAAAGAAAATGACAAAGAGGGGCTTTAAGTTTCTCTCAGGCCCTTCAAATAAGCCTAAATTAGATGCATTAAAATACCTTAATACATAAATTAGCATAATCATGTGGCAGTTAAAAGTATTCTTGTTTATTCATCAAATAACATGTATCCATTTGGAGGGGTCCCGAAATATGCAGTATGCCTAGTCTAACCTTTCCAGTGAACAAAGTTAGAGAACGGCAAAACACAGAGAGGAATTTTACTGGAAATTTACTTCCGTTTATCCAGACTATGGACACACTAGCTGTGTCCCAATTCAATATGAATCACTAATTCTAAGCAGGTTTGAATTGTAGTGTGTTTTCACACTGAAAAGGTGACACAATTAAGTATACTCAAAACAGTCAGTATGCTGACTAAAAGCTCTTGATATTTGAGAGTGCTGTTGAGCTACATTTTTGTCCCACAATGCAATGCAAAAGAAAAGGCTGTTCAACAGTTGGAAAACATTTACATCAACTGCAGGTGGTGGTAAAACAGCAACAGAATTGAACTGCTATTGCTGTCTCATGAAGCTTAATTGTCCGTGACATTCAAAAGTCATGCCTGTAGGTGTGTTATTTTGTTAAAATATTTAAGCATGTGGAATTTTTGTATACCAATTGCAAAAATAGTATACTATGACAATAAATAGATTAGTACATTGTATAGTAGATACTGTACACATTTAGTATGCAGTACAGAATTGGGACACAGCTAATTGTTCTAAATCATCAGCTGACATATACACCAATACAATATAGGCATCTGTTATAAGCTAATGTCAGCTGACATCAGCGGCCAACTTATCAGTCAGGCTTTATTTGTACAAGTGAAACTTTTGGCCTGGCACGGTCAGACATTTGGATTTAAAATTGTAGTTTTCTGAACTCCTAACTGTCTTTGTGTCTGTGTCTCATTGTTAAAATCACTCTACACTTTCAGGTGTTTCCTCATTCAACAACATCCTGCACATAAACAGGAACTGGAACAACTCATAAGAGAATCTGCAACCATTACAGGAGTTTCATTACAAAATAAAATAACCATGTACAAAAGGAGACTTTACAAAATTAGTTTTAAACGTTTATCATTTTGGAAGTTATTAGATCTTCTAGTTATTGGCAATTTGAGAGCATGTGGCAATTAAACACTATAAGATCTTTAGCTTAAATAATGGATTTCAACAAGTTATCTATCTGTAGAGATGTCAGTCAGTCACACACACACACAAACACACACACAC
The DNA here is from genome assembly GCA_023631565.1 of Gymnocephalus cernua. NCBI lineage: Eukaryota > Metazoa > Chordata > Actinopteri > Perciformes > Percidae > Gymnocephalus > Gymnocephalus cernua. The sequence continues at coordinate 30,297,889 of CM042437.1, read as the reverse complement.
GGGAAAAATTCAAGATACTAGGAAGCAGCACTGTTGGGCTCAGAGGAGAATTAAGAGACAGTTTAAGTCAGATTTGGAGATTACTCAACAACTGGCATGTGTTCAAATATTCATTTACACTCTTATACATCATGCATAAGACTCCGGGATTTCTCCTAAGAGGAGAATTCTCTATAACAGTGATGCTTTGGCACTATGACAAAATCAAGGATTGTATCTTTAAAACCATTGGGAGAACGAAGGATTCATATTTAAATGGTGAGTCTTGTTGTGTTTGTTTTTCATTGTCTGAAGAGATGAGGTCAGGGGTACGATATTATCTTTGAATCCAAGTCTATGAGAGGGTCATAGACAAACAATTCCCTCCATATAATACCTCCATACTGTAATCCAGTTGTTCTGTGTGCTGTTACCTGGACGTGCAGACACTCACTGTGATGAAGACAGTTTGAGACATGAAAAGATAGTGTGGAAATGATGAAAACAAAGATGAAAGCTGTTTGTGTTGCATGTGTGAACATGTCTAAATGAGATTCAAGACTGCTGTGTGTCTGCTGGATGGAGTTTGGCATTTGTTCATACACTGTAAAACCTAACAGCCCATCTTAATAAAAAAGAAGTAATTTAACATAACTTAAGCCTCCCAAGAAGTAGGGGTGACTCATTCACATAAATTTAACTTAACTCCAAAATGAATTGTTGAAGTAATAACTGATTTGTTTTGAGTACACTTAAATTTGTGGAAAAGTTTAAGTATTGGTAATATGATTCCAGTTTGTTCAATTGACTTAAGTCCTGCTCATTCTATTTTGATGTTTAAAAAATCATATTGTGCCCAAGAAAACTAAAGAATGCCAATAATAATACCAATAATTCCTAATCCCCAAAGCATAACGAGTTAATGTTAGTCATAGTCATATAAAAACTATTTTGATAAGTGTAAGTATTTACAAGTTACAGTTACAGTTTCTCAATTGTGAGAATGTGTTGCTTTTCCTTGTCTTAATGTGAATTTAATATTTTTTTGGTTTTGTACTGTTTATTGGACTATCACTTTGGACTCTAGGAAACTTTATAATGTTTTAGACCTGAAAATAAAAATAGTCCTTAGTTGCAGACTCCTTGTTTGGGAATTCTGCTCTGTGAACAGTTTAATCTGGACCTCGTTGTCTTTGAGCATGCAGCACCAATAAGGTCCTGCAGTGTAGAACAGAGAAGACGTGACAGGTTCCACCTGTTTGCACACGGCACTGGAATAACGGCGAAGCTCGGAACGACCCCCTACACTGCTGCTGTGTGTGTTTCTTGCTGCTGATATAATTTATTTGCTGCAGGACACCGCTACACTTTTGTCTTCCACGCGAGGTAATGGTGTTCTGTTATTTTATTAATCTTTCTGGTTTGCAAACTGTTTGTCATGCTGTTTGAATTGTAACGTTACTAAGTTAGCTAACTTGTTGAGTTGTGCAAATGTTCACTAACTATCACCAATTACTGCTTTAGTGGTTCAGAAAAAACTTTTACTTGAAAAACTGTTACTTGGATGTTGCTTTCAAACTCGTTCGTCGATTCAACGTTAAGTTGGCTAAGTAACATTAACGTTAGTTTGTGAAGGTTTTATGTTAACGTTAGCAAACTATGTTGGCTCGCTAGCTAATATGCCCATGCCTTTTTTTTCTTTCGGTTAGCAAAGTAACGTTAACTGATGTTACATTAATATAAAATTGCACAACAAGGAAATGACCTAGCTAACTGCTAAACATTATGTAGAGAGTCTATCATGGCCAGTATTCCACAACTTCACCTTTACCTTGCCTGTATAAAAACTGCATGTGGACATTTAGCATTTATAATTCATTGAAGGTACATTTGTCAAGAGTACATTCTGAGAAAAGAGTGGTAAGTAGAGACAACAGTGATTTGACTATAAATCTGGCATTTCATTGCCCTGTGTGTGATTTTAAGCAGCCATTTGTTGAGAGGGACATGCTATTCATTTAAGGGGGCATCTAAGACAGAAAGAAACAGTGCCATGTCCATTTAGGGCCTGCAAGTTTCAAACAAATGTTTACTCAACATACAGAATGCCGAGTTACTTGTGGTTCCTAGAGTCTCTAAAAGTAGAATGGGAGCCAGAGCCTTTAGCTATCAGGCTCCTCTCTTATGGAACCAGCTCCCAGTCTGGGTCCGGGAGGCAGATACTGTCACCACATTTAAGAGTAAACTTAAGACTCTCCTCTTTGATAAAGCTTATAGTTAGGGAGTGAGGAGTTGCAGCATCTGCCTAGCCCGGCCCACCTGCTTCTCTGTCCCAGACATGCTTGTTACTAACCTAGCTCTGGGGAGCATGTTTCTTTTCACCCAGGATGAAATCCCGGGATTAGGATGGCACCAAAATCATGGTTCCAGCTGTTGCCGGGGTTCTGCTGAAATTCCCTGCTATGCCGTTCTGCTGCTCCCTGCTACGCTACTACAACCACTATTTCTAGTCACTGTTTCATTATCTATACTGTGATTGTTATTGCCACTGTTCATAACACCCCAACCGGCACGTCAGACACCACCTACCAAGAGCCTGGGTCTGTCTGAGGTTTCTTCCTAAAAGGGAGTTTTTTCTCGCCACTGTTGCACTGAATGCTTGCTCTTGAGGGATTTGTTGTTGTTTTTTTGTAAATCATAGAGTGTGGTCTAGACCTACTCTATCTGTAAAGTGTCTTGAGATAACTCCTGTTATGATTTGATACTATAAATAAAATTGAATTGAAATTGAATTGAAATTGGATTCAGTACATGGCCTGTAAGATTTCAGATCACAGGCAGTTGCTTCAGGAAGTATTCCCCAACTTACAATTACGGCCAAAGCATCATTACATTGAGCATTATCCTCATCTCATAAAGCGCTTGGTCCTCTGGTGGATCTGTAGACAATGAGATTTGAGGGGAAGCACAAAGTCTTCAAGGCAGTTGCTCGTGGCACTCATAACTACAGAAATGTGTTGAAAACTTTGGCAGAGAGATACCAAAACATGATGGCATTCTATTTGTCATCACCAAGAGTTTTTTTGAACTTTTGAAGTACAGACTTCAAAAGTGGAGTCTGTCTATGTTGAGTCATTGATACACATGTGTTAATATCGAGCATCATAGACAGCAGCAGTGTATATGGCACAAAAGAGGTAACCATTGAAGGCACAACTTTTGTGGCTGGCATGTTTGTTTGCACTGGGACACATGCTGCCTTGCCTGTGTTTAAAGAGATCAGAAACATTACTTATCAGAAATGACATCTTCTTTCTACTGAAAGACTATGAGGCCTGGTATGTTGAGCATTTGCGGTCATATGAGCTAACATCATAAAAGCAAGGGCCATACGGTGAAATCTGCATGTCAGCTAACTGACCAAAGCAAGCTAATTCTCACAACTAAGCATTTCATTCCAGTGTCCTAGTAAGAGAGCAGCACATCCCCAGCCGCCTTCTCAGGGACCTGAGGGAGGCTGAAGATCTGTCTGGACCTTCAATAAACACTAGTGATCACCTTAATGGACACACTGGACAACATAACTAAAGGTAATGTCTATTTTCCACTATGACCCATGTGTCATAACAAAGGTTAATACATGCAATGGGGTGGTTAATTGTCTCTGTGAGTACACTTAGGATATCCTAATTATACCACACTCTGTTTTAAAAGGTTTAACCAATACTTGCTTTTAAAAGAAAAGACATTTTGGGAGATTCTGATGTTTAGATTGTTACCACTCTCTTGTCTGTATGGTTAATGAAGCTACAGATAGATAATGTGTTGGTGGTCTAGGCAGCTAGTGAAAAACAGCGGCAGCACCTGGAGTAGCTCTGTCTGTTTTATGTTACAGGTTTCCCTAACACAGTGTAAATGGAAGCGACTGATGTCCTGAAACTAAGGGTCATCCTTGATGATGTCAATGCTGAGAGGCTTACTTTGCCCTCAGAGACTGTAAATGCCCTCATAGTTGAAATAAAAAATAAGTTGAACCTTGCCTATGACCTTCGTCTTCAGTTTCAAGACCCAGAATTTGACAATGCCTTATGCAATTTAGTTAACATCGAGGACCTACCATCCAAGGCAACCATTAAGATAATTAGATTTGTTGAGCCAGATCTCAGTTCAACCAGCACAGACGATACAGTGTTACTGTCTGATAACACAGAGCATCTTTGCCGATGGCCAGAGATCTTTGTTATTCCAACATTCTCCTATGAGGTGGAGCATGCTCTAAGAGTGGGCAACTCTGCATTTGTCAAAGAGTTTAAAGTTGTCTCAACTAATACATAATAATTTGCTTTAGTGGAAATAAACTGAGTAAATTAAACTTAAGTGGTAACATTTGCTAGGGCTCCAGACTAACTTTTTGCCTTGGTTGCACTGGTGTGCCTAACTTTTTATTTAGGTGCACCAGCACAAAATTTAGGTGCACCCAAATTTTTCCACAATTTCAAGGTCACCTCTTTATCACGCTCCATATACATTCATATATATTATGTAAATGATTTTAAACAAGAATAAGGTGTAGGTCTTGTTTTGTATTATGTTCTGTTTTCTGTTTTATTGTGAAAGTCTGGTTTTCTGTCTTGTCTAGTTTTACTTCCTGTGTTTTCCCACCCTTGTGATTGCCTGATGTTTCTCACCTGTTTCCCAGCCCTTGAGTCACTTGCCTCTTGTTACCTCGTTACCCTGTGTATTTAGTCTTGGTGTTCCCCTTATCCTGTGTTAGATCGTTTTGTGTTTGCTCCTGCCAGTGTGTTTGCTTGTGTGTTTAAGTCAGCGTGTCTTCCCTGTGGCCTTTGTGTTCCTGTTTTTGGATATTCTGTCTTTTGTCATTCTACTATTTGAGTAAGTTCTTGCCTGTTGATTCTGGACTCCTTGTTGGTTTGAACTTTGTCTTTTTTTGAATAAATCATCAATCAACTTATTCTCGCCTGCTCCATGCATTTGGGTCCACCATTTCCTGCACATCACAACAGATTTCTGTGTTGAAACAAATACTTGTCTACACAATTACAGCTGGGTTGGTTGGCTTTCTACTTAAGCTGTAGTGAGAAACACGGGCACTAATTAATAATGTTGTAATGTTTTCAGTTTAAAGGTATTTTTGTGCCAGTACAAAGATTATGATCAATAATAGCATTCATTTATTTAATTTTGTTTTTATTTTTATGTGGGTGTTAATTTCATAGTGTTTCTGACAAACCCTTTATTTTTTTTGAGAGCTGTGGACATTGAAATATTTTAACATTGATATCTTATTCAGCATTCAACTAAATAGTTTAAGTTTACGTGTGTTTATATTGTGTTAATGCCACTTCAAAGGTTTAAGACAATCGTTTTCCTCAAATAAATTGAGTAGCCACAACCAAGAGAAAGCTCCTTCACTTGTTTTCAACAACAGTAACAGACTGATTAAAAGAGAGAGGGCCCTCAGATAGCTCAGTTGGTATATATAGAGGTTTACTCCTCGACGCAGCGGGCCCGGGTTCGACTCACGGCTGACTCATTATGAATGGGTCCAGCATGGGTCAAATGCGCTTTGCGAGCGGCATTACACACGTCTCGTATGAAATGTCTGTATCGTCACTGCGCTGCATTTTTATGAACTATGATATTCTGGCCATGGATCACATCTCGCCCAGGTCCAGCAGGCTCCATCTCACACGCTATTACTCAACGAACTGAAGTTGGTTGCATTCAATAACTTCTTCTGTGTTTTTCACCGTGGCGGCCGCAATAACAAAGAATTACCAGCGGAAACACTGATACAAATACAGGTTCCCCTCTTATGCTTAACAACATAGAGCTGTGTTAATTAGGGGTCCAAGCCCGAGGCTGGAAGAATCGGTGGTAGCGAAGCTACGCCGTTCGCACAGCAGGGCTGTGGAACCCTATTGCTTTTTTAAGGTTTCTTATTATTATTCTTCCGTCGATAAAACTGATGCTACAGCCTAAACTATACATGGTGGGATGTTGCCGTTTTCAGGACTGGTCCGGATCCCTGCAGGGACCTTGGTCAAAAGAATTCAGCCACTTACACCACTAGGTGGCGCTATAGCAGAAAAAACGTGTTTGGCCTTATAACTCCCAAACCGTACATCGCACATTAAAAATACACATCCATGCCTTCCCTGGATCCACCTGAATCTCCTGATATAGGCCATTTCTGCATGGACTTTTTTCCGTGAAAAATTGCGATTTATTTTAAACCTGCTTTTTCATACTCCTCCTAGACCATATGACCGATCTGCATGAAACTTGGTAGGTAGCATCTTCAGACCGACCTGACAAAAAGTTATTAAAAGATTTTTTTGTCGGATGAAAATTGCGTAAAGTACGCTAGCTACGAAGACACAAACGTTGCCATATCTCGGCCAAAATAAATGGTATCATTGTAATTCTTTAGATTCTTGTTTGCCATGACCCTAAAGTTATTAAAGAATTTTGCTACGTTACATCATTCGCAATTTACAAGCAAACAAATTTTTCGTAGCTAACCACAAAACACGACCTTTGGCATATCTCGGCCAAATAGGTATTAGAGCGAAACTTGGTGGTGTTGTTCGGCATTCCACTCCGAGCCTCCCTGCCAAATTTCGGCCATTAGGGGGCGCTATAATTGACGTAGAGGCCTTTTGGCAAATAAGTCAATGCATTTAAATGGGAATAATTTGCAATGGAAATATCTCTGCAGCAGTAAATGCTATCATTACAAAACTTGAGATTATTGTTCGCCATGCCACTATGCGGCTCTTCACCAGATCTGGTGATGATCACCCTTTAGGGGGCGCTATAATTGAGGTAGAAGTGTTTGGGCCTTTTACGCAATGAAGAGGAAATTTGTAAGTGCATTTATAGACTATAGACTTTGGAGCTTGCACTTGGTCAAATTTCCTGACTTTTGTCTCGCCGCGGTGTCGCTTTGGGTTCTCCTTTCGCGGCCTCCGTTTTCACGGGCTCTTAGTGTCGCCAGGGGGGACTGGCGCAGGGGTGCTTGGACCCCGTTCATAACTGCTTGCAGTTCTAGTAACAATTAAAACTGTAGACAAATGTCAGCAGTGTGTATCGGCACAGTGTCTCTCCATGTTGCACGGGAGCCGTGTGTGAGTGAATGGGGGCGGGGCTGCGTGGAGAGTAACTGCTGATTTACACCAACTGTGGAACAGCTGCAGAACGGCTCTGCTGCGTGTCGTCTCCGTGCTCCGCCGTCTGTCAATACCCACCAGCAGGGCTGGACTGGCCATCGGGCATACCGGGCATTTTCCCGGTGGGCCGACGCAATTGTGGGCCGAATCGCCGATATAATTTATAGGCCTTTGTTTTAATTTTTTTATTATTTTGGGCCGCGCCGGCCCATAAATAACTGACAGCGGCCCATTCGGGAATTGTACAAAAGTCCGTCTGTCAGGACTGATTGTGGCTGCATGCCGGGGGGTACTGCAAGCGGGCGCACGCGCCACACGGAGAGAAAAGTGGGAGAAAGAGAAAAGAGACTGTGTGCGCCCAGAGGATAATCAGTTGAGCTCGCGTGTGTGCGTCCCATAGCTTACGTTGTCAGTTCATTTGGGCCTGTTGTATTGGTCTGTAGTTCTTGTACATTTAAGTAAGTTAGCTGGTAATTTCAATGTTTGTGTTAATCACCTGTTCGCTAGTTTGCACGTGGCTGTTGATTTATAATGTAGAGTGTTGGAAGCTCTTGCTCACGTTGGTATTTAGCTACATTATTGTGTTATTATTGTATTGTATTATGCTGCAGTAGTTACATTACATTGATATAGTGTAATTAATAGTGGGTTTGTTGTTTGCTAGCCTATATGTATACTTCATATGCATTGTGTATGGTAGCCTTCACAATGTTATTTGTTTCTTTGCAGAACCACACACAAATACACAGCCATAGCAGAGCTATCCACGGCCATTTTGTACTGTTGCCTTATGTAATAAAGCGTCAAGAGCGATAATTGTCTCCGTCCGTGTTTTAACTGACATCCCTGGGGCGAAGTTGGAAACCGGAATCAGCTCAACTACAGTCCTAAGCTAGACCTAACCCAATCAAATCCAGGAACACCCTTCCCGGCCCTGAGACACGAGCTGTAAATGTTATAATATGCTGGAAGTTTAGCATCCCCGTTAAAATGGACAAACGACCACGGAACCCCATACGCAAGCGATGTGTACAGAAATTACGGGAGAAAAAGATTAAGTATCTACAGGCGAATGCCTCAAAATGTGCCAACATGTCTGACATGTTTGGGGCTGTAGTAGCTGCTTCAACATCAGCATTAGGCTACCTGAAGTAGAGGAAGGAGGAGAGGTGGCTGGCTATACAGAGAAGCAGAAACAACATCATGATGACAGGGAAGAGGCCAGGAGAAGGAGAGCGACCATGACAGGGCCACGGGAGATAGGGAGGAACAGGTGGAAGAGAGATAGGCCTAGTTGACGACGGTAAGAAGTACGTGAATTAACAGGTTTTGTGTGTGCGTGTGTGTGTGCGCGCGCGCACGCGCCTCACGTCATAATGACAACAAGCAGTTTGGCAGTAACATTAAAGTTAGTGGCTGTCAGGTAACCTAACTGGCAACTTTGGCAATGACTTGCACTTGAGTATGGACATTGTGTAGGCTACCCTATGGCCTCCAGGTCGCCAATCAAAAGTGAGTGAGTACACTGCTTCTCTTTTTCAGGGCATATACTACTCCCAGCTTTATTGTAGCTTTTGGTTATGGTTATTGTAGTTAGCAGACACTTTTGTCCAAAGCAACAAAATATGAATCTTACAATGGTTAAAATTAACAGTAAACAGTTTTTAAAAGTTGCTAAGCCAATGTTAAGCAAAATAGTAATAATAACAATAATGGCAATACAATATCAAATATCAATAATAATAATAAAAAATACCATAAATATACAAATCATAACTCTAAGAATGAATTAATTATTTAAGTGTAAGATCAACAGATAAGTCTTGAGACCTCTTGAAGGATCCAAAACCATCACATGAACGCAGAACACTAGGCAACTCATATCATAGAATGGACGCATATTTTAAGAGGACTGTCTGCAGGGAATGTCTCTGACCAATCACAGTGGGTGTGGGCCGCCTGGGCCAAAAATGCCCGGGCCGATTTTTTGTCCCAGTCCAGCCCTGCCCACCAGATCCAGATTTGTTGCGGAATGGCAGATCCAGATTTGTTGCGGAATGGCTGCGGCCATGACTGACAGCTGTAGTCACGAGGACCCACTAGATCTCGCAAATTCACGTAGAATAGAACCACAAAACCAACAACAGTTTGTTTCCATCCAGAGGAGTAGAGAGGAAACAACTCTGTGTTGTGTTTCCAAGGTGTAGTGAAGGGAAATATGATCCGCCGTGAGCACGGTGTATTTTATTTTGAAAATTAACCGGATGTTTTATTTTGTTTCTGTGCTCGACTTCCTGTCCCGCACTGTCTGCCGCGTGCTGAATTGCTGCGGAGCTCTCCGGCGTCCCGCAAAAATAGAAGCTCTGCGTATCTGTTCCGGAGGGCTGCGGACGGCCGCAGCTGTGCCGGAGTCGGGACGCAGCCGTTCTGCAGTTGGTGGAAATACACACATTGACTTTAATGGAAACTGATTGACTCCACTGACGTTCCGGAGCCGTTCCGCAGCTGTTCCGCAGCTGTTCCGCAACCGGTGGAAATTGGGGGTAAGAGGAGAGATCCAAACACAGGCACTGCTTTACAGATGAAATGGGTCATGTAACGCAACATTAAACCATATCGATATAAACGGCATTGCTTCGTTCGTGGAGAGGCAGCGGATAGAAGGACGCTAGGTGCACCGGTGCGACCTAGGAAAAATGTTAGTCGCACCCTTACAAATTTTGGCCAAATTGGTCGCACTCTAGAGCCCTGATTTGTATAAAGAAGATGGATTAGTCTCACTTAAATCAGATAAATTCTATTAACACATTTTTAATGAGTTTGGAGAAATGCAACATTTGAGTGAAAAATACTTGATAGATTTAAGTTATATTAACTGAATGGAATTAGTACTATTAACTTTATTTACCCAAGTTATCTTAACAATAAGTAATTGAGTTACTTGGACACAAATCAAATATTTTTTTATGCTTAAATTGTTTGAGTTAATAAACTTAAATGATTTAAGGAAATTTGTTTCCTTAAACGGTTTGAGTTGAACTAACTCATCAGGTTTTACAGTGTGTCTTACTTGAATTGCCAGATTTTTAAAGTAAGCTTTCTTATAATGCAGAAACATTACAGCTTTAATTGCAGCACTTAATTATTATAAAAAGTTGTCCAGTATTGACTTCAGTATAGTGACAGTGTTTCCCCTAGGATTTTTTTTAGCCGGTCTATACAGGTGAGTGCATTGATAAGTATTGACTTTTTACTCACAAAGGTTTCATTGTAGCCTACTTACAGTAACAAGACTAGCGTGAGAAAGAAAAGATTAGTTAATCGTTAACACACACACATATCTCGGCTCAGCTGTGTGTGTGTGTGTGTGTGTGTGTGTGTGTGTGTGTGTGTGTGTGTGTGTGTGTGTGTGTGTGTGTGTGTGTGTGTGTGTGTGTGGCGCGTCAAGAATCCAGGCATGTGAATAGAGACAGGGGGCTAGGTTTGTGCTCTACCTGTGAAGCGCTTCACAGGTACAATCAACATTGATACCGTGGCGTGGCGGCAGAAATGTAACTGTGGCGGTGCGCCACTTGCCAATCAACACAGGGGAAATAATGACTGACCACATTGTTCCGCAACGAAAATGAATACAGAGAGCACTAAACTTTGACCTAGAACAGCACAGTCTTTTGAATTCCAGACATGGCATGACAGCATAATTAACTAAGGTACCTGAAAAGTAACAAAGAGTGGCTGAAGAAAGAAAGAAAGAAAGAAAGAAAGAAAGAAAGAAAGAAAGAAAGAAAGAAAGAAAGAAAGAAAGAAAGAAAGAAAGAAATGCACCTTAAGTGTCTTGATTTCCTTCTTCCAGGGTTGAAGGAATAGATTGACGCAGAGAGTTTCCAGCAATTCGGTGGCTTTGATAAAAGCAGACAGATGTTCCCTGCAGTCTGTGCTCAGAGATTTACAATCCTGCTGTACAGCCTGGTAGAAAGGGAAAACGGTGAAAGACCCTCTGGGTTCTGGTTCCGTCAGAAGGTAATGAGCCGCCTTCTTCAGCAGGCAGGCGTCGCGGCACGGCCGAACCTCTGGACACAGCTGGAGGTAGTTCACATAATCCTCATAGAGCTCCTTGCGGGAAACCTTCGCCTGTTCTTCTGTTCTGCTACCGTCCATGACTGTCTCACACATACAAACTACCAGCCAGAAGGAGGAAGTAGTATAGGCCGATAGCCGTCAAACAACCTGACGAGGAAATGAAAGTGAGAGCAGCTTTCTTTTGCCACAATATCTCTTTTTTTCTCTTCCCGTCATAGCCTAGTATGTACTAGTGTACACGTTTAATCTGTCAAACTTTGACAGTTTAAACGTTTTTCTTAACAGCAGGTAGGGCCGATTTCTCCACTAAGCTATTTAAAGTACCAATTAAAATAGGATAGTATAGCCTAAAATAGGCTAGACTATAAAATAGTTAAAATATGTAAAATTTGATAAATTATAGCCTATTTCAGGTTGGTCTACATTCAGAATGAAACTATAGTCTACAATTGCTCAAGGGGTGAATATAAATTACATTATGTGGTAAAATCACTATGTCTTGTTAAATTGTTGCAGTGTAATTGTAGCCTATAATGATAATTGTAAAGTATAGCCTACTGCTATTTCAGATTTTCTTATAAAGACTATATTTGTACATTTCAGAAATGTGCAGAATGTCAGAAATATCCTACTGTTATTTAAAAAGGAGGGGAAAAGGCTGATGTAATAGTTGTTAAAACCAAGTGGCACCCTCCTGTGCCAAAACAAAAGTGCAGTTCCTTGAATGGCCACTTGAGGCTGGCTCCATGGGGAGTTAATCCCCATAGAGCCCCATGTTGAAGGGGAACTATGCAGTTTTTTTAGCTTAATGTACTTTAACTGAACAGCTTCGGAGTCATTGGAATGGTTATATGACTTTTTCGAGTTGAATAGTGGTCATCTCGCTCCCCCCTAGCGCCTGTGAGTGGAAAAACCACCCTTGCAACTTTCGGCCGGCAAATCGCCGGCCTCAGTGTCAGGAACTATCGAGTGATATCAGGTCTCGCGATGTAACAAATTGCTTTACAGCACTGCACACATACGCCCATTCAGGAACCGGCTAACAAGGTAGCGATGGAGTTTTTCACACTATCGTCATGGCTGAGTCGGCAAAAAAGAAGCAGAAAGCTAGGAAAGCATTGTCGGAGGAACAGAGAAAGAGGAAATGGCAGACTGGCTGAGCGAGGAGTCAGACACAAGTAAACATAGGAGCTGCCAAATATCTATTCCGAAGCTGTAGGGGGGGCTCTATAGAGAAACCTGCGAGCAAAAAGCGAAAACTGCATAGCGCTGCTTAAAAGCTATAGTGCGTAGTTTCTGTCTCCCCCATGAGGAATTCTAAGTAATGACAACAAAACTGCCGGCACGTCCACATGATACGCAGTTGCTAGTAGTCAAGGAGGACACGGAGAATTAAAAAAACATGATGAAGAGATGATTATCTTCACTTGAGTTTCTGCACGGGAAAGTCACTGCACGATACAATCTTCTGAGCACAGCCATACTGAGATATACAGAGAGAGTTGTGTGGAGCTGATAGTCTTAATTTGTAGCAACTCATTTGGCAATTGCTTGAATGTAATGGACTTTTATTTATATCAAAAAGTTACGCACTAAAGCTTTAAAATGCCCAGCTTTACAGCAGAATTTAACATTATTACAGCCTGTTGGTCCAAAAACTAGGTGGTCTCTAGCTTTATAATACTTAGCTGTGCGGTAGTTGGATTTTCTTATAACTCAACCGTTAAAATTTTATTCAGGTTTAACGTTCTGCATAATTAAGGGCGTGCTGCTTTCAGTGACAGGTGGCTGTCCTCCAGGAGGCGAGTGGTGAAAACTATTGAACATGTTTGTAGATTGTATTTATGCTACTTTTGGGTTTGATTTACAGAAGTAGGTCTACCTTTCAAAACAAACAAAGGTTGATTTTTTTTTTTTTGTCATTCACATTTTTATTGCCTTTTATAGAAACAGAGTCAAAAACAACAGTGATCTCTCGCTAAACGAAAACATGAGAGATAACAAGTGAGCGGATGAAAAAAAAATATATATATATATACACACACATATACATACATACACAGGGTAAGCATTGGTCTAAGTCATCTCCACATCTTTCACGTATCATCACACCAGTAGCTTGAATAATGAGTATTCTACCAATATCGACCTGATTGTAAAAATGCGTGCAGGTCCCGGATAGCTCTTGGCTGCTATTCACATACACAATATAAGGGCAGTCATTCCACTGCTGTGACCTACTGACACCTATACACTAAAAAATTAACATTATCCAGTGTGGATCATACCATACCCATCATCTCTCACATATCTTAGTAGTGACCTATTAAAATCAGTTCGTCAAATTCTCCCCTATTAATCATGCAATATTGCATTCATGTAGGGGCCCCATATTTTCACAAACACCTCCTGCCTGTTGTTCAAGTTAAAAATTAGTTGTTCATAGCTGGCCATTTTGGTCATTTCTCCACACCATTCATTGAAAGGGATGATATGTTTTGTTTTCCAATGTCTTAACACAATTCTACAACCTGTGGTAAGGGCCAGTCTGCACCATAGAGTCTGCTGAACTGACAGGCCTATCCCTGCTGGTATTATGCCTAATATACAAAGTGCCGGGTTTTGTATCAGGTCTGCTCGTAGTACTTTGTTAATGAATGTTATAATATTTTCCCATAAGTTTGTTGTCATTTGACATTCATATAGCATATGCATCAATGTGCCTCTGCTTCTTTCGCATCTCCAGCATATGTCCGAATCTAACTATTTTAGTCTCGCCATTTTACAGGGAGTCCAGTAACCCCTATGGACAATCCTATAAGTAATCAGTTGAGTCTGGACTTCCCTTGACGTCTTATACCAGGACCCCACAACTTCCTCCCACGTCTCCTCAGCTATCCCGATCTCCAAATCCTCCTCCCATGCTCTCTTGAGACCACTGAGCCAAAGGTTGATTTATTAATCAATTTTAACAATTGCAATTTCTCAGCAGATGAAATTTACATACCGTAAATACCTTGATTATCTTAGCAAATACTTTATCCACGAAATGATTTACTATACCCTTGCATGTGTTATTCAGCAGGGAATCATTGCCAGACCTTCCTAACAAATAGTTGAAAAGTTGATCTACAGGAGAATTCATATTTGAAAGCAATACAGAATGCCTGATGCCTTAATACATTATATTTCATTATATTTAAATGTTTTGGATTGTCATATGGTGCCAGAATTTTGTGTTTTCCTTTACATAAATAAAAACATGTTCACCATAAATTAATGCAAAAAGGCACAATTAGTGCAGAACATTTCACCAGAATGCAGGTAATGAAGTGTTTGACAACCCTGTAAAGCCTGACACGTGAAAAAATAGCCAGAAAATTCAAATGTTTTGGAATTGAGATGTTTTTTAAACCTTTTAACAAAATCACCAAAAAGAATTTTGCCATATGATTTTGTTTATGATATATTTTTTGTATCATGTTTGATACATTGGGCGTTTTGGGCAACGTTTTGCTCACAACAATGTTAATTTTAGGTACAAAAAATTGTTGTTTTTGGGACTTCATCTTCCATGCTTGTATGGGCTACACTTTTATCTTGATAGTCTTCCTCATCACTGCTATCTGAACTTCCATTATCATGCCATAAATGATAATTTATCATACATTGCCTTAGGAGTCCATTCCTCCTCATCATCTTCCCCTAACTGCTCCATGTCACTTGAATTGCCATCTACTATCATGCTGATGACACTTTCTTTCTCTATCTTCTTCCTCTAGTCCTTTTGACATCTAAAAATACACAAATTGGTCGATATAGCATAGCGATTATGTTATTGTTATTGTGAAAATACCCAAAATGTATTTTAAGATGGCATTTTAGTCATTAATTACATTAATTAAATCATCAAAATAGTGTGTGTTTGTATTGTGGTAGGCATGATGTAGATTACATTACAAAAATGTGACTTGAAAGTTCAGGGATAAAGCACCTTAAATACCTGCAGTATCAAATTTGATACACATATTTTTAACACGATTTAACTGTAATATAAATAATGAATTGTAAAGTAGTTATGCATTGTTTCAATAAAGAAGATATTTATTTTAAAAAATGAGTAATAATATAAATGTTATTCTCACCGTAACTATATGAAAATTAGCAACTTGTTTCCTGCCAAAAGTGTGTGGAGGATTTAATGACAGCAGCCATTTTGAAAAAAAGGTTAAAAAAAGGCCTTCCACTGCTTGTAATGGAATGATAATCCACTACAGGGCAGAATACATGTATCAGATCATATACAACAGGTGTTTAAGGAAATTATTGATCAACTTGATGAGATAGAGGTTTCACAAACTTGCGTAGCAAATATGATACAAATGGTTTTACAGGGTTTTTAACATGTCCCACGCTTTATTTGTTTGTACCCAAATGTTGAAACAAAAGACTTGCCCTTGTGTACATGTTTGTTCTTGCTAAATACTGAATAATGAATAAAATAATGAGTGTTTGTTTGCCTTGTTTACCTGTAATGCAAGACTGGCCTCAGACAGTTAGGGCCTGAGGTAAATTACCACTTTGCACAAGCACAAACATGTTGCATGACCATTACATAACTAGAGAGAAAATCATTGACTAAAATTGAATTACACACACAAATAGGTTAATGGTGGATCTTAAACAAAACACTGATTGAGTATGAATGAGAAACAAAATTGTTTTACTGTAGTCTGGCTCAACAGATGTACAATGCTGAAATAAAGCCTAGTTCCAACTGTATGATCATTAAATTCCAATTTGGGTGAATGAGTGTCTTTTTAAAGATATCCAATTTTGAAAGAGTTCCCAAAAAATTCTATAATAAATACAAACAAAAACGTTTCATGTCTGACTCCCAAAACACAATTATTAAGTCATGACAGGGATAAATATCATTCATCAGTAGGTAGTAAGTCTCTTTAGTTTTTGGTGAGATAGGAATAGTGAGGTATTTAGATGTAATTGTAATCCTAGTCTCTTCAGGATAATCTTTAAACAGATAGTTTCTTTTTAATGGTAAAGGAAAAATATTACAGGTAAGAGTACCGCTCTCAGGATTTAGTTTTTTACCATATTTACCATTACTTGTGGGATTGACTTGATAATCACAGAGTATTGTTTTTCAGAATATTTCACATTGAATCTATAAGTCAATACAGTATAGTCTAGAAAGTTACTGAAGTTTCTGAATCCAGCAAATGTAAAAACACCAAATGGCTACCTCTCACAACCCAGTCATACAACATAAATGATTTTCTTTTACACTAAATATTACAATGGTAATAATAATAATAATAATAATAATTGATATTAGTATTATAGAATACACATTACACACAGGCCTGAAATACATACACATACTCAGTACCAAACAAGCACTAAAGGAGAGATGTCAGAGGGGGCTGCAGCGGTCAATGGACAGTTGGGGTTTTGGTGCCTTGCTCAAGAGCACCTTGGCAGTGCCCAGGAGGTAAACTGGCACCTCTCCAGTTACCAGTCCACCACCATAATTTGGCCCATATGGGGACTTGAACAGTAACCCTCCGGTTCTCAACCCAACTCCCTACAGACTAAACTACTGCCACCCCCAAATTCAAGATTGGACAACTGTGTAAAGTGAATTTATGATTGTCAACCAGTTTTGTCAGTTTGGTTTTATTTAACATCTATGGTTGTGTAACAATTATGGCTATTATACATTCATGTGTTAACTCCCTGCCCTAACTCCGCCCAGCAACAAGGACATGCGCACTTCAGCCCTGACGTAGGCGGTATAATTGCCTCGTGCTGTGTACCGTTCTCTCTACTACATCCACGGTGTGCACGCTGGTGGAGTAAAAGTTACAGCTAGAATGACAGCAGGCCGAGAATCAAAACTCCAGCTGGTTCACAGACACATCCGAGCTTTTCCAGACTTTCCGAAGAAAGGCATCCTGTTCAGGTGAGAAAATAAGTCACTTTGATTAAAGCTTCATCTGCGTTAAAGGTTCCCTTTTACGACCGTCTCTTCCAAGCGACCCATTTATTATCTATGTAGCCTAAAGTCAGGCAGCGTATGAAGAGTTCGACATGCTCCACACAAACAGCCAGTGAAGGGAGGAGTCGCGAGCTTTGGGGCGGGCGCGTGCCCTTTGCACTGGAAACTATAGACAGTTAAAGAAGCTGGAAACGGGTCATGTGAGCAGTTGTTTGCGGAAACAGGTTAAGCCAGACCAAAGACTATGCCAAAGACAGTATATGAGCCAGACCCAGACCTGCGTCATAGATGTATGTAGCCTATATAATGGTTGTATTAAGAGAACGAGATGGATCTATCATTTAGGCTTATAACGAACCAGTCGCCGCTTGGATTTGTACAGTATGGGTGCTTTGAGCGGTTAAAAAGAACGAAGAAAGACCGTATTTTATCAGCAATTTCTCCCATTTGATAGCCTATATCCATAATACATCCATGGTTATATGGCCTATTAAGTAAAAACATTATATTGCACATTATAATCCAATTATAATACATTTTAAAGTTATTCTACTGTAGGCCTACTGTTTTTTTTATTTTATTTAAATTACATGCAATTTCCAGTTTATTCCTGTTGAGGATGACACTGGCTATGTCCATGTCAAATTCCATGTGATTTTTGAGAAATTTAAAAAGAGTCAGCTCAAATGACATAACACAATCATTTTTTTCCTCATATTATAAAAAATTCCTTAATAGGTTATATTCATTTGTCAATAGAATACTACAGTAAAATCACATTAAATTTCACATGGACATAGTCAGGGTCATCCTAAAGAGGAATCCATTGGAAATGTTGTGTAACCTATGAAGGATTGTTTTTTTATGACAGTTGAAATATGAAGAATACAGGTCTTTCTTTCCTTTTTGCCCGCTCTAAGCACCCTTACCATAAAACCTGGCTAGACCGGGTTTTCACAAACTACAGCTCACTTGACCACAATCATTGACGTGGAAGTAAGGACTTTACTCTCAAAAGCAATTAAAAAGACTGGTCTTGTGAAAAAAATCAAAGATAACATCTTGAAGTGGTGGCTTTTTTTATGCATGGCTCCTTTTTTTAAAATACCGAAAAAAAAATCTGGGAAATAAATACAGCTCAATGAAAAAAAAAAAAGAAAAAAAGAAAAAAAAAAAAAAAATATATATATATATATATATATATATATATATATATATATATATATATATCCTTTATTCTGTTTATGTTTATTTATATATATATATATATATATATATATATATATATATATATATATATATATAAATAAAACCAACAGAATAAAGGATATATTTATATAAAACAAACAGAATAAATCATTTCCAGCAGAATATTTGTCCGTATGACTATGTGATGTATTGCAATTGTAAATGAATAAATAGTATGCACATTTGCATAGGAAAGCACAGTTTAGTGGTGTTTGGTTGAGTTTATAGTCTGATACCAGCTGGGTAAAAGCTGTTTTTCAGTCTCGTGCTGCTCAGGCTGTGGCATGGGTGGGTGGAGTCTTTTAGGATGCTGGTGGCTTTAGTTAATAGCCGCTTTTGGGCCAGATCCTCAATCGGTGTTAGTTAGGCTGGTGCTGGTTCACACCTTTCCACAGGCTAAAGAGCCCAGAGAACCACGCCGTTACGTCACTGTATATGTCGTCATACGTCTCAGCTTTCCCCAGAAACGCTAGCGCCAACTTCAAGCATAACAAAGACAATGGCGGACTTCAGTGTGGCCCCTCTCTGCTGACCTCACCACTCTCCTCAGGCTTTTGAGGTGTTTGTGCTCTCATGCCACAGAGAGATGCTGCTGGTCAGAACACTCTCTATGGTGCCCCTGTAGAAAGTGGTGAGGATAGATGGACTGAGGTGAGCCTTCTTCAGCCGTCGCAGGAAGTGTAGATGCTGGTGAGCCTTTTTCACTAGAGAGGAGGTGTGCTGGAACCAGGACAGGTTTTCTGTGACGTGAAGCCCCATGAACTTGGTGCTCGTAACAGTCTCTCCTGCAGTTCTGTTGATGAAGATCGGGGTGTGTGTGGGCTGTATTTTTCGGAATACTAGGAATAGGAATTTTGTTTTTGTTTTTTAAAAAAACCCAATAAATATCATGAGGAACACATTAAATGATGTGCTGTTGTATTGTCTGCAATGAAATACAAGTCAAAGTACATTTAGAAATCACTACTTTCTTTTTTTAATTGTGTTTTCCATACTGTCCCAACTTATTCTGATTTGGGGTTGTATAACTGCTTTCACATCCATATTGTGCTATTCCTGCATCCACATTGTGTATCCATATTGTGCCACATTCCTCCTTTGTTGAAGGATACTATGAAGGAGTATGCCATTTCAGCTGTTGTGCGACCGCTTTCCAGACATGCGCGTTTGCTATGAAAAGATACAGGCAACGCAATTTTCTGTTCACGTTAATGGCGCACCGGTGCCCGGTATCTACTGGATGAAATAGCAACGCGGATTTCAGTGCCTAATTATGGTGCCACTTAAATGTCTGCGTTGCGTTCCTCCACAGCGCTGCGGAGGAAGCTCTGGTGAGTCCACACAGCATTCCGGGATGGGAAAAAACATCCTCTGGTTTATTGGCATTTCTTTAAAACAATCACAATCGTCTTGGGCCACACGGAGCAAGTGCCAACACAAAGAGAGCGGAAGGTACCGGACATCCGGCCGAAGTGAAAGACATCCAGTGGAATTTCCTGCGGCACCTGAACAATCCCGGAAGTGGAACGTCATCAATATATAGACTATATAGTCTATAACAGTTTGGAGTCCCTGCCATAGTCTCGTAGTGTCTCTGTGATCTTGAAAGTGACTCTGTTTTTTTGAACATGGGCTCTTTTTGCCGTTCTGATTGCCTCAGTGGTTGTCGGTGGTTTCTAGTTTGCCCGCACTGTGATGTTTTTTTATGACACTGACATCCTCCATACATTTTTGAATGTTGAATGTACAGTATCCTGAAACTGCCTCAGCATACTCACCAAAATCCGTGACCCGATTGTTGGTGGCAGCTTCTCTGAAAATGGACCAGTCCATACAGTTGAAGCAGTCTTGTAATGTTTCCATGGCCCCCTCCGGCCAGACCCTCACCTGCTTCCAAGAGGGCTTTGTTCTGGTCAGAAATGGTTTGTATGCCGGCATTAACATCACAGCGATGCGGTCTGATGAGCCAAGGTGGGGACGACGCATTGCTTTGACTGCTTTTTTGATGTTGGTATAAGCATGATCCAGTAAATTGGCTCCCTTTGTCACAAAGTCCACATGAACTTGCTTCATTTTTGCCTGGCTAAAGTCCACAGCAACTATGAATACTCCCTCAGAGTGAGTGGTTTGCTGCGGAGGAAGGTCAACACTCCTGGATAGGAGAAAAACGTGCTTTAGTTTGTCAGCATTTCTTTAAACCAATCACAATCGTCTTGGGCGGTGCTGAGCGCCAGACGGAACAGCGGTGCATCTGCAAAATAGCCTTGGGAATAGAGGTGTCCATAGGGGTGTCCCCGAATAAGAATTTACATAGTCGAATCCAATTCATCAAGTCTTGCCTATCGTTGACTGATCACGTCAAATCATGTGGGGGGGGGGGGGCTGACTATTTGTGGTGACATATTCAGCTGTGATACGTTTTTTTGTTTATTTTGTATAAAAATATTTAACTGATTAACACCGACATAAAAGAGTAGCTTCTTATTGTATAAGTGGTGTAGGGGTGGAGAAGATGAATTAAAAGAGGTGAGGAGACGTGCGCGCCCTCGGAGTGCACAGAGCAAAAGTCTGCTGTCCTGCTGCATGCGCTCTATACTTTTTTTACAACCCTCTTGTCATTATGGTTTTCTGCCACAAATGCAACTTTTTGCCTCGGCTTCACCTGGCATATAACCCCACGGCTTGCTGGTCTGGTGTGCAGGATTTGGTGACTGCCTGGGTGAACCAAAATGCCGAAATGGCATGATCCTCGTTTCATAACGCCTTTGCGAAGAATCGACTGTGAGATTGATAGTCAGCCTTCGATTGAAGCATCAAATATTTGACTATTCGGGTTCACCACTACTCTGGAATTAAAATGGCTGTCGAGTGTGTGATGAGAATTTTAATCAACAAAAAAGAGAAATACAATTTGATTGATGGTTCTCTCTCGGAGGATGTTTCCTGAATCGACCGCAGCCCTGGGCTGGCTGTGTAAATGCAAAACAAACAGAAAGGTGTGCATGACCCACACAACACTATTCTGGTCAACCAGCAACAGTTCAAGCAAGTGATGGGAGTGGGGGCAGAAGGGGAGTCAGCGGCCGGGGCCAGGAGTTATCAACAAGAAGAGTTGGCAGAGAAACAGCAAAAGTAGAAAGGGACTGAAGAATCTAATTTAGAAAAGAAGTTGTATGCCTGGGAAAGGAAGAAGAGCCTTGTTAAAGGCATATTTCACCGCGGGAAAGCTGAATATATAGCAGAAATGTGAGAAAAAAAATTGAAATTGGTGCCTTCTAGGCCGAGAAAAGCCAGAAAATGTGTTTTTGGCTCATATGGATGAAAGACACCAAATCCCAGAATGCACTTCGCTTCGCTGCTTTGAGTACTCCCAAGCCACGCTTACCGCTTGACAGACAGAGGAATTCAACTCAACTCAATGCGTTTTATTGTCATTTCAACCATATACACGAAACAATGTTTCATCGTGACTCAAGTGGTGTTACACATTTAAAATAAATAAAAACGACATTATATAAAAACGAAACGAAACAGGCTACCTTTAGTGCACACACACATTATAGGCTCCATAAAGTTCAGCTAAGCATACTAGCATTATCGCTTGGTGGGCTGTAAACACCGAGTATAAACACAGCCGTGAATTAGCATGGAATGTAGAATGGTCGCCATGTAACAGTCAAAAACTCCAGCGGTTAGCAGTTAGTTGGATACAAATCACCCCATTTCAGCACCAGTCCGTGTTAACACAGGCCACCTTCACAAGTCTCTTACCAGTCGACAGAGCATCTCTAGCTCGGGTGGCTAGCAGGTCTGGTAGCTGGACAGTCCGGTACACTGTTGTTCAGCCATGTTTCCACAAAAGCACAAAACAACAGTCTCTGAACTCGCGTTGGGAGTTTCGTGTTGGATGTAGTCCAGTTTGTTGTTTAATGAGCGGACACTTGCAAGCAGGATTGATAGGACAGGTGGCCGGCTAGCGTTAGCTTCCCACCTAGCTGATGAGGATGTCCCCTACCCGACTCGGGGCATCGAGCGAGACCGCTGGTCTCCGTGCTGGTCTCCGCGCTGGTCTCCGCGGCAGGCGAAGCTTACGCAATGTGCTGATTATTTCGTCTGTAATAACGTTTCCTGTAGGGCTGCAACAACGAATCGATAAAATCGATAAAAATCGATTATTAAAAGAGTTGTCAACAAATTTCATTATTGATTCATTGTGTCGCGCGATTATTACGCCAATCAATAAGTCGCGGAGATGTTTGAGTATAAAAAAAATTGAGTTGAGCACGGAGCAGACCAGAGCAGAGCGAGAGAACGAGAGAAAAAAAGAGCAGAGTGGAGGTAGAGGAAATACCATCGGAGAGACCCATAACATTGTTCTGAACTCATGGCGGAGGCAGATAAATCGGTAGGCTACGACCTAAGTCATCCAAGGCAGCGGCGGAGTGGGACCAAAAAATCTACTGGGAAATGTAATAGGCCCGCCGTATGGGTTGAGCAGAGGCTGCACAGTTTGACCAGCGGGCAGCAGCGCGGGCGCGGCACACCAGGCCGCCGGATGGTGTTGCTAAGAACTTGCAATGTACAGTATTATCAGACCGGCCCTTGCGGACTCTCCCGATTGCCACTCCGCCTCTGATCCAAAGTGTGGGAGCATTTCACACTAAATAAATCAAAAAGGTGTGTTAATTGCAAGGTAAGCAAAAGTGACAAGGCATGGCATGGGAGCACCACGGTGATGATTCAGCACTGTAAACATGTTGGAGTCCTTGATGAGGAGGAAGGGAATTCAACAGCAGGGTAAAATCACTACAGAATCCTACTTTTGTTCCATTTTGAAGTGAGGAACGTAACGTCCGTCCAGTAGCTCTTCTGGTGCTGCTGTTTACTCTTATCCAGCTAGCTAAGTTAGCGTTAGCTCGTTAATAACAGTAGTAAAGCAGGGGTGGTAGACTATAGTTTGCTAGACTTTTTCACTCGCCTTTTTTGGCCCATTAATTTTTCAATCTGTTGTCATGTATATATTCTGTGCTTTGTCCCATATCAGTTATTGTTGACAAATATATTTGTGTGTGTTGTACTTTTTAATTTCATTTTAAAGTTCTTTTATAGCACTTGGTCATCTTAAGCTGTGTCTAAATGTGGTGTATAGCTAAATGAACTTAGCTTGCACTTACTACAATGATGGTAATCATTTAATGAATAAGCTGTGTGTGTGTGTGTGTGTGTGTGTGTGTGTGTGTGTGTGTGAGAGAGAGTGTATCTGCTCTTTGGGTTAGGCTTCTTACCTTTACACAACTAGCAACTAAAACAACAAGTATGTATGTATGTATTGAGTTGATATAAATTAATGCTTTTTTGTTTTTTTCAATCCGATTCATCGATTAATCGAAAAAATAATCAACAGATTAATCGATTATTAAAATAATCGTTAGTTGCAGCCCTAGTTTCCTGCATATTCTCCGATCTGTAGCGATGTATCCCGGTGGTACACATGCGGTAGTTTGAATGCAAATAATTGTTGTAAAAGTTTGCTGCTGAGAACAGAGAGCCCTGTTTAGCGAGGATTCAAGATGGCTGACATTTCGTTTTTTTCCGGACGAGATCGCCTCGCTTCGGGTGATGGGTGGGTTGAAAACATGCGGAAGTAGCTCCTACTACTGGCTGTAGTCCTTTGCCTCTGGCCAAAAAAATCTTCCAAAATCGTCATTTTACGTCATCAGAAGATTTTTTCCAGACCCCCAATGCAGAGATCTCCCGTCTCAGGGGGACATGAGGGAGGGATGCACGGTCATTCAGAAATACTACCGGGTTTCTACTGATACAAAGCTGAATGCTAAATCGGTGAAGTATCCCTTTAACATCAGTGAGGCGTGAAATGGAGGCATTTGGAAACACTGCTGCCACTGATTGGCATGCAACCGCTCTACCACTGAGCCACAGCCGCCCCTGTCACGCATGGTCATGTGATATGGACGAAAAATGTGTTCTGCTACTAAAAGCTAAAACACTTGTGGACAGAGATACGTTTTGTCTCAAAACGGCGCTTAAAGGGGTGATAGAATGATTATATAGGGTATTTCACACTGTTCCTTCAGGTCTCCTAATAACATTGGTTGGGCTGAAAATGGCCCAGGTGATTTTCTATGCTCCCTAATGCAACCCTGTGAAATAGCACTAGGAAGAAACAAGAGGTTTTCTTCCTTATATGGTCTGCTCATGAATATTTAGATGAGCTGTGCGCTGATTGGTTGGTTTACAACCTGCAAATTGAGGAGAGAGGGGAGGGGCTGCTCCTCTCAGCATACGGGCTGGCTCGACTCCTCTGCTCCTCACAGAACACAGAAGAGAGAGACCGTTTTGGCAGTCACAGCAGAGAAATACCTCGCATGCTACACAATACTGGTCTTTTCTACAGAAAGTCGCCAGATTTGTCGCTAGTCGCATTTTTGAAGAAAGTCGCTAAACTCATCAACTAATGTTACTGTACAAAGCACCAGAGACACAGTTTAGTTACAGTTTAGTCATCCTCCAGTGTGACACACACACACACACACACACACACACACACACACACACACACACACACACACACACACACACACACACACACACACACACACACACAGAGAGCAGCCCCGCAACACACATACACACTCTGTTAACGTTACCGATAGACTTCCAAAAGTACAGACATGCTCAGACAAGCCCAGGTGCTAGCAGCGGCTGCTGCGAGGCTAAAACAGCTGAGAGAAAATATTCAGTTTGCTTAAAACTTAATTTCTGCTCCAACACAAACTCATCAACTAACGTTACTGTAAACACCACCAGATACACAATTTTGTTACAGTTTAATCCTCCAGTGTGTCACACACACACTAATGCAAAGTTTCAACAATTTCATAACTACTGTTGTTGAATATAATTGTGCAGCTCTAGTCACCAGCTTAATCAGATGTGCTGATGTAATGTGTGTTTTCTGCCTACAGGGACATCTGTCCTATTCTGAAGGACCCAGCTGCTCTCGCAGCAGTGATCGACCTGTTTGAAGAACATGTAAGGAAGAATCACCAGCACGTTGAACTGATCGTAGGTAAGGAATCCAAGCAAAGCACCTTTTAATGTAAACCAGTATTCTACGTGATGAACCTTACAGGAACCTTTAAAAAGTATTAATTTACACACGTTGAGAAGGTATTGCCATCGATTATTCATAAAGACCAAGTTGTGTTCATACCAGGCCAGCTTGATTCTAATAATTCCCAGGCTTTTTCAAATTTATGTTTAGGGCCAACTTGCTTACTCACCCAATAATTGCTGTGTCATTAGAAAAAATGTACTTTGACTGTATCAAGACCAAATCCTTATCAGCTTCATTTTATTTCATCTCTTGGTTTAAGGAGTTAAAGGGTAACTACTGTTTTTTCAACCCTATTTTCCTATGTTTTTGTGTCTAAGTGACTGATGGGAACAACAATCTTTGACATTGGTCCAGTATTAAGCAAGCTCACTGCAGTTGGCAGCGGCGAAACAAGCTACAATGTGGGTTAATAGGGCAATTGTTCGGCTTGTATTGTGTTCACAAAAGTGCTCGTTTTGCCACTGACAGCCTCAGAAAGAAAGCATTCTGTAAAAAAAATATTACTATAAAATAGGACAAAACATGGAATTTCAGTAGTGCAGTGAGTGCATGGAAGGTGAGTGTGTGGAAAATAAAACAGAACCCAATAGCCAAACCACACCCAAAACAAACCCTGCTGGCTGTGAGGACCGAGAGTTGTGTGAACTGCAACTCCAGCCATCTTAAATAGGAATCAGAAGGCAATCAGGCAGAGTGGATTCAGGTGTGGCTGATCCTCCTGCCACACCTCTGCCACTCGGACTGCTTCCTAAACACCTGCAGGGAAAATACCCAAGAGCCACCCCTATCCTCTTTTTATTAAATGGAGGATAATTATCCTGACCAATAATTGCATGGTTTTGGGAGCAGGGGTTCTTTGTTACATGTATTGTGGGAAGTGCAATTCCTTTGGTCCAAGAAATTTGAAGCGGTAGCCTACGCTAATTTCCTACCAACTGTCTTTTCACACTGGGATGCCTCTTGGCAAAAAAATATCTTGATGAACTGGAAAGAGCGCAAACCATCCGCCTTTGCAAAAAGTAATTGGTTAGAGGACCATCTTAAACTGTTAAACATGGAATGAGCAGCAGTTTTTCCTCATAGAATTTGATAAAGGGCCTGGGTGTCCACTGGGACATGGTCAGGAACTCCATGGAAACCCGCCATTGTTATGAGTTGCAGGGAAAGTTGGACCCAAAATGCAGAGAGTAGGCAGGCAGGCAGGCAGGCAGGCAGGAGTAGTGATGCTAGATTATTTAATAAATGAAAACAAATACAAAACCAAAGGAGTCCTGAGGTCCGTTTCAGGTAGGAGGTTTAGTGGAAACTCTGAGTTTGTTAAGCCTGAGATGAGGGAAACTCTGAGTTTTCCGTTTCAGAAAGAGAGGTAACTTAACCTCAGAGTCAGTTACTATGGTAACTGACCCTGTGAACCTAACCTGGTCGGGAGCAGGTTTTCTTCAAGAAACCTCGAGTTTCTTGAAGACTCCTCCCCATGGATGTATGAAGAGAATTAACGCTCCTCCCTCTGACACAGCGTTCTTCATTTCCTCATTCATTCATTCAGTCTGTATCAGGCGCATTTCAGCGCAGTTTGTTATATTGGCGTGAATAAAAAAACACATTGTTGGTTTATTAACTGTTAGGCAGACTTTAAAACATTGTTTTTTTCTCAAAACATGACATTTCCTTTTATCGACGATCCGTTGATGAAGACGCTGTATGGCAGGGAGTTAAACATATGTCGGAAGATGATATTGACGCATTTTAATTTCCAGATAACTTCCTATTTGAGCGCTATGGTTTTTCTTCCCAGTCTATCAATTATGTAAGCTACATAACCTTATCCGTCCTCATATCACTACCGTCACCCATCGTGGACATGCTCTATATCCCAGCACATTCTTGCATTACAGTTGTCTCTACAACCTTGGTGATAATAATAATTTTAATAAAGCGCGTCAGAAGAGATCGCTCTGAAACGTTGTATAACTGCTATAAATCATCTCATGCTTTGTGTTTGGGCTTAATTCAATCCTGACAGTCTAAGCTTTCAACCGATGTGCTGCATGACCAAAATATATATTTTGAAGATTGAATGCGTAAATTTTATAACAAAGTTTAAGCAGCGTCCACTTTGAGCGTGAGTGTCCCATATACAGGTCAGTGAAAGTAAAGAGTTTAAACATTTTTTGTGTTCCCTGGACACAGAATGTGTTCCATTCTGCAGCCTCAGAATGGGATTAGTAGCCTAGGACTTTTTCGCCCGCAGTATTGCACCTAAATGAAATAGATTTGAAGTAGCCTAATATTAGCTTATGATTAAATATGATATACATCATATTGGAATATAAGCATTTACTCTAGCAGCAATTTTCTCCAGCGCAATTTCTCTCTCTTTGCAGCAGCCGCTGTGTTGCTTTTTTAACGAAATACATGTTCAAACTCGCTGTATGTGCGCATGAGTATGTCCGCCGACCCGTTTGTTTGTGGTTGTTACCATGGTGAATCGTAGTATCATGGCTCCATTCATGCTGTCTTCGGTGCACGCGCGTAACCCTGAGTCAACCTACTCCGAGTTGATTGAACCAACTCCAATCAGCCGTTGTGAAACTGAAAACTCAGTTTCCAATCTCAGGCTCAATCAACTCAGAGATCAGGCTCAGACTCAGAGTTTGTTGAACCTCCTACCTGAAACGGACCCCTGGAAAAGGCAGGCAAAAAGGTAATCCAAAAAAAACATAAAGTCCAAGTCCAAAAGAAGAAAGCACCAGAACAAAAAGGCAAACCGGGAAGACTCTCAAACTACAAACAGGCGAAAAACACACTAAACAGAAACAGTACAATGATCTGACACAGGACAAGGGGAACACAAAGACTAAATACAGAGGATAACGAGGAAACAAGAGGCAGGTGACACAAGGGCTGGGAAACGGGTGGAAAACATCAATCACAAGAGCGGGAAAAACCAAAAGACAGGAAGTAAAAGACGACACAACAAGACAGAAAACCAGACCGACAGAATAAAACAGGAAACAGCAAAATACAAAAACAGACTACCAAAATAAGACAAAACACCAAAACCATAACAGCCATGTAACGTAGGCTCTGTGTTGCTGATTCGGACAAACACTTAGTTAGTTTAGTAGTAGGCATCATAGCAACGTATGTATCCAGTTTTCTTTTCTGAATGACAAATATATTACCGACTGGTAGCTGTGGTTGCCACTAAAGGTACTTCTATCAAGTATTGACTTAGGTCGTGTATACCTAAGAAATTTAAAGGTCCCATATGGTGAAAATGGGTTTGTCTGAGATTCTGTGTCAAATAGGCTCAGGGGTGTGAGTAAAAGCTGTGAAAATGTGAAATTGCTCATTGCCGCCATTTCTCCACCCCCCACAAAACTAGACCGCCTCCCAGCTAAACGGGCCAGTTAGAATTTGATGTATTTTCTACATAGAAAAGGGGTAACCAATGGGTGTCGTGTTCCAAAATCGACCTAGCCCAACGTTCGCTTCGTGCCACTGAGAAGAATCCAAGAAGAAGCTAGTGATGGGACAACCAGCTCTTTTACGCGAGTCGGTTCAACCGGACGGTTGTTGGTTGGCGAACCGAGTCTATAGATTCGGTCACCGGTTCACGTGCCTGCGGCGGGGGGGGGCGAGACGAGACACAAAGGCTAAGGGATCGGTTGATAACTCAAACTTGCTGAGAACCGAGACACCCGTTTGATTATACTACCAAGATAACATGACGTGTATTTATTTGTATGTGATATCCATCGGTAATGCCTATGAATTTCTATGTACACAAATCATCTAAGATGCACGAGAAATAAAGGTTTCTGGGATCGGTTAATAACTCAAACTTGCCGAGAACCGTTAGACAACCGTTTGATTACATAGACTTGTGCATTAGGCACAGTCTCTTTCAGCCTGGTGCGCGGTCTCCTGACAGGCTGCAATATTAATATCTTTAACATTTAACAACAAACTACCAAGATAACATGACGTGTATTTGTATGTGATATACTTCCCCATCGATAATGTGTGAATTTCTATGTACACAATCATCTAAGATGCACAAGAAATAAAGATTTCTGGGATCGGTTAATAACTCAAACTTGCCGAGAACCTAGACACCCGTTATATTATAGACTTGAGCGGTTGCACGGTTACATTCGGTCTCGGTCAGTAGCCTGGTCTCTACAACTCTCTTAACAACTCTTTCGGTCTAATGAATCGTGCTGCTTGAGGTAGCCCATTTCCTGATTGATTCTACCACCACTCCAGTGGAGGCGCAAAAAAAACAGGAGTGAGTCGGTTCATTGACGTATGGCACTCGATTCTCCCGGCTCAGTGACACAAATCGGGTTAATAACCGTCTCTTCGGTCAGTTCGTCATCACTAGAAGAAGCTATAGTCATGTCAGGAGTTAATTCATCCCTGAAAACCGGCCATGAGAAATGCATCATTCCAGGGTGCAGAGTATCAAATACATCACTGCACTGCCTTCCTAAAGAAAAATATGTCACTGACAAGTGGATGGATTTTGTTTTTGGAGACCTGCCTCAACCTGTCAGCTTTTCGGATGTACTGCACACTTTTCACCGCAGTTCGTACTGAATCAGGGGCTATAAGATGCTGGAGTCGTATCAAAACTACTATTGATGAAAGGATCCATTCCAACTATTAGGCACCCTCTCACAAGCATTGAAACGGTGAGTAAAAATCAATTTTATAACGTAGATTACTAGCTAACTAATGGTTGGTTAGCTGACTGGTTAGCTGACTGGTTAGCTGGCTGGTTAGCTGGCTGGTTAGCTGGCTTTTGCACCGTGTGCGTGCGTGCGTGGGTGCGTGTGTGTCTAACGTTAGTACTGTAGCTAAGTTAACTGTATAGTAATGTTACCTACAAAGCAAACAATAGTGATGTCGCCTACTATTTGAGATTGTTTGTAATATTGTTAATCTCGGGCCAAGAGGAAACTATTGATAGATGTGATTGATTGTGTGAGTGTATCACATCGTCTTTTAGCAAGATGGCGGAGCGCGTATACTCAGCGAATCGGTGTTGGTGCTCTCGACGGGTTCAAGTCTGTTTTTTAGGGGGAAAAACACCCCGAAGAAGATTGTTTTCTCCGCCATGCTGTGAGACAGGACACGCTGCGGCTCGCCATTTGCAGCGTCTGATATTCAATATTTTGTTGGCGAGAGAATCTGGCAAGAAAGTACACTGATAATCTTTTATAAACAATATAAATAAAGGATTACGTTATTGATATAAATGACCAATTCTGTCAAATGATAAAAAATGCTTCCCCTGCTTGCCAACCCTTTTTGATTTTCCTTTCTCTCTCCCTTCTCTCTTCATTGACAGACAGATGAGGTTATACAGTAACAGTATATATATTGCAATATGTTATAAGCTACATGTGATTAACCTAGCTAGTTACTTATTCATTATATACACATCTGTATTGCATCTAACTTGTTAAATACCTTCTTATACTGCACTTACATTGCACAATGTCTTATGACTTGCAATATTATCACGCTGTCTTCTTCCCATTTCCTAACGTATCTTAATTTATTCTTAGGGAGCCATTAGACCTGTTTACCAGACCAGTACCTCCCAGAGTATTGGCTGCCAGACTGACCCCCTTCCAAAAAGATCTGGAACCCAACTATCCAAAGACACTCTTAAGACTCACGTCAGAAGCAGAGGTTAGTGAAATTGAATTTTTATGTTAGTTTACCTGCAAAGTTATATTTTGTTAATAAATCAAAAGTAATCATTTGAATGATTACTGGTAATAGTTATTCCCAAATTATATATCTATGGACCATATATTCCCATTGCAGTTGAAAGAGGGGAAAAAAGAGATAACAAATACGGGAACCTTATCAGTAAGACGGTACATAATGTGGGCAGACATTTAACATTGATCTTAGAGACTGTATACAGATATCTTGTCCAATGCACTACATGATAGGTATTTATGTATCATGATAGTATTTTATGTTTGTTATTACTGCTATTTCAAATGAGCCACAGTCTACGTACTCTTTGGCCAGATTATTTTAAAAAGTACAAAAAACTAAGTTTTGATCTGTGCAATTTCCTCAGGTAGCTTAGCACAGTGTGTAGACTTCTATTTCTTTGTACAATGTATTGGATTAATAAAATACACACCCATTACATAATTTGCATTTTTGTTGTTGCAGACTCTATCCGTCAGCATTCCACTTCAATGAGAATGCCAACCGGCCACAGTCAACAAGTGCTTTGGGAGATTCCGCCTTTAAACTGGCCTTCCCTAAAGCCAAGAAAGGG
The DNA here is from genome assembly GCA_023631565.1 of Gymnocephalus cernua. Taxonomy (NCBI): domain Eukaryota; kingdom Metazoa; phylum Chordata; class Actinopteri; order Perciformes; family Percidae; genus Gymnocephalus; species Gymnocephalus cernua. The sequence goes on along the minus strand of CM042437.1, from coordinate 30,265,916 downwards.
GGGATACAGCCTCAAACAAAGGAAAATTGAGCCGGCATTCTGTAAGTAAATCACAACAACATGCAACATTAATTCAGTTTTATTTTATTTATAGTGTCAAATCATAACGGAAGTTTCCTCAGGGCACTTCATGTAGAGCAGGTCTAATTTACACACCACGCACACAGTAGTGCATCTGGGCAATGGGATCAGCTGGGGGAAACGGACAACAGTTAAATCATAACACAGCATTTTAATTAACTGTACCTTTGCCGTTGCTTATCCTTGCGCTAACGTTGTTGAGGTTGTCGGTCCAGCTGAGCTCAGACTGGCTCACCTCTTATCTCTTCCTTTCTTGTTGGTGAAAGATGATTGTGATTGGTTTAAAGAAATGCCTCCTCTTATAATAAACATTTATTTCTGTAAAAACAGAGTTCAGATCAGGATTGCTCTCTGTGGCGTACACACTTAAACTCGTTCACGTACTGACGATTACTTCTACTGTCATATTACATGTTAATGAATAAATAAATACAAAATAATTAATTCATGCTATGTGTTGTTCCTGACCCAGCACCATTTACTGAAGAGCTGCAGAAGATCACCATTCCAGAGGATCTTTGCGCTGAGTTCTCTGTGCCATCCATGAAAGAATGAATGAATGAAATTTAGTTTAAACTTTTGCTGTCTTCAGTGAGGGGAGCTAGTCAGAGCTCAGGTTGCTGCAACTGTTATTTTTAGACCATTAGATCATATCATTCTATTATATACACTGCTAGAAATATTTATATTATTGCATTAGTTGTTAATGTTAACTTGTTATTGTGGTTGCTGTTCATCTCTGTTCCATGAATGCCTGTTACCAACTTAGCATCTTTATTAGGATTGTGGTGGTCCTGCTGACACCCATTATTATTATAGTTAATGTCATTATTGTAATCTCTCTCCCCAACCGGCAGCGTCAGACCGCCCACCAAAGAGCCTGGTTCTGTCGGAGGTTTCTGCCTGTTAAAAGGAAGTTTTTCCTCGCCACTGTCGCACCAAATGTTTGCTCTTGGTGGGAATTGTTGGGTCTCTGTAAATAAAATTGAATTGAACATTTGTAAGCTTCTGTTGTCAATTATTTCTCTGTTGTGGCCCTCACACTTCTTGGCGTATTGGCGTATATTCTCGCCGTTGTCGCATCACCTCTGGCGTGTAGTCCGGGAAAATAAGCACCTTGTTGCCTTTGTACTCCAGTTGTCGTTCCCTCCGGAGGCGAAGTATGCGCTCCTTCTCCCGATAAAAGTGGACCCTGGCAATGATGGCGCGAGGTTTAGCTCCGACTGTGGGCGGCGGCCGCAGGGTCCGGTGCGCCCGGTCTATCACCACCGGTGACCGAAACCCGTCGTCGCCGAAAAGCTTCGGAATCAATGCTTCGACAAATTCTGTTGGTTTGCCCCCTTCTTCCTGCTCAGGTATGCCGATAATCTTAATATTATTGCGACGCGACCGGCCTTCGAGGTCGTCCACTTTTAGTTTGAGTGCATAGCTCTCGTTTTTCAGGCTAGCGACCGTCTTCTCCAAGCAGGTCATGCGGTTCTCATGGTCCAGCACTTGCTCTTCCACCGACTCTACCTTCTCCAATAGTTCCCTTTGCGAGCATTGTACCTCCTTAAGTGTCTGCTCTAATTTATCAAACCTGCCGTTGATGTGGTCAAGAATCTTGTCGGAAACTTTCTCCCATACCAAAGGCAGATGCTCCGTGTCGCTGTCGTCATGGCCTGGCGAGCTACCGCTGGCACTGTTAGCATTAGCGCTAGCAGAGGCTGAGGATGGTCGAGGTAACTCGACGTTTTTGACCGGCTTCTTCGGCATATCGTCGCGTACACTTAGCTGGTTAAGCCCCTCGTATGTAAAGTTATTCCTGAGGCTGATGAAATTAAGTACGAGACTGTCAAAATAACGATTTTAAATATTGGCAAGGAGGAGCCCCTGAAAGCACGTCTACTCCATGCGCTGCTCACTAGCGCCCCCCTGCCATACATATTTTTATATGATTCGAAAATCCCTCTCCAAAACTCCTCCAACCCAGAACAAAGCCAGAACATGTGGGCAGTTGTGGCAGGCGATTGCGAACATCTATTGCATGCAGAGCTAACATTCGGGTAAATCTTTGCTAGTTTGGCATTGGTGAAATGAAGCCTATGGAGAACCTTAAATTGAACTAAGCCATGCCTCGCACAGGGTGAGGAGGAGTGCACATGGTTTAAGGCATCTTCCCATTCTCCATCTGTAATTTCTCTCCTTAAATCACTTTGCCAAGCTTTGCGGATATCTTCCAAGTTCTGTGGATCTATAGATGTTATAATAGAGTATATGCTTGAAATGAGTCCTCTACTATGCGGTTTCAGATCAAGCAATGTATCCATAGGTGATGAAGGGGGTATTCCTGGAAAGGAGACAAAAACCTTCTTGATGAAACTCCTAATCTGCAAGAATCTAAAAAAGTGGGATCTTGGTAAGGCAAAATTACGTACTAGCTCTTCAAAGGAGCAAAAAGTATTATCAATATATAAGTCTCTTAGGAGCCTAATCCCCCTCTCCTCCCAGGCATAAAAAGCAGAGTCCACATAAGATGGTGGGAATAAACAGTTAGAGACCAAAGGACCTAGAATGGAAGCTGATTGCAAACCAAAATGTCTTCTAAATTGGGCCCAAATTTTTTAAGTATGAGTCAGTACAGGATTGGGGGCGGAGTTATAATTTTTCCCCACCAGAGGGAGTGAAGAGCAAATCAGAGAGCTAAGTTTGAAGTTAGCACATGATTGTTCCATTTGCACCCACAAAGGGGTATTTTGAGGATCCACATTAGATAGCCAATAAATTATTTTTTGAACGTTGCATGCCCAATAATAAAATAAAAGATTAGGTAGCGCCATCCCTCCCTGACACTTTAATCTCTGCAAAAAAGTCTTCCTAATACGAGGAGTCTTATTCCCCCACAGGAAGGAGGTGATTAGACTGTCCATCTTAGTAAAAAAATTCTTCCTGATAAAAACAGGTATATTCGAAAATAAGTACAAAAACCTTGGTAAAACAGACATTTTGATAAGGTTTGTACGACCTGCTAAAGACAGGGGCAAAGAGGACCATTTCACAAAATCATTTTTGCATCGATCCAAAAGTGGGCAAAGATTGGCCTTAAACAAATTGTTAAACGATCTTGTGACTTGTACACCCAAGTATTTGAACCCCTCACGTACTACTCTGAACGGGATAGAGGAAGAGTCTCTACAAGAGCCCGGAGTGATCGGGAAAAACTCACTCTTATTCATATTAAGCTTGTAGCCAGATAACTTGCCAAACTCCTTTATTAGTGAAATAATTTGAGGTATTGAGGAGGTTGGGCTTGATACATATAATAAAACGTCATCTGCATATAATGAAATTTTGTGCTCTGTACCATGCCGCGTAATACCTTTTTAAAATTTGCTGACTGACGAAGCGTGGCAGCCAAGGGTTCAATTGAAAGGGCGAATAATAAGGGAGAGAGAGGGCACCCTTGCCTGGTGCCCCGGTGTAGAGGGAAGTATTCAGAGTATACATTGTTTGTACACACTGAAGCTTTCGGTGAGGTATATAACAATCTAATCCATGAGATTAAGTCAGTAGGAAACCCAAACTGTTTAAGAGTGTTAAAGAGGTATTCCCACTCTACCCTATCAAAGGCCTTTTCAGCATCGAGAGAGATTACTGCTTCAAGCTCGCCTGGGGGAGAATTTGTGTATAATATATTATATAGTCGTCGTAGGTTATTAAATGGGTTACGGCCTCGAATAAATCCTGTATGGTCAGTCGAAATTATAGTAGGGACAATGGGTTCTAGGCGTAGCGCAAGAATTTTGGACAAAATTTTAAAATCTGCATTCAAAAGCGAGATTGGCCTGTATGATTCGCAACGAGTGGGATCCTTACCCTCCTTTGAGATGAGAGAAATTGAGGCCTGCGTGAGCGTTGAGGGAAGAGTTCCTGTATTGAACGACTCATTATAAACAGCCACAAGAAGCGGGCCCAGTAAAGCTGAAAACTTCTTATAGAATTCTATCGGGAATCCATCTGGACCCGGAGCTTTACTGCTCTGCATTGCCGCAATAGCCTGCGCAACTTCTGCTGCAGCCACAGCTCTTCCTAGGTCAGAGTAAAGGTCAGTATTAATAGTTGGCAAATCAATTTTTTTAAAGAAGGAATCTGAAATTGCAGAATCATTCGGATACTCTGAAGCGTATAGGGTAGAATAAAAATTAACAAAACTGCCATTAATATCTTTCAAATTATGTGACATGGATCCAGATGGGGCCTTAATATGAGTTATCATTTTTGAATTATTTAATTGACGAGACTGAAAAGCCAATAATTTACTGGCCTTGTCCCCAAATTCATAATATGCATGCCGCGTTTTTAACAACTTCTTCTCTTCATGTGCAGTTGACAGCAAGTTATACTCGGACTGAAGACTTATTCTTTCTTTGTATAAGCGAGGGCAGGGAGAGATGGCGTACTGTTCATCTAACCTGTTAATAGCTTCTGAAATATTTCTGAGTTTAGAAAATTCTTGCTTTTTAGCATAGGAGGAGAAGGAGATTATTTTGCCCCGCAAATACGCTTTCAATGCCTCCCATAGTACAGATCTAGATATATCATGCCTGTCATTTAGTTCCAAATACATATTTATCTCTTTGGTTAGAAAAATAATGAATTCTTCATCTGCCAAAAGCAAAGTATTTAGTCTCCAGGGTTTAAAGGATGAATGCTGAGTTGGTAAACTAAGCACAAAAGAGGAAGGAGCATGATCAGATATAACAATGCTATGATACATACTAGATGAGACAAAGGGCACGATACTCTTATCCACTAAGAAAAAATCAATGCGACTATACGAGTGATGAACAGGAGAGAAAAAGGAGAATGTTCTGGAAGAAGGGAAAAGAAATCTCCAGGGGTCTAATAGACCAAGTTGGTCACAGAAATGTTTAATGTTTATAGCCGCCTTAGAAGTCTGTATGACTCTAGAGGAGGATCTATCTAGCGGAGTGTTCAGAACACAGTTAAAGTCCCCACCTATAATTAAAGCATAATCATCAGCAGGTGGGATAGATGTGAAGACTTTGCTGAAAAAGTTGCTATCATCAAAGTTTGGGGCATAAATGTTAACAAGGATAACTTGGCTGTCAAGCAGGCGGCCTGTGACGATAATGTAGCGACCCGAGGAGTCGCTAATAACCTTTTCACTGGTGAAAGAGATGCTCTTCCTGATAAGCAGTACCTCTGCCTCTTGCATTAAAGCTTGAATGGAATACCTGTCCTCCCCAACTCCGCCTAAGTTTAATCACATCTGAGTTAAGAAGATGTGTTTCTTGTAGAAAAGCAATGTCTGCATTTAGTTGTCTTAAGTGAGAAAAAATCTTATTTCTTTTAATGACATTATTCATGCCTTTCACGTTCCATGTTATAAAATTTACATCACATTTATTAACGTTGGATATACTATCAGAAGGTATTTGTAAATGAATAAGGCAAATCTAGCGAATCTATCGCAACGCAGCACATGAGTACCTTGACTCCGAACAATGTATGGTGAAAAGAAAAAAAAAGAAAAAAAACAAAAAAAAAACAATAAAAAACAAAAGCAAAGAAAAACTCATTAAATTCCCCTCCCGCCCCCCTCCCTCCTTCAAACAACGAACATCTGCTGGTATACTAAGAACCATAACTCACCAGTTCGTGTTTCTGCTCCTTGAAACTAAGTTGCTATTGATAGAGGAAAAAGGTGACATTTACTGTGAACTAAAGAGTGTGGATCAGTCCAAACTTAAATGAGTCTCTTCGTTATCATCACCACTCGAGCCATACAGAACCTGCGCTCAGCGGGAAACAAAAGTGGAGTCACGTAGGTCTACATTATCTGCCGTGATGTGAGTTCCTACTCACTCGTTGAAGGGGGGACTATCCCCCTCACAAATTCCAAAGCCCGCTGCGGGGAATCAAAAAATGTTTTCGTTCCGTCATGATTGATCCGTAGACGCGCAGGGAAAAGGAGGCCAAATTCAATTCCCGCTCTTCTGAGTTCAGCCTTTACCTGGTTGAATGCCGCTCTCCGCTTTGCAACATCAGCGCTTACATCTGGGTAGAAGTGTATACGCGATCCTTGGTATAACACCTGTCCCTTTTCTCGTGCCAAACGGAGAATCAATTCCCTCATCTGGTAGTGATGCATTCGCACGATGAACGGCCTGGGGGCTTGATTAGCTTATTTCATCCTTTTTAATATTTACGTGGATGCAGTGAGATAAACCAGATGATAATTGTAACGTTACCTGAGGTATCTCCCTGCAGCACACATTTTCATCCTCGGACGGCATCCGCTCACAATATCCACATGTGCATCTGTAGTAACATTAAACATCAACTGAAGCATGAAACAGGAAACGTATGTACATTGGTTTAATTCAATGAAAACAAATTTAATGTATTTTGGAAACAACAATTCACTTAAATACTTGATCTGGGTGTTTTCAAATATTTAGTACTGACTGGAGAATGTATATGAACATTACGTTTGAACATTACATAATAATGTAATAATAATAATGTAAACATTATTAATCCTGCAAGGGGACATTACAATGTGAACGACGTTGTGAGGACCGAGGTAAGAACATTGTCTGTAGTAATTTCCTTCATATTCGTAAATTCTAGTACAACAGAGCCGGGGATAAGAGTAGGTGGGCGTGTGTCAGGTAACGTTATGTGCTGTGCACCGGAACATAAACAAAGACACATCACCGACAGTATGATAATAACATGAAAACTAGTGCTGTCAATCGATTAAAAAAATGTAATCGAATTAATTACAGACAGTGATTAATTAATCTAAATTAATCGCATACATAATTTTTGCTGTGAAAGTATTTTAAATATTTCAATTCAAATGAATCAATGAATAATCAGCATTAGTGACATTAAAGGTCCAATATGTAATACTGACAAGCTAGTGTTTAAAATAGTTACTGCAGTACAAATTCAAAATACTGGAGAGAGTCGTCTCCCCCGCCCCTCCTCCCCAGACTCGAAGTTCACGTTGGTTGCCAGGCTAAGACCGGAGCATCCAACAATGTTGCTAGACGCTTGTCTCACATAACCAGACATTACTCCACAGCACAGCGGAGTAGCTAACGCTAGATGCTGGCTATATTGACAGTCATAAAAGCCCGTGCTCACACGGAGCTCTGTACCCAACTGACACACACACTTCCTCGGCTTAGAATTATGATAGGAACCGCTAAAAACACCACTGCCTTGCACTCCTTTTCCACCCGACTGAAATACTCAAGGTCCTCTCTTTCCGACTTACAGCCCCCCCTCTTGGATTCAAATAACTCACCGTTGTCGGCTACGGCCGCTGAACAGGCTACACGGTGTAAACAGCCGTGGCCCGCCTGCCTGGTCCTCCGGTAGCGTTAGCAATTAGCAGGATTAGCATGGTGGCGTTAGCCAGGACCAGTCTGAATCACTTTACTGGCTGTCTCAGTTGTTTTTGCGAGTAACCAACGTGGCTATTCTTGCTATACAATTCAATGGAAGTAGCTACACGAATGTTGAAATGACACAAAGTGCTCGTCTCTAGTAGCTGTGATAAATTAGCCTGAAGCTAATGCTTACCTGTACAGGAGGAAATTGGCCAACTCAGCGTCCTTTTGGGCTGTAAGCTGTCTCTATCTTTCAAATACCTCTCCAATATTAACCCGGGGTTTGTTACGTCTCTGGTCAAGCAACTGTTAGAAACATGCTGTTTTTTAATGTCGGGTATAATCTATCTCTGTTGATCCCATTCATTTGTTTGGTGCATTCATGGCTGTACTAACGTTACAGCTGCAGCGCGCTGGTTTACGTGTTTACAGTTATATCTGGCAACCCGGCCTGGCTGTCAAACTGGGCAGTTGATAACAACACACAAACCAAAACATAAACATAAATTCCGTCACGGATTGTAAATTTCAAAAAGAAAAAACACTGACTTTAGCATTGTTGTCAGAAAAGATAGTATTTCAGCTTAACATGTTTCCTTAATATCTGATGAGGCATTGGTGTCATTTTTGGATTTATTACAGTACAAATATTACATATTGGACCTTTAAAGTTAAAAAAACTATTTTTATTATTATTTTCACTGTTCAAATAATGACCATAACAATCAACAATATGACCCAATATGCTGAGGAAATAAATTCAAAAGGGTATTTTACAATAACTACGAATGCACCGCAAGCCTGTAGGTTTCCAGGTCTCCATCTGTTTTTCCGACAACGGCAGAAGCACAGTCAAACTTTACACCATTTTGCATTAGCTGTCAGCATTTTAACCGTGTTTAATCCTTCTCTTAATAAATCCATGGTTTAATCCAGCTACTAGCTAGCAGAAGGCTAACGTTACCTGCTGTTGAGTGTAGTGTTAACTAGCGTCATGTGCAGCGATGTTTCTGTTGCCTGTCCCTCCTTCATTTTACAGTTGAATGGTGGCTAGAACGGCTCCGGGTGAAAGGTCAATATGGAATGGATTAATCTGCGTTATTTTTTTCTCAGATTAATTAATCTTAATTAACGCGTTATTTTGACAGCCTACACATAATTCGCTCTAAGTGGTTTCTGTGACTTTCAAATGTTTAAAAACCCAAAATATGCCAAAATACACAGCCACCATACAGCGTTAACCTTAGCCCTGAATAGCCACATCACTGAAGACACACTTGTCTAATGTTGGCTGACTTTGTCTAAAGCGTTACAGCCTACTAAAATAAAAATACACTTAACTTACCACTCTGAAACGTCCTGCTGACCTCTTCTAAAAGAAATTAATTGGTCCTCTTCGCCTGAATCCTCTGAACTTGAGTATTCTGGCTCTAACTGGTAAGGTCTTGCAGATCCCGCTGCCATGTTGTTTATAGTAGGCTTCCAACAAAATCTGACTCCATGCCACCTTCTATGTGATCTGTGCTTAGCCAATCAGAGCGTTCTGCTCTTTAGTTTTGGGCTGAACATTCCATCCAGCAGCGAATCCAAGCGTGTGTGGGAGGGAAGAAAAAGTCTCTCCGAAAAGTGTGGGAAAATAAACCCAACTTTTTTTTTTTTGGTAACACTATTAAATTAGTGTTTAATAGACACATATAAACGGTACAGATATAAGTTTAAGTGTCACCATATGGGACCTTTTAAGTTTGTGTTCATTAAATGCACTTTTTTCCAAATTTAAAAATGATTTCACTGCATTCATATGGTATGCTGCATACTTTGGGTCAGGGCATAACTCCCACCTCATATATGAGATTTACAGACCAAACTTTTAAGGGAGTATATTAATTTCCTATCCACTGTATGTCCTGCCCTAATGTGTCTTTCTAATGCATGTTTTGCGGGTACCACATATTTTGTGTTTGTTTGCAGGTTTGGATGCTCGTGGTTTCCTTTTTGGTCCTCTGCTCGCTCAGCGACTGGGTGTTGGCTTTGTCCTGGTCAGAAAGAAAGGCAAACTGCCTGGGAGCACTGTGTCTGTGGCCTACGATTTGGAGTATGGCAAGGTAAAGAACATCCACACACACACTAAGGATTTTGTTTAAAGCAATGCTTTACTCTGTATTTGTTTGCCTTGCAGTTCAGTTAACATTGTCTATGGAATGGCAATGTATTAATTGATAGTAATCTTTATACTAGGGGTGGGCAAGTTAACACGTTATTATCGCGTTAACTCATTAATTAATTAACGGCGACAATTATTTTATCGCGCATTAACGCAGTTTTTATTATTAGGGCCCGAGCGCCGACAGCGGCGAAGGCCCTATTGAAACTGAAGGAATTATTATTATTATTATTATTATTATTATTATTATTATTATTATTATTATTATTATTACTATTACAACCCCAAATCAGAAAAAGTTGGGACAGTATGGAAAACACAAATAAAAAAAGAAAGTAGTAATTTCTAAATGTACTTTGACTTGTATTTCTTTGCAGACAATACAACAGCACATAATTTAATGTGTTCCTCATGATTTGTATTGTTTTTGTTTCAAAAAAACAAAATTCCTATTTTGGTTCTTGCAACACATTTCAAAAAAAGTTGGAACAGTAAAGCATTTACCACTTTGTAATGTTGCCATTCCTTTTCACAACCTTTAAAAGACGTTTAGGGACTGAAGACACCAAGTGATGAAGTGTTTCAGGTGTAATTTTGTCCCATTCTTGCTGCAAACAAGTCTTAAGGTGGGCAACAGTATGAGGTCTTCGTTGTCGCATTTTGCGCTTCAAAATGCGCCACACATTCTCTATTGGAGACAGGTCGGGACTGCAGGCAGGCCAGTCAAGTACCCGTATCCTCTTCCTCCGCAGTCAGGACTTTGTAATGTGTGCAGAATGTGGTTTTGCATTATCTTGTTGAAATATGCATGGACGTCCCTGGAAAAGATGTCTTCTTGAAGGCAGCAAGCACAACCCCATACCATGCACAACCCCATACCATGACAGACCCTGGCTTTTGGACTTGTTGCTGGTAACAGTCTGGATGATCCTTTTCTTCTTTGGTCCGGAGCACACGGCGTCCATTTCTCCCAAAAAATACCTGAAATACTGATTCATCTGACCACAGTACACGTTTCCACTGTGTGATGGTCCATCCCAGATGCCTCCGAGCCCAGAGAAGTCGACGCCGCTTCTGGATACTGTTAACATAGGGCTTCCTTTTGGCACAGTACAGTTTTAACTGGCATTTGTGGCTGTAACTACGTATTGTGGTACTTGACAAAGGTTTGTGAAAGTAGTCCTGAGCCCATGTGGTGATATCGCTTATAGATGAATGACGATTCTTGATGCAGTGCCGCCTGAGGGATCGGAGATCACGGTTGTTCAGCTTAGGCTTGCGCCCTTGTCCTTTACGCACTGACATTCCTCCTCATTCCTTGAATCTTTTAATTATGTTATGCACTGTTGAAGGTGAAATAAGCAAATGTCTTCCTATCTTTCTTTGAGGAACATTGTTTTTAAACATTTCAATAATTTTCTCACGTATTTGTTGGCAAAATGGCGATCCTCGGCCCATCTTTGCTCCTAAATGACTAGACCTTTCTTGGATGCTGCTTTTTTACCAAATCATAATTACAATCACCTGTTGACATCACCTGTTTCAAATCACATCATTATTTAACCAATTTACCTGATTACTAGCCCTAAATTGCTCCTGTCCCAACCTTTTTTGGAATGTGTTGCAGGTCTGAATGACAACAAATTAAGTTGACCAGACAAAACATGAAATATTTTGTGTTCACATTGTCTGCAATGAAATACAAGTCAAAGTACATTTAGAAATCACTACTTTCTTTTTTTATTTGTGTTTTTCATACTGTCCCAACGTTTTCTGATTTGGGGTTGTATTACGGCAAATGAATTGCCTTTTTGAGGGCCTTAACATATTCAAAAACTCACCAAATATGGCGGTTGCATCAAGCCTGGTGAAAATGTACGTATTTTAAGGGTTTCAGGAATAGGCGCACAAAAATGGCTCGCTAGCGCCCCCTACAAAATTAAACCCAATAGGAAGTCCGCCATTTTGAATTGAATGTTCGAAATTAGTGCGATTTTGGCCATTTCCACATGTCGCACTTTAACGAACTCCTCCTAGAGATTTCATCCGATCAACTTCAAATTTGGTCCGTGCCATCGTAAGACATTAAAGATGAAAAGTTGTTGAATGAAAATCTTTTTGTCATAGGGCATGGCCGTGGCGGGGGCGGCCATTTTGTGCATTTCGCCATTGTAACAGGAAGTGGGTGTAATTTGAGTGTAGATTGTCCTATTGGCTCGAAACCTTTCAGGATTCATAAGTGTCCAACCCTGAGGACATATGAAGGCCGATATCTACTCAAAGTCATAGTGCCCCCTAGTGGCAACAGGAAGTTGGCCTAAAAGTCAAGATGCTATACTTTAACGAACTCCTCCTAGAGATTTCATCTGATCTACTTCAAATTCGGTCTGTCATCTAAAGATCTTAGCGATGAAAAGTTATTTAAAATAAAAACTTTTTGTTGAACGGTGTGGCCGTGGCATGGTGGCCATTTTGAGCATTTATCGGTGAACGAAGAAGTTGTCATATCCGCCCGAAATTTCTCACATTTGACCAGGGTCCAGGCCTGAGGACACCTACAGGCCAAAATTGAGTTTTGGTCATAGCGCTGGCAACAGGAAATCAGCCTTATATGACAAACATCATCCAATTTACATGAAACTTATGATACTGAGCCTATACTTTAACCACGCCCACTTCCTCAGGCCACATTTTCATAACATTTGAACCGTTTAAGGTAGACCCTTGTGTGAGGTGTCATTGAACTCAGCACAAAGTTCCTTCTTCATTGGTGATGGTTTGGCCTGCCCCCTATGCTGTAGCCATGCCCCTTTTTATAACTTATGACCCATTTAATGTAGACCCTTGTGTAAGGTATCATTGAACTCAACAGAGAGTTCCTTATACATTAGTGATGGTGTGGCCTGCCCCCTATGCTTAAACCACGCCCCCGTTCATAACTGGTGACCCGTTTAAGGTAGAGGGGAGTTCCCTTTTCATTGGTGACGATTTGCAGTGTTTTTCGCATGGAGCAGCGTCCGCGAGTAACCCTGACACGCGCAGAGGCGCGAGGGCCCGTCCAACGCTGCTTGCAGCTTTCATTTCTTTTATTATTGTAAAAGTCTGTTGCTGACTGCTGCCCTGCTGCTGCCGCACTTAAAAGAACCGGAAAAGAACCGGAAAAGAAAAGAATTGGCGGATAAACAAACATGGAGAAGGGTACGGAACTTTTACATGGCCAATTTCATTTTAAAGTTCTTCCAGACGGCGCAGTCGACTGAAGCAAAGTTATTTGTAACCACTGCAGTGGGGGATAACCAGATGTCAAGTCGGTGAGGGGTTTGACGATGGTGGAATAGTCTTTTATGAATCGTCTGTAATAGCCTGAAAATCCGAGGAAAGACCTTAGCTGTTTCAGGTCTTGGGGCCTTGGCCACGTTTTCAGGGCCTCCACTTTTCCAGGGTCAGTCCCCACTCCATCCTGTGACACGATATGCCCCAGGTACTTGACAGACGTTTGAAAAAACTTGCATTTCTCCGGGGAGAGCTTAAGGCCGAATTCTCTGAGACGGTTCAGGACTTTCATCAGCCTCACCTCATGTTCTTCCAAAGTCTTTGAAAAGACAATGATATCATCAAGAAATACAAGAACTTCCTTCAAATTCATATCTCCCACATCTCTCCATCAACCGCTGGAACGTACTTGGGGCGTTTGTGACTCCTTGAGGCATCCGGTTAAATTCCCAAAACCCCATGGGACAGACAAAGGCGGTTTTGGGTTTGTCCGATTCCTCAACCTGGATCTGGTAATAGCCGGACTTTAGGTCAAGGACGGAAAACCACTTTGACCCAGTGAGCGAGGAGAACGCCTCTTCCATGTTCGGAAGTGCGTAAGCGTCTTTCACAGTCTGGAGATTGAGTTTCCTATAATCAATGCAGAGACGGACCTCTCCATTCTTCTTCCTCACTACCACTATAGGCGACGAGAATGGAGACTCAGATTCTCTGATCACTCCAGCTTGAAGCAGTTCTTGTAAATGCTTACGGACAGCCTCCAAGTCATGGGGATGTATGGGGCGGGCTCTGTGCTTGAATGGCGTCTCGTCTGAGAGCTTGATCTGATGCTTAACCTGATCGGTTCTGCCGAAGTCAAGGTCATTTTGTGCGAAAACTTCAGGCATGCTGTTCAGTTTCCGTGTGATATGCTCTTTCCATTCAACAGGAACCGGAGAATCACTGAAGTTGAATGTGATGTCTGACTTCTGAAGAGTGTCCGATTTTGGGGTAAGTACACTATGCTTTTGTGAGAGAACTTCCTGAAAAGCACTGATCTCACCAATAATACATCTGTGGGGAACAATAACATCCTGGTCTGACTCGTTGGTAAGTACTATTGGGACTTTGCATGGCTTTTTAGTGGGCAAATCAACAAGGCAGGTTTTCACCAGCAGACCACCTGGCAATGCAGATGAGGAAGGGTGCTCCAGAACTACTGATTTCTCCATAGTGAACCCACTGATTGCAATACAACCCTCCAAGACCACGGTTTGGCCAGCTGGGATCAACTGGGGGCTTTTGCCATGCATCCTAACCAACCCAATGTTACCATCCTTGCTCTGTTGCTGCCTAAGCTCAAGGACTTTGAGCACTGCCTTGTAGCCATGTGCCGCTGGCTGCTGTGCCTCAGGAGCAGTTTCACAGTACATCTCATATAGTACATCAAGGGTGTTGGTACCTATCAGCATGAGTGAGTCAGAAACAGCATGAACATCTGGAACCACCAAGGCGAGTGTTGGCACCTCGATTTCCACTCCCACGAACTCTTTGGGGAAAGTGACACTCAGCTCAATGTATCCGAGGTAAGGTACACACTGACCATTGGCTCCTTGAACTTCAAGTAAGTCGAACAGTGGTTTGATTTCATGTCTAGAAAGGTACTGCTGATAGAAGGACTGAGGGACCGTGGTAACTTGGGAGCCCGTGTCCAGTAAGGAGATTGTGGAGCTCCCCTCCACTTCCACTCGTGCTGTGCTCTTTGTGCCTACTAAGCCTTTAGGTAGCTTGAAGGGACGACCTCTTACGTAAGACTGTTTTAGCATGGCACGTTGCTTGGGTTCAGTGGGACATTGTTGACTAATATCAGTTCTTGTCTGTCCCTCGACAGGAACTGTACTCAGTTTAAAGGAAAAGTAGGAGTGTTCTGTGCTTCCCACAACTGCTGTCGTTGTCTCAGTTCTTTTCGTTTTGCTGCTACCAGGGCAGGATTGGCATCAGACTCACAGGTGGCAATGACGTGCCCATCCTCCCCACAGCGAAAGCAGTACCAAGGCTTTGGCTTGAAAGTTGCAGCCTTGTGAGAAGGTAAGTTGGTTTCTGTGGTTGCATGGTCAGGTTTTTGTGTGTTTGCCATTTTTAAAGTTTCTCTTTTGGGAGACACTGTCTTTTTCTTGTTCATGAAGGATGTTAGCTGACTCTTCAAGTCTGCAACTTGCTTCCTTAGCTCATTTATGCCACTAGTGTCAGGCTCAGCTTGGGTCTCACCACAGTTACACACAGTTTGCACGTGGGACACAGCTTTCTGCTTCGTGGTGCCCAAGTGTTGCTTCATTCTCACGGCCTTGGCTTCTTGCCTATCTTCCTCAGTACGTAAAAGCATTAAGAGTTCAGCGAATGATGGGGGGTTCTGTTTCTTGTGTTCTAGGCGGAGGTCATTAAGCAGGACGCTGTCCCAACAGCCCCTGCAGAACTGTCGGAGTAGGTGACTGTCTACGTCCAATGCTGGGACACCTCCTCTACGCACAGCTTTACACAGGGCAACTTGAAGACGCTGCAGGTAGGAGGACGGTTTTTCTCCAGAGTCCTGGAATGTGTTCATGAACCGTACAAACAGTTCCTCCCCATCTTCAACAGTGGCAAATGCGGAGTCTAACATTTGCAGATAAGCCGTAGGGGATGCTTCAGGACCAAGATGTCTAACAACATCAGAAGCTGGGACAAGAAGACTCTCAAGGATTTTCCTTGTTCTCTCAAGATCAGAAACAGAAACATCTTTCATCATCAAATCAACATGAGACCGCCAAGTGTCGTAATCAACCTCACTGTATGATCTAGGGATTTTCCCAGAGAAAGCTCTCAATCTCAGAGTGGGATGGGAGTGTGATGGTTTGTCTTCGCTCCTCACAATGTGCTCCACCACTATCTTTTGCACCTCAGGTGGGTTGAGTTCACTGGGGCTCAGAGTCATGGGTGTCTTTGAGTTAAAGGAAGGAGTTGTCCTCCGATTAACATCCAAGGGATCAAGCTCAATGAGAGGGGAAACATCAACCTGTCGTTGTGAAGGAACGTCATGCTGGCTGGGACTTGCAGCCTGCTCAACTTCCTGCAGGTGTTGGAGGGAAGTAGAATCCTCACTGGATCCAGCACCCTCAATAGACTCCTCTATTTGGGACATTACCTCCTTTAACACCTCCTCAAAGTCCTTTCCACTGAGCTTGGCTATTTCTTTGAGCTTGTCAAGGTAAGTTTGTGTGACATTGCTGCCTACTTGTTGTGTGTAGACACTTGCAAGGGCTCGAACATAGTAGGTGACATCAGGACTGTCTGGAAATGGGTGAATGTAAGGCAAAAGAGGTTCTAATGCTTGTACAGCAGTGCCGTGGTTATACTCCACTATTAGGTTTGTATGAAACTCTGAAGTTGGGTCATCTATCTTTACAGTCCTACTGATTGAACCATACTTTTTCAAAAAGTCAAAAATATCTTCATCTTTCTCTGATCCTGTCAACCCACTCACTAGAACTGCATTTGGAACTTTGATGCTCAATTTATCAATAATATCCATTTTCTAGTGCTATGTCGAATTATCATGCAGTAAACAAAAGCAATTTGTTCCAGGTAATTGTTTGGCAATGATCTAGGCTCCTGGCTGGCTCGCCAAATTTTTGTAACCCTTTAGAGATGGTGAACAGAAATAGATTACTCTATATAATATAAGATTTATGGCCAGTGGAATCAGAAGTTCTATGTTCGACTATGGAGCCCAGGATTAACCAAACAATACACCAGGAATGACTCAAACGCAGTTGTACTTTGACAAACAAAAATGCTTCCTTTTTTTTAATGAATTGGAAGGATAAGCCAAATACACAATAATAAATTGCACACACTTTAATTGACAAATCTTACCCGGGTAAGTAGAAAACAAAAAAATTGTAAACAAAACTCACAGCTGTGATTCAAAGTTCAGAATTCCCTCCCCGTTCTCAGTCACTTCAATTCAGTTTCAGTTCAGTTCGGTCCACTGTGGAAGTGGAGAATTTGTCCTACCGCGCAATTAGTGGTGGGTGTGTGTGTAATGAAATGCTGAATTCTGCAGGCGCCGTATCTCTAGTTCTCCTCTGGGCCGTGGCTCGCCATCAACATCTCGATCCAGGCTCCAACATCCAACATCCAAGTAGATCAAAGGTTCAAAGGGGTCCAACAAAAAAACCTGACCTACAGTGAGTAAGGTCAGAACATTCGTTTAGCTTCTTTCTTTTTTAGCTTTCAATCATGAACTATAGAATATAATTCAAAATCAATTATCATATCATTAGACTGAACAATCATTGTAATATGACATCACAATATCAGTAACATTCAAAACATTCTTAAAGATAACTATTGAAAACTCAATATAAAAATATTGCTTTCACATAGTAATTAGAACACAAAAAAATCTTTGCCATGTGAAGGCATGTTTAAACACATGTCAAATAAATGTAGGCTAACACTCAAAAGACAATTCAAATATGGCTTAATGTGCTCGAAATACACAGATAAGTGCTAAATCAACACATTCCACAGTTAAGTGTGTAACAATTATGCAACAACGTATTACACAGCACTGGATTAAGTTTGCAGCTTTAAGATATCAAGCTAATGGTTTTAGCGTTAGGGAATGGCATCTGCCATTGTGCTAGCTAGCATCTCAGCTAGTGCTCCATGTGTGCTACCGTTAGCGGTCAGCGCTAGCAGCTAGCGCTTAGCACGGTAAAAACGATCGCTCACCAATGCGTTTTCTTCATGAGGGAGACGTCAGGTCTCTCCGACTGCACTCTGACAGGTCCAGGGCTCCACACTGGATTGTTCCAAATAGGTTTTAATCAGTTTTGACAACTTTTATTTCAGTATCTTCACGAGGTAGGCATCGTTCTCGACACGGGGGTTGCTCTGTGTTCTTCCAGCAGCTCAAAAAGGAAATGAACTCTGCTCCGTGCAGGTTAACAGTCCGACCTTCTTCCTGATTGGCTGACAGCACGTCTCCAACCCACTTTCTTTCAAAATAAACTTCCCATTTATTTTCTCTTTATCTCAGTTGAATTGTTTTTAGACAAATATCAGTTTTTAATCTTTAACATTAATAAGATACTTCATGAATTGACATTTTAATACACACATATACATATATATATATATAGTTCTTTTAATACAGATTTTTAACCTTGGTTACAACTGCAAAGTTGAATTTTGTTCCAGTCTGAAATATCACCTAAATGCAGTACACACAGCTGATACCAGCAAATCATTCAACAAAACAGTGGCGCAAGGCTTCGGCAGACTACATTAGATGCAGTGTGTGGGAGAAATATAGATAAACAAAGGAAAGAGAATCTAACAAATGCCATAGCGAAGTGGACAGCTACAGTCTGCAGGCCGATTAGTGTTGTGGAGAATTGCAACAAATGACGGCAGGTATGAGATTCCCTCAAGACGCACCATCACAAGAAGAATACATGAGTTGTATGAAAAGGAGAGGACTGCAAAAGCGACAACTTTACAACGTGCTCTCACTGGGGACTACTGGACATCACTGGGTAACCATAATTACCTCAACGTTACAGTGCATTATATTGATGAACAGTAGGCGCTGCATTCACATGCTCTGACTGTAATGAAAGCAGAGGAGAGACATTATGCTGAAACATGCGTGGCACACTTTATTGAAGTTGCACAGCATTGGAATGTGTCCTATTAATGATAACATGAATGCCCTGGCAGTGGCAATAAGCTTTAATTTTGTATTTGCTTTGATTACATTGTTTAAGTTGAGATTTAAACTAAATATTTTATTTAACTGCTACGATATAAACAAAATGCTGATGTTAAGTGTTTGCAGAACAAACGTTATGACACTTTAGTTCATATGGCAGAACATTTAAAATAAAATTGCGCTATACACTACTTTTGAATTTATTATTGGATTTTGCGTACAACAGGGAAATCATGCGATTAATTAAACACTTTAATTTTTAATCGTTGCCCACCCCTAGTTTTTCTTTATTAAAAATGCATATGAGGAGACATTTACAAGCAAAGTGATTTCATTTGAATACAAAAAGTATGCTAGGTTTTTAGTTTTTTTATTTGTTTAATAATTATGTCATTTATACTTTAAACTGTATATGGTTTAAGGTTAATGTATTGTCATTGTCCAGACAGGGTTGCACAATGAAATGCAGTTGTAGTCCCTTAATGCTACACAAGAAAAACAAAACGGTAGTGGTGGTAGAAGTAGTAGTGCACACATAATGTAACTGCTATTACTGTTGGTGTACAATGATACGTGTAGCTAATTTGCACAATAGGATGTGCAGTTCTGTTGTAGCTTTTGTTAATAAACTAGATCTAGTAACTCTAGCGTTCTCAATTTTGGGGCCTTGGGGTCGGTGCTTATGAGGACAAGAGTGAGTGTGTCTTCAGTTCATGAAAGTTAATTGTAACATTTTGGTTGCCTAAAGATGTCTTGTTCATTCAGTTGTACTAAAAGGCACCCAAGGCAGGTCCAAGGTCTGCATCCAAACCGAACGGCCCATACCTCTTTTAACCATCATGGTGTAAAATGCACTTTTACTATCGCGGTCACGTGAACGGGGAGCAGCAGAGATGTGGTCGGAGCGAGACTACGTCACCTCTGCAGCTTGTTAAAATTACAGTGTCAGGCAATGCTGATAAAGCTGTTGCAAGTGTGGTTACACTTTTCAAAACTCCACGCAGACAATGCTTACTGCAGTATAATGTAATGGCGGGCTGAAAGTGTCCGCAATGTGGTTAAACTTCCTCTGAGACACGCACGAACGTGCTCCAATAACAAAGACAAAAGACAACAAATTATTTTTAAGAAATGGAGCGAAGTTCATGTGAACTACTGGCCGCTGCATCAGCAAAAAAAACGGTAAGTGTCAGATTACCTTTACTTAAAGCCCCATTGTGTAACGTTTGTAGTTGTTTATTATCAAAATCTGTATTGCCCTTCACAAACTTCCCTCACCCCATACTCTCGCAGCACCTCCCACAGTATCTCCCGGGGGACCCGGTCATACGCCTTCTCCAGATCCACAAAACACATGTAGAATGTGTATGCTGGATGGGCATACTCCCTGGCTCCCTCCAGGATGCCTGCGAGAGAAGATCTGATCCGTTGTTCCACGACCAGGACGGAATCCGCATTGTTCCTCTTCAACCCGAGGTTCGACTATCGGCCGAACCCTCCTTTCCAGCACCTTGGAGTAGACTTTACCAGGAAGGCTGAGAAGTGTGATACCCCTGTAATTGGCACACACCCTCTTACCCGAGGTAAGCCCCACCAGATCCAACTGGTAGCGCTCCACCTTCCGCACAAGTTCCGGCTCCTTCCCCCACAGAGGTGACATTCCACGTCCCCAGAGCCAGCCTCTGCTGCCCGGGTCTGGTCCGTTGAGGCCCCTGACCTTCACCGCCACCTGTGTGGCAGTGAACCCAACACCAGCGGTTCCTCCCATAGGTGGTGGGCCCATGGGATGGAGAGAGAGGTGCCATGTAGCTTTTTCGGGCTGTGCCCGGCCGGGCTCCGTGGCAAACCCGGCCACCAGACGCTCGCTGACGAGCCCTCCATTTGGGCCCGGCTCCAGACGGGGGCCCCGGGCTTCCTCCGGGCAGGGTCCCTCTATCTCTTCCTCGATGTGTCATAGGGATTTTGAACCATTCTTCGTCTGGCCCCTTATCTGAGACCACTTTGCCATGGGAGACCCTACCAGGAGCACAAAGCTCCAGACAACGCAGCCCTCAGGTTCATAGGGACACCCAAACCTCTCTACCACGATAAGGTGATGGTTCCCTGTGCCCTGAAACCACTCCAGCATTGTGCTGGCTGTTTCCTTTTTCATCATCCCAAAATGTAAATCTTTGCTCCAGTCAAAGGATATGTGCACACATTTCTCCAGCATCTCTCTGTATTTCTCTCTTTTCATTGTCACCTCAGTCCTGAGCAGTTTCCGGCTCTGCTGCTGAGAAGCACTCCCTCAGCATGACGCTGCTACAATACTTCTCCACCAAAAAACAGTATTTTCTTAGTCTTACTTGTGTTTCTCCAGGCAGAAGCAGAGATCCAGGAGGATGCAGTGGCTCCAGGACAGAAAGTTCTTCTCATTGATGACCTCCTGGCTACTGGAGGTAAGCAGCCTGTATTTGCGTATTTGTTATTTTTTTATTCATTGGTTTTTAGAATACTTTTATGGTGGTCAGTTTTAAGTGTTTATTAGTATTTATTAGACATGTCAGCATCTTGATTAGCACTGGAGCACTTTAACAGTTTGTATTGTTATTGTCCCATTGTATGTTGTCTCTTTTTTCTGAACTGTGTGTCATGGATGCCCTGCACTTCTTAATTGCACAATAAATGTACCTACGGGTACAAATAAAGTAACCTGAACCCTAGATAGATCTGCTTTCTAACCATCATGTTCACTGGAGTCACTCTGACTAGGGAATATTTGTTACAAAGAAAATGGATAACAAAGGAAACAAATGAGAGCAAGTCTACTGATTGCTAACTATAGACAAGTTTACGCGCCAAATCATGGGTGGCGACATTACTCTACACAAATGCATTTCATTTCCGCCGGAAGTGATTTGCGCAGCGTCTGCCGGTGTAAACACAGCGATGTCGGTGCTAGCAGTGCTAGCTTGGGAACACGGTTCTACTACTTTGACTGGATATGGCGTTACTCTCCCCCACCCGAATTCAGTGCAGAACTGGGAGGATAACATGACGATGTGGCCCAGCATAACGTACAGCAAGATTTGCTCCTACTTCGTGCAATCCACGGCAATAAATGGAAAAGCAATGGACTATCTGAAAGCCTCCGAGGCATATCAATATCTGCACAGCAACAAAGTCGGTTGTGTCATGTCATACAAACATGATCGTTTTGTTTATCTGAAAGCAAATGTAGAGCCCAGCCAGTGTTTGAACAATGCGTGGCATAATGCTTGGGTGCTGGTAACTGAAGCTGGAGAAGACAAAACTGCGGGATGTACGTGTGTTGCTGGACCAGGGAGATCTTGTTCCCACTCAGCTGCGATCCTGTGGAAGGTAACTAGATTATTTGACCGTTGTAGCCTAGGCCTATCTCTTTATTATTATTGTTATTATTAATTAATACTGTTCAGTCAGATCCTTGATTCCCAGTCGGTATCAGGCTTGCGTAAAAAATGTAAACAATGGAGCGCATGTGCATTGCGTCTTCGTAGCTGGTTTGTGGTCGCAGCACTATCTATCTAACCACTCGTTCTGGTGCTTTTTCGAGCGTTTGCAACCAACTACCGCACACGTCATTCCCGAACCACTTTTCTTCATGTTGTAATTGTTATATCCTCTTTGTCACTGCGATATCAGTGCTTTGTCGGCACAACGGAGCTAGCTAGCAAAACAAACCCGCCCGCCAGAACGGAAGTGGATTGCATCGACAGGAGGAGTTTAGGAAGTAGAGCGGAAACGGCTCAAAAACTTGTCTATAGTGAAGTGTTGGATTCACACTGACCTAACAAAGAGTGTGTGTGTGTGTGTGTGTGTGTGTGTGTGTGTGTGTGTGTGTGTGTGTGTGTGTGTGTGTGTGTGTGTGTGTGTGTGTGTGTGTGTGTGTGTGTGTGTGTGTGTGTGTGTGTGTGTGTGTGTTTTGCAGGGACACTGTATGCAGCCTGTGAGCTAATGAAGAAGCAGCAGGCTGAGGTTCTGGGCTGCATGGTTGTTATTGAGCTCAAAGAGCTGAATGGCATCGACAAACTGAAATCCCACAGTGTGTTCTCGCTGGTTCAGTACTGAGGACCACTGCAGCTGCCACACGGGAAACCAGTCAAACCAGCCAGCTGCTTCCCAAGTGTCACTAGCACCAAATGAGGAACCTGTTCAGCTCAATCACACATTTCAGTCACTTAGTTTTGCAATTTTAATCGGCACTAAAATATTAAATGTTTTTGTCACTCATTTATGAATCTCTTAAGGCTCGGAATCCTTAACCAGCATGCTTTCGGCTTATCGCAGGGTGACAGCTTGGTTTCCACAGATCCTTAAGGAGTCTTAATGTCTAGAATGTTCTGTTCCTTTCACCTAATGTATGCTGGGATCCAGCGGTGTAGAGATCTTTTACTTAAGTAAAAGTACTAATACCACACTGAAAAAAATACGATCCAAAAGGTTTTGTCAATCAACAGTGTTTAATGGTCTAATCATTTCAGCTGGACTTGTAGGCCTGCATATTGTTGGGTAGTGTCATTTATAATAAAACATATTTTATAAACTGATTGTTGTGCAAAAATCTTAATTTGTAAAATAACTACTAAGTAAATATGTTAGATTAATGTAGTGGAGTAAAAGGTACATTTCTTTCCGAAATGTAGTGAAGTAGAAAGTGGCATGAAAACAAGACTCAAGTACAAATACCTTAAATTTCTACTTAAGTACAGTACTTGAGTAAATGTACTTAGTTACATTCCACCACTGCTGGAATCAGTCCCTTCATGCCCATGTGCCTGAACAGGAGGAAGCAGCTACAGAGGATGAATGAATGGATATATTAAAAAAGGCAGATTTTATGTTACAGACTGAATGACCATGTGTCTACTTTTTTGCAGTTTTGTATATCCTCCAAAAACAAGTTTCTATTTCAACTGTATATTAAATCGCTTACACTCACTCAGTTGATTTAATGACAATAGGATAGCGTTTCTGTGACTTGAGGGCTTAAGCCATTCTGTGCATCTATCAATGTGATGCTGCATCTAACTAGCATCTAACCTTAGGCGAGCATGTTATGCTAGCTACTAAACTGTTTCCTGTAGATGTTTCTAAGCATTATTTCATGTAAGTGTTGCACTTTTCTTTTGGAGGATTTAAAGGGCGTCACATCCGCTCTAGATCTTAAACCTTTCTACCACCGATGTGTTGCCCTTTTGATGTATGCCCTCCTGTTTTTACCTCTTGTGAGTTTCTCCTAATGTCAGCAATTGATTGATAAAATATGTACTCCGAGTGTGTGTGTGTTTGTGTGATGGATATAAAACATATCCAAACATGGTCTCCAACTATCTTTGAAACAAACTTTTTTTCCACCACCTGTAACACACTTCAATATACTAAAAAGCCAAATTAAAGTCTAGTAAAGGCCAAATAACAAATGAAATAACTGATCAGGCTTGTTTTATCAAATACTGAAGTGGTAATTCAGATTGTTCTCTCTT
Organism: Gymnocephalus cernua; assembly: GCA_023631565.1. Lineage (NCBI taxonomy): Eukaryota > Metazoa > Chordata > Actinopteri > Perciformes > Percidae > Gymnocephalus > Gymnocephalus cernua. Next base: position 30,241,751 of record CM042437.1, on the reverse strand, counting down.
AAAGCCTTACTGTTTACCTGCGCCATATGTTCTATTTACCGATGCAAGATTCCAGGGCCCTATTTCAGGTAGAAGGTTCAACAAACTCTGAGTCTAACCCTGATGTCTGAGTTGATTTAACCTGAGATGGGAAACTCTTGAGTTTTCGGTTCCAGAACAGCTGATATGAGTTGGTTCAACCAACTCAGAGTAAGTTCACCACCATAAGAAAAAGCCATGATTCTACGATTCACCATGGCAACAATCACAAAGAAACGGGTCGGCGGAAATACTCATGCACATACAGCGAGTTAAAAAAAGAAACAGCGGCTGCTGCAAAAGAGAGAATTTGCGTGGGAGAAAATTGCTAAAGTAAATGTATATTCCAATATAGTGTATATCATATTTAATCATAGGTAGGCCTATAGCCTAATATTACTGGTGAAATGGTATTGAACCTATAATCTATTTCATTTAGGTGCAATATAGGCCTACGGACGAAAACGTCCTAGGCCTACTAATCCCATTCTGAGGCTGCAGCACCATCATTAACATAATTATAATTCATAATCTTTTTTATTTCAAAGGGTTTACATCATTAACCTGCAATACCGTGGAACTCCTTTTTAAAAACGTTTAAAACACGTTTCAGAGCAAGTCACAGTCTTCTGACGGCGCTTTGCTACCCCAGTTAACAATTTTTGGTTCCCAAAACGTTTTGGTAACGTTTGTTTTTGGTTGCGGAAACGTTCCCTGAAGGTTAGTTTTTGGTTAGTCTGTGGTTAGTTTTCGGTCCCCACGGCAAGTTTTGTGAACGTTTTTTAAACGTTAGTTTTTGGTTTGGTCGAACGTTCTCTGAACGTTCCCTGAACGTTCGCCTAACGTTGTAACCTTTAGATAACGTTACCCTAACGTTCCCCTAACGTTGTAACCTTTAGATAACGTTACCCTAACGTTCGCCTAACGTTGCAACCTTTAGATAACGTTACCCTAACGTTCGCCTAACGTTGCAACCTCTAGATAACGTTACCCTAACGTTGTAACCTTTAGATAACGTTACCCTAACGTTGTAACCTTTAGATAACGTTACCCTAACGTTCCCCTAACGTTGTAACCTTTAGATAACGTTACCCTAACGTTCCCCTAACGTTGTAACCTTTGGATAACGTTCCCCTAACGTTGTAACCTTTGGATAACGTTCCCCTAACGTTGTAACCTTTAGATAACGTTACCCTAACGTTGTAACCTTTGGATAACGTTCCCCTAACGTTGTAACCTTTGGATAACGTTCCCCTAACGTTGTAACCTTTAGATAACGTTACCCTAACGTTCCCCTAACGTTGTAACCTTTAGATAACGTTACCCTAACGTCCCCCTAACGTTGTAACCTTTAGATAACGTTACCCTAATGTCTCCCTAACGTTGCAACCATACTTAACTGTCTGTGCATGAGCAGCCAACTTTGATGTATCCATAGCTGTTTCCCGCGTTAGCATTCGGGCTAGCACTGCTAGCCTAGCAGTCGTGAGCGGAGGACAGTCTTTAGTAACTGTTGATGGTCGACAATGTCTTTCTTGGCATCTTTGTTCTACCTTGCGTTATAACACCGCCGGTGAGGTGTAGTCAGCATGTTTTAGTCAATGGCAGTATTTTAGTTCGAATTTGGGACCAAAACGAACGGAGCTAGAGAACGGTGTGCCGCTGGCGTGGCGTGCACTGTTCGCCGGTGTACATACGGAAGTTAGGACAGACCTTCGGTCACCTGAAAGCAGACTGCCTTCCCCCTACTGGCGCGGGGGTGTAACGGTTGGCTTTGTACACTAAACCGAGCCACTTGTTAGAAGTGAAATGAAGAGGTGAATTTTCTCGTGACAACGACTTATTAATTCGTTATCTCGATATAACAAAGTTTGTTTTCTCGAGATTTTGTTTTTGTTTTCTCAAGATTTTTTTTTTTTTGCCTAAGACACCCTTCCATTTAACCCGGGGAATGTGGCTCCATAAGCGGATAGAAATCTGCCGTTTCTCCCTCTACTTCTCCGGTCAAATACTTGGAAAACAATCCTACTATCACCCTTCCATTTAACCCGAGGAAGAGGCTCCGTGAGCGGATAGAGGTCTGCCGTTTCTTCCTCCTCTTCTCCGGTCAAATACTCAGGAAAAATCCCACTAAAACAGCGTTCAATTTAACCCGGAGAAGAAAAGGGACCTCTATCCGCCCATGGAGCACATTCCCCGGGTTAAATGGAAGGGTGTCTTAGGCACACACAAAAAAAAATCCATTAAAAAAAAATCTTGAGAAAACAAAAACAAAATCTCGAGAAAACAAACTTTGTTATATTGAGATAACGAATTAATAAGTCGTTATCACGAGATAACAGTGCATAAAACCCCCCACAAAACTAATGTTTTTTAGCTAAATTGATATCAGCCTAAAAATACATATATTTTCTTGCTATGCTGTTTATCTTACTTAGCTACATTTTATAAGACCAATCATTTGGAGCTGGTTTGAATAAACATTTTCAAAACCGCACTCAGAACAACCAAAAACAACTAAACGGGAACGTTGTGTGGAGGTTACAGCGCAACCACAGGAAAACGTTTCAGTTGGTTGGTTCCCCTAACGTTGAGGGAACGTTATAACCCTGAGGAAACGTTACCTCAACGTTAGTTTTTGGTTTGGTTTGAACTAACCTTTAGATAACCAAAAACTAACGTTATCTAACGTTCCCTAAACGTTGTGTGTTAGTGGGGACAGTGGCTTTACTAATATGCTCCGCATCACTAAGGTTGTAAAGACAAATGCCGTTTGCAAAAAAACGTAATGCAACATAAATAATCTGCTGGGATGTAAGAGCATACATGGGTGACGTTAGTGATATGAGGACGGTAAGGTTATGTAGGCTACATAACTGATCGACTGGGAAGAGATAGCGCTCAAATAGGAGTTATCTGGAAATTAAAATGTAGGGGCATCATCTCCCGACGTATGTTTATCTCCCTGCTAAGTAAAGCAGCTTCTTCATCAACGGGATCGTCGATAAAAGGAAATGCCATGTTTTGAGAAAAAAATGTTTTAAAGTCTGCCTAACAGTTAATAAACCAACGTTTTTTTTTTTATTCATGCCGATATAACAAACTGCGCTGAAATGCGCCTGATACAGACTGAATGAGGAAATGAAGAGCGCTGTCAGAGGGAGGAGACAGAGAAACTCGCGGTTTCTTGAAGAAAACCTGCCCCCGACCAGGTTAGGTTCACAGGGGCAGTTACCATAGTAACTGACTGAGGTTAAGTTACCTCTCTTTCTGAATTGGAAAACGCAGTTTCCCTCATCTCAGGGTTAACAAACTCAGTTTTCACTGAACCTGCTTTCTGAAATAGGGCCCAGAACTTTCTGCATGTTTTTTTTCCTTACTACCACCCTTTGTCCTTACTTTCTCTTGGTACAATCTTCACAGGTTTAGTTTACCACCAGCTGTCAGATATTTAATGCAATCACTGCCTTTGCTTTGCAGATTCTTATATTTAATAAAATTGCATTTACAAAAAAATATTGGAGGCAGTGGGACTCAAATGCTTGTATTTCTTAAACATTATTAAACAGTAGTGACCATTAAAAATGTAAACATTCATCAGTTCTACATTGTAGAAAGTTGTTCCCACAAAAAAGCAGACCCAATATTACACTTTCGTGGAGGAAATAAAAACAAAGCACTCTAACAAAAGTGTGGTTAAAACAACCAGTTTACAACAGGGGTGGTGGAAATACCAGCACTAGGTCGGTCCCATGTGGCCTCAGGATTTCGGGACATACCGGCGTCCTGGAGCTGTGCCTAGATCAATCAGTGACCATTTCACTCTGACAGGCTAGAGCACAACACAAAACCCACTGTGTCTAAAACATCAAACATACTGCCCACAAACTGATGAAATTCACTGAACAATATGGCACTTTAACTAGCCTTCAGTGTCACAGCAAGGTCCTGAGAAAGATGTTCAGGTGTGTGAAAGGCGATCACATCACTGTCATTTAGACGTTAGATTTTCTCTTCATCTCGGAGTCTGCTGCTCAGTTTGTCCAGAATGATGTTGAGCTCCATGTTCTTGTTTAACTTCAGGTAGAAGTCCTTCCTGATTGGATGAATAGTCAGCCAATCAGCAGCCACTTCTGCCAGCAGACGGATGTGTTTCTCCATTTCACCTGTTCAATAAAGAGGAGGAACAGCTAATCACATGACTGTTCTTCTCTGAACAATATAAGAAGATGTGGTGGTGCAGTGGATATGACACATGCCTTTGGGGTTTGGATAAAAGCGTCAGCTAAATGTAATGAGACGGCAACACGTTTCCTACTGCAAAACAATGGTGAATGCTACAGTGAAATGCTGTTTGACTCAGTTTTCTCTACTTGTTTAACTAGATTTCAAGTTAAGTTATACAGCAAAAAAAAAAAATGGTATGGGGTTTGTTCTCAGCTACTCCCACAAGCAACACAATTCCCATCCTGCTCTGCTGTTATCTGCTGTTTGAACCAACCTGTGCTGAGAGCAGATCTGTAGCTGGCCACCATTCTGTTACAGGCCAATTCCAATATTAAAGCCGGTTTCTTCTCTGCAACAAAAATGTTCCGGAGAATCCGGGCCAGCTCAGGGAGCCGTGACATCATCTGCAGGCGCTCTTCCTGGGTGGGGTTTCGAGTCATGGCTGCCTGGAGCTTGTGGGCCTCCTTTGCCCGAATCTGGAAAAAAAGGATCAATCACAACATGGTTTTCTAATGGAGCAAAGGCTAATACAACCATGGCAGCAGGCCTGGTGTCGCTGCAAAATAGCCTCAGGAAGGAACTTGTTTTGGTGGAACATGTCTACATTCAAACGTTTTAGTTGTGCAACAGAAAACTCAGATTGGACAGATAGTCTAGCTAGCTGTCTGGATTTACCCTGCAGAGATCTGAGGAGCAGTTAACCAGAGTCCTCAGAAATTCACCAGAGTTTAAAATGACAACACAAAGAAAGCGGAAGGTACCAGACTTATGGACATAATGTGCAAAAATAGATAATCAGATATATTCAAATCTGTGTTGTTTTTTTTTAGAACGAATATTCAAATGTCATTTTTGGCCAATTTTGACAACCCTAACCCCAGGGCTCAACATTAAAAAAAAATCCCCACTGGCCCCCGGGGCCAGTAGATCAGAGTTTTGCTGGCCCTGAAAGAAATATCATAGGTGTGATTGGCAAAGGACAAAAAAACAGGAAAATATACGCCGCACCTACCATGAAGCTTCAGAAAATGGTTATAACCCAGCTAGCCACTGTCACTGTATGTTGTGCCATTAGCAGTAAAGCTAGACCAGGGTCATCAACTACATTTTTCCAAGGGCCAGAATGTTTTTAAGTTGACACTACGGCCGGACTTTCAAATAAAGAAAATAAAATGTATTTATACCTAATAAGCATATTCTTGTTTGATATTTCACTTTCTTACTAAATTAATGCTATATATTTTTTTACATGTATTAGTGTAAGAAGACTCCTAAAAAAACATGGACAATCCATAACGATAACTAGATAGGCTACTTAACTAGAAAAAGTTCCCAGATTAGGGGGCAGTTGGTTAAAGTCTTTGATTACAGTGCTTCACTTTGATTCGGCAGTGGTGGCCTAAAGGTTAGAGAAGTGAGCTTGTGACCGGGAGGTCGTCGGTTCAATCCCCACACCTACAGGATCAAAATCTGGGTGAGGAAAAGTGAAAGAGCAGCGCTTGTCCCTCCCTCATTACCACCACTGAGGTGCCCTTGAGCAAGGCCCTTAACCCCAACTGCTCCAGAGGAGCTGCTCAGTGGCCAGCAGGTCAGACTGTGGTTGTACTGGGCAGCTTCCAGGTATGAATGGGGAACTGTGTGAATGTGATCAGGGCGTTCCTGCAAAAGAGAGTCTTACTCTCAGTGAACCTCCCCTGAATAAATAAAGGTTTAAAAAAAAAAAAATTTACTGAAACGTTGTTGTAGTATACAGCGTCCTAATTGGTGGAAAATGCTTGCAGAAAGAAAGGCTGTTGTCAGGTAAACATGTCACAGTCAGAGAGCCTGAAGCGAAAAGTTGATGTGTTAAACAGCAGCTTTAATGATGAATGGACTGATAAGCAGGCTACCATTCATCATGTATGCCTTATTTGAAATAAGACAATGCTGTTGCAAAAGAATACAACCGGCAACATCATCAAGAATGAAGAACGCGGACGTAACGATCACGTAATTCACGTGCATAATAAGTAGCCACATGTATCTGTTTTGGTCTTATAATACATCCACAGGTTACTGCTCCAGCGGAGAGGACGCTTCGTTAAGACAGCAGCTAAGTTTACAAGAGTTTGTCCAAAGTTCAAGATAAACAGTTAGACTACAAACCGACATATTTCATTTTAGCTTGTTAGTAAAAAGTCGCTATTTGCAGAGTAGAGCTGTGTTTGCACAGCGAGTGGACAGCCAGACAGAGCAGACTGAAACATGTTGATACCTGTAGAACAGGTAGTAGTATAAATCATGGAGGTTTTATTGTAGGCTACTTACAGTAACGACTGTAGCGTTAGTTCATCTGTGCCAGTGGCAGTAGGCTAAATAATCCTCGGTATCGTTTCCAGTCAGTTATGTGCTGCGTGAAGTAACGCGCACACCTCGGCTCTGCCGTGTGTGAGCGTGTGTGTGCGCAGCGCGGACATCGCTGTTCACAATCCGTCTATCTTCTAAAATGCAACGCTTGTATCCAAATGAATTGTGTTTGAAGCTGCGTGGCATTTTGTTGGTTTGGCTGGTCGGCTTTTGTTGGAAATTGCCGGCAAACGAACGGTCGGCCTACATGCCATGACGGCCTCTCTCCACCCAGGTGTAGGCTGCTGTGTTTTCCACTAAGAATGCCCTCTCTCACATTAGCTTCATAGTTCTTTGACATTTTAACTAACGTTATAAATTACCTGAGGTGAAAATGTGAAATGTTAGTTAACATTCACAAGCTTCGCGCCACTCAGTATGACGTTTGCTGATGCAGCAGAGAGACACTGTCACTGGCCCGTGCGGGCCAGTAACTGGCCAATCAACTTGCCCGACATACTCTTTTACTGGCCCCGGGCCATTGCTTATGTCGAGCCCTGCCTAACCCCCACCCTCCTCCTAGTACACATACCCTGTCCAGCAGGGACTGGGACACTCCTTTCAGGGCAGTTGGGACTTGAGCTGCAGCTTGGGGGACTGCTGGCTTCTGTCGAGAGGTTGGCTCTTTACTCTCCGCAGCTTTGTCTTCCGTCTTTAGAGCCAGAGAAACCAGAGCCTTCTCCATCTGAACACAGGACAAGAGCAATTCCATTGGATTTGGACAGAACCATGCTGAGTGTATGCATTGTAAAATTAAGCACAACATTTCAACATTACCCATTGTTTGCTGTATTGACCACTTTTGAAATGGACACCGTACCTTGGGCGTGATGAGTGAGCGAGCCTTGTCCAGCACTTCCTGAGCGGTGGACAGTTTCTCTGTGTGAGGAGGCTGAGGCACCAAGCTAGCCAAGATGGCTGGCACAGTGTCCACATTAAAGTTAGGGTGCCAGCGGGTCAGTTTGTCTTCTGGAACAGACATCGGGGGAACCAACGCAGACAGAAATACCTGCAGACAGAGAGGCAGTTAGCAACGGGTTAGCAGAAATTAACCAGTCTAATAGACACCAAAATGTATTCCCCATGCGCAGTCTTGTATAAAGTACTTAAAAGCAATACTTGAGTAAAAGTACAAGTATCTTACCAGAAAACTACTTCGGTAGAAGTTCAAAAGTCACCCTTTGGAATATTATTTGAGTCTGATATTAACTGTACTTAATTATTAGAAGTTATGAAAAAAAAAAAAAAAGCTTTGATTATGAACTTTATTGTGGCTTTCTTATAGCAAAGTATTATATTTGGGATTTCGACACCTTAAAACATCAAATTCAAGGTCTGACAAAGAAAAACAGACAGAATTTTAATTTTTTTGTAAGAAGAATCTTTTACGCCAAGTTACGAGTAACAGATGCTTAGGGGAAATGTATTGGAGTTAAAGTATGTATTTTATTTAGGAAATACAGTGATAAAAGCAAAAGTTTCTAGAAATATAAATAACAAAGTAAAGTACAAATACGTGAAAACTCTACTTAAGTATGGTACTTTGTTACATTACAACACAGCCTGTGTGTCAGTGGAAACAACTATCAGCTCATACCACACATTGTTTACTCTAAAACTTGGGCCTGTGCCATGTTTGAAATTCCTCCCAGTTTACTGCCTATGCCTACTTATGACTCTCACTATTTAAAAAGGCACTGGAAGCAATAGCGGAGCAGCTGCTGACCTTGTGGTGCTGTTTGACAATGGAGACCAGATTCAGGTGGAAGATGCGTCTTCTCTCCAGGAGGCGAGAGGCAGACAGGAGAGGACAAGCTTCGTTCTGGTCTGAGGAGGACAACAGCACACAGGTTAAATAAATGAGCACATTAAAAAGGTAGAGGACACATTATCATAAGCCCCAATGACATGGCCCTGCTATTATACCCACAGTTTACATATACCCCATTTAAAGAAATCGTGTTGATTAAAAAGGAGGTCAGAGTTGTAATAGATATTAAAATAAGACAACTTAATATTTTGAGCAGAAGAAGTGGTGACTTCATAGAATGAAAAGGGTGTATTAACCAGAGAGAATGATGGGCTCCACCGTGAGCTGATAGCTGCCCTTCTTAATGTTGCTGTTAAAGGTTGGGATGTTCTTCTCCTGTCTAAATTTGTAGGCCTCCGGAAACACAGTCTTTACCTGACCAACGTGGCTCTCCTCAAATCGCCTGTAAGGGGGAAAAAGAGAAAGGCAAAGATTAGGTCAGACCTGACAGCCACTTCTAACTTCCAGCAGAGTCCGGTACCCGATGGGTGACCCGCAAAAGAGGCGTTTACAGGTGGTATTTTGTCTTAATTTTACTTTCAGTTTTGGGTTCTGGGTCAAACAACGAACATTTGACTCGGATCACGGATATTGAATAAAGATATTAACATAAAATGAGAACAATTGGACGGCTTCTCTTTTACTGAATTTTCTTGATAGCGGTGGCTGTTAATAGGCTACAGGGGGCAACAAACGAAACCTGACTCAGACTACAGAAGTTTTAAAATCCTAACCAATTTTGAAATCTGGTCCACAGATGTTCCTCTTTCTGATCTCAAACAGACTACAAGATTTGAAAATATTGGCACATACTACTGTATATGATTACACTTATAGTGCCAGAGGGAGCAATGCACCACCTCTCATGATCTCATGGGGAAGCAGATGTTATAAAAAACAATAAAATATAAAAAAACAATAAAATAAAAAAAATAATCAAATCAATTTTGTTAACCTGAAATCATATAAAATACAATTTCAGTGACTTGTAAACAAAAAAAATGGAGAGCAACATGCGATTGTCCCTTCTTGGTTTTTGGGCGACAACTGGAAGGGAGAGTTAAAACATTTCCATTCCCTGTATACTGTTGCTTGGCAACACAGTCACAACTCCTGAGTCAGAGCCTGGCTTTAGGCTACTCATAAAATGTTCTAAAAACAAACGTATTCATAAAATGGAATAAGTTGGAGCGATGCCTTGTCTCCCGCTCCAGTTTCACTTTGGGACCTCTCACACCATGAGTTTGAAGCATGCACGAGCCCGACCTAGGATAGGGTTTTATGTCAAACATTGCTGATTTTTAACCAGCTGTGTCACTGCAGCGCAGGCAGAACATGCAGATGAACGGCACCCGACATCCCTCCATGCCAGCAGTGCCCGCGTTGCGTCATCCGGCTGACGGTTTGCCCGATAGTGAGCGAGTTCCGGTGGCATGGAGGGAGGGTGGGCGGTGTTCATCTGATAAATACAATGCAGCTTTTATATTTTTCACTGAGCCAGGGAACAATACACCACTGAATGCTGATTTTCTTTGTGACCCACATAGACTTCACTGATTTTGACTTAGTTACATGCCAAACTTGAAATAATCACTCGTCCTCAATCTGAAAAGGACAACCAGACCATCTCCCATTCTTCCACCTACTTGTGCATCATGTCCTGAACTCCCTGTTTGATCTTGGGGAAGGTAGCTGCCTCACGGCGGTTGTACAGCATTGCGACCACAGTGTCCATACTCCTGAACATTTCAGCCAGCACCTTGTACTGGTAAGGTAGGGACAGGCTCGGGGGGGCCGCCTGGGCGAGGTTGTGGTACAGCTGGTATCCTGGCTGCTCAGTACTGTGGGACAAGAGGAGACAAGAGGAGAAAAACACTTTGGCTTCTGATTGGGACTTAGCAGTTATTGGAAATCCATCTGCAAAGTACAGATTGGTTGGTAAGTTATTGGCTGCAGGTATATGTGTTCATGCTCACCTGTCCGGGATTTGTGCCTCACTCTGCTTGCTCTCCTTGGCCTCTCTCTCCTTCCTCCGCTGAGCTTTAGCTGCAAGCTCTTTGACTTGTGCTACAGTGAACTTGAGGGCCTTAGCATCACAGGTGGCAGACGTGGCGGTTTTGGGGACAAGGGGGGTGGTAGCGTTGGCAGCTGAACCAGCTGGAGAGGAGGAAGAGGAAGCTGAATTACGAGGAGCAGCGCTGGTTAATTCCTCCGCATGTTTCTTGATCCTCTGAAGGCGAGACTTGAGGGCTGCAATGTCCTCTTTACACAAAGCCTGAGAGAAAGGGGGATGCCATGCTGATGAATTTGGGACTTTTTCAAGGATAAGTATGGCAATATTTTTTTTCTTATTTTCAACTAATCCCATGTACGGAGCCCAACCAACAATAAAGTATTATGTGTATCCAAAGTCTGATGAATGCATCTATTCATTTGATGCCATAGGGCTCTTTTGTTGTCTAAACACTATAAAACAATAATGAGCCACACCTCTGCACTGGGTGACATGTTCCTTCAATACCACGAAAACGCACACATGTGAACCATTTGGACAAACACATTTTTTTATGGGATTTGTTAATATAAAAAAAATATATATAGAACAACAATACTTACAAGAAACGTTCGAAACAAATAAACCAAGCTCTGTCATAATTGTGTAACGTCTAATTGAATCTCCAGTCAGTCCACTCCAAACACAGTGTGTTACCTTGCTGGCCTGTCCTTCAGTGTTCTTGCGGCTGACCTGCCCCCTCTGCGGAGAGCTGTTGGTATGGAGGTTCAGGTGGTTCTGCCCAGACACCGAGGCTGCCGGAGCTGAGTGCTGCTGGATCCCCTCACTGGGAAGGGGCTGGACTGCTGCCTGGACATACACAGCAACAGCATTGACTTAGCTCCAACTAACTTACGTTGTCATGAATGTTACACACGTACAACGTGGCTGTATGTGTATACTGGCAACCAAAAAGTATGCAAAATGCACTTCTGTTTTTGGTCAAAGAATGAAGACAAGCCGTAAGGCTACGTGCACATACAGTCGAATAAACATTTAGCTAGCTAGTGTGGGCATTTAATTCAAAGATGGAGGCGTGAGAAGCTGGGTTCCACCAAAACAACATTAACGTTACCTGTGGTGTGTCTTGAGGGAGAACCAGTTTCTTTCTGGCCTTCCTGGCCTTCGTAGTTGCTTTCTCTAAAACGGTAGCTTCTTTAACAGCCTCCGCTTGCCGTCTCTTCTTGGCTGTGCTGTGGTCGGCGGTGGCTGAAAACAGGGCTGCCCCGAGGTCGAACTCTGTCTCGGCTGAGGTCCGCTTTGGTGTCCGGGGACTAGAGTATGCATCTTTCGCGGTGCTACTAACACACTCTCCGTCGTTAAGCTCCACTGCCTCGTCTATAACTCGGACAAACTCTTCATGGACGGAGGACGAACACAGGAAACCACCTTTGTTTTTCGAGGATCTTGACCTTGTGCTGGCAACATCTGTGCTGATCCCAGAAGAGCCACGTTCGACAACAGTCCTCCTGCGCTGCTTGGCTGGTTTCACTGGCCCGGCGATACCTTTCTTTCTCTGTGAAAAGAAATCAGTAACGCGAGCCTGAGACATGTTGCTGCTGCTTGAGGCGGGCACCGCAAAGTAAAACACTAGAAGAATCTACAATAAACTGAACTCGGTAAAGCTATAAATACTGTCCATCAACAATAGGTCTCCGGAAATGTTCACACTTCACAGGAAGAAGTAAGAAAATTCGCGCTAAATCAACGAAGCCACGCCTCATCCGGTCCACGTCCTAGGATAATAAAAGTAGGATAGGCCAAGTTGATGAATGGAGCACTCGTTTTAAACTTTAAACGTTTCTTTGATGTTTTTGACATTGTGCTGTATTACAGAAAACACAACTAAACATTTGTGCTGTTGTTGATTATATTTTTTATGTTTGTTTGTATTGTGACACCGACTCATCCTTCTCATATCATCCCAGTGTAACAATGCCAAAATAAATGTGATAACACATCAGACTTTAGAATTGTACTTGAACAATCTTGGGACATGACAGAGAGCGTTGACTATAATCAAAGCTGATGACATTAAACATGAATGACTTCCAGCTGATTAGGCCCTGACAGCACATTAAAACGTTTTCAAGTTGTTAAAAAGCATACAATTTGAGGTCATTTTATTTTAAAATGTAGCACAAAATGTAGCACAAATATATATTTATAAATAGTCCTATATATCTTAGTATTGTTGTTGAATAAACGAATTTGGTCCTTGTGTAATAACTCTTGGCTGAAACTGAATGTCTCAAAAGTTTAATGACATGATGAATCATTTTTGACAATAATCCCCTGCCCTCACATATCATGATCAATGGCACAGGCAAAGCTGCTACAGGTATCTTCATCGACAACAAGCTGTAAACAAGCTATTTTTATTATTTTCCCTTTATTAGGCTATTCATTTCTGTTCACTATTGTGAGTTTTACTGCTGTTGAGTTCTTGGTCAATCAAATGTTCAAGGCAAAAGAAAGTGTTAAAAAAAGTTCTCTTATTTTACATATTTGATTTTAGAAGCTAATGATATAAGAATAAAAGAAAAAAGTAGAATATGGTAGTTTGTAATGGTTTCATTTCTCAACCACAACATTCACTTGTTTGATTTAATAGCCAGTAACCACCACAATATCAACACAGCATTATCCCCATTCTTAGTACTTTTACATTAGAGTAGCCTACTCTGAGTTAATCACCTCTAATCTAGGCCTATATGCACACATCTTTAACATAAACTATGGGTCCCTTAAATTGCATATTTAGTGTTCTCTTATTTTCTCTCCACTTGTTTTGCAGGCACCTTAATTACAGCATATGAGAACACGGCAAAGTAACAGGACTAAAATCAATGTCTTTATCACTTACAGTAACACTAATTTCATACACACTGATCAATAATATTAAAAGGCTTAATGGGCATTTAAGATAGAAAATAGGGGATTTGCGTGCAAGTACTTTATATAAGACTGTCTGTTACCCATGTTATCTAGCCTATGTTTTTTGCTTACAGCCCATGGCCTCATAAACGCCTTTACCACAAGCAAGACTCAGAGCAACCATTTGACCTGGGCTACTTTTCACTTATACAAACTGCCACAGTGCCTTCATTCCATGCTTTTACAGTTTTTATTTGCACGCTGGGGGGCGCCACCGACACACACAATGCCATTTATTTTGGTGTCAGATATACAGATACATATTGTGGCTTCAAGTAAAACATATTTCTTGCGCCAGCATTGATTAAGGTGGTCATATAAGAAATGCTTATCTATAAACATGCACCACATTTTGAAACCCATTCACAGTAGGCTATACAATAATAAAAATATATATGTTAAGTAGCCTATATGTTAAGTAGCCTATGTAAGTAGGCTATCATCAGGATCATGTAGCCTATTAAAAGTAAAAGTACTCAATGCAGAAATGAACAAAACAGTTCTGTCAACCAACTAAGTGTTTAATCGACTTATCATTTCAGCTGTAGGTCTACACAAATCTTAATTTGTAAAGTATAGTAGGCCTAACTGAAGCTGTCAGATTAATGTAGTGGAGTAAAAAACGTACAATATTTCCCTTTGAAATGTAGTGGAGAAGAAGTAGAAGTAGAAAGTGACATGAAAAGAAAAGACAAGTAGTCTGCCCTACCTCAAATGTGTAAGTAGGCCTACAGGAGGCTAGGCTACTTGAGAAAATGTGCCTACGTAGTTACATTCCACCACTGTTAAACACACGTTGTAAAGAGGTGCAGCAGTCACAAGCTGCAGCGTTGACTAGCTGGAAGTTTCAGATTCCTATATTGCAGCAGGGAGGTGACCGGGCAGCAGAAGCGGCGGCAGCAGCACTCAGTGGAGAATAGCTCCTCTATGAACGCCCTCAGACTTGCCTGTGAATCACATTTTCCACCTACATCACTTTAACTTCAGACTGGGCCCCTCCGAAGGAACACATGCAACAAAACCTTTCTTCCTCACCGACAACTTCTCTGACACGAGGACGGTCTGCTGCTGCTCACTCACACACAAACAAGAAGACCAATAGCCTACAATCGATTTATCGGGATTCGGGAACATTTGTCTAAACTTGAAGACTTTCCACTAAAGTTTTTTGGATGGAAGATAATGAGCGAGTACCGGAATAATGGTCTATTCATTCCACTGTCACATTTAATCAAGCAACCCCGATGGAGCCGTATAAGTTAGCGAACAAGTGTGTCTGTCCTGATATATGCAGTTATTAATAGGCCATATCGTTGTTGATCATCGGGGACTGAGTATTGATCTGTAGCCTATGATCCTACTGACATGGATCTTCAGGTGATTGTCTGGCTGTTCTACTGCTTTCTGATGCCCACCGTGCTGTTAACAGGTAACTATCACTTGCATTTTGTTGAAATAAAAAATAACTGTAAGACGAACATGTGCCAAACTATCAGCTTCCATCAACGTTGACGTGAGCGCTTAAACTCGTAATGTCGCCTAGGTGGTTCTGTTGAAGCAGCTGTAGGGAAAACTGTAAAAACTTCGCAACAACTTTTACAGTTTTCCAGCAGTTCTTCAGTGTCTGGCTAGCTTAAGTCAAGACAAGACTAGTCAAATAAAATCTCCTTGGAATAGGTGTTGGTGTCGCCTCCCATGGTGTTACATTGTGGAATTTGATAGTGAGAACGCAAAGCTGTGGGGAAAATGACGCTAAGTGATTACTGATTTGGGCTTAGAATATTAGCCGAATGAAGTAGGCTATGACTCCAAATCTATTTAACAGGTCATACGTTATTTTCCTATAAGCACAGAAATCCTAAAATGACAATGATATTTCAGTTAGGTTCAGCAATGATAATTTTGTTCTCAGCCTAGCCAAAATCGAATGTGAACTGTGATGCACATGCAACTTCACAAGTAACTAGTTAATATGTTGACGATGCTGCAAGATCTTCTCAGTTTTCAAACGGTTATTGAAAGAGGGTGCACAAAAATTTAGAAAAACATAGTAGCCTATTTAGGCCCCATCCAGACGAAGACGTTAGGATGAAAACGCATTCGTCTTCCCTGGATTCGGTTCAAGAAAATTCACGTCCACATGAATCCATATGTAAATGACTCAACACGGTACTTCATATGCCAGGCCTGTAGGCGGCGCTGTTATTGCTACAGAAGTTAACGGAACGAAGAAGAGCAGCCTTCAGTGACTTCCTGTCATAACATGACTGTTAGCTAGTTCTCTTAGCTTAACACATCCATGGACTAGACTTTAATACCTTACACCACTGCTCGTTATATAAAGGCCACCTAGAAAAAGAATGTAAACTTTGTTTGCAGCTAGCAGAGCTAGCGTTAGCGCGCTAGCTAGCTAGCACGCTAACGCTAGCTCTGCTAGCTAACATCGGCAGTCAAACAAACATGAATGATCCGATGTCTTTTTGATAATCTAGCTACACATTTTTCTTGCAGTAGCCTTTCTACAATAAGCGGTGCTAAAAGTTACTATAATCCGTTCAAGGAATTGATGAGCAGACAGATTAGCTAGCTAGTTGATAAGTTCTCTACTTCCACTTCATAGTGTATATATCTATGCTTCCACTTTATAAACGGCATTGCTCCCTGCTATAATAGCCGTCAGCTGGGTTTAAGGCGGAGCTTTGAGTCCGAGGTGTGTGGGGATGACATCATCGATACGCACATACGCGGTTTCGCCGTACACATGAAGCCAAACGTGAGCCGGCTTTTTTTTTATTCACCCTGGGACCAGGTTTCAAAAAAGTGCGTTTACAGGCAGTGCGTTTACAGGATTCGTGTGGACAATCGGCCCAAACGATGCAAAAGATGTGCGTTTGCATCGAAATACGTTTCCGTGTGGATAGGGCCTTAGTCTTCTTTTGTGGTGTTCTCACACGGTTTCTAACTAACAGATATCAACATGAAACTTTCGCAGTTGATTACTTACATTAAGACATGTATTTTTGTAATACAACTTATCTGACATTTTTATGTTTAAATATGAAAACAAGGCATTATCCAATGCTAACTTTTGGTGAATTTAGGAGAAATTTACAAACAGAAAGAAAGAAAGAAAGAAAGAAAGAAATTTATAAACATCTAAATGTGTATTTTGGATGTTTTTTCCCCATAGTTTGAAAGAAGACATTCTATGGAAGCAGAATAGCCCAAAAACTCAACATTTTTAAATTATTGTTTTACCTGTAGTGTCTCGCCTTTTAAAATATTTCAGCTTGAAAAACAATAACAATCTTAGTCAAGGTAATAATAGGATTCTTTTTTAATAACGTTTTGTTGTGCATTTCTAGTTGAAATTGGTCATATGTTATCTCAGAACAATTGCATTCACAATGCAGACTTAAAGGTACACTCACACTGAAATTAGCTTTGAATGTGGAATGCTTAAGGGCATGTCAGTCACGTCAATAATGTGTTATGTTTGAGGTGTCTTTTATAGATTATTATGGCTCTCTATAGGTCTCTAGGAAAACACTCTAGGATGCAGGGATTACTTTGTGCAGTACTATAGGCCTTTTGCTGGAGAGTGTGGAAAAAGATGACAGGTTGCTTTGCCAAAGCTTAAAAACGGCCTCATGGACAGAGTGTTTGTAACACCGAGAGGCAGACAGTCATTTCCACTTGAAGATAAGCGACAGTCAAGTTAATAATTAGGGTACACAAATGGCGGTAGGTCGGTGTTTATCATGAATGTGTTTACTACTATGGCCAGGCAGCTCTCTACTTCTTCTCTACTACATCTTGCTTATTTACAGATTATTTTGTTTGTACGCCCTTTGGTGTTTCGGAGAATGCTGCAATGAGCAATGCGTTGAGCATAACCATCTCCGTGCATGTGTCTCATAGCTTGCACGGCATCTAAGGAGGCCCGCGCCACGGTGTCACGTGCGAGTATGAATGAAGCTTGACTCTGCCGCAGCTTTATACTGTAGACTGGTTTCCCATCCACAACAATTTTGTGCATGCAGCCATGTGGCAACAAAACAGCTTTGATATGGGCTTTTTCAGCATTTAAAAGAATTCTACTTTACTACGGCACGTGTTAATTCACAACTAGTCTGGCTGCACCATATACATTGCTGGGATAAAGCCTGACATCCTAACATCTCATACGCCGGATGTCCGTCCCTTCCGCTATCTCCGCTATCTATTTTGCAAGGGCACTGTTGCTGTATCCGGGGCTTAGTGCCGCCCAGGACAGTTGTAATTGGTTTAAAGAAATTCAAACAAGTCGGAGCATTTGTTTTTCCCATATCCCAGAATAGATAGCCTAAGCGGTGTAGCCAGATCATACTCCAGCGCTGACACAGCGCTGTGGAGATAGGTCTGGCTATGCAAGACTAATTTACAACTGACGGCTTGAGCCAGCTTACATGACACATAGAATTCCAGTGAGAAATGGTAGCTAGTAGATAACACTAATCCAAGCTACAGCAATAAAAGGTGGGACTTCTATTTCCTGTCTTTCCTGCTTTTTGCCACAAATATGGTGAATTTTTCTGGGATGTGGTTCATGACTGAATACTTTCCAAGGCATTGTGGGATAGCAGGCAGCGTGGCACTGAGATGTGGAAAAAAGGATTGGCTGAAAGTGGCGGAAATGTACCAAGTTTCTGTGAGAGAAGAGATGATTATGGAAGTTTTTGGGATTCCTCTTTTGTATAACCTTTCCCTGCAACATTATAAAGGTAAAAAAAAAAGTGGTGGGTTGTTTATTTACACAATTCTGGCTGAGATAGAGTGGAGAAGCTGCTTTGTATATTGTATTAATCATGAAGTAATTCAGCACAATTATCTAATATGCAACAGTAAATATAATTTAGAAAAGTGTGATAAACTTTTTTCCAGATGTTAGAAGAAATGTTTGAAGAGCTTCTTATATCTGGTCTGAAACTTAATAACGCCACAGGACTGCAGAAATGAAGACTCTATTTTCCAGATTTGACTGATTAGTAGACAGGCGGTTTAAAATCTTTGAACGAATCCTCTGAGTTGCCCTGGAGTAGGTTAGCAGAGATTAGGTTAGAGTCATTCCGTCTGAAATCAATCACTTTCTGACATTACCCCTTTCAATTTGAACAACTGTTTTCCTACATGTTAACCTATATGAGAGTGTTAGAACGTGGTTTGATTTGACCAATTGGAAGGTTGGTGGTTCGATCCCTGACCCTGCAGTCCCATGTCGAAGTGTCCTTGGGCAATACACTGAACCCTGAATTGCTCCCGATTCTGCGCCATTGGTGTGTGAATGTGTATCTGATGAGCAGGTGGCACCTTGCAGCCACAGTGTTTGAATTTGTGTGAATGGTTCCTATACTATGAAAAAGCGCTTTGAGTGGTCGTAACGACTAGAAAAGCGCTATATGAATACTTTACATTTACTCTCAAAGTTGACCCGTAGTGGACCACTACCCCTCCTAAAGACACAGATATCTTCTTAAAAAATAAACAGTATACATTTTGATCATCGGAAAGTCAACAAACAAGGTTTTCCACAAGTTCAGTACTTTTGGGCCACAATAATAAAATATGCAAATTAGGTGATTTTATGTCCACGAAACGTAATTTTCAAAAAAACACGTAAACTCGGTTTTCTTTTTAAAATTTTCTAATATGTTATAGCATAGATATTTCTCCTGAGGTGTTCATATTGTGCCCAATATCGGTTGAGCAGCAGCAAACTTCTCAGTCTAACTTATGAATCCTTAATGTTGTCTATGATTTTCTGTCTCCACCACGTTCCACTTCCGGGATTGCTCCGTTGTTGCCGAACACTCTTTTCGGCTGAATGTCTGTCACCTTCCGCTTTCTTTGTGTTGGCATTCTAAACTCCAGTGGATTTGTGAGGACTCTGGTTAACTGCTCCTCAGATCTCTGCAGGGTAAATCCAGACAGCTAGCTAGACTAGCTGTCCAATCTGAGTTTTCTGTTGTACGACTAAAACAACTTTTGAAAGTACACGTTCTATAAAAACAAGTTCCTTCCCGAGGCTATTTTGCAGCGCCACCGGGGCTCTGTCCATCGCTTAGCACAGCCCAAGACGATTGTGACTGCTTTAAAGAAATGGCAATAAACCAGAGCACGTTTTTCTTCTATCCCGGAATGCTGTGTGGACGCGAGACTACACCTCAAATAATACTTTAGTTTTCCCATTTGTTTATCATCACATGACTGAAAAACAAAAGCTTTAAATGAAATTATATCATAAGGAAAAACAAATCAGCAATAATATGTAAAGGTGTGAAGATGTTTACTTTTTATTTTGAAGCCACTGGTCAAGGGCTGATGATGCTTTGTCCGTCTCATTTGAAATTAGACAGTATGTTCTGCCTGTTCTGCCTGCTGTGTGTGGCTCCACTGATGTGAGCACATCGTCCAAATCAACAATACATACATTTGAATTGAGTTGATCAGGATGTTTTGGGAAAGTAAATGACATGGAAGGCCATTTTGGTTTCTACCTGATGCTGATTCATATTAACAGACAGTATATTTAATTATTTTGGACCAAAAGTATAGAACTTGTGGATGACCTTGTTATTTAGCTTTCCAGTGATCAAAAATCCTACTGTTTATTTTTAAAGAAGGTATTTGTGTTTCTTTTGGGGGGGGTGGTTGTCCACTATGGGTCAGCTTTGAGCAGCCCTGTCTCCTGAAGGGTTGGTCATTTTGGTTAATCAAACCATGGTGATTCATTTCTGACAGAATGCCCCAATAAGTACAAAACCCACATTGTTATACTGGAAAGCCTGTGTTATGACCATCACTCTCTGATACACACACACACACACACACACACACACACACACACACACACACACACACACACACACACACACACACACACACACACACACACACTCACACACTGAGCATAGTTTCCATTAAAAACACAGGCAGTTTAACCAGCAGTTTAAGCTGTTTTGGCTTTGGGTTCATCTCTAAACCAATTATATGAAAAATCTGTTTAAATATGACCTAATTTTTCTGTAGAGAGCACATTGGTAGGTGGTTTCTGTTACAGAAAGGTTGCATATTTTGTGTGTATGTTTGGATGATAGAGAGAGAAGCAGAGAGAGAGAACGCAAAGAGAGTGTGTGTCTCCTGACAGGATGTCACTAGAACTTGCAGTATTTCTGTCAACAGTTCACATGAGTTACTGAATTAAAGGAAGTGAAAGATGCCAGTGAAGTTACCACACACACACACACACACACACACACACACACACACACACACACACACACACACACACACACACACACACACACACACACACACACACACACACACTGGTAAAGTAGTCCAATAAAGTAAGGAAACATCCACACTAATATGTTTTTTGTTTTGCTGTACCGCATAACTTGCTACGTTTATGCCTAGCGTCCACACTACTACCGCTTTAGTTTGATAACATGGGAAATGCGTTTTAGTCTGGTCCAGCAGAAACTTCTTCAGAGACTTTTTAAAATGATGAATCAGATACCCATGTTTGCTTCCTGATTGGATTTTTTCTGTCACGACGTGTCCTTTCCTGCGCCTACATGCGCCGGCCTACATGCGCCGGAACCAAGCTATTATTCGAGCGATTTGCGACAAGGTCTAGCCTGGAATTTGCCCACAGTCACATCACATCCAATCAAAAAAGTAAATAACTTGTCACAGTCATTCCTTAAACACTTACCAAACAGAAAATTTATATTTTAATGCCTTTTGCAATCAAAATCAAAAGTTTTTTCAAACAATAACTTCTGTTTTCCTGGTAACACCCTGAGGGTTTGGCTAATACCTGCAACAATCATTCTTATCCCATTAGGTTCTTATGCAATGTTATGCAAAATGTTGTTCACTGCTCCAGTAAAAAGGATGAACCTTAGATACGACTTGGCAATGGGAGATATTTCTAGCCCACTTAGCTCATAGAACCGATGATTCAAAGTCAGTGGATGCATTCCGATCGCCTAGTAGTTCCCTGCAAAGTGGACTGCACTGGTTATTCAGCCATGGTAAGTGAGATTCCAAGGGAGCAAAAATTCTCAGTTGAAAGGGAACTGTTAACTGTGTAGGCAAGAACTGAACAACGGTTCATTAGTTTGCCGGAAGTTGACAAGCAAGATTAACCATCGGTCACTGAGCCTCAGTGGAATGACAACATACATCTTTTAAATTAATCAAATCACATTTATTCACAAGTTACATACATTCCAATAGAATAACTTTTGTAATGGTATCAGTTTGTTTCTATATATTATTTCAGTAGTGTAAAATTGCCACAGTAGCAGTAGTGTAACGGCAATAAATTGCTAACATTAGCTAAGGTCTTAAAAGAATACGCCGACTTATTGGGACATTAGCTTATTCACCGTAACCCCGACAGTTAGACAAGTCGATACATACCCTTCTCATCTCCGTGCGTGTTGTAACTCTGTCTGACGGTTCCACCGTTAGCTTAGCCTAGCACAGATCCTGGAGGTAACCGGCTCCAACTAGCCTACTGCCCCGAGTAAGTGACAAAATAATGGCAACATGTTCCTATTTACATGTTGTGATTTGTATAGCCACAGCTAGAAGATGGCTGTGTCTCAAGTGACGTTGTTATTTGTACACGCTGTGACTATACAAATCACAACATGTAAATGGGAACATGTTGCCGTTATTTTGTCACTTACTCGGAGCAGTAGGCTAGTTGGAACCAGTTACCTCCAGGATATAGTGATATCTGTGTTGGTGACATTGCAGGGTTTTCTGAATAGAGGGATTTTGACAGGGAAGTTCCCTTAACGGACATTCCCTGAACAGGGAGTAGGAAGTAGGGAGTAGGGAGTGCTGTGTGTACACTGTGGAACGGAACGCAGCTAATAACATTGTGTACGGTTGACAAACAGTAAAGTAAGTACAATTTGACAGTATGTTTAACAACGAGGCAAGCTAGCTATCAATCCATGTCATTTCTCCCAAAATCAATATCAAGATTTTGAACAAACAAATGATAGGCAATGTGTACTGTTGGCCGCAGCCTGAAGTACCGAGTTGAACAGCAAATGGGCTGTGAGATGATAGCTGTGATACAAAGTAAGTTCAGAGGGGCAATGGAACTTACTTCTGAACAGTGTTCAGAGATTGAGGCACTCAAGGACAGTGTTGTAAATAAGACTGTCAATTTTTTCTCTATTTAATGTTGTGCATTAATTTAGAATGGTAAACAGACAGTTTTACCAGAGCTACTGTCCTTTATCACGTTTAATATCTTCAACATGTAATAATATCTTCAACATGTAACAGGGTTTACAGGATCTCTTCGACATATTTCTTGGCAAAAGCAATTGAAACGTAGCGAGATGTTTCAACAGTGATGATGGCTTGTTTACTTCCACCTACAACCCAGATTAGTGTATAGCAATGATGCACTGAAATGATATACTGGATTGGTATTGGTGCTTATGTTGCAGTGTTTCCTCTATGTTGATTTGAAAATGTCGGCCCGCCACGGCAAACTTTCTGCCTCCATGGTATCAGAAATAGGACGCACAATGTACAGTAGTCGCGGTTG
This sequence comes from Gymnocephalus cernua, assembly GCA_023631565.1. Lineage (NCBI taxonomy): Eukaryota > Metazoa > Chordata > Actinopteri > Perciformes > Percidae > Gymnocephalus > Gymnocephalus cernua. The sequence continues at coordinate 30,218,696 of CM042437.1, read as the reverse complement.
CCTTTTAAATTATCCTGCCTGTTGGAAAGCCTATCCACGCCCCCCGCATGTGGACGGCGATACTGCAGTCTGATGTCGGTTTAGTGGGCGGCACTGCGCTTTAATGTCTGTTTAGAGAGGCAGCAGACTTTTATTTATTCCTTTTCTTCATTCTAATATGTGATAACACCAGTTTATATCACTGTGTGTGCTCTGAGTGTTTATATGTTAAAGTTAACTTTTATTAGTGGTAATTGGTGATTTTGTTTAGATATGCCAAATTGTAATTATATAAGTGATTATTGGTTGGACTATATATGTAGGAGGTTGGACTATGTAGTGTAGGAGGTTATTGTGAAGTGAATGTCAGTTTCTGTGCTCTGTAGGCTATGTGCATTTAACCACCTTGTGATTTTTTTCAACGCTCCATGTCTGTAGCCTACTTGTAACAGCTACAGCTAATATAAAATAAAATAAAGCTCTGTTAACCAGACCTACTTCCTCTGGAGCCTGATTGTTTGACCGGAGTCAAGTCCATATCTGCTGCCTCTACCAGGTAAATTGTGGGAGGTCAAACCCCTCCGTCATGCCGACATGATTCACCTGCTTCAATTGCTAAGCAAGTGAATCAGAGCAATTTCACATGAGAGCCATTTAACAAGACTTCATGGCTCAGTGAGAAATACTCAGAGTGTGTGTAAGCTGTGGGGTGTGTCGGAGTGACCAAGAGAAAGAGTGCAGATTGTTTAGAAGTTCTTTCTTAGTTCAGACCGACAGAGGGAATGGCAGCGATTTGATAATCAGCGGCAGAGGTTGGGCTTTTATCTTGACAGCATACAGAACTTCAGCTCTTCTCGCTGTTCGTCCCAAAAAAACTCCACAGCCTTTTATTGACTTTGTGGAGCTAAATCAGATTTTCCAAAGTGCTGGTGTCTTTTTCCTCCTCAGTTTTAATGGTGAAGACATGCTGTTGCATGTTTGAGCCAACGTGCTGACTTGACACGTGGTACATTTGGAGAATTCAGAGCCAGGACAGTATCTTCTCCAAGGCTCTGACTGGCTACATGGAATGTCTAACCACAAAAGTGACTTTCTGGGAAATGTAGGCCTAGATGTCATGTAAACATGTAAACCAGGACAAGAGTTTTTTTTATTACACTGTAAATGGTATAGATGAACAATTATCAGGGGTTAGTAGGTTTCTCTCACTAGTCATTTAGTATATTGTAACACCAAATCTAGACATCTGTAGTGAACATAAACCTCCTTAGGTAAAGCATGTCATCTATTGTACTGCATTCCACTTCCAAATTGATTGCCATATACTTTGGAGACTGGCTGCTTAGCCCAGTCTGACAACTTTTTCTGCAGAATATAAAGTGAGTGGATAGGTTTCCTGTCTTGGTCATACGCTCATTTGCATAAAGCTTAGTGGTTGTGTCAGCAAGGTAGATAGAAAGAAATATAAATTTAGCCAAATAATCACTAATTCAATACAGGAACTTATTTTACCTTATAATTATTACTTAGGTAGCCTATCTTAACAAAGGGAGGGAAGTAAATCGATAAAGAATTCTCAAAGAAGGCTGGCTTGTCCAGGGCCAGGCCAGCTCAGCTGTGTCTTTCTCCCGTCACGTCCTGCTGTCTCTCGTACCTACACCGGCCCCGCACCCTGTCCCCCCTCCCCTTCTACCTGCCTGCGCACTGTGCGCAGTGCTGCTGCACATGAGGAGAGGACAGAGAGGGGAGGGGCTGCTCTTCAGTCACAGAACAGAAGAGAAAAGTGACTGTTTTGGCGGCCACAGGAGAGAAATACCTTGCGTGCTCGCTGGACAATACTGGCGTCTTTTCTACAGAAAGTCGCCAGATTTGTTGTTTTGCCTTCACGTTTAGTGAATTAACCCCCTACCGGCCCTTTAAATTTATTTTAGTTTGATATGCACTTTGACCCAAAACAGGAAGTCGGCCATTTTAGTTTTTAGTCTGCAGCCGTATTTTTCAAGGGGGCAGGCTTCTCTCCACAGAGTGAAGCCTCCTATGGTGCCATTTTAATGCTACCAGACTCTCACCCGCTGTTAGCATCCCATTGACTGCCATTCATTTTGGCGTCACTTTGACAGCGAATAACTTTACATCTGAAGCGTTTAAAGACTTCATTTGCCCATTGTTTATTTCTAAAGAAACACGACAATGTATAAAGGGCTCCATTACCTTGTACCTCACGTTATGGCTCTGTAGCAGACGTTTTTGTAAAAATAGGCTAACGATTGCGTCATAACCAAGCGACCTACTGTCGCATAGTAGAGGAATTACCGTATAGTACAGGAGAAGCTCGCAGGCAGTTTCGACGTACATTAGTTGTTTAGTATAATTACTAATATTAACTAGCATTTTAGTTAGCAATAATTAGCATGTGCCTATGTTATCTCCTTACATATACCTACGCTCTCTGTCTCTGCAAGATTGGGAATGATTGAGATTTATCTTGGCACAGCTACCAGAAGACTTACGTTCAGACACATTGCTCACGTCACATCTACGTCGGCAAGCTCAGTTTGCAGCTGCGCAGTAACGCTCAAGCCTAACTGAAAAGTGCTTCTAATAGACTGCACTCATCTCCGTCCAGAGCAATGGGATCTGTCGGTCCATTTTATATACTGTCTTTGGTATTTTTCAAGGGGGTAATGCCGCGTTCCATTTACCTTGGAACTCGGAAGCCGGAGCTGGGAATGACGTCATACCCGAGTTGAATGCAGATTTTCATTGTTTTCATTAGCTCTAGCCCGGTTAGCTATTGTTAGCAATACCAGTTGATAACAACGCATTACGCCATTTTTTGTGCATGCAAACAACGTAACATGTCCACAGAACATTTGAACATGCCTGTGTGAACGAATGATTTAGTGACACAAATAAGACAGAAGTGCTTATAACTTTATGTTACTGCAGCTTTCACAACTGTTGCTCACGTCACATCTACGTCATCAAGTTCAGTTGGAGGCTGCGCAGTAGGCCTAACCCTCAGTCATCACCGGAAAAGTGCTTCCAATAGACTTCACTGGTCTCCGTGGAAATCTACGGGGTCACATTGTCCATTTCTTTTACTGTCTATTGTATCTTTGCTGAATGGACTCACATCTCATCTGCTGCAATCCTTCCTTTGTTTATACCTTCGAAAGCATCGTCTGTAAGTACTAGTTTAGCACAGACCATAGAACAATATCTCAGGGCTCTCAAGTGTCACGCATTGAGCGTGACATTCACTCATTTCGGTCTTTTGTCACGCACTCCCGCCACACATTGTATTTCTCACGCAGAAAAACTATTTATAATATATTTAATATGCCCGCTCTCACTATGGAACCGGCAGGAATCAAGCGTCTCCCCTGCCACTTATCAGCCAATCAACAAAAAAAAGAAAGGGGCTACACCAGACGCGTCAGCTGATTTTGCAGAGTCTTCGTAGTGTAGCCCTGAATGTATTTTGAAAAGTTGACTGACAAATATGAAACGTGGCTTAGTGTCCACTCTCACTGTAAAAAGCTGCAGCTTCAGGTTTATGGACGCGGTCTGCTGTCGACATGCTGCGGCAGATGTGACGCGTTTGAGCTCCGTTACTTCTGTTTTCCACCTCCAACATAGAGCAGCTTTCAGCCACTTCACTAAACTTTGTTAAAAACTTGAGAGCCCTGAATATCTGGACATTATTTTTGGGATGAATGTTTTACTAAGCCTAATTTCTGTAAATTGGTAAATCGTAAACTAAACCCATGTACGTTAGCAAGTTATCAGCTTTACTGCATGCCATGTATACTGTATACTTAAATCACTATACAACTGATGCATAGTACTTTGATTGTGCATCTTACTTATTGTATATTTTTGTTTATGTTCTACAGTTTCACTCCTATTCATATTGTATATGACGGTGACGCCAAATAAATTACCAGGAGCTTGGATGCTATATCCTGACTCGTATTCATTTGAATGGAGTTTGGCTTACTGCGGAATTGTGTACACGTACACACACAAGGAGAGCAGCATATTTGTCGCTAGTCGCTTTTGTGAAAAAAAGTCGCTAAGGGGGTCTGAAAAGTCGCTTAATCTAGCGACAAAGTCGCTAAATCAGCAACACTGCACAAACAATTATTATGTCGGCAGTGAAACGGAGGGGTTTGACCTCCCACAATTTAACTGGTTGAGGCGGCAGATATGGACTTGACTCATGTTAAACAATCAGGATCCAGAGGACGTATGTCTGGTTAACAGAGCTTTATTTTATTTTATATTAGCTGTAGCTGTTGCCAATGTTACAAGTAGGCTACAGACATGGAGCGTTGAAAAAAATCACAAAGTGGTTAAATGCACATAGCCTACAGAGCACAGAAACTGAGATTCACTTCACAATAAACTCCTACACTATATTATAAAAGTTAACTTTAATGTATAAACACTCAGAGCATACACAGAGTGTGATATAAATCGGCGTTATCACATATTAACGCCGATGATTAGCTAAGTAGACTAACGAGTGTGCCGTGGAGAAAGGAAAATAAAGCTTAATAGTTAAACTATACAGATATATTTGTCTTGCATGGTGTCACACAACAAACTCCACATGTACCATACTCACGTTTTCCTCACGAACACACAAACCAGACAGAATGCAGAAAAGGAATAAATAAAAGTCTGCTGCCTCTCTAAACAGACACCAAAGTGCTATTGATTCTAAAGAATATTGAGCTGCGCTGTTTTTAGATCTGTCAAAAGGCGTTTGACACAGTTAACCACTCTGTCCTGTCTAAGAGATTGGTGGACATGGGAATGTCATCAAAAGCTGTCAAATGGTTTGGAAACTACTTAAGTGGCCTAACACAAAGTGTTCAAGTTGATGGTGTCCTCAAACTCATTACTTATACAAAATGGTGTCCATTTTATTTACTATTTATATAAATGACTTGTGTCAGAATGTAACAAAAGCAAAGTGTCATTTTTATGCAGATGACACCATTTTGTATTGTTCTGCCTCATCCTTAACAAGGGCCTCAAAAGACCTATAATCTGCTTTTAACATTATTCAGAAGAATCTCCATATCTTGAGACTTGTACTAAACTCTGACAAAACTAAAATGATGTGCTTCTCTAAATCAAGGAACACAGACGATGCTTGTCAGATTGTTACACTAGATGACAAAGTAATTGAAAGAGTATCAGTCTACAAATATCTTGGTTTCTTCTTAGAAGAAAGTTTGTCCTTCAAGCAGCATATAGAGTGTCTAACAAAAAAACTTAAAGTTGGGTTTCTATTATAGAAACAAAGGCTGTTTCTCTTTTAGTGCGAGAAAAACACTGATTCAAGCAACATTTCTGTCAACACTGGATTATGGTGATATTTAATACATGCATGCAAATCAATCTTCTCTGAAAATGCTGGACTTAGTATACCATGCAGCATTAAGATTTGTAACAAATTCTAGTTTTCGTACTCATCACTGTAGCTTGTATGAGAGTGTTGGTTGGCCTTCTTTGCACAATCGCAGGTTGGAGCATTGGTATATTTTTCTTTTTAAGGCCATTTTGAACTGCCTACTTACTTATGTTCTCTCCTGACTCCTAAAGTCACTACCAGGACATGTAATCTACGATCAAATGGGCAAATCATGTTTGACATTCCCCGAACGCGAACTGTCTTTGGTGAAAGTGCCTTTAAAGTTTTTGCACCCTCATCCTGGTATAAATTGCAGAATCATCTTAAATTAGACTACCTACCAACAATGACACTGTTTAAAATTAGGATAAAGGACTATTAACCACGACTACTGTACATTGTGCGTCTGCCCTATTTCTGATACCATGGCAGCAGAAGTTTTGCCGTGGCGGGCCGCCATTTTCGAATCAACAGAGGAAACACTGCAGTTCATTCATACATTTTCCTTTCAGCATTTGGAGTTTCCAGGTGCTCTTGCAGCTGATGTCAGATTTTCGTGTGCTCACTATGAATGATCTGAGGCTCCTAGTCATTATGTACATGTGTACTGTGTTTGTTTTTACTATCATGGAAGTGGTGAATATATAAACACAGAGGCCATGGTGGGAACTTTGCAGCTAGCTCAATGTTAACATGTACACACAGGGGACCAATGATTTTCACATCAACTACCCATAAATTACCTTCAGCACCACTATCGCAACACATTGTGTAATTAGACAGCGTGTGCGTGTGTGAGTGTGTGTGAGAGAGAGAATGAGTGTAAAGTATAAATGTCTGTTCTGCTATTTTCTTTCCACAAAAACAGGAAAGCTGGTCAGCATGGAATCAACTACGCATGCACGAACGAACGCACGCACGCACACATGCACGCGCACACACACACACACACACACACACACACACACACACACACACACACACACACACACACACACACACACACACACACACACACACACACACACACACACACACACATATATATAATATCCCTCTTAAAAAAAGTTGAGTTGGACAGCACTTTCATCACATAGCTTCACTGCTCTCAGTTTCGAAATTTAGACAGCAGATCTTTGCTCCATATAACACATAGAACTAACTGCATTATAAGTAGATGTAAAATTGCTGCCTTTAGCAGTGGTTGGATATGATAGAATCTGAAGATTTTGCCATCATTACAAATCGGAGTAGATTTCAACATGTTAGTGCACTGCCTTGGATTTCTTCATCTTAAAAGGAATAGACAGGAGGAATGTGAAATCCACATTTATTATACTCATTTTATAGGTTTTTTACTTGCATTTTGTGTTTCTACTAAAACCATAGACTGTATAAAATATGGACGTAGTCTTCATGACATCACCCCAGAGGCTTTCTGAAGATGGGCAAAGATATTGTTGAGCGTAGATGGAACTGGGGCGGGCTGAATGAAGGTGCACTCTCTAGTTGCCTTCTGTGACAACAGCCACCTGTCACTCAAAGCAGCACACCCTTAATTATGCAGAACTTTAAGCCTAAATATAATTTAAACGGGTGAGTTATAAAAAAGAAAATTCCCCACTGTATAGTTGTCACGAAGGGGGAACTTAGCTATAGACTTTTTTTGTACCAGGCTGTAAACATTTTTTGTTTATGCTGTAAAGTTGTGCAGGTTGTGCATTTTAAAGTGCCCATATTATGAAAAAATCAATTTTTCTGGGATTTGGGGTGTTATTTTGTGTCTCTGGTGCTTCCACACGCATACAAACTTTGAAAAAATCTATCCATGCTGTTTTGAGTGAGATACAGGTTTCTGAATGTGTCCTGCCTTCAGTCTCTGGGTGAGCTGTTCAAAACTGCACGGCTTTTTACGTCACTAGCCGAAACGACGGGCTAAACACAACCGTTAGCATGCTAGCGCTAGCGTTAGCATGCTAGCTTGTTCTCAATGGCAAAGCACTGCTACAACACACACAAGTTCACCATAATCTACAAAAGAAGTACTTACATGTGGTTAGCGCTGTGGCCTCACAGCAAGAAGGTTCTGGGTTTGAATCCAGGTCGTTCCAGGCCTTTCTGTGTGGAGTTTGCATGTTCTCCCCGTGTCTACGTGGGTTTTCTCTGGGTGCTCCGGTTTCCCCCACCATCAAAAAACATGTACTAGGTTCTCCAGTCAGTGCCCTTGATCATGGCACTGGCTCAGATCTGGAGTTGGTCCCCTGGCGCTGTGATTGGCTGCCCACTGCTCCCTTGAGCGATGAGTTAAATGCAGAGAATGAATTTCGCTACATGTATGTGACAATAAAGTACCTTTACCTTTACCCTCCTTTAGAAGAAGTCTCCTGGCTAATCCTGCCTTGTAACTGACCAAAGTTGGAGAAACAACCTTTATTTTACTGTCCATGGAGCTAACTGACATGATCTACGATCTGAGCTACTGCGCATGTGCGAGTGCAGCCAAAGATAGTACAGAAGAAAAGATGATTCACTCTGTCAGCTAAAACGGAGACCTGAACACAAGGTGAAAAGAGGAAGCTGCAGCAGTGAGAGAGAGATGTCCAGTACAACCAAAATATGGTGCTTTTTTTTTAAAATTAAACCATGTAAACCTATTCTGGTACAACCTTAAAATACAATTATGAACCTGAAAATGAGCATAATATGGGATCTTTAACATAGGGTTCTATGTGGATTGACTCCCTTTTGGAGCCAGCCTCAAGTGGCCTTTCGATGAACTGCAGTTTTTGGCACTTCTGCGTTGGCTTCATTTTTTTTAGCAGCAACGCAGGTTGCCGCTTGACTAGAACACAAAGTTCACTTTATTTTTCTCTTACTTCCCATGGCTGCTGTACCTGTATTCACCCTCTGCCTGAGACGCTCTGTTGGAGTGCCTGTCTCTTTGAGCCCCCCTTCCGAAAAAGCCCAGTCTGCTCTGATTGGTCAGTGCTTCCCTGCTCCACTTGTGCCATCACTGTACTACTGCCATAAAAAATGGTTTAAGGCACTTGAAGGTTTATGGCTTTAATTTTCAGCTTTGTCCGTTATTTTTTACAGTTTGTGTAGGATGGCCGAGTAGCTCTCTGCTGTAATCACTGTCCAGCAGAGCCATGGAATAGCAGATAAAAGAGCTTACGATATATTGGTTTCAAGTTTCCAGAATTGTGCCTAGTCCAAGTCTTGTCTGTATACAAAACTGTAATAACATTTTTTTCCGCAGTCACACCAGACACCCGGTTTATATGCTGCAAATATATAAATATTGCAGTACTTTCTTTAGTCGGGCATAGCCTCAATCACTATTGTGTTATCGCCTTCAGTGATACATAATTACTTAACAAACATTTATTTAAATGAAAATCTTCGAGATTACAGGTTTAAAAGTCTTGCCTGTAATGTTAGCTATTCCTTAACAAAACATCCAATTGTTTGCTAGCTAGCTGAAAAGTCAATGATTTAGCTTGTAGCTAGTTAAGGAATTATTATTCCTTCTTTATTTCTTTCTTTCTTTCTTTCTTCCGGCAAATTAATTGCCTTTTTGAGGGGCTTAACATACTCAAAAACTCACCAAAATTGACGGTTGCATTACGTCTGGTGAAAATGTACTCCTCTTAGAGATTTCATCCGATCAACTTCAAATTTGGTCTGTGCCATCTTATGGCCGTGGTGGGGCGGGCATTTTCTGCGTTTTGCCATCAAAACAGGAAGTGAGTGTAACTTGAGGCCCAAAAGTCAAGGTGCTATACTTTAACGAACCTCCTACAGATTTCTTCCGATGGACTTCAAATTTGGTCTGTACCATCACAACACTTTACTGATGACAAGTTGTTAAAATAAAAACATCAAACGGTGTGGGCGTGGCGGCCATTTTGAGCATTTATCGTTAAACGAAGAAGTTGTAACTTTAGTGTACATTGTCATATCTGCCCAAAATTTCTCACGTTTGACAAGGGTCCAGGCCTGAGGACATCTACAGGCCAAAATAGATTTTTGGTCATAGTGCCCCCCGCTAGCAACAGGAAATCCGCCAAACATCATCCGATTTACATGAAACTTATAATTTGTGGTCTACATGTGATACTGAGCCGCCCCCTATACTTTAACCATGCCCATGTACAACCCCAAATCAGAAAAAGTTGGGACAGTATGGAAAACACAAAAAAAGAAAGTAGTGATTTCTAAATGTACTTTGACTTGTATTTCATTGCAGACAATACAACAGCACATAATTTAATGTGTTCCTCATGATTTTTATTGTTTTTCTTTCAAAAAAACAAAATTCCTATTTTGGTTCTTGCAACACATTTCAAAAAAAGTTGGAACAGTGAAGCATTTACCACTTTGTAATGTTGCCATTCCTTTTCACAACACTTAAAAGACCTTTAGGGACTGAAGACACCAAGTGATGAAGTGTTTCAGGTGTAATTTTGTCCCATTCTTGCTGCAAACAAGTCTTAAGGTGGGCAACAGTATGGGGTCTTTGTTGTCGCATTTTGCGCTTCAAAATGCGCCACACATTCTCTATTGGAGACAGATCGGGACTGCAGGCAGGCCAGTCAAGTACCCGTGTCCTCTTCCTCCGCAGCCAGGATTTTGTAATGTGTGCAGAATGTGGTTTTGCATTATCTTGTTGAAATATGCATGGACATCCCTGGAAAAGATGTCTTCTTGAGGGCAGCATATTGTGCTCCAAAATCTCTATGTACTTTTCAGCATTAATGGTGGCATCACAGAAGTGCAAGTTACCTTTGCCAAGGGCACTGACACAACCCCATACCATGACAGACCCTGGCTTTTGGACTTGTTGCTGCTAACAGTCTGGATGATCCTTTTCTTCTTTGGTCTGGAGCACACGGCGTCCATTTCTCCCAAAAAATACCTGAAATACTGATTCATCTGACCACAGTACACGTTTCCACTGTGTGATGGTCCATCCCAGATGCCTCCGAGCCCAGAGAAGTTGACGGCGCTTCTGGACACTGTTAACATAGGGCTTCCTTTTGGCACAGTACAGTTTTAACTGGCATTTGTGGCTGTAACTACATATTGTGGTACTTGACAAAGGTTTGCCAAAGTAGTCCTGAGCCCATGTGGTGATATCGCTTATAGATGAATGACGATTCTTGATGCAGTGCCGCCTGAGGGATCGGAGATCACGGTTGTTCAGCTTAGGCTTGCGCCCTTGTCCTTTATGCACTGAAATTCCTCCACATTCCTTGAATCTTTTAATTATGTTATGCACTGTTGAAGGTGAAATAAGCAAATGTCTTCCTATTTTTCTTTAAGGAACATTGTTTTTAAACATTTCAATAATTTTCTCACGTATTTGTTGGCAAACTGGCGATCCTCGGCCCATCTTTGCTCCTAAAGGACTAAACCTTTCTTGGATACTGCTTTTGTACCAAATCATAATTACAATCACCTGTTGACATCACCTGTTTCAAATCGCATCATTCTTTAACCAATTTACCTGATTACTAGCCCTAAATTGCTCCTGTCCCAACCTTTTTTGGAATGTGCTGCAGGTCTGAATGACAGGAAAGGATGTATATTTACAAATTAAATTAAGTTGACCAGACAAAACATGAAATATTTTGTGTTCACATTGTCTGCAATGAAATACAAGTCAAAGTACATTTAGAAATCACTACTTTCTTTTTTTATTTGTGTTTTTCATACTGTCCCAACTTTTTCTGATTTGGGGTTGTACTTAGACCACGCCCCTCATGGCTTTCCTCACACAATACTCTAAGGTAGAGTATTGTGTGAGGTATCATTGAACTCAGCAGAGACGTCCTTCATTGGTGATGGTTTGGTCCGCCCCCTATGATTAAGCCACGCCCCTTTTTATAACTTATGACCCGTTTGATGTAGACCCTTGTGTGAGGTATCATTGAACTCAGCAGAGAGTTCCCTTTTCATTGGTGATGATTTAGTGTCTGAGTGTCGCGCAAATGCACCGTCGCAAGGAGCGGTGTCTGCTAGTAACCCCGACGCGCGCAGAGGAGTGAGGGCCCGTCCAACGCTGCTTGCAGTTTTAATCTCCTTTTTAAATTTCCGTTCCATGACAGAATGTCTGTTTGTGTTTTGGCCTGTGTGTTGTTATCAACTGCCCAGTTTGCCTGCAACCAATCAGAATCGAGTATTCACACAGACCTGGTACAAACAGCAGTATTTCAATGCAGACAGACCACTGTGCTGCTCTGGAAGTAGTTAGAAGTCTATGAGAATGGCATGGACAAACAATTCCCTCCATGCTGCCTAATATCTCCATATTGTAATCCAGTTTGTTCTGTGAGCTGTTACCTAGACGTGCAGACACTCACTGTGATAAAGACAGTTTGAGACATGAAAAGACAGTGTTGAAATGACATGGTATCTCGCCAGGTTGGGGTATAAACAAATATGAAAGCTGTTTGTGTTGCATGTGTGAACATGTCTAAATGAGATTCAAGACCACAGTGCAGAGGTGTCAGCAAGACTGCTTTGTGTCTGCTGGATGGAATTTGGCATTTGTTTGTTACTTCATCCATTTGTCACTTCATCCATTACAGTAACATTTCATAATGTTGATGGAATATGAAGATCCTATTTCTGTTTGTTTTGTAAACTTTCTTAGGACGGGTAAAACAGGTAAAAAAAACTACAACAGACAATTAAATATGAAAATTAATATTTGATTGTGAAAAAAGCAGCACTACCGCAGCTGTCTGCCTTGCACGTTCTCGTCAAATTACAAACCAGGAGGTTCCCGCTCTGGAGAGAGAGAGAGAGAGAGAGAGAGAGAGAGAGAGAGAGAGAGAGAGAGAGAGAGAGAGAGAGAGAGAGAGAGAGAGAGAGAGAGAGAGAGAGAGAGAGAGAGAGGTCTACGGTCTTTAATCACCCCAATGCGCCATCAGATATTAAGGAAATATGCTAGGCTGAAACACTAGCCATGTTTTCATCCACATGTTTTTATCCGAATTAAGTGATATCGAATGAAAAATGCCTTATGGAAACAGTAAAATCCGATTGAATATCGACTCAAAAGAAATACGTTCAGTCTCATCGGATTTTATCTTGATATATGGCTTATGCGATAAACACTAATGGAAACGTTATTTTCCGAATAAATAATGAATTGCAATTAAGTTTTACATAATTTTATGGTTGCAACCCGCCACAAAACAAAGAAGTTTTAGTTCATTTCCGCCCAGTATTTCCGGTGTCAACAAAGACAGATGCAAGTGGACGAACGAGGAGACGAGAGACTTTTTGAATTTAATTTACGAGCAAAATATAACGGCTATTTTAGATAGCAAAAATCTAAGAAATGCCATAATTTATCAGGAACTCGCGAAGGAAATGGCCAACAAAGGTTACGACAAGCCGTGGGACGTCCTCCGGAGTAAATGGAAGGTGCTCAAATTGCGATACATGTCTCAAAAAAGAGAGTTGTGTCGCAGGGGGGCTGGAGGGAAAATAAAAGGCAAGTTCCACCTTTTTGATGAGATGGATCAGATCCTCAGCCAAAGGCCCATTGTAGCTTCCTTGACTTCTAATATTAACAGCTAAAGTAAGATATCACGTTATCGTTCTCATGGCGCGATCTATTTTTTCTAGCAAAACTTTGTGTGCAAATGTTTGCTTGAATGTTGTGCGATTCAGTGCGAAAATGAATGGAAACACTTTAAAATGTCTTAAATCAATTCGATATACCAATTTGATTGCAAAACAGCATGTGACGTCATTATGCACAGGTTTTTATTCGCTTTAAAGCCGTTGGATGGAAACACACTTTCACTAGCTTTATTCGCATGAGTTTTTTTATCGAACTTCAGATAATTCGATTGACAAGTGGATGGAAACTTAGCTACTATCTTTTCTGACAACAATGCTAATGCCAGTATTTTCTCCTTTTTAAATTTCCGTTCTGTGATGGAATTTCTGTTTGTGTGTTGTTATCAACTGCCCACTTTGACAGCCAGGCCGGGTTGCCAGATATACCCTGTAAAAATGTAATCCCAGCGCGCTACAGCTGTAACGTTAGTACAACCATGAAAGCAGCAAACAAACGAACAGAATCAACAAAGATAGATTCTACCCAACCTAAAAAAATGGCATGTTTCTAACAGTTGCGTGACCAGAGCAAACAACAAACCCCGGGTAAATATTGGAGATGCATTTGAAAGATGGAGACAGTTTAGAGCCCAAAAGGACGCTGAGTTGGCTAATTTCCTCCTAAATAGGTAAGCATTAGCTTCAGGCTAATTTATCACGGCTACAAGGGACAGGCATTTTATGTCATTTCAACGTTCGTTTACTCACATTGAATTATATAGCTAGAGTACCTGAGTTGGTTACTCGCAAAAACAACTGAGACACAGCCAGTAGTGATCCCGACTGGTCCTGGCTAACGCCACCATGCTAACCCTGCTAACTGCTAACGTTACCGGAGGACCAGGCAAGCAGGCCACAGATGTTTACAACGTGTAGCCCGTTCAGCGGCCATAGCTGATAACGGTGAGTTATTTTAAGCCAAGAGAGGGGGGCTGTAAATTGGGAAGAGAGGACCCTTGAGTTTGCAGTGTGTTTAGCAATTGTTGCCGTAATTCTAAGCCAATAAAGTGTGTGTGTCAGAGAGGACGGCAAGGTAGTGTTATTTTTAGCAGTTCTCACCGTAATTCTAAGCCGAGGAGGTATGTCTGTCCGTCGAGTGGAGAGGACGGCGAGGTTGTTGTGTTTTTAGCGGTTCCTACCATAATTCTAAGCCGAAAAAGTGTGCCTGTCAGTTGGGTACAGAGCTTTGTGTGAGCACGGGCTTTTATGACTGTCAATATAGCCAGCATCTAACGTTAGCTACTCCGCTGTGCTGTGAAGTAATGTCTGTCTATGTGAGCCAAGCATCTAGCAACATGCTTGCGGTCTCAGCCTGGCAACCTCCGTGAACTTCGAGTCTAGGGAGGAGGGGACGGAGGGGACGGAGGAGACGACTCTCTCCAGTATGTTGAATTTGTACTGCAGTAACTATTTTAAACACTAGCTGTCAGTATTACATATTGCACCTTTAAATTCAACAAGGAATTTGTTGTATTTTAGCAGAATACTGAAAGCAGTTGAACTGAGTACACTTTAATATGTTATTTATCGCAAGTAATATCGATATTGTGATATTCAACAACGTTATCGAATATCACATATTTTCCTTATATCGGCAGCCCAATGTGTGTGTGTGTGTGTGTGTTAATTAGAGCTTTTTAGGTTTTATTAACACAATCCAAATACAGTATAAATAATTTGGAAATTATGTATATATATTATATGAAATTTTGTTTATGTTGATGCACTTTAATTAAATACAATAAACATATTTTTAAAATATATTTACCGTTCACAGTTATTTTGTTATAAATGGAAGGGGGGGGGATCGAATCGTGAATCGAGTTTTTTATGAAAAAATCGCTAGTATTAATTGCACTAAAGGGAAATGTGTCTTCCTGTTAATAGTTAACCGAATGTAAACACACATACAGTGACTAATGCGTAGACATTAATGAGTGGGAAGTCGACATCTTTTACAGTTTCAGCCTCTGATTATCTTAATACAGGCATCAGGTCTAAACACGTCAACACAAGTCAATAAACGTCAGTGATGAAATGAAAATGCTTGTTTACTGAAAAAGCTCTAATTATTAACTCATGAAGGGATTTGATGAAAATACATGTGAATTGATAGTGACTTGGTCTATGTGGTTATGATAAAAAAAATCTGTTTCATTGTCTGTCACAATTTTCATATATTTTGTATTTAGCATTTAATCGAAATGTTTGTTTTTAAGGTGAGCCCCACAGAAGACTGGATATGACAAAACTAAGATACAAATAATATAAGATAATACAAATTGTGTAGTTAAAGGGCTACTTTGCCGATTTCACTCCAGCTCATCTTTGTGTGGGCAGTGTGTTTAGATGAAAGTTGGTGCCTTCTCTCTGTGGCGCCAGTGCATAAAGCTGGTCTGCCGTGGTCTGGGGTCCGTTTCAGGTAGGAGGTTCAACAAACTCTGAGTCTAAGCCTGACCTCTGAGTTGATTTATCCTGAGATGGGAAACTCTGAGTAGGTTGACTCAGGGTTACGCGCATGCACCAAAGACGGCATGAATGGAGCCATGATACTACGATTCACCATGGCAACAACCACAAACAAACGGGTCGGCGGAAATACTCATGCGCACATGCAAGTTTGAACATGTATTTCATTAAAAAAGCAACACAGCGGCTGCTGCAAAAGACAGAGAATTTGTGTTGGAGAAAATTGCTGCTAGAGTAAATGCATATATTCCAATATAATGTATATCATATTTAATCATAAGTATAGCTAATATTACTGAAAATCTATTTAATTTAGGTGCAATACTGCGGGCGAAAAAGTCCTAGGCCTACTAATCTCATTCTGAGGCTGCAGCACCATCATTAACAGAATTATAATTCATAATCTTTTATTTCAAAGGGTTTACATCATTCACCTGCAATACTGTGGAACTCCTTTTTAATGGCTCTGACTGGTCTGTGTCCAGGGAACACTACAAATGTTTAAACTCTTTACTTTCACTGACCCGTATACGGGACACTCACGCTCAAAGTGGACGCTACTTAAACTTGGTTATAAATTTGACGCATTAAATCTTCAAAATATATGGTCACATGGCACATTGGTTGAAAGCTTAGACTGTCAGGATTTAATTAAGCCCAAACACAAAGCATAAGATGATTTATAGCAGTTATACAACGTTTCAGAGTGATCTCTTCTGACGGCGCTTTATTAAAATGCTCTGCATCACCAAGGTTGTAAAGAAAACTGTAATGCAACACATAGAATGTGGTCGGATGTAGAGCATGTCCACGATGGGTGACGTTAGTGATATGAGGACGGATAAGGTTATGTAGGATACATAACTGATAGACTGGGAAGAAAAACCATAACGCTCAAAGTTACCTGGAAATTAAAATACGTCAATATCATCTCCAGACGTATGTTTAACTCCCTGCCATACAGCGTCTTCATCAACGGGATCGTCGATAAAAGGAAATGTCATGTTTTGAGAAAAAAGAATGTTTTAAAGTCTGCCTAACAGTTAATAAACCAACACGTTTTTTTTTTTATTCACGCCAATATAACAAACTGCGCTGAAATACGCCTGATACAGACTGAATGAATGAATGAGGAAATGAGCGCGCTGTGTCAGAGGGAGGAGCGTTAATTCTCTTCATACATCCATGGGGAGGAGTCTGAGAGAAACTCGAGGTTTCTTGAAGAAAACCTGCTCCCGACCAGGTTAGGTTCATAAGCTCAGTTACCATAGTAACTGACTCTGAGGTTAAGTTACCTCTCTTTCTGAAACAGAAAACCCAGAGTTTCCCTCATCTCAGGCTTAACAAACTCAGTTTCCGCTAATCCTCCTACCTGAAACGGACCTCTGCACTCATCCGGTGGATCTTAGCTGAAATATCTCTTTCATTGATAATCCACCAGACTGAGTTAACATAATAAAATGATTCATCACACCTTTTAAATCACATGCAATTTAAATATTTTTTTTAATCTCCATTCACTTTGTTAATCACTATAGGTGCCATGTTGTCATATAATTGAAGAGAAGTAGTTAGTCATGACAATTTCCCTCTGATGGCAGGGACAGAGGGAGAGGAAGAGGGACACTCATGGAGTTATAGATACTGTGCACATCTGAATGTCTTTAGTTTATATATAAATCCTGGCCCTGTGTGACCCTGCAGTGGACACCAGCTGATGACTACGGGCATTTCAGCTGCAGCCTTTTTAACTGAAGTATGTTTGATCCTCCCTGCTAACATTTAGTGTTGACAAACTGACCAAAAAGCTGGTTAATTAACCCGAGTCGTGTCACTGAACCGGGAGAATCGAGTGCCATACGTCAATGAACCGACTCACTCCTGTTTTTTTTACCTCATTCATGCCGGCAGCGCTTTGCTCAAGCGGAGTGTGATCAGTGTATGCTCCGTTATGTGTCGCTGCTACTGTATGTTCTGCTACTGTATGTGTAGTAATCTAGCTCATTAGCGCCTCCACTGGAGTGGTGATAGAATCAATCAGGAAATGGGCTACCTCGAGCAGCACGATTGGACTGAAAGAGTTGTTGAAGAGTTGTAGAAGAACGGTTGCGGTGAGAGCTACTCATCGCAACCGGTGAGTAGCTCTCGGTGACTGTTGACTGAATTACTGAATGCTGTACTACTAACGTTGAGAGCCAATCCCATGAGCCATTGTAATATATCAGTGCATCGCATACTCTGCGAATGCGGCTGTGATATAATTGTGCTCTTTAATGTAGCCTATGTTTGTGTTTACAAAATCACCACTTTGCAGTATTTTGTGCTTGACAACTGTTTAATAATGCAGTGCACGGTATGTAAATGTCACAAGGTGACCGATCCTGCACTAGAACAAGTTGAGAAGTTAACTCTTGCCAAATGAGAATTAACCAATTCACAACTCCCATTAGGCTAGGCTACAGGCTACTAAACGAGACTGTAACCATGCCTAATCCATGAGTCTATGTAATCAAACGGGTGTCTAGGTTATCGGAAAGTTTGCATTATCAACCGATCCCAGAAGCCTTTATGTCTCGTGCATCTTAGAATTGTGTTCATGGAAATTCATAGGCTACATTACCAAGGGGAAAGTATTATATCACATACAAATACATGTAATGTTATCTTGGTAGTTAAGTTAAATGTTAGAAGTGAATGGTAGGTAGGCTGTCACGAGGAGACCGCACACCAGGCTACCGAATGTAACCGTAGCCAGTGCGTGAGTCTAGTGTCGGTCAGTATGAGGGTATAAATAGTATGTCAGCCTATTTCAGAGACATGGAGAGCAGGACATTTGCAGTTTGAGGCTACATGTCTTGGAGCAACTATGGCGGGGGAAGTAAACGCGCGATCACCAACCCCGCAGCGGGCACAGGAACCGGTGACCGAATCCATTAACTCGGTAGGCCAACCAACGACCGTCCAGTTGAACTGACTTGCGTAAAAGAGGCAGTTGTCCCATCACTACGAACATTCTTTTGTCAGTTTTCTGTCATGACAAATCTTCTCCTTTAACTTTTCATTTTTCCTATAAACCAGATAAAGGCAAACACACCATCTGACAATGATTTCAATGTCCCTTTGTAAATCTCTGCTCTCTATGTGTTAGAACTGAGAGAAAACTTGTTTCATGTATACCAGGGAGGGAGTAGAGGCCCAACCCACCAAGAACAGCAAAAACAGCAGAAGAGAGGGAACCACAGTCACTCATGATATCAGGGGTTGATTCATAGACTGTATATAAGTGAAGCCAAAACATCTGGATCGCCCCCTGGTGGCTGGCTGCATATAGGTCATTAATCCCACCCCCTTTATGTTAGCGGATGGAACATGGGCCAAAAAAAGTACACCACAAATAAATGTTTCCCAAATATGGTTTCTATGGAGCTAGAAGAGTCTCAATAAAGATAAATGCACACACTACATTCACATATGCACACACAAGATTCATACATGCACACACATGATTCATAAATACACACACAGGATTCATACATGCACACACATGATTCATAAATACACACACAGGATTCATACATGCACACACATGATTCATAAATACACTCACAGGATACACAAATGCGCACAAAATTCACACACACAAAATTTAAAAAGCACAGAAGATTCAGAAATGCACAGGACCAGATTCAGAAATGTATTTCTGATGCACACACAAATATACCCTGATTTACAAACTGCTTGCAGTCCGTGAACTTCCCTGCATTTGTGTGTGAATTTTGAGACTCCGCTGACGTGGCGCGATTCACGAATGCATTTTTTTAAACCGGGAATGATCTGCAACCAATCAGATATCTCCCTTGTTTTAGCCAATCACAAGAACGCACCCCACGTGAGGGATTGTTTACTTATAAGCCAATCACATGAACGCGTTCGCCGAAGTCACGAGCTTCTACTTCTGGCTAATGGGACCTATCTTTCGAAAAAATATGAACGAGGGTCAATGGAGAGATAATAATCCCATTTGAATTGAGCCATGGATTACAAATATGATGTTCGTCAATTTAAAAGATATTTTTTCAACCGAAGAAAGCCTCAGTTTAGTGTTATACTGTTGAAGTATAAGACCGTGAAAATACGTAATTACAAAGACTAAACACTTGGATGACGTCTCGCTGAAGCTACGATGTCTCTGTTGGTTTCAAATCGTGCACTTCGCTTAGTGCACTCAGAGAAGTGCATTTCGTACACTACGTACTTACTTTACGTACTTACTTGCATAGTGCGTAAAATTTGACGGGGAAGTGTTGTCTTAAATTGCGCACTGCCTTATGTACTTACCGGAAGTGACGATCACAACATCTCAGGCCTCCTTCTTCTTCTTCTGTGAAATTGTGAATTGTACCCAGCGCAGAGCACTCGCAAAAAATACATTTCTGCTTTGTTCATCAAAATTAATGTGATTGTTTTTATTGTTGCTTGTATTTGCCCTCGGTTTTACGCAACCGTTAACGTACCTTTTTGCTCTTTATTCATTGTAAAAAAAATAAATGGCCATTTTGAGTTATTTTAGCAAAATTTGAGCAATTAAAATGGTGTCCAACTGACATATTACGTTAACATAGAAAATAGTCATATCATATGTGAAAAAGAGTTCTCTGCGCTTCTGTAATCCACAACAATCCAGTGCAACCAGGGCAGGACAAAACAGTGCAGAGAAAAAGAATTGCTGGTGCAGCACAGTCAAGGACTGTCATTGTCATCAAAAATTGTCATTGTTATGCACCTTAAAAAAAAAAAAATGAAATAAGTGCTGCACCATCGATTCTTTTTCTCTAGTCATATTATACGTTTATATAAGGGTGTTTATTGCAATAGCTATTAATTACAGTGACAATACAAGAGTGAAAGCAGAGGCAACCCAATAGACATTTAAATACAACCCCAAATCAGAGAAAGTTGGGACAGTATGGAAAACACAAATAAAAAAAGAAAGTAGTGATTTCTAAATGTACTTTGACTTGTATTTCATTGCAGACAATACAACAGCACATAATTTAATGTGTTCCTCATGATTTTTATTGTTTTTGTTTCAAAAAAACAAAATTCCTATTTTGGTTCTTGCAACACATTTCAAAAAAAGTTGGAACAGTAAAGCATTTACCACTTTGTAATGTTGCCATTCCTTTTCACAACACTTAAAAAGACGTTTAGGGACTGAAGACACCAAGTGATGAAGTGTTTCAGGTGTAATTTTGTCCCATTCTTGCTGCAAACAAGTCTTAAGGTGGGCAACAGTACAGGGCCTTCGTTGTTGCATTTTGCGCTTCAAAATGCGCCACACATTCTCTATTGGAGACAGGTCGGGACTGCAGGCAGGCCAGTCAAGTACCCGTATCCTCTTCCTCCACAGCCAGGACTTTGTAATGTGTGCAGAATGTGGTTTTGCATTATCTTGTTGAAATATGCATGGACGTCCCTGGAAAAGATGTCTTCTTGAAGGCAGCATATTGTTCTCCAAAATCTCTATGTACTGTTCAGCATTAATGGTGCCATCACAGAAGTGCAAGTTACCTTTGCCAAGGGCACTGACACAACCCCATACCATGACAGACCCTGGCTTTTGGACTTGTTGTTGGTAACAGTCTGGATGATCCTTTTCTTCTTTGGTCCGGAGCACACGGCGTCCATTTCTCCCAAAACATACCTGAAATACTGATTCATCTGACCACAGTACACGTTTCCACTGTGTGATGGTCCATCCCAGATGCCTCCGAGCCCAGAGAAGTCGACGGCGCTTCTGGACACTGTTAACATAGGGCTTCCTTTTGGCACAGTACAGTTTTAACTGGCATTTGTGGCTGTAACTACGTATTGTGGTACTTGACAAAGGTTTGCCAAAGTAGTCCTGAGCCCATGTGGTGATATCGCTTATAAATGAATGACGATTCTTGATGCAGTGCCGCCTGAGGGATCGGAGATCTCGGTTGTTCAGCTTAGGCTTGCGCCCTTGTCCTTTACGCACTGACATTCCTCCTCATTCCTTGAATCTTTTAATTATGTTATGCACTGTTGAAGGTGAAATAAGCAAATGTCTTCCTATCTTTCTTTGAGGAACATTGTTTTTAAACATTTCAATAATTTGCTCACGTATTTGTTGGCAAACTCGTGATCCTCGGCCCATCTTTGCTCCTAAAGGACTAGACCTTTCTTGGATGCTGCTTTTGTACCAAATCATAATTACAATCACCTGTTGACATCACCTGTTTCAAATCACATAATTATTTAACCAATTTACCTGATTATTAGCCCTAAATTGCTCCTGTCCCAACCTTTTTTGGAATGTGTTGCAGGTCTGAATGACAGGAAAGGATGTATATCTACAAATGAAATTAAGTTGACCAGACAAAACATGAAATATTTTGTGTTCACATTGTCTGCAATGAAATACAAGTCAAAGTACATTTAGAAATCACTACTTTCTTTTTTTATTTGTGTTTTTCATACTGTCCCAACTTTTTCTGATTTGTATATGTATATGTATAAAAGGCTCCATTACCTTGTATCTTACGTTATGGCTCCGTAGCAGATGTTTTTATAAAAATAGGCTAACGATTGTGTCATAACCAAACGACTTGCTGTCGCATAGTAGAAGAATTACCGTATAGTACAGTAGAAGCTCGCAGGCAGTTTCGACTTACATTAGCTGTTTAAGTGTAATTGCTAATATTAACTAGCATTTTAGTTAGCAATAATTAGCCTGTACCTATGTTATCTCTTACATATACTTACACTCTCCGTCTCTGCAAGATTGGGAATGATTGAGATTTCTCTTGGCACAGCTACCAGCAAACGTACAAGGTTCAGACACGTTGCTCACGTCACATATACGTCAAAAAGCTCAGTTTGCAGCTGCGCAGTAGTGCTCAGCTATCACCGGAAAACTGCTTCTAATAGACTTCAATTGTCTCCGTCAAAAACAACAGCGTCACTTAGTCCATTTCTTTAACTGTCTATGGATTTACCGCTCCAGCGGAGAGGATGGTTTGTTCAGCCAGCAGTTAAGTTTACAAGAATTTGTCCAAATTTCAAGATTTGTGGCAAACTAAGATAAACAGTTGGACTACAAACAAACAGCATTGGTTTTAGCTTGTTTGTAAAAATTTGCTATTTGCAGAGTAGGCCTAGAGCTGTGTTTGCGTAAAATGCGGTGGATGAGAGTGGACTGTGCAGACAGAGCAGATTGAAATATCGCTTCCTACATGTTTATGCCTGTAGACAGGTGAGTGCATTGATAAGTATTGCCTTTTTCACGAAGGTTTTATTTTAGCCTAGGCCTACTTACAGTAACGAAGCCTAGTGTTAGTTCATCTGCACCAGCGGCCATTGGTAATCCTCTCTGTATCGGCTCAGCTGTGTGTGTGGAGCGTGGGCATTGCTTTACAGAACCCCAGCATGTGAATAGAGATGCAAATACAGGGGGCTGGGTTTGTGCTCTACCTGTGTAATGTTACCTGCTGTAAATGCTTGAAATGCAAAATACCAGAACGCATTTTTTTCTCTTCACATTTTCTGAATTCATGATTATTCCGCGGGCCGGACTGAAAGCTTTGGCAGGCCGGATGTGGCCCGCGGGACGCCAGTTGATGATGGCTGCTCTAGGCTAATACCTTAGCGCTCCTACCTTCTCTAAGTGTAATCATGTTGTCCTGGTTTTAGTACTTCAGTGGTTCTATACCTTTGTTCAGGTCGCCTCTAGATCTGCAAAATTTTAAATTATTTATAGTGTCAAATCATAACAGAAGTTATCTCCAGACACTTTACAGATAGAGTAGGTCTAGACCACACTCTATAATTTACAAAGACCCAACAATTCCCCCCCAAGAGCAAGCATTTGGTGCAACAGTGGCAACATGTTAGTCAACAATTTAGTCAACTTTTAAATTAACCGGCAAATATTTTGGTAATCGATTGATCGGTCTGGGTAATTTTTTATGAAAAATATTTTCTTATACGAGCTTCTTAAATGTAATTTCATGCCTACTGTGTCCAGCTGTTTTAGTGCTGCTGTGCAGCTAAATGTGCAGATGAATTTAGTAATAAGAGAGTGTAGCTTTCCATACCTACCGGCAGCTCTGTTAGAACTCTAGAAAGGTCGGGGCAGTTCTCACCAGTAGCTCACCTGGTAGAGTACGTGCCCATATACAGAGGCTCTGTCCCCCCTTTGCTGTATGTCATTCCCCCTCTCAAGTCTAAGCTGTTCTGTCAAAAATAAGGGTATTGTGTTCTACGTGTTAAATCATTTTAAACAGGTCTTAATTTTTTTATGTCCATGTAATGCTACCTCTAATGCTCATTGAAATACTTTTTTTTAAACTTTTTTATTCCGTGGTGTTGTAGTTCTTTCTTTTGATAGTCCAAATATAATTTGCTGTATATGTATAGATTATGATTACTTATTATTCAATTTGAATACATTTATTCACCTTGCAAGTACTTTTGTGACTCTGCATTTCGTTGTACTTTAATGTTGTGATATAGTTCTTACATTTCATTCATAAAGGTCTTAAAAAGTCTTAAATTGTACTTGTTATAACCTGCAGAAACCCTGAGTAAACAGTACCTTTAATGTCCCTAAAGTGCACTGGGGTTTATGGACAGCAGTCAATTATTATTACACCAACAGTGAATAAAGAAACAATAGACAGGTTAATGCTAACTTCAGTATTGTTATCATCAAACAGTAACCAGTGGACCAGCCTATTAAATCCACAGCTGGCGACAGGCCAAATTACTTATTTTTTGCATCTGATTGCAATTATATATGTGGCAAAGTATAAATGTTGCCTTTGAGCCAAGAACATAGTAGGCAGAACAAAGACAAAGAGAGAAAGAAAAGATGAAATCTTTAGACCTGACTGGCAGGGTGCAGAAGCATTCTTCTAAATGTCAGGCAAGCAATTTTAACGTGACCGAGAGAAATCATATTTGGGATTTGATGTCCCAGTCTGTCAGTGCTGTTGGTGTTTTCAAAACACACACCTTCCGACTGTAAAAGATTTGAACTTATAAATGTGCTTCATTTATCACAAACTCTCTGAAGACGCTAATAACTTCACTGTGACTGCCTGTGGCTATTGGCACATCATTTTCTTTTTACCCTTTAGTGGTGATTTGAGAATTACATTTTTGTCTTATTTTTGCAGGTTTAGCAGCTGCAAAAGCTGCTAAAGCTGTCTCTGACTTAATACTAATAGCAAAGATCATTTAAATGTAGTGACTTTATGGCACATTAAGTAAAAAAAAAAGAAGCTTATCACACCAACTGGGAAGGTGGTTGTAATGACTGAAAAATGTAACAAGCTCTCAAACTGTATAAACTGCCTTGTATTCAAGCCATACAGTAAGGCCTTAGAACTTCAAACAAATAGCTTAAATAGAAACTAGAAAGGTACCTTAACCTTTGCAGATGACACTTTTAGTAACTTGTTTTTCTTTTCCTTTTTAAATCTGGAAATCAAGAGAAATGTGCAGAAGATTTGTGGAACAATGTCCTGTTCAAGTTTGTTCAGTGCAGAGCACAATGACAGCTTAGAAGATTGAATCAAACACTTTCTGATTTGCACACTGTGCACAACTATTAAGGAGCATTTTGTAGAAAATGACCTCAACAGAGGGAATGCGCTGAGAGGAAGAGTAACTAAGGCAGAGATCTGATCACTGGAATTAAGTGTTTCAACATGTAAAGAGAGAGATGTGAAAGAACAAATCGACCCATAACAGATGTTGCATCAGATGCTAAACAAAAACAAATACTCTTTGCCTGAATATAAGACAGGCAGAGTAAACCTAACATGGACAGAGAAGCCAGAGTGCTGCAGAGAGATAGGTGCTGTGGTTAGTCAACGGTGCTATCACGTCTGTCCATAGACATCATTTTGGGTGTGTCTGATGATTAACTGGGCAGCAGGGTGGAGCTCCTCAACACCCAGCTGCTTCTCTATGTGGGAACTGATACTGTAGTTGTACACCATAATGTGCTGCGTTGAGGATCAAACTTTTAATAAGGAAGTCCAATCTATAGGTTCAGGATCAGGCATTTTTGATGGCTCAGTATACATTATTTAAAACCTGATACCATACCTGCCCAACCTGTTAAAATGTTGTAACAATTTTTTAAATCAACATTAACCGTGGAGGGGCCAATAATTAACTAAATAGAAGAATTATATAGCAGTTTGCGATCAGTGTGTAATGTGAGTGACTCTCTTTCAGTGACATTTTGAAGGTGCATCAAAAGCAGCAGGGGCAGTGATCCCCCAAGGGTTATAAGATAAACCAATGCCTTCGCAAGATGATTAAAGGGATAAGAAAGATTTTTTTTTTAAAGGCCTTAAATTGACAGGACAGCTTGAAGACAGGACAGAAGAGAGAGAGGAGGGACGACACACAGCAAAGGGCCGCCAGCCTGATTCGAACCCGGGCTGCTGCCAAGGACTTAGCCTACGTGGGGCGCACACTCTACTGGGTGAGCTAGAAGTCGCCCCAGATAAGAAAGATTTAAAGAAAGAAGGAGAAAAGTATTTCTGTTTGCCAGTCGTTTCAGAGATCGATGCAGCGGAAGTTTAAGCGACAAAAAGTGAGTGTCATGCGGCCATGACAGTTTAGGCACCAAAACGACTAGTTAAGATTAGAAAAAAGATTGTGGTTTATATTAAAACACTCACGGGACATGAACACCCGTTTGCTTGGTGAACGTCTTGTTTTTTCACCAGGATGAGAACTCCGCTCCCTGGGTTTAAAGCCCTGTGTTTTATGACCCACCTCCTTCCTATGTGGTCCAGAGCGTTCTTAAACAGCAGCTGTCACTGTGGTGCATGTAGCAATAAATATGTGAAATACATACGAATTACAGTGCATTACTTTTTGTAGCTATATGTACAAGTCTGAGATATTTATATTGTTTTGTTGACATAGCAACGTATTAGAACCTGCTGCTAATAGATCTATCTTTTGTTTTTTAACACTTGACCTTTCCTCTAGTGCCACCATCAGAACCGGCTTTACATTTGTAGAATTGTTCTGTGTACTGAAAGGGGTAGATTTACTACCAGAAATTAATACGGCAATAACCTGTGGTAAATTCACATGTGAAAAAGATTCCAGTTTTACAATGGGTTTAACTTTAACTACTATCCTTCATATTCTCCTCTTAATTTTGTGAGTCCTCAAAAAGCTTTTTTTTTATTACATTGAGTTATTTCTTTAACTTTTAATACACAGAGGGCTAAGATATGACATCATTGTACAGTGATCTGTTGGGATAGTCTTACTGTAGTGATTACTTCCCCACCTGTTGGAGAACAATGGGCTGTGTGAGCTACTTGACTCTTACTGGCAGTGAACTAGCTTGCATTGTACAACACACACACACACACACACACACACACACACACACACACACACACACACACACACATATACACACACACACACACACAGCATGAATGGCCAAAGTGAATTGGAATTTTGCTACCATGTCAGATGACTAACCACATGAGTCACATATGGAAGAGAAATGCCTTCTCCCTCTCAAGGCCAACACTGTTCACTGTTTTGTTACAGCTGCAGGGGTTTAGACGGTTTCTAATGACTACCAAGGCCTCCCCCTTCAGCACCACAATGAGAAAAAAATTAGCTGAACAACAAACCTAAAAAAAACAAAAATCACTTTTTAAAGGGTAATTTCGGTCCAGTATTGAGCGAGAACGCTGTAACCGGCAGCCGTGAACCAGCCACCGAATATCTGTCCCTGAGATCTCTGTCTCCACCCCAGCAGTGTCAAGGTGAACACAGGTTTTATTTGTTGGCGCTTGCTGCACTGAAAAAGGTCACAAGGCTGTTGATCCACAGAATACGTGTCAGCAGCTTTCATTGGCACTGTTTCTTCATTTGAATGTAGTTCCACTGAAAACAGTGTGTCTTATTTTCACACTGGTGATTTGAACTCAGAATTGCTTTTTAAATAGCTCTGGCACTATCAGAAAGCAACATTATAACAGCTCTGATGATGTATTGGGGTAAGAGTGAATATAGTGTAGGATATATAGGCCTACTCAGCCTGTAAAAACAGTTGCATACTGTATTATGTAGCTCTGGAAGAGCTTTGCCAAGTAAAAAACACATTTTCGTTAATCATGTCAGACCAAATTAATCTAATTTACACTGACATTACAAGAGACATTGCTTGAGTAATCAAGCTTGAAGTGTATAACAGAAAGCCTAAGTTACAAACTGGGGGTGTGATATTTGCAATATATAGCTGCCATGTTTAAAAATTGACAGCTTAATTGGAAAAAAATAGTAATCGTGGCAGAAGACACCACCTTTAATGTGAACATTTTAGTGAAAAAAGTTTTAATTTGGTAGAAAAATGTGTGTTATGGAACAGCCCGATTATGATTGCTTTGTGGTTCGTATCATCCACTGGCTTGGCCTCTGTGAGTTGATTCTGAAAGAAAGTTACGAGTGCTTAGAGTACAAAGCAACACAAAGCAGGGTTCAGTTCACATTGTTCTAAAGGTTTAATGAGACCCACAAGAATATATTTTCTAACAATCCGATGTGGCTGGTTAGAAATGTTTTGGTGAGATTTGAATCAGTGTAGCTATACAAAGGCTGAAAGGAAGCTCTGCCTAAAGAGAGGGAAGACTTGGATGGATTAACCCTGTAACCCATATTCTTAGGAACTGTATGGAACAGGAAACTCTTGAAGAGAAGGGATGTGTCAGTGATGTCAGTCCCAAGCTAGGAATAGGAACATACACATGTGAGTCATGCTGCAGTAGCTGTGCTATCCTGATGAGTTTTAGTTGTGGGTTTTCAGGGCTGGGTCTGTTTGTAGTCAGTGTTGTCCTAAAGATTACACCTGAACAACCTTTGGCCATAATAAAAAAACTGGTTAGGTGGACACTAAACAACCCTAAACAACACTAACCCTTGTGTTGTCTTCCCATCATCCATGGTCAAAATTCCGCGTAGGAAGATAATCTGTTTTATGCAACTGGAGGAAATAACAGAGTGGTTGTGTGTGTTTGATTCTTTGTCTGTGTTCCAGTTATTGTATGAGTCAGAAGAAAGACAGAAAAGACAAGAGAATGAGCTTGTAACTGATGTTGACCTTTCTTTTAAATCTGTACTAAATTATTATAGAATAAGTGTGAAACAAATAAAAGTGAAAGTCTACAGCCCTGCTACGGCCTCTAGAGGCTGCAATGTTCATTACAGCCCACATACCTGTTGTGATGTGTTGTGAAGTGTTTGATGGAACAGTTTTAACAGTATATGGATGAAGCAAATACATACCTGTTGTGAAGTGTTTGATAGAACAGTTTTAACAGTATATGGATGAAGCAAATACTTCTTTTTGAGCATTAGCAGTAGTGGAGCTACAAATGTAACGTACGTGCTCAGTAAAGAGCCTGGTTCTGTCTGTTTTTCCTTACCACTGTTGCACAGAATGCTTGCTCTTGTTGGAATTGTTGGGTCCATGTAAATTATAGAGTGTTAGTCCCGAGACAGTGTTATGATTTTACCCTATAAATTAAATTAAATTGAATTGAAGGTGATGAAGTGTTCAACATAGATATGGTTCAACATCTGGGTAACATAAATTGATTCAGCATAATTTTAGATGTTCATTTCCTTTTTTCTTTTTTTTTTAATTTTTTTTTTTTTTTGGCATTTCAGGCCTTTATTTGTATAGGACAGCTTAGACTCATAAGGGGAGAGAGAGGGGGAATGACATACAGCAAAGGGCCACAGCTCGGAAACGAACCCCCAGCCTCTGCGTCGAGGAGCAAACCTCATTATATATATATATATATATATATATATATATATATATATATATATATATATATATATATATATGCGCTCCTGCTCTACCAGGTGAGCTAACCAGGCACCATTTTTTCGTGTACAGGTGTTTATTTCTGTGTAATGGTGGCACAAGAGGAGGTCCACTTACCATGAAGTTATATCCTCTGGGCATCCAATAGAAAATTCACAATGACCAAAATTAGGGGGTGGCAGTAGCTCAGTCTGTACAGAGTGTGGACTGGCAGCTGTTCAGTCAGTTGAGCAAGGCACCAAGCCCCCAACTGCTCTGGGTGCCTGTAATGGGTGTGTATTTTGGGGCCGTGTGTAATGTCTTTAATAACTAACAACATAGCGTTGGGTTGATTGCGGGATCAATAAAGTATGTCTTAATCTTAATCGTTAAAACGGAACCTGCTACAGCCTCATAAAGACAGTAATGTCAGCCTAAAAGATTCAGGGCTTTGGAGAAAACATTCGGGGCAGGAGCCCCTGAAGCCACCCTCCCTGTTGAAGAGCTGTATGTTAAGGATTCTGCCTGTATTTGTGCTAGTATTTAACAAGTCTCATAGTTGTGCGACAGGTGTTAAATTTTAAGTTGAACTTGAACCTGTAAATTAAGGGCCAAACTAAATCTGTGTGGTAAACATCTCACCTCCATGTGCAAACTGTGATCTCATCAGGCTGAGTTTAATCCACACGTTTACCCTAGGTGATCTATCAATTATCACTGCATGAGTTTAACAGGAGGAAACAGGCCTGCACATTTTCTTTATTTCAAGGTCTTAATATTGGCTGATCTCTTTTCTCCTTCAAGCCAGCAACACCTCATAAAATCCTTCTTGTTGTACCATATGTGCAGGGGAAAGACAGCTGTGTAACGTTCTATTCTTGGAGAACTGTGTATCAGACAGACAGTAAGGCCTCTCTGTGGACTCTCCCTGAGTGAAATGATGACAGTAGTGGCCTTTAATAAAGTCATATATTGCTGCGCTGCCAACTGTTGGTCAGACCAACAGAACTTCAAATTCTAGTGCAACGCATCCAACAACAGTGCCTGTGTAGATACAGGTGCAAAAAGGACATCAATGGTTATGAGCGGTATTAGATGGGAGTTTGATCGAAAGAGAAATTTCAGTGAGATGTTAAAAAAAGAGACAGAGACACAAGGGTGTCTGCCCCCAGTCTCTCTGACTATTCTTTACACAGCTTTACCCTTACACATTATTCACCAAGTCCTTATTCCAAACAAAAAAGTCTTTTGTTAGTGTCTTCCGAGTCTCACATTGCCAGACCTTACTCCACAGCACTGTGGGCTACACCACACATACATTGTGGGATAGGAGAAAAAACTCTCTGGGTTGTTTGCATTTCTTTAAACCAATCACAAACGTCTTGGGCGGCGCTAAGCTCCGGATTTTTTTCGGTGGAACCTGGATACATGGTTAAACCTCATTTGCTCTTACCAGTGAATCACTGTGTGTACTTCGTCCACAGCAATCCCACCAATCGGTCCCAGAACACCCCAGAGATTAAATGTAAACATATTCTTTGTAAATCTTTACAATCATTCCCCAAAAGAACCAAGCAGGCCTGCCTTGTTGCGCGATCCAAATGTTCTTCAAAACTTGCCATTTTCAGCGTGTAGCTTGCTAGCTCGAAATTTGTAGTTCTAATGACAAGGCATTTTTTGATACACGATACTACGTAGGCAAATGGTGGGTTCCTAAAAAGTATCAAAGTTCGGTACCTTATTTTGACACGTTTTAATTGATGTTCTACTGTTTTGTTTGTCATTAGTTTGATTTTTTTCATGTTGACAATGTGAAACAATTTAGCTTTTAGAAATATTTCATGCAAGTAATTGTGTAGTGTTCTGTGTCTTTGCACAGACTAAATATCTCAGTTGTGGTGCATCATATACAGACCATGATGTATCATTTTTAGCATTTTAATTGATGACAAACATTTTTTTTCAGACTCAATCATGTTGTATGGTGTGATCATGTATGCTTTATGCCACAATTACATGTCTCTCTCAAGATCAAGGGTTATGGGTATGTAGGGCAATTCAATTGTATTTATCGTATCAAATCATAACAATAGTTATCTCAGGACAATTTACAGATAGAGTAGGTCTAGACCACACTATCATTTACAAAGACCCAACATGTCCAGTAATTCCCCAAGACCAAGCATCCAGGCAGGGCGCTAAACCATGTCATACATGCTAGAATCTCTAAATGAATGCTGTTGTTTGACTCTGCTGTTTCTGTTTTCGCAGCTTGTCTTTTTCGCTACAACATCCTGTCACTGGTTCACTTCCTCTACCTGCTGCTATTGCCATGGTTCCTGTGTCCGAACAAGCACACATTCAGAGGTAAGACCATCTGTGTTGTATGTTACATTGTTTTTCAGACTACGGGTTTGTTTAATGCAATTCCAATCACTGTAACGTCAGTTTGTCTGTGCTCTGAGTGTTCATTCTTGGCCATAATTTGCTTATGTATGTTTGGATATAAGTCAGTATCAGTTTAGGGCTCTAGGGAGCTACTGCCTGACAGATATACAGAACTAAAGGTTCAGTAACCAATTACAGAAAAAAGGTAAGATATACCAAAAAACAAAGTCCTAAGTTATGTTCGGGATCACTTAAATATGTTATGTACCAGGTTTGGTGAAGATAAGATCAAATCAAAAATGGCCGAACATTATAGGTGCAAATGGGCGTGTCCTACATCAGTCGAATTGGCATCATTCAAGGAACACACTGCAAATATTAGGCTCGTTCAAGATGAACTGCGCCTCGCCTGTAAAGTAGACGAGAGCAGGCGGCAGCAGCGGGGGCGGTGACAAAAGTCCGCTGTGAAGTCGGACAGTTTCCAGCCACATCCAGCAGCCTGCAGGCTGAACAGGAAGTCACAGAAACACTGTGATCCGATTCTGATTTAATATAATGTTATCAGACCCATATATCAGCCTGTACACAGTCTCCAGTTGTTCTTATTATGACAGAGTAGCTGTCAACATGCTCTACGTGTGATCTGTTGCTGATTTTAATAACAACAGACTGTAGATGATCCTAATCTGAACAGATTTAGTCTCTCTGACTTCCAAACATAACTATCAGCCACACAGCATGTGATTTGTACGGAATAAGCCTTTAAATCAGACACACAGCAGTTAAAATCCCTCTGATTCAAAATCAATAAAAAGTTTATATAAAACGTCATCATGTTGTCGATTCTGAACCAATCAGCTGTTAGATCAGCTGAGAGGCCGGCGTTTCCCAGCATGCCTTGTGTCCGCCTGGGTCTTGCAGTCGGTGAAAAGCAACTGCGCTACCTGCGTCTCAAACCTGCGGCCGCCTTGCTCTCGTGAGATTATCGTTGCTACGTATGCATGACGTCAGAGCAAGTCGGGATCAAGTCGGACACAAATCTAACCGGCATGCAACGGGCGGCGATCGCCGGTGATCGATTCTGCGCAGATCTGCGCAGATCTGGCTCATCTCAAACGAGCCTATTGTTTTTCTATGTCTCATGGTTTATACGTTATTAAAACATGTAATAACTAACCACATAATGGCGCTATTTGTACCATGTTTTACAGTAATATGTTAAGCATTTCCACATGGGTCAGCTGTCTTGTAGTTTTTGAGATTTCAGTTTTTAAAATACAATTTTAAGTGGCTATATGTAACTTTCAGTTTGTGTTCATTCTAACGGCCGCTTTGGACAAAAGTGGTAGTTTTTTTACCAAACTTGCTGTTGTAAAGGTCTTTTCTTTACGGTGCTGTACTGCCCACTGTATTTCCGAATAAGCGTTATGGGGAGGTCATACAGTTACGATGAATGTTTTGCTCACACAGAAAATCATTCATTTACAATAAAAATATGAGTTACATTGTTGCATTTCATGTGTTGCATATGGTAACTTAGCCTACTTTGTCTGTTTTATCCACGCTGATCACTTTACGGTGGCGCAGCACTGCTGGCGACACGGGCATGAGAGAACGGGCGTCTGTGGAAGTCTAAGTTTGTTTAAGTTTGTCCAACTTTTAAGTTCGTCAAATCTGTCAAAAGTTTATGTCAAGGGTGTTGAAGTGCTTCGAATGGTGGTGGTCTGCTTGGTGAGGAAGAAGTGAATAAGGAAGATAATTCACAATGGGAAGGAGAATCACCGGAGTGTGGCTGCTGCTGCTAATTACATCCACCTTGTGCACCTGCCTGCAATACGATGCCACCACACTTACCGAAGGTAATGAGCAGACGTTGCGGGTGTACGGCAGGGACTGGCTGCTGTCCTTGAGGAGGAAAGATGCTCCAGAACCAGGCCTATTGGATCATGTTCCGGAGGAGCTGCTACGAGAGCGCGGAGGCAAGCGGCCGCGGAAACGAGGGAGAAGAGGCGGCATTCAACAACGCCTTCGCCGGAGGGCCACAAGGCCGCCGCTGCCGTCTATACTCTTCAGCAACGTTCGCTCCCTGAGGAATAAGATGGAGGAACTGCGGCTTAATACAAAGGTCTGTAACGAATATCGGGAATCATGCCTAATGATTTACACAGAGACCTGGCTCCAGGAGGATTTCCCGGACTCATTGGTGCAGGTACGAGGCTTCTCATGTGTGCGTATGGATAGAAACAGTGACTCAGGGAAGACGAAGGGGGGCGGGATTTGTGTTTTTATTAATGACTCTTGGTGCAATAACTACACAGTTAAAGACAGGGTGTGTACTCCTGATCTTGAACTCATTTGCATTAGTGTAAGACCTTTTTATCTACCTAGAGACTATGGGAACATCTTTATATGTTCGGTAGGCCTATACATCCCGCCCAGTGGGAATGCATCCAAATCAGCCTCAGGAGTAGCAGACTTTGTCCACCAGCAGTTAAAGGACAAGCCCGATTCTCCTATATTTGTTCTCGGTGACTTTAACCATTGCAAACTGGAGCAGGCTCTTCCAGGATTCCAGCAATATGTTAAAGATAGCACACGGAAGAATAGGATACTGGATAAATGCTATGGCAACATTAACGATGCATATGCTGCCAGAATTAAACCCCCTCTCTCAAACTCGGATCATAATACCATCCACCTGATCCCCACCTTTTAAGTGTGCCATTAAAACAAACAAACATGTCTCAAAAACTGTCAGTGTGTGGCAGGATGACAGCAAGGAGACGTTGAGTGGCTGCTTCCTGGCCACAGATTGGGATGTCTTCTATCAGGACAACAATATTGACAATATTGCGGACACGATAACAGGGTACATTCATTTCTGTGTTGATACTGTTGTGCCAAAAAAGACGTTCACAATGTATCCGAACAATAAAGATTACATCACACCTGAAATTAAACATCTGATCAGGAGGAAAAAGCTAGCATTCCGGAACAATGACTTAATGGAGCTGAGATCTATCCAAAAAGACCTGAGGGGGAAACTTAAGAAAGCTCGGGAGGAACACAGCACACGGGTTAGGGAAGCCTTTTCAACAAATAATTCTAAAAAACTTTCGGACACTGTGAAAGAAATGACTAGCATGAACTCTGGGAAGAAGGAATTGAATGTGTGGAATGATTTGGACAAGGCTAATGATCTCAATATTTTTTATAAATGTTTTGACCTAGATTATGAACCTAATGTGACCTGCTGCAGAGACGTGTCTACCTTGTTACCATGTGACCCAACACAGGACAGAATAATAATTAACCCTAATGCTGTTACCACAGTTTTTAAAAAGTTGAACAGAAATAAGGCCAGCGGGCCCGATGGCATTTCATCTTTTATTCTGAAAACATTTGCGGTTGAGCTGACTCCTGCTTGGAGCCCTCTATTCCAACTCTCAGTCGATACATGTTCCATCCCTACTATTTGGAAGACATCTGTTTTGATTCCCGTGCCTAAAAAACCCTGTCCACAGCATAATAATGACTATAGACCAGTTGCGCTAACATCAATAGTTATGAAATCATTAGAACGTATAATGGTTGGTAATTTAAGGAGCGAGGTACAGCATCTTTTGGACCCTTACCAATTTGCCTATAATAATGGCAGGGGTACTGACGACGCCTTACTCACAACTGTACACTATCTTAAAGCACCTTGAAAATCCTTCAGCTTATGTTCGATTATTATTTATGGACTTCAGCTCTGCATTTAATTGTATTCTCCCTCAGACACTGTTATGTAAATTACAACAGATGGAGGTGAACCCCTTCATCATTAGATGGTATAGTTCTTTTCTGACAGACAGGAAGCAGCAGGTAAAAGTCAATTCTATTCTTTCTGATACTCTGAACATAAGTACAGGTGCCCCTCAAGGCTGTGTAAGCTCTCTCTTACTTTTTATAATATACACAAATGATTGCAGAAACATCAATAGAAATAACCACATCATTACATTTTCAGATGATACGGCCATACTTAGTCTACTTACAAAAGACTCAGATATTGATATCTATAAACGGGAGATAGAGGAGGTAGTAAAGTGGTGCAACAGGCATAACCTGACACTTAATGTAAATTAAACCAAAGAAATGATTTTTGACCCCAGGTCTATAGGCGATCACAGCACACTCCAAATTGAAGGTGTACTTGTTGAGCAGGTAACAACATATAAGTATTTAGGCATACAATTAGACTGTCAGTTGCAGTGGTCCCATCAAGTGGAGTATGTTTGCTCTAAGATATGTCAGCATCTGTATTTTATAAGACGATTTAGAGTTCATGGAGTGGACAAAGAGATCATGATACTGTTTTACAAGGCAGCCATTGAATCTATTGTTCGTTATGGTATTATGGCTTGGTTCGGTAACCTGTCCGTAAAACTAAAATCAAAGCTACAAAACTTGATAAAAAGGGCTGGCAAAATAATTGGCCAAATGCCACCAACTCCTCTTCAGGAGCTTTTTGAGGAGGCAGTGAGGAAACAGGGTCTCAAAATCACCAACGACCCAAATCATGTCCTGTATAGTGACTTTGAGCTGATGCCTTCAGGCAGAAGGTACAGGTTACCAAACTGCAAGCTTAACAGGTACAAATTCTCATTTGTGCCGCTTGCAATCAAATTAATGAATAATAAGTGTGTGTGTGTGTTGGCTGCAGTGATTTATGTGTGACTAATACTACTAAATATGACTGTGGTACTGAACATTGAGGTTATAGGATGTGTCGGTGCAATATTTGCTATGTTAATTGATATGGTATTATGCAATAGGGCATTGTGCAATATAGAAGTCATTCACCACAGCATGAGTTAATGGGAAATGTGCAATCATTATCAAAACTTTTGTGCAATACGAGGGGAAGGATGTGTTGTTGGGGGGGGGGGGGGGGTCGTGTGTTATTAGATGTTCATTGAAGCATGAGATAATGTATGACTATGTTTTTATGTTGGTTAACTGTATGTTTATTGTGTGTTTATGCGTGATGTGTCGCCATTTTGTTCTCTCGAATGCCCAAGACAAATTTCTCCTATAGGAGACAATAAAGGCTTATCTTATCTTATCTTTCACTTTCCCTTTCCCTTTTAGCTTTTAGTTCTTCATTTAATTACCTTTTTTTCTGTGATGGTCCTGCCCCAGTATCAGCCATAACTACAGCAGATAACTTGTAAATTAACATTAAAATACATAATAGGGCTACATAAACAAATCTCCTACTTCATTTTACCTGGCTCAAAAGGCTGGATACTAACACAGGCTTTTCGGTGTTAGAAAGAAATCTGTGACCCATCAGAATGTGTTACTGTAGCGCCGTCTACCTGCCGCAAATCATTCTGTGACTGCGCGGTTAAAATCGAACCTGGGCAGAGGCCTAACTAAAAAACTATATAAAAATGGCATTCTTTTCACTGTTAGTCTTGTTTGCCGTTACAGGTCATTCCAGATCATTAAATGAAAAATGACAGAGCTTCAGAAAAATGTTAAAGTACATAGTCACTTTAAGTAACATTTTCTCAGGGCTTTTAGTTGTTATGGAGTATTTTTACAGTGTGGTATACTTTTACTGTGAAACATTTAAATACTTCCTCCACCCCTGGTATCATAAATGATACAAAGCCACTGAGAGCACACTCTTTTTATACAATATATAAGATTATACATGTGTGGGTTGGAGTAGCTTCCCTGATATTTCCCCACAATGTTGAAATGAAAATTGCTCTTTCACCAACTGATATTGTGATCTTTAGTCCCAGTTGCTAGTGGGGCAAAAGTCATAGATTTCTTTTCCAGTCCTCCCTTCTGTCTCTCTTTCTGATTTGGTTATCAAAATACGTACAGACGCTTTTATTTTGGTGGGAGAATGGTTAAAGGGGGGGGGGGGGGCATAGATCAACGGGGAGTTCCCCTAAAGGAAAACCCAGGGCCTACCAAAACCTTGAGACACACACACACACACACACACACACACACACACACACACACACACACACACACACACACACACACACACACACACACACACACACACACACACACACACACACACACACACACAGGGGAAAATATTCAAGACACTAATAGGAAGCAGCACTGTTGAGCTCAGAGGAGAATTAAAAGACAGTTTAAGTCAGAACTGGAGATTACTCAACAACTGGCATGTGTTCAAATATTCAATTACACTCTTATACACCATGCATAAGACTCCGGGATTTATATGGTCCTAAGAGGAGAATTCTCTATAACAGTGATGCTTTGGCACTATGACAAAATCAAGGATTGTATCTTTAAAACCATTGGGAGAACGAAGGATTCATATTTAAATGGTGAGTCTTGTTGTCAAGCAAGGATATTTAGTGTTTGTTTTTCATTGTCTGAAGAGATGTCAGTGGTACGATATCTTTGAATCCTTGAGTATTTTTTTTAATGAAACAAGGATTTATTTTAAGAATTACTTTAATGTATGATGTCACTGTTAATTCATTGCGGCCTGCAACCAATCTGAATCGAGTATTCACACAGACCTGGTACAAACAGCAGTATTTCAGTGCAGACAGACCACTGTGCTGCTCTGGAAGTCGAAGTCTATGAGAGTGTCATGGACAAACAATTCCCTCCATGCTGCCTAATATCTCCATACTGTAATCCAGTTGTTCTGTGGGCTGTTACCTAGACGTGCAGACACTCACTGTGATAAAGACAGTTTGAGACATGAAAAGACAGTGTTGAAATGAGACGGTATCTCGCCAGGTTGGGGTATAAACAAATATGAAAGCTGTTTGTGTTGCATGTGTGAACATGTCTAAATGAGATTCAAGACCACAGTGCAGAGGTGTCAGCAAGACTGCTCTGTGTCTGCTGGATGGAGTTTAGCATTTGTTTCATAACACTTCATCCATTACAGTAACATTTCATAAGTTGATGGAATATAAAGATCATAATTCTGTTTGTTTTGTAAACTTTCTTAGGACTGGGTAAAAAAAATAAAAAAATTAAAAAAGCAGCACTACCACAGCTGTCTGCCTTGCACGTTCTCGTCAAATTACAAACCAGGAGGTTCCCGGAAACATGCTAAGTTGAAACGATCTTTTCTGACAACAATGCTAATGCCAGTATTTTCTCCTTATGAAATTTCTGTTCCGTGAGGGAATTTCTGTTTGTGTTTTGGCCTGTGTGTTGTTATCAACTTCCCAGTTTGACAGCCAGGCCAGATTATCAGATATATCTGTAAAAACGTAAACCCAGCACGCTACAGCTGTATTGTTAGGACAGCCATGAAAGCAGCAAACAAACAAACAGGATCAACAGAGAAAGATTCTACCCGACCTAAAAAAGCCGGCATGTTTCTAGTTGCGTGACCAGAGACGCAACAAACCCCTGGTAAATATTGGAGATGTATTTGAAAGATGGAGACAGCTTAGAGTCCAAAAGGACGCAGAGTTGGCGTTTCCTCCGGAACAAGTAGCTAAGCATTAGCTTCAGGCTAATTTATCACAGCTACAAGGGACGGGCATTTTATGTCATTTCAACATCCATGTACTCACATTGAATTATATAGCTAAAGTACCTGTCATGGACTATGTCCCATTCAGCTTAAACACTCCCAAGAAACTCCAGGACACAGATGATTCACTTCCATGAAGTTTACTGGGAATTTTGTGAAACTGAAATACAGTACAATGAGATGTCTATATTATTAATCAAAGCCAAATACACAGTAACAGTGTAAATAACACAGCTTAGCTAACATAGCAGTGTAGCCTATATGATGAACACAATCAAGCTAGTAAAAACAACCAGTAGCAATAAACGTAAAGTTAACTTAGCCTAGCACAAACTAATTAGCTTCTTGGCCGTCTCAATAACCTTACAAACTTGAAAATAAGCAAAAACCTAATTTTACCCAGTTAGAAATACTTACAGACGTTGCCTTAGCAAAAAGGGGAGAAGGAAAAGCGATTGACTCAGAAACTGACTGGAAGAGCTCATGCATTACTGTAGCTGATTACCGCATGGCAATTTTACTTCCTGTTTCCCAACATGCACTGGTACTGTTACTATGGTTACAAAGATAAACAAACCACACTGAACTGCTGAAACAAAGTAGAAACACATTTTCAAACGGCATGACACTCCCCACTTGGGGTCTTTAAAGAGCCCACATTAATGAACAGAATCAGTCTTTGGAGAGAGATGCAGAACCACTTCTGTAATGGGCCGAGAGAAAGTCTTTCTGGCTCCATCCTTCACGACATCCACTTCAACCTTCCGGACCAATCCATCTTCTCCTGGAAAGGTTTTTGTGATCATGCCCATAGGCCATTGATTTCTCTTTGCCTGATTATCTTTCAAGAGAACTATGTCTCCTTCTTGGAGGCTCGGCCTTTTTCCTTGCCACTTGTGCTGAAGCTGCAATGTTTTGAGGTATTCATGTTTCCACCTGTTCCAAAACATGTCTGCTAGGCCCTGAACCCGTTTCCACTCCTCTCTGATGAGATGTGCTTCCTCAAAGCTTCCTGACGGAGGAGGAGGTGCAGAGCCTGTCTTGAGGGTCAGGAGCATAGCTGGGGTGAGGATGAGGGGCGATTCCGGATCCGATGACACTGGGATGAGCGGTCTAGCATTCATGATTGCAGCTACCTCGGCCATGAGTGTGGTCAGAACCTCATGTGTCAGGTGAGACCTCCTCTGCTCAAACAGCATGCAGTCCAAAATACGGCGGACAATGGAATCATTCGTTCCCACGCACCACCCATATGAGACGCCTGGGGCGGGTTAAATACCCAGGTGCAGCTCTGTGTGTTCAGGTACTCTTCCACACTATTGAAGCCTGGATTAGTCTTGTCCATCTCTAGTTCACGAGAGGCGCCGATGAAGATAGTTCCGCAATCGGAGTGGATCTGCTTTGCGGGGCCCCACACTGCAAAGAACCTCCTCAAGGCGTTGATAAAGCTGCTGGCACTCATTGCTTCAATTACCTCAATGTGAACTGCCCTTGAGCACATGCATGAGAACATCACAGCCCATCGTTTAGAGCTGGAGACTCCTCCTCTTGTGCGGCGTGAGATGGTGTCCCATGGTCCAAAGACATCGACACCTACGTAGGTGAAAGGAGGTGCTACTTGTAGCCGTTCTGCTGGCAGAGCTGCCATCTGCTGATATTCAGTCTTTCCCCTCAGCTTTCTACAAGTGGTACACCTGTGAAGCAGACTGCTGATGCAGCGTTTAGCTCCCACCAGCCAGAACCCTGCCGCTTGAATGGCACCTTCAGTCAGATGTCTTCCTTGGTGTTTCACTGCTTCGTGATAGTGAGACACAAGCAGGGTTGCGAGATGATGCCGGCCAGGAATGATGATGGGGTGAGTCTCATTCATGCTCAGTTCTGACTGTCCAATCCGACCTCCCACTCCAAGAAGTTGATCTTGGTCCATGGTGGTGTGCAATTTCCACAGGCTGCTGGAAGATGGGATGTTGGATTCTGAGTTGATACACTTAAGTTCCTCTGCATAGCACTCATTCTGGACACTCTTCATAATGCATACGTTGGCCCTCAGCAACTCTTCCTCCGTAGAGCGACAGATGTGCCACCCCTGGCATTCATTCTGGGTGGAGTGGGCAAAGGAACGAGCCACGTGGATGAGGTGCGCTATGGTTCTGAGGAGAGTGCTGAACTTGAAGAAACGATCAAAGCGTTGTGGGTGTACCACACCAGCTGGGGACGCACTTCAGAGACAGTGTCAGGGTCAATGAGATTATAACAAATCTCTTGAAGCTCAGATGAATGTGAAGATGTATCATGGAGAAACGATTGTCCTTTGAGCCAAGTTGTGCT
This sequence comes from Gymnocephalus cernua, assembly GCA_023631565.1. Classification (NCBI taxonomy): domain Eukaryota; kingdom Metazoa; phylum Chordata; class Actinopteri; order Perciformes; family Percidae; genus Gymnocephalus; species Gymnocephalus cernua. Next base: position 30,177,029 of record CM042437.1, on the reverse strand, counting down.
GCTAAGCAAGGCTGGTGTCACAGTTCTTGACCCAATGTCAGCTGGGTTGAGGTGCGTTGGGACGTACTTCCACTGGCCGGAACAAGGTGATTGGTGGATTCGTTGGATCCTGTTGTGTACGTAGACATAGAATCTCCTTGACTGGTTCTGAATGTACCCCAATACAACCTTGCTATCTGTGTAATAGGTGATGTTGTCGAATGTTGTGTCCATCTCCATGACTATCGCCTCGGCGATCTCGATGGCGAGTACAGCCGCACAGAGCTCAAGTCTCGGGATAGTTAAGCCAGGCTTATCACCTTGATGTAGGCCACGGCTGCTATTGCCTTGACTGATGCGTCTGCAAAGACACAGAGTTCTCTTCTTAGTGCGCCTGCAGTGGAGAAGGACGTATAAGGGCGTGGTATCTGGAGCCCCTCTAGGTCTTGGAGTGACTGTTTCCATCTAGTCCTCAATCTCCATGTTTTGGGGAAGAGGTGAGTCCCAGTCCTCTGCTTGCGTGGTGAGTTCCCTGAGTATCAGTCTTCCATGAACTGTGATGGGTGCGAGGAACCCTAGAGGATCGTAGAGGCTATTCAGAGTTGAGAGTACCCCTCTGCGAGTGAATGGCTTCCGGTCATCTTCGATTTGAAACATGAAGGTGTCTGTGCGCATGTTCCAGAACAATCCAAGGCTACGTTGGATGGGCAGATCATCAACAAAGAGATCTAGGCTGTTGACGTCCTTGGTACGATCTTCGGATGGGAAGGCTTCGATGACTGCTGGTCGATTTGAAGCGATTTGTGCAGCCTGAAGTTAGAAGCTGCAAGCATCTTCTGTGCTCGCCCGAGGACGCTGATGGCCTCTTCCTCGGTGCCGAAGGACTTTAAAGCATCGTCAACGTAGAACTTGCGGTCGATGAATCTTCTTGCATCACTGCCATAGTAGCTTCTGCTTCCTTAGCTGCCCGTCGTAGACCATAGACTGCAACGGCAGGCGATGGACTATTCCCAAAAAGGTGAACCCGCATTCTGTATTCCACGATGTCGGAGGTAGGGTCATTGTTCCTATACCACAAGAAGCGGAGAAAATCACGGTGGTCCTCCTTAACGACAAAGCAGTGGAACATGTGCTCGATGTCGGCGGTGATCGCCACCTGTTCCTTCCTGAACCTCATAAGAACACCTAGCAGGCTATTTTTAAGGTCAGGGCCAGTGAGCAAGACATCGTTGAGTGACACTCCTTCACATGGCGCGCTGCTGTCGAAGACCAAACGGATCTTATCTGGCTTCCTAGGATGATACACACCAAACAGGGGCAGGTACCAACACTCTTGTCCAGGCTGCACTGGTGGGGCAACTTCTGTGTGTGCCTTCTTGATCATCTTCTCCATAAACTCTAGGAAGTCAGCTTTCAGAGGTTAAAGTTTGGGTCTGTGCGAGCCCTTGCTTCCGTGGCGATGAAGTTTACCAACACGGAGAAAGGTGGGAAACTAACAAAATGTTCCTGTTTGTATCATGTTCCGAAGTAAAGCCACTTTTCTTGCAAGTTGTATGGGAGTTTCTCAATGATAGGCTTAATTCCTCTGGAGGTATCTAAGTACGACAAGCCTGCAAGGTAGCCATCTTCCTTGGCGGCTTGTAGCTCTGACAACAGGTCAGCTAAATCCCTGAGTCTCTGTCGATCCTTTGTTGTGACCTTTGGAAAGTTTTCTAGTTTGTTGAACAGAGCCTGTTCGACGGCTTCTGGTGAGCCATATATTTCGTCGAGGCGTCCCCATGCCATGTGCAGTCCAGGGGTCCGTTTCAGGTAGGAGGTTTAGTGGAAACTCTGAGTTTGTTAACCCTGAGATGAGGGAAACTCTGGGTTTTCTGTTTCAGAAAGAGAGGTAACTTAACCTCAGAGTCAGTTACTATGGTAACTGACCCTGTGAACCTAACCTGGTCGGGAGCAGGTTTTCTTCAAGAAACCTCGAGTTTCTCTCAGACTCCTCCCCATGGATGTATGAAGAGAATTAACGCTCCTCCCTCTGATACAGCGCTCTTCATTTCCTCATTCATTCATTCAGTCTGTATCAGGCGCATTTCAGCGCAGTTTGTTATATCGGCATGAATAAAAAAACATTGTTGGTTTATTAACTGTTATTAACTTTAAAACATTGTTTTTTCTCAAAACATGACATTTCCTTTTGTCGACGATCCCGTTGATGAAGACGCTGTATGGCAGGGAGTTAAACATATGTCGGAAGATGATATTGACGCATATTCATTTCCAGATAACTTCCTATTTGAGCGGTATGGTTTTTCTTCCCAGTCTATCAGTTATGTAAGCTACATAACCTTATCCGTCCTCATATCACTAAAGTCACCCATCGTGGACATGCTCTATATCCGAGCACATTCTATGTGTTGTAGCCTATTACAGTTTTCTTTACAACATTGGTGATGCGGAGCATTTTAACAAAGCGCCGTCAGAAGAGATCACTCTGAAACGTTGTATAACTGCTATAAATCATTGTATGCTTTGTGTTTGGGCTTAATTAAATCCTGACAATCTAAGCTTTCAACCGATGTGCTGCATGACCATATATTTTGAAGATTTAATGCGTCAAATTTATAAGCAGCGTCCACTTTGAGCGTGAGTGTCCCGTATAGGCTACGGGTCAGTGAAAGTAAAGAGTTTAAACATTTGTATTGTTCCCTGGACACAGACCAGTCAGAGCCATTAAAAAGGAGTTCCACAGTATTGCAGGTGAATGATGTAAACCCTTTGAAATAAAAGATTATGAATTATAATTCTGTTAATGATGGTGCTGCAGCCTCAGAATGGGATTAGTAGGCCTAGGACTTTTTCGCCCGCAGTATTGCACCTAAATGAAATAGATTTTCAGTAATATTAGCTATACTTATGATTAAATTTGATATACATTACATTGGAACATACGCATTTACTCCAGCAGCAATTTTCTCCAACGCAAATTCTCTCTCTTGCAGCAGCCGCTGTGTTGCTTTTTTAATGAAATACATGTTCAAACTTGCATGTGCGCATGAGTATTTCCGCCGACCCATTTGTTTGTGGTTGTTGCCATGGTGAATCGTAGTATCATGGCTCCATTCATGCTGTCTTTGGTGCACGCGCGTAACCCTGAGTCAACCTACTCCGAGTTGATTGAACCAACTCGAATCAGCCGTTGTCAAACCAAAAACTCTGAGTTTCCCATCTCATGGTAAATCAACTCAGGTCAGGCTCAGACTCAGTTTGTTGAACCTCCTACCTGAAACGGACCCCAGTTGCTGGATCCTTAATGTTGACTGTTTTTATTCTTCTTACTTGTTCTGCTGACTCTTTTCCCAGATTCTGGGTGAGGAGGTCAAGATCTCCTGCAGCAGATCTAGGTCTAGGTCGGCGATAGCGTTCTGGAACGATGCTTTCCAGGCCCAATAGTTGATTGGCTGGTCATCATATGTGGTGAGGCCTGAAGTCACCAGATGGTTGCGGGCAAGGTATTTGATGAGGTCTCCAGTGAACGTAGAATGGTCATAGCTAGCTCCATAAAGGCTCAGATATCGTGAATCGTAAATCGTGACGTCACGGGACTGCCGTGAGTATTTATACTCGCGCGTGGTGGTCGCGGCACTAGTTGCAGTCTTCTTCTGAACAGCGGTGGCGCTAAGGAGCAGAGACTACCGATGTTTTTCTATCTAAGGACTAGAAGAAGAAGAAAAAGATAAACAACGGCAGAACAGGCAGCAACAGTGCCGTCAATGCTTCGATTTGATTCAGTGAGCTACTTGGTCAGATCAAGCCTTTCATTCACAAAAAAAGAACTCATCTTAACCCGGTAAGTTTACCAGAGAGACTTGCAGTCAGTCGGCGAGTCTTGGCATCCGGTTTCCCAGTAGCTCGTTCAGGCTTTCTGTTTCCGGTTTGTCGGGCGCCGCTGAAAAAAATAGACTGGTGCGCGCCCTGTGCTCGCTTGCTGAAAATCGGACACGCCTGTTGGAAATTACGTCATTTTGATGTCACGAATGCGCACGCCACCTCCAACGCGTGAAGCATAAAACGGCCTTTAAGGCGTCCTGTGAGCAGGCGGGTGCGCAGAAGATGAGTAATCCGGTTTGAAGTTCTGTTGCGGACGATTCCCACCAAGCTGAGGAGCTGGAGAAGAGTTGAGAGGCCGATTGAAGCTTTGTTGTGGCGGTGCCCCACTGGTCTGAGGGGCCTGAGGAACTTGGAGTGGCATAATGTCAGCAGAAACAGCAGCATGGGTTTGACTTGCATTGATTGGTTGAGGGTGTGGAGGATGAAGCGTTGGCGAAGCATAGTCACTCTCTCTTTTGACAGATAAACCCCTGCTGCATAGGCTGGCTTGTGCCGATACGTAAGCGGCGACGCTCTGGTCTTTGACCGATTGGGGGACCGGGCTGTTAGCCTCACTGCGTACTTCAAAGCCCATATCTTGTAAACCAGCCGCGAGAGTATTTGCCTCTGCTATGGCAGCATCCTTTTCATCATTCAATGCATCAAGATTAGCTTGAATTCGTGCCTGCTCCACTTTAAGTTCAATTTCCTTTTGTGCATGTGCCACTCTAGCTTGCGGCTGGTTATCTCCATTTCCTTTATTACTGTTGCTACGTTGTGACATTTTGACTCACCACGTTTTCAATATCAGGAGAAGGAAGCTAGTGTGTAGCTGACAGGAAGCTGTAGTGTTAGCCGCTTATCTCGTAGGATGGCAATCCTTGTGTCCCTCGTTAGCTGTGTTGCCGTCTTTTCACTGTCATGGACTATGTTCCATTCAGCTTAAACACTCCCAAGAAACTCCAGGACACAGCTGATTCACTTCCATGAAGTTTACTGGGAATTTTGTGAAACTGAAATACAGTACAATGAGATGTCTATATTATTAATCAAAGCCAAATACACAGTAACAGTGTAAATAACACAGCTTAGCTAACGTAGCAGTGTAGCCTATATGATGAACACAATCAAGCTAGTAAAAACAACCAGTAGCAATAAACGTAAAGTTAACTTAGCCTAGCACAAACTAATTAGCTTCTTAGCCGTCTCAATAACCTTACAAACTTGAAAATAAGCAATAACCTAATGTTACACAATTAGAAATACTTACAGACGTTGCCTTAACAAAAAGGGGAGAAGGAAAAGCGATTGACTCAGAAACTGACTACTGGAAGAGCTTATGCATTACTGTAGCTGATTACCGCATGGCAATTTTACTTCCTGTTTCCCAACATGCACTGGTACTGTTACTATGGTTACAAAGATAAACAAACCACACTGAACTGCTGAAACAAAGTAGAAACACATTTTCAAACGGTATGACAGTACCCAAGGTGGTTACTCGCAAAAACAATTGAGATACAGCCAGTAAAGTGATCCCGACTGGTCCTGGCTAACACCACCATGCTAGCTAACGTTACCGGAGGACAAGGCAAGCGTGACACGGCTGTTTACAATGTGTAGCCTGTTCAGCGGCCGTAGCCGACAATGGTGAGTTATTTTAAGCCAAGAGAGGGAGGCTGTAAATGGGGAAGACTGTGAGTTTGCAGTGTGTTTAGCGATTGTTGCCGTAATTCGGTGGAGAGGACGTCAAGGTAGTGTTATTTTTAGCGGTTCTTACCATAATTCTAAGCCGAGGAAGTGTGTCTGTCCGTCGGGTGGAGAGTGGTGAGGTTGTTGTGTTTTTAGCGGTTCCTACCATAATTCTAAGCCGAAAAAGTGTGTCTGTCAGTTGGGTACAGAGCTCCGCGGGAGCACGGGCTTTTATGTCAATATAGCCAGCATCTAACATTAGCTACTCCGCTGTGCTGTGAAGCAATGTCTGGCTATGCGAGACAAGCGTCTAGCAACATTGTTATGGATGCTGCGGTCTTACGGTAGGGTTCCATACGGCGAAATTTCTCTTCGCTCTCATTGAGGTTGAATGGAGACGAAATTCACCCTGATTGGGCGAGATGAGAGCGAATCGCCGAGGGGAGCGAAACAAAGTTGACGAAAGTCTAACTTTATTTAAATGAGGACCACTCGAAAACCAATCAGGTCCGCGTGTTTGGAAGGCGGGAGTTAGAAAAAAAGTATGACCAAGATGGCGGAGGTTATTAGCACTGTATCATGAAAATTTCGATGTGATTAAAATGTTTCTACACAAACGTTGGTGCTTGTATCAACACGAATTGTGATTTATATGACAGAAACTTAGTCAGGGCACACACACCACTAAATAGACCACTGTATATGTTAGTTTAAACACTCTTCAGTTAGCCGACAGGCTAATCGCTAGCATGTTCGGATCAAAGACAGTATATAAAATGGACCGACGGATCCCGTTGCTCTGGATGGAGACAAGTGAAGTCCATTAGAAGCACTTATCAGTTAGGCTCGAGCGTTACTGCGCAGCTGCAAACTGAGCTTGCCACCGTAGATGTGACGTGAGCAACGTGTCTGAACGTTGTAAGTCTTCTGGTAGATGTGCCAAGAGAAATCTCAATCATTCCCAATCTTGCAGAGACGTAGGTATATGTAAGGAGATAACATAGGCATAGGCTAATTATTGCTAACTAAAATGATAGTTAACATTAGTAAATAAACTAAACAGCTAATGTATGTTGAAACTGCCTGCGAGCTTCTCCTGTACTATACGGTAATTCCTCTACTATGCGACAGTAGGTCACTTGGTTAAGACACAATCATTAGCCTATTTTTACAAAACAGTCTGCTACGGAGCCATAACGTGAGGTTAATGAAGTTTTTAAACGCTTCAGATGTAAAGTTATTGGCTGTCAAAGTGGCGCCAAAATGAATGGCAGTCAATGGAATGCTAACAGCAGGTGAGAGTCTGGTAGCATTAAAATGGTGCCATAGGAGGCTTCACTCTGTGGAGAGAAGCCTGCCCCCTTGGTTAGGATATTGGATTTCATTGTAGCCTAGCCAGGCAGCTAGCTAGGCTACTTGTGCATTTGATTACATGTTTTGTTGGCAAACATTGTAGCAACACAAATTGTTGTTTATATGTCACACAAACTTAAACAGAGCAAATACACCACCAAATAGACCACTGTAGATGTTAGTTTAAACACTCAAAATTATTCAGCTAGCCGACAAGTCAACCGCTAGCCGGTGTTCTGTTGCAGTCTTGCGTGTTGTTTTCGCGACCACGCCCCCCGAGGCAAAATATATCGCTGGCCGAAAATTGCGAGGCGTTTCGCTTTGTGGAACCCTACCGTTAGCCTGGCAACCTCTGTGAACTTCCAGTCTGAGGCAGGAGGGGGTGGGGGAGACGACTCTCTCCAGTATTTTGAATTTGTACTGCAGTAGCCTAACTATTTTAGACACTAGCCGTCAGTATTTCACCTTTAAGGTATAGGACATTATTTTCTTTTCTGTATAGGTTTAATGTTTAGGTATGTAGATCTTTTAAATGCATGTTAATGTTCAAATAAATATACCCATACAAGTAGATATGTCTCTGATATGTATTGGTTTGCCCTCTTGTGGACATAATGTGCACAAATAGTTAATTGAATATATTCCATCCTATGTGTTTTTTTAGAAGGAATATTTGTCATTGTGGTCAGTTTTGACAGCCCTGCTCATCACTGCTGGATTTAGTTTGAATGCTTTTCATCTTTTATACCATTGTTTTCCAACGTTCTGCTGTCCTCCGTCAGTACTGCAACCACTGCGAAGAGGAAAAGGGGCGGTGGAACCTCCTTATGGCGCCAGCTGTGATTCTATCTGTAGCAGTCCTGTCATTTTTTAACAGAATCAACACATTCCAACTTCCAATTTGAATGCCAAAAGGCCAGTATTTTAATAGATAGATGAACCCAGCAATGATCCAGATTCCACGTTTGAAAGGCAACATTATTTACTTTGTGCTCTGGCTAATTTCATACCTACACTGACCGCTGCATAGAATTGTTGTGACTGGAGTTGGTTTCTGAAAGTAAAAAAAAGTTTGACTATCTGAAATTATCTTTTAACTGCTTTCATACTGTCTAAATGTCTTTTGGAGTATATTGGCATTTAGTTCTTGAGGTTGCATGAGTGAACAATGCAAAGAATGCACTTTTTAAGTATAGTGAGCTTTCTCACTATATGTTGGTGCATAAGTTAGCACCCTGGCCTCACAGCAAGGTGGTTCTGGATTCTAACCTGATGAGCAGCTGGGTTCTTTGTGTGTGGTGGTAACATGCTCTCTCCATGTTTGTGTGGGTTTCCACCTGGTGCACCCACAGTCTAGTTCTTTGTGGCCCTGGATTAGACTAGTGACTTGTAAGCAGATATAGATAATGGATGGATGGAGAATGGTTTACCGATCTCATAGTTGGCTATAACTATCACAAGCATTTGGACACAGAAAAAAAACATTACTCCCACAGGCACACACTCAGTACAGTATAAACATAATTTACTTTAAAAGCGATTGTGATTTGTTTAAAGATACGGAAGCCGAGAACGGCCATGGATTTTTTTTTTATGCACTGTTATCTCGTGATAACGACTTATTAATTTGTTATCTCGATATAACAAAGTTTTTTTTTTTTTTTTTTTTTTTTTTGCCTTAGACACCCTTCCATTTACTTGGAAAAAATCCCACTAAAACAGCCTTCAATTTAACCCGGAGAAGAGGAGGGAGAAACGGCAGACCTCTATCCGCTCATGGCGCTCCTTCCTCGGGTTAAATGTAAGGGTGTCTTAGGCAACAACAACAAAAAATCCATTTAAAAAAACATCGCGAGAAAACAAAAAAAATCTTGAGAGCACAAACTTTGTTATATTGAGATAACGAATTAATAAGTCGTTATCACGAGATGAAAAATAAAAATCAATGGCCGTTCTCGGCTTCCGTATAAAGAGATGCTCCACAGCACTGACACAGTGCTGTGGAGATTGGTCTAGCAATGGGAGACTAGTACGACTGGGATTGATAATTGAACCGAAACATATTTTCAGCCTGAAATTAGGAGGTCTTAATTGCTAATTTTACTTCTTCAAGTGTGAGTCTCAGTTGTGATTTTGATAATTATTGTTAAATTAAAGAAATGGCTTGAGGAGAAGAATGTTGTGCTGTATTTGGTTTGAAATAGTGTATATCCACTTCCGGGATTGCTCTCGTTCTGCTGGAAATTCCGCCGGATGTCACTCTTTTCGGATGTCCGTCGATGTCCGTTACCTTCCGCTTTTTTGTGTTGTAATTTTAAACTCTGGTGGATTTCTGAGGACTATGGTTAACTGCTCCTCAGATCTCTGCAGGGTAAATCCAGACAGCTAGCTAGACTATCTGTCCAATCTGAGTTTTCTGTTGTACGACTAAAACATCCTTTGAACGTACACATGTTCAACCAAAACAAGTTCCTTCCCGAGGCTATTTTGCAGCGACACCTGTGGCTCCGCTCGGCGCTCAGCACCCCCCAAGACGACTGTGATTGGTTTAAAGAAATGCCAATAAACCAGAGCATGTTTTTCTCCCATCCCGGATTGGACTAGCCATACCCTCCTACGCAGGGCTGTTGAGGAAGGTCTGACAGTGCAAGACTAGGTAGAGCGCGCGCCTATATACAGAGGCTCAGTCCTCGATGCAGCGGCAGCGGGTTTGGTTCTGACCTGGAACTCTTTGCTGCGTGTCATTCCCCCTCTCTCTCTCCCCTTTCAAGTCTCAACTGTCCTGTCAAACATAAATAAAAATAACTGGTTGCCAGTTGCTTGTTGCAGCACAGCTTCATCAGGCTCTGCCCGCTTCACTAAATTAGGATTTGGCTCCACAAACAAAAAGGACAGGCAGGGACAGGTGCCAATACCAAAGAAAGAGTCATGATACAACAACAAAAAGGCTTAAGGCCTATATGTTCATGTTATAGGTTTAAACAAACATAGGACTTTCACCCAGGAGACCGCTGTTCATGTCCCGTTTGTAAGTAAAATTCAACATTGAATTATTTTAACTTCATGAAACAAACCTAATTACGTCATATATGGAAGTTGTTGCTTATGTATGGAAGTGAAGTAACATACTACTACTATGTAACGATTTTACCTGAACCACAATCTTTTCCGGAACCTAACCAAATAATTTTGGTGCCTAAACCGAACCAAACTGCGACCGTTTCACAATGTTAACCACGTGTTTAAACTGCGACCGCTACATTTAGGTATGAATACATGTTGATGTCCTACCACTGGTAGGGGCGCTAATTTGGGAAACGCTCCTGTGGGTAGGGACAAGCAACCTATGTGGTTGTATGTGTTGGAGGACTTGTTGATTTTAGTGACTTTTAGAGTTCCTCTTGTTTTTTTTGTGGAAACCACACACACACACACACACACACACAGGATGATGAGGGTTGGGCTAGAAATACAAACAGTAGAATGGGAAACTGCTGCAAGTGCACCACTGGAAAATGCCCTATGTTTATTCTTAGTATGATTTGACTCCATCTGCATTCACTGCTATTCAATGCTTAAGTAATTAGTCAGTTGACAGAGAAAATAATCAACAACTATATTGATTATCAATCAATCATGTCATTTTCCAAGCAAAAATGACACACATTAACTTGTTTTAGCTTTTAAATAGTGAGGATTTACGGTGTAATAGTAAACTGAATGGATATCTTTGGAAGACATTTTAAGACATTGGTGTCCTCCCTATGCTACGTGTTAAGCCTGCTGTGTTCATAGCCACATATTATCACAGTTGACACAGTGGGGATCTACTGACGGCACGGCACAGGTTTCATCACAACTACGGTAACTTCAAAGTGGATTACACTCATTCCCTAGTAAAGCATCTCCACAGCCACTACTGCGCATCATGTACTGTATATGTAATGGGTGGAAGAAAAACATTAAAAACAGTACTGTAAGAGAAAAGGAGCAAGATTGAGATGACATTTAGCATTCATAGTTGACTTATTAATGTGTGATTCCTTAAATTAACAAGGCCAGAGGAATGCAGCTGATGGCTGTAACTAGTGACTCAACAGCAGTGAAGCCAAGCTTAGGGCTGCCATCTGCCATTTATCCATTACTCTTCGCACAAACATAACCCAATAAATACCCGCCAGTCTGCCGTGAAGTCTGCTGTGGATTAGCATTTCCACCATTTTCCTTTGACCGACACATTGGTTTATGGTACAGTAACGTAACACTTTCTGTGGATACTCTGTGGATACTGGTTCTGATTAGGACTGGGCAATAATTCAGTACTTCCAGAAATCAACTTTGATGGAATGATATCATTATATGATCATATCATGCGGTGGTCCTCTGGACTGGATACGTATTTTGCTACATATATTGACATATAAATATATAGCAACCATAACAAACAGATTAAATGGGAATATAACACTTTGGGCACTACTGTATTTCAGTGCACAGGTAGTAGGTATATACTTTGAATACACACGCGATACTTTTTTGTAGTACAAATTCATTGTTGGATTAAGTCAGCACCTGCAATTTTTTTGATGAAAAAGGAAAATATAGAATACCACCAGGCTTATGCTTTAAGCATAAATGTTTCACTTTTGATAAAGCTACGCTAGCAGTTTCCAGATGCTTCCAGTCTTTGTGTTAAAATAAACACATGCCATATTCTCATCTGACTCTGGGAAAGATGATTAAGGGCATGAGTAAGTTTTTCCACAAAAAAACAATGTATAGACTCATACGATAGTTATCCCTCTAAACCAAAAAACATGTATTTCCTTATTTTGCTTTGTCCAGGACATTTTTTGGTCATCAGGCTGTGTAAAACCATAGCGATGTGTGCCAGATCGTAAGCATGCATGCAAGAGGAAGCTACCAAAAAGGTAGATGCAGTGCAGAAAAAACGCAAATAAAGTGAGGCAAAACAACAAGCAGACAAAGCCCTTTCAAAACGAGAGTGAATCTGGGGCTGGCTTTTACCCACTGGCGAGCACCGTAACCCTTGTTCAGCCAGAGGGAGGGGCCAATTTTGAATGTTGTTTACAAACAGGAACTGACTAATCCTTATGCTTTTATTAATTATTCAACCTGGAACCGATTTTCCTATGTTCTTGTGTCTAAGTGGCTAGAGGGAACAACAATCTTTGATTTTGACAAACAAGCTACAACGTAACATTAATCGGCAATTGCGCACCTTCAATTTACGTCCACAAAAAATGCTTGTTTTGCAACTGACATACTCAGATTATTAGTTAGTGTTTGACATCATTATGAAAAGGATCCCTACAGCAGTCAACCTTTTTGTTTAAGAGTAAGATTATTTTTGTTTAACATGAAACAGCACCATAATTGCCATTGTCAAACCCACCACACTTAAACACACTTTTTCACCAATGTATGGGAAAATAGGGTCCAGTTTGAATTCCCCCGAAATAACCCTTTAACCAGTGGATTAAATAACATGCCAGGATGCTTTCATTTTGTATATTGTACTCTGTATATGTGAAATGGAATTATTTCATATGTTGTATTTGACTGTACATTGAACTCTGTTTCCCCATGTCTTTTTGTCTCTCTGTCTTCCAGGTCACACAGGTCGGTTTATCAGAGTGATATTCTGTACCAGTCTACTATTTGTACTGTCTCACATCTGCTTCCAGACAGTACTATACACATATCCTCCTCTCAACATCGCCATAGGTGATAACTGTTCACAATGGGACACCATAAGCAGACATATAGGACTGTCCAGGTATGTTACTAGTGTAGCACCAGTTATCCATGCCACTGTCATTAATGTTTGGAGTACTAATTCAATTCAATTTTATTCATAGTATCAAATAACATCATAACAGGAGTTATCTCAAGACACTTTACAGATAGAGTAGGTCTAGACCACACTCCATAATTTACAAAAAACCCAACAAATCCCCCAAGAGCAAGCATTCAGCGCAACAGTGGCGAGGAAAAACTCCCTTTTAGGAAGAAACCTCGGCAGACCCAGGGTCTTGGTAGGTGGTGTCTGACGTGCCGGTTGGGGTGTTATGAACAGTGGCAATAACAATCACAGTATAGATAATGAAACAGTGACTAGAAATAGTGGTTGTAGTAGCGTAGCAGGGAGCAGCACGGCATAGCAGGGAATTGCAGCAGAACCACGGCAACAGCTGGAACCATGATTTTGGTACCATCCTAATCCCGGGATTTCATCCTGGGTGAAAAGACACATAAAGACTCCGGGGAGCAAGCTCCCCAGAGCTAGGTTAGTAACAAGCATTTCTGGGACAGAGAAGCAGGTGGGCTGGGCTAGGCCGATGCTGCAACTCCTCACTCCCTAACTACAATCCCAAATCAGAAAATGTTGGGACAGTATGGAAAACACAAATAAAAAAAGAAAGTAGTGTCTTCTAAATGTACTTTGACTTGTATTTCATCGCAGACAATACAACAGCACATAATTTAATGTGTTCCTTAAGTTGGGCAACAGTACGGGGTCTTCGTTGTCGCATTTTGCGCTTCAAAATGCGCCACACATTCTCTATTGAAGACAGGTCGGGACTGTAGGCAGGCCAGTCAAGTACCCGTATCCTCTTTCTCCACAGCCAAGACTTTGTAATGTGTGCAGAATGTGGTTTTGCATTATCTTGTTGAAATATGCATGGACGTCCCTGGAAAAGATGTCTTCTTGAAGGCAGCATATTGTGCTCCAAAATCTCTATGTACTTTTCAGCATTAATGTTGCCATCACAGAAGTGCAAGTCACCTTTGCCAAGGGCACTGACACAACCCCATACCATGACAGACCCTGGCTTTTGGACTTGTTCCTGGTAACAGTCTGGATGATCCTTTTCTTCTTTGGACTGGAGCACACAGCGTCCATTTCTCCCAAAAAATACCTGAAATACTGATTCATCTGACCACAGTACACGTTTCCACTGTGTGATGGTCCATCCCAGATGCCTCCGAGCCCAGAGAAGTCGACGGCGCTTCTGGACACTGTTAACATAGGAATTCCTTTTGGCACAGTACAGTTTTAACTGGCATTTGTGGCTGTAACTACGTATTGTGGTACTTGACAAAGGTTTGCCAAAGTAGTCCTGAGCCCATGTGGTGATATTGCTTATAGATGAATGACGATTCTTGATGCAGTGCCGCCTGAGGGATCGGAGATCACGGTTGTTCAGCTTAGGCTTGCGCCCTTGTCCTTTACGCACTGAAATTCCTCCTCATTCCTTGAATCTTTTAATTATGTTATGCACTGTTGAAGGTGAAATAAGCAAATGTCTTCCTATCTTTCTTTGAGGAACATTGTTTTTAAAGATTTCAATAATTTTCTCACGTATTTGTTGGCAAACTGGCGATCCTCGGCCCATCTTTGCTCCTAAAGGACTAGACCTTTCTTGGATGCTGCTTTTGTACCAAATCATAATTACAATCACCTGTTGACATCACCTGTTTCAAATCACATCATTATTTAACTAATTTACCTGATTACTAGCCCTAAATTGCTCCTGCCCCAACCTTTTTTGGAATGTGTTGCAGGTCTGAATGACAGGAAAGGATGTATATTTACAAATGAAATTAAGTTGACCAGACAAAACATGAAATATTTTGTGTTCATTGTCTGCAATGAAATACAAGTCAAAGTACATTTAGAAATCATCACTTTTTTTTTTTATTTGTGTTTTCCATACTGTCCCAACCTTTTCTGATTTGGGGTTGTATAAGCTTGGGGGAATTAATTGGGGGGAGGTGTCAAAAATATGAGTTTGCTTATTCAGACAATAGTCTGCAATAGTGAAAATTGTATACGCCAACATATTTAAAGTAATATAAGATAAGAACAGATTAATTTTTATTTGCCCCCATTGGGGGAGGACGTGCAGAATATTTGTTTCAGTTACATCTACATGCAGGTGTTTGTAGATGGAAAAATGTTTGACCTCCCTTGACATTTTCACATATGCATGTGTGTGTGTGTGTGTGTGTGTGTGTCTCGTAGGCTTCCCTTGGATGATCCTTGGAGTGTATTACGCCTTCTGTGTCCTGACCTGGGTGTGTGTATGGTTGCCCTGATAACAATGGTCCTCTGCAACAGATTGGTCAGAAACAGAAAAATGGTGGCTGCTGCCAACATTACATCGGTGAGTAATTTGAGTGTTTTCAAGAGTGTACAACTGAAGGGGTCACTGTGTTGTTGGAATAAAAATCTAAATTGACATGGTGTTTAATTATGTGGTGCTGTTTTGTGAAGCAAGTTAACTGGAAGATCATGCAAATTATCAATAAGCCTCATTCACTTAAAGGCAGGGATGGTAATGTTGAAAAGCTGGCAAGATTTGTTAGTGGCATCTGGTGGTGGTGATGGCGCAGTGGATATGACACATGCCTTTGGTGTGGGAGATCTGGCTTTGCTATCAACACAGATGTGTTCAATGTAGCCAGCCTGTCAGACTGGAGATCAGATAGCATATCAGCGATCTCGAGTAACCACAATTAAATGGTTTGAAAATATTAGCGATGGCCAAAGCCTGAACCATGGGGGCAGTGGCAACTTTTACGGAGTTTTTTCCTCCCTTCTCCAGTAGACGTGCAGTAACTCCAGCAGTGACAATGCGTATTAAGCTCAGGCTCCTTCACAGGAGGGGTAGAGTACGGAACCGGGGAAAGGAGGCATTTCATTGGTTCTTTCCAAGCAGACCGCAAGGTAGTGATGGTTACACGTACAGTACCTGGTTTAGGTGCCAGTAACTAAACAAGCCTGTGTCCTGGTCAGGCATAAATTATATTCACTTTATTGTGCTGCCTTATGACAAGCTCATGTTGATTAGTAATTTATAGAACTGGCAACTGGCTCTTATATTCACGGACAGTACATCAGATTATCTGATGGTAGGCTTATGTCTGTCATTTATGGATTGTTTATGCATGTATGCATGGCTCAGCAGTAGGCAGCTGTGTTAAAACTTTTTTGCTTTTTCTGGCACCGTTTCTTCTTGACCATGCCTTAGTTTTTAATAAGCAGACTAAACTTGCTGCAATGGTTTTTGGTGCCCTTTGGATTACTTAAAGAATTTTTATTTGTTTTGAACAATGTGTTTGTATCCCTCAAAAATTGTTCTGTCTTTGTAAACATGGCTGACACCCTTCTCTTCGCTGTACTGAATGTTATTAAATTCTGTGTGTGTGTCCACATAGCGTTAATGCAGATCTGGATTGAATTAGGCTCAGTGAATTTAGAGTGATTGCCCCTGTGTAAAACTGTATGAGCTCAGTTCAAAAGGCCACACTAGTGCCTAGTTGTTACACTGAATTGCCTCTTTTCCTCTAACCCTTTACCTAATAAGGATTTTATTACCACAGTGGACACATATTTCATAACAAGTCTTACAGTCACAAGTGAACAGTTTCAGTAAAAGTAGCCAAAGTACAACAAAGAGTTTAGTTTGCCATTTAAGGGAAGACCTTATACCTCCAGTTTAGGACATTTTCATAATTTTAGATCAGTTGATGAAAAGAGAGAAGGAAAGAGAGACAGAAGGTAGAAAATAATAATGAGAAGAGGAAAGACAAAATGAATAAGACGAAGATGATAGCTGTACTTAATGAGCTTATCTGATATTTAATTTAAAATTGGCAAACTGACAAACTCTGAAGTAATTTGTACTTGGTTACCTCCCACTTTTTTAAACATGAGGGCAGTGTGATATTTCAAATTTCATTTATTGGCTTTCATTGAAATCATATTGTGATTATATGATAATATTGTGTTTTGTTTTACAAAACTTTAAAGTACACAAACGGGAGCACCGAGCAGAGCCCCCCTCTAATAACCCTAGCATAATTTGTGTTGCTCCGCATTGTGTCCAGGAGCTCTCTAAGGTTTGCCTTTATGTTGGGAACTGGCCTTTAGTAAACTATGAGTCACAACAGGCATAGTTAGCCTGATGTTGTATGTGATGGCATCTCTGAAAACTGGCTCTCGCAGACCTGAGGACAGCAGAGACGGGGTGGAGAGCTAGCATCAGTGTGAACACATGTACAGATGGCTTGGTGAGCAAGTGTTCCTAGCCAACATCAACATTGACTTGGGACAGACACACACTTACCTTGTTCACTTCTCCAACTGAGCTGCCACACAAACATACCCACACACAAACGTAGACATGCTGTTTGTCTATCTCTTTCTTTAACACGTTCCCTATTGGAAAGTGTTCAGATGTTATAGCTCTAAGCGTTAGCATTGCTCCCATTATTCTATGTACTGTAATTCAGTATTTCCGAAAGAGTGGTCCGTGGACCACTGCTGATCCATGAGCGACCCCTGGTGGTCTGCAAGTAGTTTTGGTAAAATCATGATTTTAAATTCAAAACTGTGTTTCTCAGAATGTCTGCCAGCCACTCCAAAGCCTTATAGTAAGTAGCATAGATGTGTTGTTTTCAAAATTAAATAAACTCATATGTAAAATTTAAACTTTTATGTGAGTTGGCTGTTTTTTCTGTGTTGTCGGACTTCAACAATGAAGCCGACAGCAGGAGCATAACATTTCAAGGAAATACGGTATAAAGCTTACGTTACTGTCAACTGATAAGATGGATCGATGGCTTCCCTGATGTCTCATAAGCAGCGCAGTTCTTCTCATTTAGAAAACAACAAGTGAGTCAGGTTTTTGTAAAACTGTCATTTAATATGGCGGTAATTTTTAATTTACTGTTGAATTAGGAAGCCTGTTGTTTTTGGGGATATTTTGGCAGTTAGGTGGTCCGTGAGTTTTTTATGGGGTAAAAAAAATGATTGCTTTATTAGTCCTCAAAGTTTGAGAAGCACTGCTATAGTTCATCCCCATACTCCTCTGTCTGATCTGTGATTCAGCTTTATTCAAGGAACACGTCGATGTAAGGTTTTCTAATGTGCGATGTGTACTGTGGGAGTGAAAGGCAAAAAAATATTATAGCGCCACCTAGTGTCCACATGTGTAATTTTTGATAGGTGAGGTCCATGACCTATTGTACATTGTAAATTTAAAGTTGCTCACATCAGTGTAAGGGGTGAATCTAGACGTGAGTCTCATAGGCCACGCCCACTTTGACCAATCAGTAGGCTACCCCACAGTAGAGGTGGTCTCAGGAGTGACCCTAGATGGTACCCTGCAAATTTGGTAAAAATCGGATGAGCCGTTCATGAGATAGAAACTTTTTGTACTTGTAGCGCCCCATAGTGGCCAATTTTCGTAAAATGTGTGGGCCGCTAAATCTAAAATCTAAAGTTTTGCGTTGATAGCCTTTATTTTGTCCGAGATATGGCAAAGTTGGTGTTTTCCTAGTTAGCTACACAAATG
The DNA here is from genome assembly GCA_023631565.1 of Gymnocephalus cernua. Classification (NCBI taxonomy): domain Eukaryota; kingdom Metazoa; phylum Chordata; class Actinopteri; order Perciformes; family Percidae; genus Gymnocephalus; species Gymnocephalus cernua. Next base: position 30,158,757 of record CM042437.1, on the reverse strand, counting down.
TGTTTGTGTGTAATATGCACAATTTGTATCCTATAAAAATTCTTTTTGCAACTGCCAAGTTTCGTGCAGATCGGTCACATGGTCTAGGAGGAGTTTGAAAAAGTAGGTTTTTGATAAATCACGATTTTTCACACATAAAAGTCGGGAGAGTAGGGAGAAATGGGCGTGGCCTATATCAAGATATTCAGTTGGATCCAGGGAATGCGTGGATATGTGTATTTTTAATGTGCGATGTACTGTTTGGAAGTTATAGGACCAAACGCATTTTTTTCTGCTATAGCGTCACCTGTGCGAACGGCGTAGCTTTTGCTACCGCCGTTTCTTCCAGACTCGGGCTTGGACCCCTAATAACAATAAAAAAAAAAAAAACTAAAAAGCTTAAGGGCTCAAAATTTCCTGACTCCTTGACAAGGTACATCAAAAACAAAGGATTAGATTTTGATTAAATGTAAGATGGATATTCATGATCTGCTGTGGATGAATCCTCATCTTTGGTGTCCCCCTTTCCCGTAGAACATCTTACTCTTTTCTCAGAACAATGTTTTTGGCCCACATGGTAAGGCTGGCATGGTAAATGTTAGGATGTTCACTCGGTCCAACATTGTCAAATTGTGTAAAAAGCATTATTCCAAGTGGAGCATTACACTTAAGTGTCATTACTAGCAGTTAAGATACAAAAGTTTAAAGCGGCACCAGTCAATTTTATCCAAACAATGGATCAAATGTTGTGTAAAGTGAAATATGTAAGGAATAATGTAGATATATGTGGGATAATGTGATATGTAATGTGGGTTGTATAACAACCGCCTCGCTCTACATTATCCCGCTTATCACATGGCTACTTACCAAATAAATCAATAATTTGACACAAAATATTGATTTAAAAAGTAAACGTAAACTCTGTAGCTGTTTAATACAACCCTTCATCTAACTACTAGCTACTCAACACCATCTTACGGGCTGTGGTAGCTAGATAGTATTTTATGGGGTGCTGCCGTGGTGGACAAATTACCCAGCTGCTGTTTTAATCACTGCAGGAATTGACACAAGATTAGCTGACGCGTTAGTGAGCTAGCGGGCTATCGGCTGCTCTAATTCACATTAAACTGAACATTTCCGCTGACGTTGAAGTGAGACGAGGTAAATGGCTTCTTTGGGAATATTTATGTTGATGTTTATGTCCTCATTTATCTCGTTTCCTTTTTGCACAGCTGCTGCATGTTGACACACCTGTAACGTAAACATGTTGGAATGTAGCTAAGCTAACTAATTAGCGTTGTCCCTACGGCTGAAGTAAGTTACTGCGTAGCAATCATAGGCCGTATACAAAGATGTAGCTAGCGATCATAGACCATATATAAAGATGCAGCAATCATAGACCATACTGTATATAAAGATGTATTGCTTGAATTGGAGGACAGAAGTTGCTCCACGTTTCGGGTTTCCCCACTTTTTGCCACAGCTGATAAGCCATAGCTGTCCTCCAGAGTGAACAGAACTGCGTCCATGGCAACACTCTTCTTTTGCATGGCAACGGTGTGTTAAACTTAGCAACGGTCTGTTATAATAATCAACAGACTGCATTCTACATCAGAATTCAACCAAGCCATGTAATATGTTGTTTATAATGATGAACCCACAGAGAATTATTAGCAACTCTGCAGTACCCATCAGCTCTAACCAACAACTCCACAAATGGAAAAAAAATATCTGGCTTTTAAGCTGCTAATTGCTCCACTGGTAGTAGTATACAGTAATAGAGAAGTAGTGTATAATGATACATTTTATTTATATAGCACTTTACATGGTACTCAAAGACACTTTACAGCAGGGGTCTCAAACTCAATTTACCTGGGGGCCGCTGGAGGTAGAGTCTAGGTCAGGCTGGGCCGCATCAAGTATTCCACAAAAGTGTTCTTTGTTTGCTTTCTTGAATAAATCTTGTTGCCTCAATAAGACATTGTAAGATTGGTGACCCGGTTCTTTCTCTCATCTCCCTGGTATTTTGTATACTCCTCAGCATGTCTAGCTAGTTGAGTAACGACGTCTGATGTTATATTCCTTGTACACCGCAACTTTCTCTGTGCACATGAGACATGTAGGGGTCACCCTGTGCTCGACAAAAAAATATTCCGTCCCTCACTTTCCCTGAAATTGCCTCTCTTCACGGCACGTTTTGAGAGAGACATGACTGGAACTGAGTGATGGCATTTATTTTCCATCACTCCGGAACACGTTTCAACCAAGTGACTAGCGTTCATACTTCCCCAGGTACTACGGTACTACTTGGCTAGCTTGACTAACCCTAACCGTTGACAACAAACGCCGCCGGTAGCAACAATAAGTGCTAAAAAAATTTAATAAAAGCATGGCAAGTGCGGCACACGCAATGACTCAGCAAAAAGGTGCATTTCAGAACAACGCGCGGGCCGCACTAACACTAAACTTTGATGTCAAGTAGGGGACCACAAAATATGATCCCACGGGCCTCAATTGGCCAGCACATATAGCACATTAAAAACTGATTAGCAAAAAAAGAAAAAAAAAAAACATAAAAAAGCAATTAAAAACAATAAAACCAGTTAACTTTAATGTGAAAAATGTAAGACTATTTGGAAAGCTAATCTGAAGAGGTGTGTTTTGATTAGTGTTTTGAATGTGTCCAGTCACAGATGTGTATGGGTAGGGAGTTCCAGAGGGAGGGGTGTCAGAGTACAGGAAGCCAGGGACCCAAACGCAGAGAGCAGGCAGGAGAAAGGTTGAGTTTGAGGATTTATTTCACAAAAAACAAGGTTCAAACCAAGGAGTAGTCCCAGAAGCCGTCTGGCGAGTGACAAAAAAACAAAGAACAGGATAACTAACCAGAAAATGAGAGACCGCAAGGTAACTCCATATGCAAACAAACACAACATGATCTGACAGAGGACAAGGGGAAACACAAAGACTAAGTACACAGGTTAACGAGGTAACAAGAGGCAGGTGACATAAGGGCTGGGAAACAGGTGAGAAACATCAGGTAATCACAAGGTCGGGGAAACACAGGAAGTAATCCTAGACATAACAAGGGAAAACAGACAACCTTCAAAATAAAACAGGAAATGGTAAAAACAGAAAACCTGAAACCAACTAAACACAGAAACTTGACAAAACTAAACAAAAGGGAGAACAGAGGTCCGTTTCAGGTAGGAGGATTAGTGGAAACTGAGTTTGTTAAGCCTGAGATGAGGGAAACTCTGGGTTTTCTGTTTCAGAAAGAGAGGTAACTCAACCTCAGTCAGTTACTATGGTAACTGAGCCTATGAACCTAACCTGGTCGGGAGCAGGTTTTCTTCAAGAAACCTCGAGTTTCTCTCAGACTCCTCCCCATGGATGTATGAAGAGAATTAACGCTCCTCCCTGTGACAGCGCTCTTCATTTCCTCATTCATTCATTCAGTCTGTATCAGGCGCATTTCAGCGCAGTTTATTATATCGGCATGAATAAAAAAAAACATTGTTGGTTTATTAACTTAGGCAGACTTTAAAACATTTTTTTCTCAAAACATGGCATTTACTTTTATCGACGATCCCATTGATGAAGACGCTGTATGGCAGGGAGTTAAACATATGTCGGAAGATGATATTGACGCATTTTAATTTCCAGATAACTTCCTATTTGAGTGGTATGGTTTTTCTAATACATGTTCAAACTCGCATATGTGCGCATGAGTATTTCCGCCGACCCGTTTGTTTGTGGTTGTTACCATGGTGAATCGTAGTATCATGGCTCCATTCATGCTGTCTTTGGTGCACCCGTGGAACCCTGAGTCAACCTACTCCGAGTTGATTGAACCAACTCGAATCAGCTGTAGTGAAACCGAAAACTCTGAGTTTCCCATCTCAGGATAAATCAACTCAGAGGTCAGGCTCAGAGTTTGTTGAACCTCCTACCTGAAACGGACACTAGAGAACACAGGAACTAACAAAACATACACAATACACAGAACAGTCAAGACAGAGTAAACAGAAACCTACACAATGAACAGGGAAATAAGTAAACAGAATTATATACAACAGAAATATACTAAACAGGATACATACAGAAATCTACAAACAAGACAACAGAAATGGAACAAAATGCAAGGCAAAACACTGAAACCATCAACTAAATCCCCTCCCCATCCCTTCATGATTCCGTGCACTAACCCCCCAACCCCCACCCCAAAATCCTTCTTGTCGGTTATTGGCTGGAACACTGTTTGTTATGTTTCGTGGTGCAGGTTGGTCAGTTTCTTTTTGTTGCCATTGGTGGAGCCTGGGCTGTCTACAGAGACTGTGTTTTTATACAGTGTGTTCAGGGGGCAGGCATGTTTGCTGTATGTGACAAAAAATTCTGTAGCCTATAAAATGCGTGACATCGTTTAGAACCCCTTTAAAGTCGTATTTGCCAACATTAAAGGTGCTTATTTATGAAATCGACGACCAATATCGTCATATGGTTAGGGGGACTTGTTTAGGCTGCTATACAACACCTGCTCATCAGATAAACATTCATGCACATTCCCACACTGATGGCGCAGCATCGAGTACAATTTGGGGTACAGTGTCTTGTCCAAGGATATGTAGACTGCTGGGGCTAGGGATTGAATCGCCACCAAAAGCTGTTATGTGTAACGGGGAAAATCTATTCTTAGATGCATTGGAATTCTCTCCTGAACGATTTATTATATTTCATAATTCAGAGGGTTCCCTAAGCCAACTATCTCTGTCTGAGTGAATTATTTTACACATAGCAGTGAAGTCACATTTTGTAGGAGGAGAATGAGGTTCTGTGAGATATTGCTGTCTCAGTAGTAAGAAACATGAGATATTTGTCACCTGTTACTGCATATCACGACTGGGTGTTTTGCTGGTACTTTTCTATACAGGGATCAGGGATATTAGGCTAGTATGTGTGTTTTTGTATCTACAATTGTGAGCAACAGCCCAATAAAGAGAACGGGTTTCTATTTTATTCTTAGTCAGACCTATATTGTAATTATGTGAGGAAACCTGATTACATATAATAACACTTAATGTTGAAGAGTGACAACAGGCAGTAAAGAAAATTGGTACAATGTATGTGTCTGTGTTAAGTGTACCATTAATTCAATTCAATTTTATTTATAGTATCAAATCATAACAGGAGTTATCTCAAGACACTTTACAGATAGAGTAGGTCTAGACCACACTATAATTTACAAAAAACCCAACAAGTCCCCCCAAGAGCAAGCACTAGTGCAACAGTGGCAAGGAAAAACTCCCTTTTAGGAAGAAACCTCAGACAGACCCAGGCTCTTGGTAGGAGGTGTCTGCTGGCCGTTGGGGTGCATCACAGTATAGTAAATAAACAGTGTTTAGAAAAAGTGGGTGTAGTAGTGCAGGGAGCAGCACGGCATAGCAGGGTATTTCTCAGCAGAACCACGGCAACAGCTGGAACCAAGATTTTGGTGCCATCCTAATCCCAGGATTTCATCCTGGGTGAAAAAGAAACAGAAAGACTCCGGGGAGCAAGCTCCCCAGAGCTAGGTTAGTAACAAGCATTTCTAGGACAGAGAAGCAGGTGGGCCGGGCTTGGCAGATACTACAACTCCTCACTCCCTAACCATAAGCTTTATCAAAGAGGAGAGTTTTAAGTTTACTCTTAAATGTGGTGACAGTATCTGCCTCCCGGACCCAGACTGGGAGCTGGTTCCACAGGAGAGGAGCCTGATAGCTGAAGGCTCTGGCTCCCATTCTACTTTTAGAGACTCTAGGAACCACAAGTAACTCAGCATTCTGGGAGCGCAGTGCTCTAGTGGGACAGTAAGGTACTATGAGCTCTTTGAGATACGATGGTGCTTGACCATTTAGAGCTTTGTAGGTCAGGAGGAGGATTTTAAATTCAATCCTGGATTTTACAGGGAGCCAATGCAGAGAAGCTAATACGGGAGTAATATGATCTCTTTTCTTAGTTCTTGTCAGTACACGAGCTGCAGCATTCTGGATCAGCTGGAGAGTCTTAAGTGACTTGTTTGAGCATCCTGATAGTAAGGAATTACAATAGTCCAGCCTGGAAGTAACGAAGGCATGGACTAGTTTTTCAGCATCATTCTGAGACAGGATGTTCCTTATTTTGGCAATGTTACGAAGATGAAAAAAGGCTGTTCTTGAGGTTTGTTTTAAGTGGGCATTAAAGGATATATCCTGGTCAAAAATAACTCCTAGATTTCTGACAGTAGTGCTGGAGGCCAGGGCAATACCATCCAAGGTAGCTATATCTTTGGATATTGAGGATCGGAGGTGTTTAGTACCCAGCACAATCACCTCAGTTTTGCTTGAGTTTAGCATCAAAAAGTTGTAGGTCATCCATGATTTTATATCTGTAATACATGCTTGAAGTTTAGCTAATTGACTGATTTCATCTGGTTTGATTGATAAGTATAATTGGGTGTCATCTGCATAACAGTGAAAGTTTATTGAGTGTTTCCTAATAATATTACCTAGAGGAAGCATATATAAGGAGAATAGAATTACACCCCTGGGCTGCTGCCTGCTCCCATAAACAAGACTTGACAAATAAAGAAGACTGCAGCATAAGCAGTGTGTATAGGAGCAGGGGCCCCATAAAACTTTCCATGCGCTTCAATTTAGACTTAATAAGCATTTTTCATATTCAATAAAGAAGAATCATACAAAGGTGAAACCAAAAATTCTGATTTATATAATCACTAAAAATGTGGCATAATAAATAAATAAATAAAGATACATTTTTTGTAACTCCCAAGCAGAGATCTAAATGAGTAAAGAACTGTGGATTACTACTGGTGGACCATGCCATGTATATCTCAGATGTGTTCATGCATCCATTCTTTTTGGGTCTGTCTTTCTGTCCCTCTCCCAGCCACATTCCGTATTCACCAGGCCCCATCATTGGCATTTCTTTGTATCCATCCACCAGATGCTTTTGGACTTTCTGTCCTTTCCCCATCATCTGGCTGCCCCACCCATCTAAACACCTCTTCCCACTTCCCTCATTGGCTCTGTAGTTGCCTGGCCTTTCCTGCCTACACCTTATCTGCATCTCATTCCCTCATCAGCCTCATTTAAAACCGATCAGGACAACTGGGATGCACAAGAAATACATCTAGTATGTGTGTCCATCAGCTTTAACAGTTCTCCTTAGCACTTGATGAACACTGGTTGGGGCTACCCACAGCAGAAGTACCCAGGCTCAAGCTCATATTGCTGAATATATATTCAGCAATATAACTGAACCTCTCTAAATAAAGAAATTAAAAAAAACATTTAAGTACATTTGTTAAGCCACACAACCCATAGTCACTTCCAAATAAAATACTTCAATTTCATGAGAAATATCAAAATACCTTCTTAACCACATATTCTCTCACAAACATTTTTACAATTCAGAAACAATTTTAAGAAAATATAATTAACTCACTTTCACTCCATTGTGCAGCCTGTCCTCCAAGACATACACACCTGGATTTCAACATGCAAATATCTCCCCTCTAAATTAGGCAGAAAACATACAAATGGACATAGCTTATTTAAACAGTCAGCATACATTGTTATGAGATAATTCTGCTTATACATGTACTTTAGCATTACTCACGCTAACCCTGCTGTTCAGTGTTGCCCTCAGCGTGGTGGAGATACGTACACAAAACTCGTACAGATCTACAGAAATCGTCAGGAATACAAAATCAACATTCATCAACCTTAAGTCTTCTAAATTAATCATTATCTCATCTGCTAACACTTATAACCATTTTCATATTTTACCGAAATTTATATGGATATTTACCTTACACATAAACAGAAATACACACCACGGCAGTCAGTCACCTACTGGTACTGCCACTTCCTTGCTTCTGGTGTCTCGGCAAAACTAGGTGCTAATGCACGATTTGCCTTGCCTGCTACTCATAGCATAACCCCCTTGAGAGAAAAAGAACGCTACTACAGTACTAATCCCACAAGCAAACTGCATAACACTTTTTAAGGAGAAAACCCTTGTTTTCATGCTGGCATTCCAGAAGCAAAAGAGGAGTTGTGTATCACATTTAGCGTCGGAGTTTTGTGTGTGTGTGGTCTCGCCATGCCGCCTGTCTCTTGACACAGATGTCGATTCAGCTCTGTCACTACCTATGATGCCGGTTTAATGCTAGACCAACTCTCCTGCCATTCATACTTTTTATACAGAATGGCGAGGCAGAATAACGGCGCAACATTCCCGCCTTGAACAGGCGGTGTGAAGGGGCTTCTGTCTCTCCTTCCACACTGGTGGATGGAAAGAGAAAGAGAAAAAAGACAATAAATAAATGATATAAATAATGTAAAAGAAAATGGGGACCAGGTGTCTTCAAAGGCTGAAATTTGCTTCCCTCTGTGTGCATTGTGTTTTTCCATTGAAATGTATTCTGAGATTAAATTTGTGATTGATATGGCAAGATTTCTTTGATTTCCAGTTTTGGAGGACTTAGCGACAGCTAGAGAAATGAGCAACGGATACCTGAATTTTTGCGGGATGTGGATTTCGGAGATGTCACCAAGGAGGGAGAGTGTTGGAGATGATGGGATTCTGTAGCTCAGGGTGGTGGACAGTGTCTCAGTGACCATGATCAGTGAAGAGTGAACTGGTTGACAGAGCCACATGGCGTGCAGATAGTCGTCTGTGCTACCTAAAGTGCATTGTGAACAGATACTTGTGTTTGCTAGGCCCATTTTGAATATTTTACTTTGGGTGATGTGAGTTCTGTGAATGACGTTATATTGTATAAGTTGCAGGTTTGTCTTAGCGGTCATGGAAAAGGTATTCTTACAGATTTGTTCCCAGTAATCAGGGGTGGGAGAGAAGGCCAGATCAGTTTACCACTTGGTTGTTGGGAGTGTTATTGTTGTATTTAGGTTGGAAATCATTGTATATATGAGGTTAGTTTTTTTAAGTTATTAAAGTGCCCATATTATGAAAAAAACACTTTTTCTGGGATTTGGGGTGTTATTTTGTGTCTCTGGTGCTTCCACGCGCATACAAACTTTGAAAAAAATCTATCCATGCTGTTTTGAGTGAGATACAGGTTTCTGAATGTGTCCTGCCTTCAGTCTCTGGGTGAGCTGTTCAAAATCTGCAGGGCTTGTTACGTAACTAGCCGAAATGATGGGCTAAACACAACCGTTAGCATGCTAGCGTTAGCATGCTAGCTCGTTCTCAATGGCAAAGCACTGCTACAACACACACAAGTTCACCATAATGTACAAAAGAAGTACTTACATGTGCGCCCTCCTTTAGAAGAAGTCTCCAAGCTAATCCTGCCTTGTAACTAACTGACCAAAGTTGGAGAAACAACCTTTCTTTTACTGTCTATGGAGCTAACTGACATGATCTACGATCTGAGCTACTGCGCACGTGCGAGTGGAATCAAAGAGTACAGAAGAACAGATGATTCACTCTGTCAGCTAAAACAGAGACCTGAACATAAGGTGAAAAGAGGAGCTGCAGCAGTGAGAGAGAGATGTGCAGTACAACAAAAAGATGGTGTTTTTTGAAAATTAAACCATGTAAACCTATTTTGGTACAACCTTAAAATACAATTATGAACCTGAAAATGAGCATAATATGGCATCTTTAATTTTCATAAGTTCTTCTGTAAGCTGAGAAGGTTGTAATGTGTTGTTGGTGAGTCTGATTTTATCTTTAATTTTAAGTCTAAGTTGTTGATATTGAATGAATTGTTCTCTCCCAACCCCATATTTCTGTGTGAGTGTGTTAAATGACATGAAATGATTGTTCTGAAATAGCTGGTGAAGGTGTGTCATTGTGACACATATGTTGCCTGTGTAAAGGTGGAGGGAAGTGTCCTGAGCTCCAAAATCCCATGCGTCATCTGCGAGGGGTAGTAAAATTGATTTAATCCAGTTGATAGTGTAATGTGAGACATGGGAGAATCTGTTGATGATATTGAACGTTTTTTAAGTGATACCTGTGGGTTCTGTAAATAGTAAAGTAAAAGATCATCTACATTAAGGGTGCTCCGATCAGGATTTTTGGGACCGATCACCGATTGCTGGAAGACGTATCGGCCGATACCGATCACTTTTATGAACTGAAAATTACGCCATTACCTAACAGTCACACATGTTTAGAGAATGTATCAGTAATTGTTTGGCTTTCTGTCCTAGCTCAAAATCTAAAAAATGTCCTTTCAATCACTGCAGACATTTCTTCAGCGCACACACACACACACACACACACACACACACACACACACACACACACACACACACACACACGGACCGACACACACACACGCACACGGACCGACACACACACGTGCACGGGGAAACAGCTGTTTGAGCGGCGCCGGAGCTGCTAGCTACACGACTCCGCTCTGCCTTAGCGTTAGCTAACTTTGAAAACTCCTCATACTCCTTTCCGTGACTAACCTTCAAATGTCTGATGAGGTTGGTGGTGTTGAAATGTCTTTGGAGCTTTCCACCTCGTGGTATTTCCTTGGCGCACACGTTGCTAATCGCTAATGTATTGTCTTTTTCCCAGATAGCAATGAGTCGGCAGACCACCGGCGGTGCTCCAGAGGCAGTAGAAGCGTCAGAATGGCGTAATCGCAAACACGTTTGCCGGCGCACCACCGGTGGCAGGCGCTTTTTAAAAGCGGTAGCCACCTTCCTACCGCCTTCGTTGCGCGGCCGGCCGCGGGCCAACTGCTGTTCTGCTGCCGTTCAGACACCTTGTAGAGCTGCCAGACCAGTGAATGTAGGGACGCCGCCATTTTAGCTCCATGTTGAAAATGTTCTCAGGAGTAGTGCGCTCTTAATACATCCATGGTAGTGCGTCATCTGATCGGCCTATCTGATCGGCATTTATGGAAACCACCGATCAAACTATTTAAAGCCATTATCGGCCGATACCGATCGGTGACCGATCGATCGGAGCACCCTTAATCTGCATATAAACTGATTTTGTGTTACCTGCATTCCTTTGATTATGCTGTTTTGTCGTATTGCTGAAAATGGCAAAGAGGGAAGGCGAAGAGGGCATCCCTGTCTGGTGTCCTGATGCAGTGGGAAACTCTGTGAAGTGATGCCGTTAGTGGTAATGGTGGCCCTGGGTGATGTGTACAGTGTTTTAATCCAGTGGATGAACGACTCTCCAAAACCAAACCTGTGAAGTGTATTAAATAAAAATGACCAGTTTACCTTATCAAAAGCTTTTTCTGCATTGAGTGAAATGATAATGGTTTTATATAATAGGTTAAGTCTGCTGACATTATCTGTGGCATGTCTATTTTTTATGAAGCCTGTCTGATCTGGATGAATGAGTGTGGAAGTGACTGTTTCTATTCTGGTTTCTAGTGCTTTGGTGATCATTTTCAAGTCAGTATTTAATAGTGAGAGAGGTCGGTAGCTAGAGGGGTGAGATGGGTCTTTGTTGGGTTTTAACAAAGACCCATGGCTGCTGTATTCATGTGTGTGGGTATGGTGGAGGAAGTTTTTATTTCTATAATTACTCTGATGAATAGCGATGATAATACAACCCCAAATCAGAAAAAAACCCGTACTGTTGCCCACCTTAAGACTTGTTTGCAGCAAGAATGGGACAAAATTTCACCTGAAACACTTCATCACTTGGTGTCTTCAGTCCCTAAACGTCTTTTAAGTGTTGTGAAAAGGAATGGCAACATTACAAAGTGGTAAATGCTTTACTGTTCCAACTTGTTTTGAAATGTGTTGCAAGAACCAAAATAGGAATTCAAATAATAATTAGAATTAGAATAAAAATCATGAGGAACACATTAAATTATGTGCTGTTGTATTGTCTGCAATGAAATACAAGTCAAAGTACATTTAGAAATCACTACTTTCTTTATGTGTTTTCCATACTGTCCCAACTTTTTCTGATTTGGGGTTGTATGTACCAAAGGTGTTTGTAGAATTCGGCTGGTAATCCATCTGGTCAGGGAGGTTTGTTGCTAGGAATTTTATTGAGGGCTTTGGTAAGTTCATTGAGGCTGAGAGGTGCATCTAGAATGTTGGTTTGTTCTGCAGTTACTTTTAGTAATCTCAGACTGTTTAAGAAGGTGTTGATTTCTGATTGTGTAGGTTGGTGAGTGGGGGAATAGAGGTTGCTGTAGAAATTCCGAAATATGTTTTTTATATCCTGTGGGTTTTGATTAATGTTTCCTGTGGAGTCTAAGATGGCTGGGATGATTGATTTCTCTTTATTGTGTTGAAATAGATTTGCTAAATATTTACTGTTTGCTTTGTTACTGTATTGAAAACCATTATATTTCAGTTGTTGAATTTGAAATTGTGTTTTCTTTTCTGTATAATATCGTCAAGTTGTGTTCTAAGTTCTTTTAATTCCTTTTGTTTTTGTTCACTGGGATGGTGGGCTATTTCATTTGTTAAGTGTTTGATTTTTTGTTCTAATGTATTTTCCAATTGTTGTTGCTGTTTTTACCTGTATGAAGGTATGATATAATTCTTCCTCTGAGTACAACCTTCCCAGTTTCCCACAGCAGTGGAGGTGAGGTGTCTGGAGAGTCGTTCATCTCCAGAAAGAATGCCCACTCTCACCTTATAAGGGTTGTAGAGTTGGGGTCTTCTAACAGTGAGGTATTGAAGTGCCATGTAGTTGAAGTTTTGGCATATGTTTGAGTGTTTATAGACAGAGAGACAGGGGCATGATCACTGATTACAATTGGGTGGATTGTGTTATCTATTATCTTGGGTATTAGCGAGTTACTGATGATAAATAGGTTGATTCTAGATAAGCATTGGTGAACTGTTGAAAAATATGAACATTCCCTTAAAGACGGGTTTCTCATTCTCCAACAATTCATCTAATAAATCAGGCCATAATCCCCCATATATTGCTTTCTTTTGTCAGTGGAATGCCAGTTTCTTAAGTTGCTAGAGGTGCTGGTGAAAAGATTGTGGAAGAAAGATGGATCATCATTGTTAGGGCCATAAATGTTTGCCGTGTAAATGTTGTATGGTTGAAAATTGCATTAATGATGATGAATCTTCCGTCTGAGTCCATGATGGATTGGTTTAGTGAGAACTGAATATCTTTATTTATTAAGATTGAGAAACCTCTTTGTTTGCTGTTATATGTTCAAGAGTATATTTTGTCAAATTGTCTGAATTTAAGATGCTGTAAATCAGTTTCTAAATGTGTTTCTTGTAGGAAGCAAATATCAGCCTTTAGTTTTATTAGATGATTTATTACTTTAAGTCTTTTGGATTAGTCGTGTATGTTCCATGTTATCAAGTTAAGTGGTTGCATGTGTGTAGTTAGTAGGGCTAGTACGTATATGTGGGTTATGAGACATATGAAGTGATAAATAGAGAGAGAGAGAGAGAGAGAGAGAGAGTGAGGAAAGGGAGAGAGGGATAGAGGGGTTCGGTTGAGGGAATATAGCGTGTGTGTTTTTGCTCGTCAGTGTTGGGTGGATGTGTGTCCTATCTTGCATAACATGTTTTCCAGCGTTTTTGCTTGGGGTTGAGCTGAGAGGTAGTAGTGATGTAGAACATGAATACAAAACTAACAAACCTACACTGGACAAGAGGACTTTTACACATATAGACAGGACAGACAAAAATACGAGACATAGACAAACAAACAAACATTATGCAAAGAAAGGAGGCACATGCCTTATCAGAGATGTATAGGAGGCAGAGACAGAGAGAGAAAGAGACAGAGATCAAAAGAGAGAACAGCTGAACAAGGAAAAAAAGTGGAAAGAGCAAATGAAGAGAGTGTGAGCACAGCAGAATGTAGATGATGGGCTAGCTAATTCTGTAGGCTTACAGAGGTGTAAGAAAATATAGCATAATTGTGCATTTATTTAGAAAAGCCAACGTGTTATTTCAGGGCTTCGGAATAATTGTCCATTTATATGGAGTTTATCAACTGCCAATACTGCACGTACAGTATGTTGTTTCCTCAGTTTTCCTTTAGTATGGGGTAGATAACTTTCGTTCCTTCGTTCGTTTATCTCCCGTGGGAATTGATAATTCATTCCAAAATTGGTGTCCTTGAGTAGTTTTCCTTTGCTTTTGAGCAGTTCTTTTTGTTGATAGTGTTCAAATTTTGCGATGATGGACCTAGTTTTATCCTGCTGTTTGCCGAGACGTTGAACTCTGTGGAAGGAAATATTTTGGACGTCAGCGGGTAGTTTGAGTTGAGATATCATGAAGTTTTGAATCTGTAACTCTGGATTATCGGGTGATGTTTCTGGAATGCCTGAGAAGATCAGGTTATCGCGCATCGAGTGTGTTTTAATGTCTAAAATTGTTTCTTTCATCTGTTTGTTTTCGGCGGTGACATTTTTCATTTGCTGGGTGAGTGTCGTTACCGAAGTTTTGAGCTCCTGATTTGAATGCTGTAGTGTTTTGATTTGATTGTGGGCAAACTCAAGGCTTGTCATTTAACTCCTTGTGTATTGTAACCAACATATCCAGCTTTTTATTGATGCTTGCCAGCACACTAACCTCAACTTCGGTGGTGTGCGGATCATCGGTGTACGTTGTGGAGTCTCTCTTTCTCCTCTTGGAGTCTGGTTTGTTAAAGGAATATTTCACTGCTGGAAAGCTGAGTATATCTTTAAATTGGGTCACTTATGTAGTAGAAATGTGAATTGTCTTTTGGAATTGGTGCCTTCTAGGCTGAGAAAAGCCAGAAAATGTGTTTTTGGCTCATATGTGTATATATATGTATACACATATGATACATACATACATACATACATACATACATACATACATACATACATACATACATACATACATACATACATACATACTAGGGCTGCCCCCTCTTAGTCGATTAGCCGACTAATCGGTCGTTTTCGTCTTAGTCGACTAAGATTTCTTTAGTTTTTTTATGCTTATTCATGCTTAATTACTCATTTCCAAGCAACTTATGAGAACATTTCTGGTGAACACAAGATTTAAAGTGGTGCTTTTGCAGGATTAATTTCAGAGAAACTCAGTTTTACAGATGGTTAATTAACTAAGTTTATATTGCGCTTTTCTAGTCTTAACCACCTCTCAAAGAGCACAGCTCTGTCGATTAAATCAACTAATCGATTAGTCGACAAAATCGTATAAGTGTTAGTCGACTAACAATTTCTTTAGTCGAGGACAGCCCTTATATATACTACCGGGTTTCTACTGATACAAAGCTTAATACTAAATCGGTGAAGTATCCCTTTAACGTCCAGGTTCTCCATGGTTGAATGAAGGTGGTGATAGTGGTTGTTAATATTGGACTAGTCCGTTAATTCCTCCAGAGTGCAGTCGGATTGTAGCTCGTATAGAGTAGCCTATGTGGCAGTTGATGCAATGTTAATTTGTTTAAATCCGGGAAAAAAGTTTGAAATCCGATTTGAATTGGATCTCACCCCTGGGCAGCATTACGTAGGTTTTCATTGGGGGTATTGTTTGGTTAAGTGTAAAAAGCAAAGCTAGTGTAATGGCAGATGTTCTTTATGGCAGTATTGCAGAATCTCTGTTTAAAAGGGGCTTGAGTCTGGTCGGTAAGGGAGGAGGCGGCCTCTGAGGTAGGCAGGTATGGAGAGGCCCAGGCCTTGAGGGATGGTGTCAGGACTGTCCCATTGTCTTTCAAACAGTATAACTTAGGGCTGGGCGATAAAACGATAACGATATGTATCGCGATAGACATGTAATCAATATCAATAAAAAAATGCGCTCGATAAAAGTTCGATAATTTTTTTTTTTTTTTTTTTTTCTTCGTCGGAAGAAACCAGAGGTTTCAAAGCAAGTTTGGTTGCATGAACAAAGGCACTCGCTCTCTGGTAGCCTAGCAACGTAGGGAGTGACACGCTAACAGCCAATCATGTAACAGTATTGTGTTTGGTTGCGCCATATCGTTGTCTCGTGTTGGATTCTTCAATAACAGAAGCGGCGTGGAGTGATAAGTGGAAAATGCGTGAAGCAGCGAGCGCGGAAGTTCTTGATGAAACGGGAAACGTCAGCTCGCCAATATGGCAGTTTTTTGGATTTTATAAGTCTTACCGTAGTCAGACCAATGTCCACACGGCACAGCCGTGTTCGCCAGCAACGTCCAACAACATCTGCAGCTGGAACCCCGCACAAGCAGCAGAGCACCACGGAGAGGTACTCTCAGTGCCTTATGACGGTAAAAGCTAAACGGTACAAATAAATAAAAGAGGCAGTGGCATATCATATAGGCAAAGACATAGAAGACGGAGAAAAATAATAACTGTTACTGTACTGTATCAGGTTTGTTTTTTGTTACAGATGTAAAGTCTACCTCAGTTTTATTTCAATTTCTCCTATGTTTACAAAACACTGCACATATTTTAAAACACTTCATTCACCAGAAGTGTTCATTGTGATTTTAGACTTATGTTTCCATTTGAATTATTTGAGTGTTTTCCATGGTTGTGTTGACATTTTCTGCTTTTATAACTGAGAGGATTATAATCGGAGGAAGGTTAAGCTTAAAATAAAAACGTTTAAATTGAATACATTTTTTTCTCCTGGTCCTTATTTTAAATAGGTCATAAAAAATATCAATAATTATCGATATTGACTGATATGAAACACTTATATCGTGATACAGTTTTCAGCCATATTGCCCAGCCCTAGTATAACTCAATAATTCAATAATTCTGGTCATTGGCCATGCCTGCATTTGCAAAAAAATATAATCAGTAAGATATGATTCATTCAATCAGTTTAAATGCTGTTAGACTGTGTTATAACACGGCAATACAATGATTTATGAGATTCTAATATGAACTATTACACAACACATCAATTAAAAAATAGTTGATATAGTTAAATTAAATACAACTGATAAAAACACAAACCTTTTAATACCTCCACCAATGTGGTTATGTTTTCAGTTCCGTTTGTCCATTTATTTGTTGGTTTGTTTGTCTGTCAGCAGAACTACGGAAAAACTACTGGCCTGATATTCAATAAGAGCCCATTACATTTTTGAGTGGGTCCCAATCACGGGTCAGATACATAAATTATGTATCACTTTTATTAACATAGGGCCAGATTTACTAACGTTATTGCGCCCACTTCAGGCGTATTTGTTTCACAACGTGCGCATAAAAGCATGGCAAGGTAGGTACAAACTGTCGTGGGACTGAAAATAGCAAATTGCGCTTTTCTGTGTCATGCATATGCATTCATGGGAGGGTGAAGGGGAAAGTGGGAGAAAGTGCGCCTTATTATGTATTCCGCAGTATGTACACAAAACGCCCGTTGTGGTGAAAATTCTCCGCCTCTTAAAAGCAGGTGTAATTAATTAATTGTAAATCAATGTGTGACTTTACTGTACTTAAAACTTTAACTTCATTTTTGTCCCTTTCCGACGTTAGCTTGAGGATGATCCAACAGAAAGAAACACAGATCATGAGGAGGAAGAGACTTCAGGAGATGGAGAAGTAGAAAAAGAAGACGGAGATGAAGAAGAAGAAAGGTCATTACCTGGTGACCCTGATGAAGTTTCCACAGCAACGAGAGCCAAGCAGCTGGCTGAGCGCCTGAAGGCCAAAGCCCGGAAAGTTCTGCGGGACCTGGGGAGAATCTTGGCAATCAGCCTACTGGCTTTGGCTGGTAGGAACTGTGTAACAACATTAGCTTTCTTAGCTTTCCACACTTTTTTACAACACACTAGAGAGAGACAAGAGAATCTGAAAAAAAGCTATCACAGTCCAGACATTGCAGTATTTGGTGCTTAATTTAAAATGTGTCATCTTTGTTTTGTCAAGCAGTTTACATTGCATTACATTATTACATTACATTACATGTCATTTAGCTGACGCTTTTATCTGAAGCGACTTCCAATTAAGTGCTTTCAACCCTGAACGTGCAAACTCCAGACAACAAGTAGTAAGTGCAAGTACATTAGCTTTAAATAAGCAAAGCTACAAAGAGCCATATAAAAGTATGAAAGTGCAGCTTAAAGAAATATATATGTTTTCATTTTATTTTATTTTTCTTCTTCCCCATTTCCCCCCCATGTTATCCGAGGCGTCGGAAGAGATGTGTTTTTAGCCTTCGGTGGAAGATGCATAGGCTTTCGGTCGTCCTGATGTCAATAGGGAGCTCATTCCACCATTTGGGAGCCAGGACAGCAAACAGTCGGGATTTTGTTGAGTGATTACATCATTGATGTATAATAAAACCTGGATACAGCATTCGAGGCGAAGCCCCGTTCATTCCTATGAGAGTTGCTCAGTGACACATGAACCCAAAAAAAGTTCAAGTTCCACGTATAAAATTACCTGGATGATCGGCGCTGCTTCTGCACTATGGGGCCGATAGAGCAGACGCACTAATGACCTCCGCCACATTTTATTTATAGTATCAAATCATAATAAGAGTTATCTCAAAACACTTTACAGATAGAGTAGGTCTAGACCACACTCTATAATTTACAAAGACCCAACAATTCCAGTAATTCCCCCAAGAGCAAGTATTTAGTGCGACAATGGCGAGGAAAAACTCCCTTTTAGGGAGAAACCTTGAGCGGTGAGGAAAACTTCCTTTTAAGGAGAAACCTCAGATAGACCCAGGCTCTTGGTAGGCAGTGTCTGACAGTGATGTTTGGGGGGGTGATGAACAGTGACAATTATAGTCGCTGGAACTATGACTAGTAATACTTGTTGTACTAGTTCATGGCGTAGCAGTGCACTGCAGGGTGTAGCAGGGCACTGCAGGGCCTAGCAAGGCAAGGCAGCTTTATTTGTATAGCACTTTTCAGCAACAGGGCAATCCAATGTGCTTTACATGAAGACAATTAAAATACAAGAATAAAAGTTACAGTGCAGTATAAGAAATTAAACATTAAAGAGCAGTTAAAAACAGTTAAAAATATAAAAGCAGATAAAATAAGCAACGAAAGTATAAGAAATGGGTAGTTATTTAACGAAAGGCAACATCAAAAAGAAAGGTCTTCAGCCTTGATTTAAAAGAACAGAGTTGCAGCGGACCTGCAATTCTCTGGAAGTTGGTTCCAAATATGTGGAGCATAGAAACTAAATGCTGCTTCTCCCTGTTTAGTTCTGACCCTGGGGACAGAAAGCAGACCTGTCCCAGACGACCTGAGAGGTCTGGGGGGTTCGTAGTTTACTAGCAGGTCAGAAATGTATTTTGGACCTAAACCGTTTAAGGATTTATAAACCAGCAAAAGTATTTTGAAATCAACTCTGAGGCACAGGAAGCCAGTTTAAAGACTTCAGCACTGGAGTGATGTGATCCACTTTCTTGGTCTTAGTGAGGACTCGAGCAGCAGCGTTCTGAATCAGCTGCAGCTGTCTGATTGATTTTTTAGGGAGACCTGTAAAGACACCGTTACAGTAGTCAAGTCTACTGAAGATAAAAGCATGGACAAGTTTTTCCAAGTCCTGCTGAGACATAAGTCCCTTTACCCTTGATATATTCTTAAGGTGGTAATAGGCTGACTTTGTAATTGTCTTAATGTGGCTGTTGAAATTCAGGTCTGAGTCCATAATTACACCAAGATTTCTGGCTTTGTCTGTTGTTTTTAACATTGTCGTTTGAAGCTGAGCGCTGACTTTTAATCGTTCCTCTTATGCTCCAAAAACAACCACCTCAGTTTTTTCTTCATTTAATTTAAGAAAGTTCTGGCACATCCAGTCGTTAATTTGTTCAATGCACTTAGTTAGTGTTTGTATAGGACTATAGTCTCCAGGCGATAAGGTTATGTAAATTTGTGTGTCGTCCGCATAACTGTGGTAACTTATTTTGTTGTTTTCCATAATCTGAGCCAGTGGAAGCATGTAGATGTTAAACAGAAGAGGCCCCAGAACGGAGCCTTGGGGAACTCCGCACGTCATATTTGTATGCTCAGATGTATAATTACCTATAGATACAAAGTAGTCCCTATTCTTTAAATAGGATTTAAACCAGTTTAGGACTGAGCCAGAAAGGCCAAACCAGTTTTCCAGTCGGTGTAGTAATATGTCATGGTCGACCGTGTCAAAAGCAGCACTGAGATCAAGTAATACTAAGACTGCAGTTTTGCCACTATCTGTGTTTAAGTGGATGTCATTAAATACTTTAACAAGAGCTGTCTCAGTGCTGTGGTCTGGTCGAAAATCCGACTGGAAGGCATCAAAACCATTGTTTAGTGACAAGAAAAGGTTGAGTTGTTGAAAAAACGCTTTTTCAATGATTTTACTTAAGAATGGAAGGTTAGATATCGGCCTATAGTTGCCCAGTAGTGCCGTATCTAGGTTGTTCTTTTTTAAAAGTGGCTTGATGACTGCAGTTTTCAGGGCCTTTGGGAAGATACCTGAGAGTAGAGACGTGTTTACAATCTGTAAAAGATCAGAAGACATACAATTTGAAACATTTTTGAAAAGGCCTGTTGGTAGAATATCAAGGCAACAGGAGGAGGTTTTCATATGTTGTATAATGTCCTCCAGGTTTTTATGGTTGATCATATGAAATTGTGTGATATTGGAATTTGTTTTGCCTGGACAGTATGGCAACACATATCCCTTACTTGATATGGAGGCACTGACAGTTAGTCTAATTTTCTGAATCTTGTCTTTGAAAAAGGAGGCAAAATCATTGCAGGCCTTGGTAGATAAAAGTTCAGATGCTACTGGTACTGGAGGGTTTGTTAACCTATCAACAGTAGCAAACAGAGCACGTGAATTATTATTGTTTCTGCCGATGATGTCAGAGAAGAAGGACCACCTAGCATTCCTCAGTTCCAAATTATAAATGTGAAGTCTGTCTTTATATGTGTTATAGTGGACCTGGAGATTAGTTTTTCGCCACCTGCGTTCAGCTCTTTCAGTTTTTTCTGTTCTTACCCGTATGACATTTCTCCATGGAGATCTTTTCTTACTAGAGACAGCTTTGACCTTAGTGGGAGCAATGGCATCAATAACATTTGTAATTTTAAAATTAAATTATCTACAAGCTCATTGACTGAGACCCCAGAGAGGGCGGGTGTGGAGAAAAGCTGAATGAATGTTTCACTGGTGTTTTCAGTGATATACCGTTTTCTGATTACCTTAGTTTGGACACTTTTGGGCACCGAGATAGTGCCGTTAAAGAAAACACATGAATGATCAGAGAGAGCAACGTCAGTCACCACAACCTTGGAAATGTTTAAACCCTTGGAGATAATCAAGTCCAGAGTGTGCCCCTTATTGTGCGTGGGTTCCGTCACATGCTGAGTCAGTCCATAGTTCTCAAAAACACGACACAGTTCTTTGGTCCCTCTATCCTGCAGGTTGTCCACATGAATGTTAAAATCACCAGCAATAATTACACGGTCAAAGTTAATACAGATTATAGACAGCAGTTCAGTAAAGTCATCGAAGAAAGCTGCACAGTATTTCGGTGGTCTGTAGATATTTAGAAATATAGCTCAAGGGGAGGACTTTAGCTGAAGAGTCACATATTCAAAAGAAGCAAAATTTCCATAAGATATTTGAGTACAATGGAATGAATCATTATACAAAATGGCTACTCCACCTCCTTTCTTATTCACTCTATGCTCACTCATAAAACTGTTAGGGGGAGCTGACTCAATGAGAACAGCACCACTGTTATTATGGTCCAACCATGTTTCAGTTAAAAACATAAAATCAAGATTGTGCGTAATAATAAAATCATTGATTAAAAATGATTTTCCTGCCAAAGACCTGACGTTTAGTAAGGCTAGTGTTAGTATGTTAAAATATGTATCCGTCTCAATTTTTGTTATAGGCCTAGCAGGGCATAGCAGGGCGCGGAGCAGGACCACGGACAGCTGCAACCATGATTTAGGTGCCACCCTAATCCAAGGAAAACTGCGGGGCGAAAAAACATAAGGACTCCAGGGAATAAGCTCCCTGCTAGGCCTATACCAAAAATTTGAGACGGAGATTCTTGATATCAGATGTCAGGTACTTCCACTAGATGGCTTTTTGTCAGTACTAGTTGGACACTTGTTTGTACTAGTTATAGTACTAGATATTTTGTCTTACTAGTTGAAAAAAATATTTTGTCACTTTTCTAAAGCAAAAGTGGAACATTTGTCTAACTAGTTACAGTAGAGGCCTTACTAGTGATGCAGCAGCGTACTAGTAGCACCAAAGTCCAACCTCGTCAGCTCTTTGACACACTAGTGGTCATGTGGACCACATTAGTAACACTAAAAGCTCTATTAGTTAATTAGTGAGCTGCAAAAGCTCTGATAAGTTAACTAGTAAACATTAATTTCAGTTATTTGTTTACTAGTGAGCTACATCTCTCTGCACTAGTTAACTAGTGAAAGCCAAATTGGCTTACTAGTTAACTAGTTAAGGCAAAAATGTTTACTAGTTAGCACGTTGAAGACACATTAAAACACAAACATATGTAATCATTTTTATTTAATGAATCATGATCATGAATTATAGCATTAGGACAAAAATATCAAGAGTACTTAAAATTACTTTATTTTACCTCAAGCTGCTTTTGTTTGGCCGCGTTGAAATGAAGAAGATTTTGCTGTTGTGATATTTCAAAAAGTCTTAAGAGCAACATTGGCAGAAGGGTTTCTCTATGATGCTATTCGTAGGTCATTACATGTTTGTAGTGGCAGAGTTACCCTTATAAAGTCAGCTTTAGAATGGGATCAAAGGATCAATTTCCTGATTTTATGTGCACCTCATTTTGAATTATGGTGTATGTATGTATGTATGTATATATATATATATATATATATATATATATATATGTAAATATACATCCTTTCCTGTCATTCAGATCTGCAACACATTCCAAAAAAGGTTGGGACAGGAGCAATTTAGGGCTAGTAATCAGGTAAATTGGTTAAATAATGATGTGATTTGAAACAGGTGATTATTATTATTATTATAAATTATTGAAATGTTTAAAAACAATGTTCCTCAAAGAAAGATAGGAAGACATTTGCTTATTTCACCTTCAACAGTGCATAACATAATTAAAAGATTCAAGGAATGAGGAGGAATTTCAGTGTGTAAAGGACAAGGGCGCAAGTCTAAGCTGAACAACCGTGATCTCCGAGCCCTCAGGCGGCACTGCATCAAGAATCGTCATTCATCTATAAGCGATATCACCACATGGGCTCAGGACTACTTTGGCAAACCTTTGTCAAGTACCACAATACGTAGTTACAGCCACAAATGCCAGTTAAAACCGTACTGTGCCAAAAGGAAGTCCTATGTTAACAGTTTCCAGAAGCGCCGTTGACTTCTCTGGGCTCGGAGGCATCTGGGATGGACCATCACACAGTGGAAACGTGTACTGTGGTGAGATGAATCAGTATTTCAGGTATATTTTGGGAGAAATGGACGCCGTTTGCTCTGGACCAAAGAAGAAAAGGATCATCCAGACTGTTAGCAGCAACAAGTCCAAAATCCAGGGTCTGTCATGGTATGGGGTTGTGTCAGTGCCCTTGGCAAAGGTAACTTGCACTTCTGTGATGGCACCATTAATGCTGAAAAGTACATAGAGATTTTGGAGCACAATATGCTGCCTTCAAGAAGACATCTTTTCCAGGGACGTCCATGCATATTTCAACAAGATAATGCAAACCCACATTCTGCACACATTACAAAGTCCTGGCTGCGGAGGAAGAGGATATGGGTACTTGACTGGCCTGCCTGCAGTCCCGACCTGTCTCCAATAGAGAATGTGTGGCGCATTTTGAAGCGCAAAATGTGACAACGAAGACCCCGTACTGTTGCCCACCTTAAGACTTGTTTGCAGCAAGAATGGGACAAAATTACACCTGAAACACTTCATCACTTGGTGTCTTCAGTCCCTAAACGTCTTTTAAGTGTTGCGAAAAGAAATGGCAACCTTACAAAGTGGTAAATGCTTTGCTGTTCCAACTTTTTTTGAAATGTGTTGCAAGAACCAAAATAGGAATTTAGTTTTTTTGAAAAAAAAACCAATATAAATCAAAGGAACACATTAAATGATGTGCTGTTGTATTGTCTGCTATGAAATACAAGTCAAAGTACATTTAGAAATCACTACTTTATTTTTTTATTTGTGTTTTCCATACTGTCCCAACTTTTTCTGATTTGGGGTTGAACTTTTGATCAGGAGAGACTTAATGAAACAGAGATTTAAGAAATGAAATACAATTTATTTAACACACACAGACAAGATATATGTATATAGCCAAATATCCACTAGTTAACTAGTAAGGGTCTTTTAAACCGTACTAGTTGTAATAAAATAATGATTAGAAGTGAAGTGATAAGGAGACCATTTGTCACAAAAGGGGAATGACATGATTGATGATTAATTTGATATTTATTCAAGATCGAACAAAGGTGGCAGGCATGTATACACACGCAAGATGTGTGTATTCCATAGTGTCTGACTTGACATGAAAGTGAACAGTTCTTTATACATGTTGGTTTGTGCTGACATAGGTGAAACTATTTCTTCAGCTCACACAAAATAGCCTCCACACCTTGTATGGTCGAGACTCGTAATAGCTTCGCACATTTCAGGCTCCAGTTTCTCATGCAAGCAGGTTGTCTCTAAAGAGCATGCATCTGAAAACCCTGAATAATAATAATAATAATAATAATAAATTGAATTTATATAGCGCTTTTCATAGACTCAAAGTCGCTTTACAGGGAAGAATTACAAGTAAGGAAAATACAGCATAACATGAGGAAAGGGGAGGAACACCTCAGCAGTAAGCACATACAACACGATTCAACACATAACTTGCAACAGGGGAGGGAAATAGGGGGAAATGGGGGGGAATGGGGGGGTGGAGGTAACCCAGACATCAGCAAGCACAGAGCCATAGAGATAGTGTCTTTCTCTATCACTCTGGGCAAGCAGCCATCAGAGCAGGCAGAGAAGCGGCGAATAAACAGCGCCAGCGTCCTCTCCGTCCGACCGAATGGCGCTGGTCACAGACCAGCTTGTCAGACTGGGGGGTAAAAAAGCGGCGAAGGCGTGGGACGGGGGTATTAGGGGGGGAGGGGGGCCTGGTGAGAGTCGCTTAGCCTGGCACCCATTGGGGCCTCAGTCCGCAGGATGTCATAGCGTTAACACAGCAAGTTGCCATGGAGACAACCTTGAATAGGTCCCAAGCAGAGTCAACAATCAGCAGGTGTCTGAGGGAAGTTGGGGAGGGACGCAAGATTGTCTCTCTGCAATGCTCTTCGAGGGGGATGTTTTTGTTCCAGCAGCGGCCTTGGCCGAGGCCAGTGCTGGATAAGGGGGCCGAAAGTTGATAAGATTGGAGTTATTTTGTCTGGGCGCGAGTAGCTGCATTCCTTTACACAGCCACTCTGTTAGTCAATTTCTGGTCAATCTGTCTTTGTAAAAGCGGTGATCTATCCAAGATAATATCCAAATTGCAGTTCATCTCCATGTTGTTATCCATAGTGCGGTTAATAGTCCCAGCTTCAAACACTGACCGCTCTGCCCACCGCTTCAATCATTCCAGGCAGCTTTTTGGGGCTTTGAACAGCTGTCATAGTCTTGTCAAATTTGTCGATAAACCAGGCCAATGCCTAATCCAGTCAGCAAGGGCCTGTTATCATGGTTCCGAATAGGTAGATATCCTCAACGTCCTCCTCGGAATGAGCCGCCAGACACACGACCCGTCACTTCTCCCACGCGTCCATCGTGTAGCCAGCAGCAAACGTTCCGGCAGGGCAAGCAGGTTCCCCCGAACCCAAGCTCCTCGTCGAGAAGATGGTGTCAATTGCGTTGAGAGACCAGTTGATCAAATCCATGGTTCTATTTCATCCTTACTGACCGCCAGAGGCAGTGCTTACACTGAATATATTCCGTATCGCGCTTGCGCAGGTCGAGTATTTATATCAACAAAGTCACCTGTGACCTCGGGGTGACCCTAGCCAAGGTATTAAGTTCCGGTGTCACCCAGAGCTCATTCCTTTTTTATCTTCTCGCTATGCAGGTCGTCTGCCATCTGTGGCAGCATTAAGCATTAGCTTAAGTTGGAATTGTTGCAATGCTCGCCGCTTGTAGCCTTGCGACTACGGTCGGAGTTGCAGGTTTTTCGCCCTCCAAAGGCTGCGGCTGGGCTGTCCCTCTTCAGGGACGGGGACGGTGTGTTTGCCGTTCGGCTTCGGACGAAGCCCCGGACCGGCGGATACTCCGGACCCACCCATGGCTTCTACGCTCGGTAATACCGTCCTCTTTGTACAATTGTTTGTTTTGACTGTCACTCGCCGCTTTCGCTGTGTGACGTTGATGTCCTTAAACTGATACCGTGTAAACTCCTTTATTAACGGGAGCGTGTTCGCTCGGTGTTAATGTAGCTGTCTTATTTACCAGTGTAACGTATTCACCTACACGTAGTATTGTGTCAGTGAGGGCAGTGTGCTTGCTGCCCACTACTGTGTACAAATGTTTGTGTCGCTGGCTGAGCGCATGTGCTGAGCGACATTAATGGCCTTATCTGTTTTAGTGTAACGTCAATTACTAACGTGAGCGTGTCCGCTCGGTGTTATTATTTACTGTAATTATAACCGCTGTCATGTACCGTGACCCGGTAACTAGACGTGCGTTTCTACATGCTGTGTTGCTTTATTCTGGTTTTGCCACTCTTACTATTAACACCCAGAGCGACTGTATGGTGGCTGAGTAAGCTATCATTACGTACATGCCACGTTTCTAGATGGCGCTCCTAGAGCCACACCAATATGTTACAACCACGTTTATCACATTGTGTCTGTGAAAGGAGTGTCCTCGCTTCCTTCTCCTTTTATACGATTGTTTATTTCACCCTGGCTGGGCGCTTTGGCTGTGCTACATGCCGCTTATTTCCTTATCTGATATTGCGCTGATCCGTTTTTGCCGTGAGTGTGTTCGCTCAGTGCTAACGTTACGGTAAGCTGTATTGCTTACCAGTGTAACACCTTCACCTACAAGTCATATTGTGTCGGTGACGGCAGCGTGTTGGCCCTCTCCTGTACAATTGTTTAACTGTGGCTGGACGCTCTCGCTATGCTGCCTGTAGCCAATATCCTTACCTGATATTGCGCTAATCCGTTATTGCAGTGAGCATGTTCGCTGAGTGCTTATGTTACGGTAGCTGTATTAATTGCCAGTGTAATGCATTCACCTACAAGTCTATTGTGTCAGTGATGGCGGCGTGTTCGCTCCCCTCTCCTGTGCAATTGTTTAATGGTGACGGGGCGCTTTCGCTTGTGCTTTAGTGACATTACTGCACTTACCCGATAAAGTAACCTCCATTGCTAACGTGAGCGTGTTCTCTCTGCGTTACTAATTGCTGTACCTGTAAATGCCAGTTTCACATGTGTAAGGAGTGTCCTCGCTCCCCTCTCACTATGGCCTATTGTTGTCCATCGGCCACAGGTAGCAGCGTGCTCTTGCTCGAGCTGACGTGGTGGGTCGCTGGCTGGAGTGTATCCGTTTTTCTGACGGCTAATGTACAGTGACGAAAGTGTTCTCGCTTTCTCCTCACTGCGTGTGCCGTTTCTTGTTTGCCTGCCAGTTAGACTTACAGGTTACATTCAACACTGTTTTTTCTCTCATCGGAGTGCTCTCGCTCTGACTGACTGCCGTTGGCCATCACTCGGTGATGGAGTTTCCTCACTGTTGTTATGGACTCTCATAATTGTAGTGTGTTTGGTTCCTCCTTCAAAATACGGGCGGCCATGACCTCTGGTCAGCCGGGGAGGCTGCTGGTGCTCAGTGAAGGAGGCTAAACCTGTCAGGCTGTCTGGTGGACTTGCTGACTGCGGAGTTGGGCCAGATGAAGTCTCTCCTTCGGAGGGCCACTCCATTCCGGTGCTGGTGTAGTGGAGGCTGCTCCACTATTCATCCACCGTTCACCCACTGCTCAGCTTGCGGCTGAAGGGGATATGGTTTCTATTTCTTCGGGTCTGGCTCTCGTTCCTCGGCTCATAACTCATTGGATGGGGCCGATGCCAGCTCCATGGGGTCCAGCATTCGCGCAGCGTTGGCACGCTTGCAGCTGGATGTGGGGCACCCCGAACTGGCGCAGGCTAGTGCTTTCTTCAGGCACCCCTGCTGCCTTTCATGTTCGTCCCTCTGATGTATATCTAACGGAGCTACATGCATGTTGGAGAGATAATAAAGCTCTCTCCTGTCCTGCATCTGATGCCAGGACTCTGGCAGTCATTCAGGATGCGGCAAAATTCATGCAGCTGTTGAACAGACTGTTGCCTCCCTCATCGTTTCCCCTAACGTGGCTCTGAGGCCGGATGCCAGGTGCACTCGACCACAGTGTCTTGGCACTGACGACCTTCTGTAAGGCGTATGATACTGCGGCACGTATGGACCGCATTGGTAACTCCCTCTCTCACCTCATGCTTGCCGTCTCAGCTTCTTCGCAACGGGCAGCATTCAACGCTTCCTCCACCAGTTTCAGCGATGCTTCTCTGCAGGCTTTCGCTCTTATGTATGGGGTACTTGGGTGCCTCCTGTCCAGTT
This sequence comes from Gymnocephalus cernua, assembly GCA_023631565.1. Taxonomy (NCBI): domain Eukaryota; kingdom Metazoa; phylum Chordata; class Actinopteri; order Perciformes; family Percidae; genus Gymnocephalus; species Gymnocephalus cernua. The sequence goes on along the minus strand of CM042437.1, from coordinate 30,130,234 downwards.
TGGCTCAGACTCGCCGCCAGGTGTGGCTTGCACAGTCACCACTTTCTGAGACATGTAGTGGGACCCTCGGTTGTGGTCCTTGTGGAGCTCGGGGGAACTTTTTGGCTCAGCTACATTACAAGTACTTGAGCGGACTGTCCAGGCTAGTCAGACCATACAGTAATTCCCTGGTCTTCGCTGGGTCATGCCCCCTGCTAGCCAGCCAAGGGGATCCGCATCTGCCCCCAGGGGCCGCTTCAGCTCACCGACATACCCCAGGGGCCACCATGGGACTTGACACCTCATGTGAGGCCAGTTCTCTACCTTCGCGAGCCTGCTCGCTTTCCCCCTTCGCAGCCTCGGGCTGTGGGGCCTAATCGTCGCCCCCCAGGGCCTTCTAAGGCTGGGGGGGGGGCAGGCATTGAAGCCTTGGGGCCGGCTGTCGGACGCTTCTCCCAGCGGCACATTTCTGGCTGGGCAACCCTTGCTTCGGATCCTTCGTGGCTTCCACCTTTGCCCAGGGGTACAAGCTTAAGTTCTGACACCGGCCCCCATCCTTCAGCCGGGTCAAGATGACCATCATCAGGGACCCGGCACAGACTCTAGCCCTGGAACGGGAAATGTTCTCTCTCATGTCCAAGGGCGCAATAGAACCGGTGGACCCCCTATCTCGGCCCGGGGGTTCTACTCAATTTATTTTCTGGTCCAGAAGAATTGTGACGGGCTTCTCCCGGTTCTGGATCTACGGCGACTCAACACATATTTGAATGGGTTGCCGTTCCACATGCTGAGCACAGCAGATGTTCTTCGTGCTGTTGCCAAAGACGACTGGTTCACGTCCATAGATTTGACGGATGCTTATTTTCATGTTCCTATTGTGCCTCACCACAGGCATTCTCTTCGTTTTGCCTTCCAAGGCAATCACTATCAGTTCTGGGTCCTCCCATTCGGTCTGTCCCTCTCTCCTCGAGTGTTCACCAGGTGCATGACGGCAGCCCTCTCACCCCTGCAGTCGCAGGGCATGGAGATCCTGCTGTATTTAGACAGGTTGCTTTATGCCCAGGCTCCAGGCGGCCATGACGCATCTCGCCTTCTGTCACATGTGGCCCAACTGGGTCTCATGGTGGACTTAGAGAAGAGTTCTCTGACTCCTTCTCAGAGCACAACCTTCATTGGTGTGGTTCTGAACAGCGTCACTATGAAGGCCTGTCTGTCGTTACAGCACATAGACGACATCCTCTGCCTCCTTCCTCTTTTCCGCAAGGGCAGGATGCTACCCTACGGCCATTTTCTTCGCCTCTGACAGCCGCCTTAGCTGTTGTTCCCTTGGGCTTACTCTCTGCGCCCTCTGGAGATGGATGAACTAAATGTGTCCTACACAGGACGGCTTAGGGCCTGTGGTATGGTCACGGGGCCCTTAAGCACATTGTTGTGATGGAGCTATGGGCTGGGCACCTGGCTCTGCGGTATTTCCTGCCGTACCTGAGGGGAAGGCACATGATCGTCAGGTCGAACTACGCCTCGACGGTCTTTCACATAAACCATCAAGGGGACACTAGATCCCCACAGTTACTGCGGGTTCCCCTGGCTCTTCTGATATGAGCCGCCCCTCGCCTGACCGGCCTGCGGGGAATGTTTTTGCCTGGGGAGTGGAACCTGGTCGCAGTCTTCCTCTCTCATCAGAAGCCCCACCGGAGGAGTGGCGGCTTCATCCAAATATGGACCCCTGTCGCCTTCGGCTGTGGTTTGGCTGCTGAAGGGCCTGACCTGCTGTTGACAGGTTGCGTAGTGCCTGTCAGAGATAGTATCCTGACTGCCGGATCCCGGTCTACTTGTCTGTAGTACGGGAATGGGTGGTAACTTTGTTCTGGGTGGTGTACGGCTCGTACTTGTACCCAGTGCATTGCTTTGTGCCTGACATCCTTGTGTTCCTGCAGACCCTCCTGGGTGGTGGACGGTCTTCTAAGAGGTTCTAACCTAAAGGTCTATGGAGCTGCCATTTTTTTGCAGCATGTTGCGATTGACAATAACTGTGGGGAGCCACAGGTCATATCCCGCTTCTTATATGGGGCTCTGGGGGTTGCGTCCCTTGAGCGCCCAAAGGGTGCTGGATGCCCTTTACTCGCCTCCCTTTGAACCTTGGCACAGGTAGAGCTGAGGTGGTTGGCAGCCTAAGCTGCATTTCTCCTTGCCATCACTTCCGTGGAACGTGTTGGCAGGCTACATGCCCCGTTCATCAGTGATTCCTGTTGAGGTGGTACTTGGATGGCTCTGGTGTCACTTTGTGACCTATTACAGCGTTCCTCCCGAATGTGCTGGCACGCTCACGCCTCGATCAGCCTATCCACCTGACGCGTGTTGTACCCCCCTTCTAGAGATAAAGGGGCTGAATCAAATCTGTTGTGCCCAGTGCGGGCCCTTAAGGTTTGAGTGGACACTGAGTGTGTCAGTCTGAACAACTTTCGTCTGTTGTGGTGGTCGTATGACGGGCTGTGCTCTCTCAAAACAGCGCCTGTCCCACTGGATTGTGGAGGCCATCGCCTCTGCATACGGAGCGTGTGGTCAGTCCCTACCATCCGGAGTGAAATACCACTCTACCAGGAGTGTCTCCTCGTCGTGGGCGACTGGAGAGGTGTGCCCTGGAAGGACATATGTGCCGCGGCCTCATGGGCGTCGTCGAGCACATCTGCACGATTTACAGAGTGATTGTTGCCGCCCCCCCCATCCTTTGGGTGTGGTCCTGCGGCCAAGGTCCTCTGCTGCATCCCTGTGGGGTGGGTACTCAGGCTTCCTCGTGACTCTGTTGGTATGAGTCATCCAGTGTAAGCACTGCCTCTGGCGGTCAGTAAGGATGAAATAGAACGAAAGTTACGAATGTAACTACGGTTCTATGAATCCTGGATGACCGCCAGAGTTCTTGGTCACTCGGAATCTTGCGGACCCGCGAGAAGATTCTGAAGGAATGAGCTCTGGGTGACACCGGAACTTAATACCTTGGCTAGGGTCACCCCGAGGTCACAGGTGACTTTGTTGATATAAATACTCGACCTGCGCAAGCGCGATACGGAATATATTCAGTGTAAGCACTGCCTCTGGCGGTCATCCAGGATTCATAGAACCGTAGTTACATTCGTAACTTTCGTTTTAGGGTTTGGAGAGCAGTGCTGAGAGAGTCTCTCAAAGAGTTAGACGAGACAAGAGGAGCAAGCAGGGGAGGTGTGGGAGAGGAGAGGGAGAGAAAATGCGACCGCCTTCGTTGAGAGCCAAACGAGAATGCTGAAATGTCAACCTATCAGATCCTCACTTTTTTAAATATTGGCTGATATACCGTCTATCATTCAATACACTTTGATATGCAACAAGATGGACACATGGAATACATTTTGAATGATGATTCGTCAAAAATACATCAATTGCAGATGACATGGAATAACAATGCTAATCATGGCAGAGGCGAAAACCTGGTGGCTGTTTTCTTGGCCAGGAAAAATTCCTCAGCGATCCCCTCATTAGAAAATGCTGCCAGCCTTTGGGGCGATCACAAAATATTTTTGTCATGATAGCATGGCTCTAAAAAACTTGTCCTTCATCCTTCCTTACATGATCTTAACCCTTTTACATTAAATTACTTATATCAGATGTTGACCCTTACTAGTCCCATTGGACACTTATCATTACTTGATGTTAACCCTTATAGTGATGTGAATCAAATCACCAATGTGACACAAAGCTGGTGAATGGATCTCTTAGTCTTCACACTCTTTCGTAGTCGCCGGTGCCGAAGATGTTATCTCAATTGTCTTTGAATATTTCGAGTCTGTGGAGTCAACCCAAATAATCCTCCTCCGATCACCTCAAAAGTAAAACTGAATAGTTACTTAGAGTGAAATTTAGAGTGGAATAGTGAAATTTCTCTTCACCCTTCCCTCTACTTTGACTTTGTCTCTGATGTCATAGTTACTGTCTCTGGGTCTACTGGCACTGTTAATGTCAGATCTTGGTGGTAGTAGCAAATATTCAAACGAGAGAGAACTTATATCCACACTCCCCCCTTTTTCTCCTCTAGTAAGTAAGTAAGTAAGTAAAATTTATTTATAAAGCGCTTTTCACAGATAAAATCACAAAGTGCTGTACAACAGAATAGGTAGAACAAACAGTATAAAATGCATATACATATATCAAAAAATCACATGACACAGCACTATGCTATCACATATACAATAATAATAGCATGAAGCAATGCAGCCACTTTGCCACATTGTAAAATAGACCCCTGTATCTACTGAATTCTTGATTTCTCACCACATACTTATTGAAATGTGGACCTTTATTGTGAATATTATCTTAAACCTTTCAGATTTAACACCTTTTGCATTTTGCATTCTGACCACAAGACAAACCAAATCTACTTGCACATGTAATGTGGAAAACAATCGTTCCTCTCCATTACATGTTTATGTAATCAATAAGTCAAAATTGCAATCATTATCAAAATTTCAATGAATTCCACAGCCACACTCTAGAGTCAGTGTAAGTCGTGTTACCTTTTAACCCTACCTTAACAGCACTACAAATTATGCAAAATCATGATTTTCTTTTATGTACGTTACAAAAAATGTTGATCCATCATTTGGAATGGAATAACCAATTTCCTTTTGCGAATCTGGACTTAGAAAGAAAAGACATGAACAGATTACTATACACTATAAATAACACTTAACCAGTGTAAAAACTTTTAATTTGAACAAATATATCTGTGATTGAAAATTGTCTTGTCTTTTATTCTTGTGATACACATTCTTTCTTTTGTGTAAAAGTTAAATTTATAAACTTCATTCGAAACTAGTTGACTAATGCTCTAGTCTAGATTCATTTCAATTTAAATTTGTACCTAAGATCACTTCCTAAGAAATTATCTAGGTAACACTGAATCATAAAACATGTTCAATATTGTCTATTTCGTCGGTGCACTAAAATAGAATACTGAAATAGGTGTTTTCACCTGGGCATAACCCCGTTATTGAAAGTAAAAATGATTAACAGTAAAAGTAAAAATACTCAAACTTAATTTTAGTTCAGTTCATCTGGGAATGTTTCACCAAAGTACTTTGTGGACATGGGGACATTACTTCCTTAATGTCAGTGTCTAATCATGCCCCAAAACCATCTGGGTCTCCCTTTCAACCTGGGCAGTTGAAAATCTGAGAGTGCCTGTCGTCGATAGCATTGAATACTGAGTACAGCATTTGTCGAATTGGACTACTAGTGGTTGAGCCCACTAGTCTTAATCTTCTGGTCATTGTTCTGGTTCAGCATCTCTTGGTCCTGCAGCTCTGGGGAGTGAGATGGACTTCTTACATCCCTGAGGCACTGAATCACAAAACACAACTCTCCCAAGAAGCATTATTCATACTGTAATCATACACCTATTAGTTTCTTGATTCTCTTTATGTTCTAACCACTGATATAAAGATGACATTATTGCTTCAAAATGTGCTACAAAAACATATTCTGAGTAAAAATATTGACCTATCGTATTCAAATTACCCTTGCAGAAAAGTTAAGAAAAATTCTCACATTTTATTTCAAACTTGGAAAAAATTCCAACAGCTCTGTCCATCAACGTAAGAACTTAAGCAGTTAAACATTTCATTTGAACTTGTAGGTCTATACCTTAACTAAAACCCAATTTCAATTATTAGTTTTTTTTCACAATTCTTAATGATTTCACAGCAACATCACCATTCTTAGTTTTACTAAAAAGAACATTCAAACTAAGTCTGTTTGAGTTTTCTCAGAATTGGATCAATTTGCTCTGTTCTTCACACAAATCTGATTTACTCATTCTGTTTCCCATTCTCATAAATGTCTCCCATGTCGTGATGAGTGACCACATGTGACAGTGGGGAACCTTAGCAAAATTAGAACCCCTATACAATTATAGAATTTTGAATTATATTTCCCACATAAAATCATTTTAGATGGCTCACCATTCAAATCAAGTGGTCCCACTCTTTACGATGCTAGCCATGATGTCCTGGAGCCCACCCATCAAGGTGATCAGTCTCGTGTCTGGGCTTCCGACACAAATCACGATGGGAAATTTAACTGCGTATGCCATTTCTCTAGATGTTTCATGACATATTTACCCTCGTTCCATCGATTAGTCGTCTTGCCCTGTCTTTCTCCTCTGGGTTGCTGTCCCTTCTCCATGCAGAGAAGACATGCCGAGAAGCATTTCCTAAAAATATCTTCTCACACACACACTCTATTCTCAACTTCTGCTTGTTACACACAGACCTGAGTCTGTATATACACATACATATATGCACACATGCACATGGACATATAAACACATGGACGCATGGCCGGCCACACAAGGACACAATTTTCAGAAACCAACGTTATTTCATTCAACCAGTCACTCTTATCCTGATGCATCAATCACACATTTAACACATGAACTCAAACACATCAACCACATCCCTCTCTTTCTTGCTCTTTTGTTACGCATGTAGCTATATCTACTTAGACTACCTAACTTATTTTACGAGCTGATAATTTTGTCGCGCGTCATCCTAAATTAAAAATCCCTTATCCTAAAATGCTCTATAGCTTAAACTTTTATTGCTCTATCTATTCATCTCTCTCTTTTATGCCATTTTCTTATGGATTTCAGTCTAGCTCGACTCCTGCATGCATTTCTTTTCATAACTCTTGCTGGGTGAAGGGTCAGAGGGCAAGTGGCCGCAGCACCTACCTCTCCCCCTGGCTCTCCTGTTGCCTGAGCCACCGTGAAATGTTTAAGTAAGCGTTTTTCTTTCCTTATTTTACTTTTTCAAACATTTGTGGACTATTGCGAACTCAAAAGCTCCCAAAATTTAGATAATTTTTATGAAACCTACCGCAAAGTGGATAACGAAAATCAGTCCACTCGTCTAAATAGCTGTGAAATGGCTAAACATCATTACTTGGTTTCGTCAATTCAGCTTTCAAATGTGAATTCATTTTCAATAAATCCAAAACAAATTTTGTTTCCGCTGTAAATCTTGTTCTGTTTTCTCGATGTTAACGCTCAACATTTCAAATTGCTTGATCGGTCTGCTCAGCTGCTGTGCTGGCTCGATGGTGTTTTAAGCCCCCAACTAAGCCTGGAAGATGATGTTGGGGGCTTCAAACACCAAACTCTGTGAGGTGCGAAGCATCTGCCCTCAGGATTGTCAGTAAACTTTTTTTTTTATTGACAAATTGTCAATTTTCCAATTGACCAAAGATATGTTATTGTTACATTATGTTGTTAATAAATGTTTTAAATTTGACAATGTAATGTGATACATTGCGAAAAAGGTCAGATATTATATTACATACAAGTCTAGTCTAAAAATGGCATAGCAACCTGTGCTTAAAAAAAAAAGAGTAAAAATCCAGAATCGAATCAAACCATGACCTTAGAATCGAAAATGTAATCGAATCGAGGATTTGGAGAATCGTGACACCCCTACTAGTTCACTAGTTGCAGTTCCTCAGGCCAACATGTTAACTACTGTGCAACATGCAAAAAAGTCGGTGGGATAGAACATAATCCTGAGTCGTGATTGGTTTGTATCTTCTATTGTGAACTAGAGAGCCAATAGGAAGTCTCAAATCCCCCTCTCCCCTCCTCCTCATTAGCATTGTGTCTTACTAGTTAACTAGTGCGCACTTTGGCTTTTACTAGTTAACTAGTAGACATTTTGGACCGCACTAGTTAACTAGTAACCTTGATATCAAGGATAAGGAATACATGCTCAAAGGGCTAGCCATAAAAGGCATTTAAGTATTGCACAAATCCTTAAGTGCCTTGGATTGTTTTTTAAGGATCTTTTAAAAAATGTAATCGAGCCCAGTTTCCACCCATGCAGTGAGCCCTTCACATGATTTACTTAATCCCAGGGATCACACTGGTTTGACTTGAATGTCTGTTGCTGAGTCACTGAGTGATGAAGTTACACTATTGGTCGGAGTGAGTGTGATGCCATGAGTGTTTCCCCATTGCTCTTCAAAATTGGCGTGACATACAGGCTTTTGCCTTTATCGGCCATCAATAAGCTGATTACGTAACTTCTTTAATATGCGGTTGTTGATGTACAGTGTAGGTTTCAGTTTGTCCATGAGTAAATACTGCAGCTTATTAAGACCAACATTTGAGGCTGTGGTTCATAATGTCATGTGGTAAAACCTAGTCTGTTTAACAAAGTAACATTGATGAAACAATAACACTGCAGGTGACTAATTCAGAATACCAAGTTGTGAAAATAACATAATTACATTATTGAATTCAGTAAATTAAGGCAGTTATCAATCATGTTTATCATTTTATCCACGTCTTGTGATATGCTACTTCAGTATAAACAGATACTGGGACCACTTCAACATTTAAATCCACATTGACCATACATTGTCCAGCCATATACCAGATCCAACCTAGTCCTGTTTAAATTACTGTCTCTCTGTGTGCATTTATTGTTTGTCTCTGACCTCTCCTCCTTTTCTCTCCCAGGCATCACACTGCCTTCTGCCTTCTCAGCCATCTACTTCCTGCTTTTCATCGGCATGTGCACGTGGTGGGCGTGCCACCTTCCCATCAGTCACCTGGGTTTCAATGCACTGTGTGTGATGGTGGGCTTCTTTACTGCTGGTCACATGGTTTGCCTGTACTTGTACCAGAGTCTGCTGGCCCAGGCCCTGTTCCCCCCACACAGTATGTGGGCCAGGTAAGACTGTAGCACACTGTACATCAAATCATGAAATCTTCCAATTGATACGCTCATATGCTACATATGGTTAATTAGTTAAATATTACCTTTCTTAAATTATAATATAACAAATATGTCACCTTGAAGCAGCGCTTTAACAATGTCTTATAAAAAATCTTCCTTGTTGCCCTGAATTTTAAAAACTAAAATCTGGGCTCAGTGGGTGTGACCAGCACATTTTTGCAGTTTTGGTGACTAAAGGTGTTGGCACAAACCAGGCACAGCTCAGCGCAACATGGAAGAGAGGCTACATATATTATTATTGAAGGAATACAGAATCAGTAGGTGGAGTCAGGGCGAGCTCCTCTCATCCCCTTTAAAGGCAGCAACAGGTGAAACAGAGGAGAGGCTAATCCTAGTCTGGTCCCTGAGAGGAAAAATAACGGTCACGTCCGTGAAGCACCTAAAGTTCAAAAATACAAACACCCAACACCTCAAACACATTGCCCCAAATGGGCTGTCAACGGTAGAACAGAACAGGCTGCTAGCATACTTGCGTTGCCAGTTACGTTGGGTAAAATATAACAAAGGCTATTTAATCCATTTAAACTTTGCAGTCCATTACTTTACAACACAAGATTATGAGTAGTTAGGAGTTATCAACAACGAGCTGATAATTAATGAATCGTTAATAAGTACAACCCCAAATCAGAAAAAGTTGGGACAGTATGGAAAACACAAATAAAAAAAGAAAGTAGTGATTTCTAAATGTACTTTGACTTGGATTTCATTGCAGACAATGTGAACACAAATTAGTGAACGTCCTTTTATGAATCCTGTCTGCTCAAAGGCTTCATAAAAAAGCTTTTGCGAGAACCTTGGTATCGACAATCATCAAAGAGATAGGTCTATAAGAAGTGCAAAGTTCAGGATCTTTGCCCTTTTTCAGAAGAATGCTAATAGAAGCCTGTCTCAAAGTGAAAGGAAGAGAGCCGTTTGATAGAGATTCTACATAAACAGCATGTAACAGCGGAATGAGTTGGTTATGGAATGCCTTGAAAAATTCAACTGGGAACCCGTCTGGCCCAGGTGCCTTATTATTTTGCATACTTTGTAGAGCCAATGTAAGTTCTTGCGTAGTCAGCGTACTCATATCCGGAAAATCTAGGTCTTGCAAAAACGCATCCATATCAGTCAAATCCGATGGAAATTCTGAACTATACAAAGATTTATAAAAGGATGAAAATACTGAATTAATAAGGTCAGGTTCCTCCACCAACATCCCCGACTCATCTTTAACACGGGGTATTAAACATGAGGCTGCTTGTCGACGCAATTGGTGAGCTAGTAATCTTCCAGATTTGTCTCCATATTTGTAGTATTTGGCCCGAGAATGTAGAAGTAACCGCTCTGCTTCATTAGTTGTGATCAAGTCTACCTTTGTTTTCAATACCACACGCCGCCTTACAAAAATAGTAAATAAGCCCAAACCTCCCTCCCCCTGCACCTACCATTACCCGATCCCCAAACGATAGGATACTGGTGCAGACTCCATTAGGAGTCATTAGCAGAACAACTAAACTCTGTGTATTAGACCTAACAGTCATCTTCATACTTCTCCAAACTGAACAGGAGCTCCTGCAGAACAATAATAAAATGTGTAAGTTAAATTACATGGTGTACATTCAACTAGAACAGTGCGACTTGTGTGAACCTGAGAAAGATATTTGCTTATCAAAATAATAAAATATTTGTGCCACTGTTACTTATGTCCCAAAGTCAAATTTACTTTGATGTTACATGAACGCTCAAAGTCCTTTTGTAGGCAGCTGGCATACAAAATCAGCTTGAACTACAACCCCAAATCAGAAAAAGTTGGGACATTATGGAAAACACAAATAAAAAAAGAAAGTAGTGATTTATAAATGTACTCTGACTTGTATTTCATTGCAGACAATGTGAACACAAAATATTTCATGTTTTGTCCGGTCAACTTAATTTAATTTGTAAATATACATCCTTTCCTGTCATTCAGACCTGCAACACATTCCAAAAAAGGTTGGGACAGGAGCAATTTAGGGCTAGTAATCAGGTAAATTGGTTAAATAATGATGTGATTTGAAACAGGTGATGTCAACAGGTGATTGTAATTATGATTTGGTACAAAAGCAGCATCCAAGAAAGGTCTAGTCCTTTAGGAGCAAAGATGGGCCGAGGATCGCCAGTTTGCCAAAAAATACGTGAGAAGATTATTGAAATGTTTAAAAACTATGTTCCTCAAAGAAAGATAGGAAGACATTTGCTTATTTCACCTTCAACAGTGCATAACATAATTAAAAGATTCAAGGAATGAGGAGGAATTTCAGTATGTAAAGGACAAGGGCGCAAGCCTAAGCTGAAAAACCGTGATCTCCGATCCCTCAGGCGGCACTGCATCAAGAATCGTCATTCATCTATAAGCGATATCACCACATGGGCTCAGGACTACTTTGGCAAACCTTTGTCAAGTACCACAATACGTAGTTACAGCCACAAATGCCAGTTAAAACTGTACTGTGCCAAAAGGAAGCCCTATGTTAACAGTTTCCAGAAGCGCCGTCGACTTCAGAGGCATCTGGGATGGACCATCACACAGTGGAAATGTGTACTGTGGTCAGATGAATCAGTATTTCAGGTATTTTTTGGGAGAAATGGACGCTGTGTGCTCCGGACCAAAGAAGAAAAGGATCACCCAGACTGTTACCAGCAACAAGTCAAAATGCTAGGGTCTGTCATGGTATTGGGTTGTGTCAGTGCCCTTGGCAAAGGTAACTTGCACTTCTGTGATGGCACCATTAATGCTGAAAAGTACATAGAGATTTTGGAGCACAATATGCTGCCTTCAAGAAGACATCTTTTCCAGGGACGTCCATGCATATTTCAACAAGATAATGCAAAACCACATTCTGCACACATTACAAAGTCCTGGCTGCGGAGAAAGAGGATACGGGTACTTGACTGGCCTGCCTGCAGTCCCGACCTGTCTCCAATAGAGAATGCGTGGTGCATTTTGAAGCGCAAAATTCCGACAATCAAGACCCCGTACTGTTGCCCACCTTAAGACTTGTTTGCAGCAAGAATGGGACAAAATTACACCTGAAACACTTCATCACTTGGTGTCTTCAGTCCCTAAATGTCTTTTAAGTGTTGTGAAAAGGAATGGCAACATTACAAAGTGGTAAATGCTTTGCTGTTCCAACTTCTTTTGAAATGTGTTGCAAGAACCAAAATAGGAATTTTGTTTATTTGAAAAAAACCAACAATAAAAATCATGGGAACACATTAAATTATGTGCTGTTGTATTGTCTGCAATGAAATAAGAGTCAAAGTACATTTAGAAATCACTACTTTCTTTTTTTATTTGTATTTTCCATACTGTCCCAACTTTTTCTGATTTGGGGTATACCATCTGTATATGGAGCTGATCTAAGGTTATTTAAAGAATTTTTCTACGTTACACCATTCGCAATTTACAAGCAAACATTTTTCGTAGCTAGCCACAAAACATGAACGTTGGCATATCTCAGCCAAATTAATAAAAAAAATAAAATAAAGAGCAAAACTTGGTAGAGTTGTTCCACATCCCACTCCGAGCCTCCATACCAAATCTAGTGAAAATCGGCCGTTAGGTGGCGCTATAATTAACGTAGAGGCCTTTTGGCAAATAAGTCAATTTAATACTTTGCAATGGAAATATCTCTGCAGCAGTAAATGCTATCATCACAAAACTTCAGATTATTGTTCGCCATGCCACTCTGCGGCTCTTCACCAGATTTGGTGATGATCGCCCTTTAGGGGGCGCTATAATTGAGGTAGAAGTGTTTGGGCCTTTTACGCAATGAAGAGGAAATTTGCGGGGCTTGGACCCCGTTCATAACTGCTTGCAGTTCTAGTTCAATTTGTGGTTCTCTGTTCTGTGCACCATCTGATATTACCTGGCACATATTGTGGAATTTGTTCTGTATGCCTGAATGATAAATGGTGCTAATAACAAAATTGAACTAAAAAAAATAGTTAGCTAAAATCACTGAGTAAACAGTTATAATAGTTAGCTAAAAGCACTGACTAAAACAGTTCAATTAGCTAGCCAAAAGTAATGGATAAATGGATGAAACATTCAGCTTTACTCCAAGTAGTAGTTGTTGTAGAAGTACCTCTTTTTTCTTATGCAACAGTTATTTTGTATTTATTGTTTATTTCATATTCATGTTTAATACGTTTGTTTTTGTTTATGTATGCACCATTCACCAAGGCAAATTCCACATAAGTGTAATTTATTGTGGCAATAAACCCTTTTCTGATTCTGAGTAGTAGTAGTAGTAGTAGTATGATTGATGACCATACCAACCCAAATATTGACAGTTCAACAAGTAGGCCTAGGGAAAAAATAGCTATACATTTGGAACATACATTGGGTCTTGAGTGAATTAGTGAGTTCCTCTGACAGGACGGAGAGGGTGTACCTCAGACTGAAAAGGTTTGGAACCACTGTATTAGGGGTTTCCTGTAGGCATGTTTTGTGATTGTGCCATCCCAGACTCTCCCGCAGATCATTGCTATGGAATGGAGATTAGATTTGGCTGTCTATTACTGATTGGCCTTTTCACACTTCCATTAATCCCATCTAATCCTAATATTCCCACTGCCCCACATACCTCTGGTCACAACAGTATTAATAAGCATTTGTTCAACATGCCATTGACTAACTGCCTCCTGTTGTCTTTATCCCCAAACCCTCTCTCTTCCTCTATGTTTGTCTTCCTTTCTGTTCATGTCTAGACTCTTTGGCCTGAAGGACATCATCATACCAGGAAACTGCTCCTCACCCTATGACCTTAACCTTAATGCAGACCATGATTGGCCAGTTTATGTCAACCCAGGAATACTGTTCCTCCTCTACATTACTGTAGCAACTGTTCTCAAGACAGGATGTCATGGAACACCTAACCAGGTATCTGCTACTTCTTTATTGGTACCGACTAGAAAAAAAAGTGTTGGCATTGAATGTTTGGATAGGTTTGTAATTGCATAACAGGTAAAATAGCACAGATGTAAGGCAACATTATGGGAGGTACTCTCTTCTGGATGGTTACCTACTTAAATTGTAAATCTGTGTTCAGCAAGTTACGACCATCATAATTTACTCTTGTTTACTTGCTCTTTGATTACAAATCCTGATTTAAATCACCTTTTTGACAATTGTTATAATTGAAGTATAAAGTAAATATCAATAAATGTCCATGCATGGCTGCATGTGTTTAGATAACATTTTACATCTTTGACTTCATTTGGTAAATGTAAAAAATGATCAAAGTGACAGTTAAAAGAAGTACAGTTTTGGTCTTTTTTTCTTAATTTTTATCTTTTTGGTACCATAACTTGTATATGATAATGGCCCTTAAGCTGGCTACACATGATCCGTGGTAAAATCGCTCTGCACTGGCTGTTCCATTGTTTTCTTATGGGGAGAGCGTTGGAGACAACTCGGAGGAAGAGCTACCGTTGGTGTGTTGGTGCACTGCTCAACACTGCGCGCAAAGTTCAAATTAATAAAACTTTGACCTCGTTGCCGCTAACCTTTCAAGGTGCAACCAAAGCCAGAAGAGCCTCTCGGCTCTGCACCCAACCTCACGGTTTTATGGAGGATCATGTGTAGGCTAGAGTGCTGATCAGGCCGCATTTTTCTGTCCGAGCCCGGCCCGGGTCCGACAGAGCAGTAACCAAGCCCGACACAGTTAAAATCAAAAAAGAATTCTCATACTAATGACACTTGCACGTTTGTTTGTGTGGAAAGCCCGCTTTTATTTAACTGTAGAAAGGCATTCGGAAATGTCAACAGATGAGCGCATCAGTGCACACGGGGCAACAAGCACACGTTAATAAGCTGTTTAATTTAGAATGTTCAATGTGTTAACCTTTCCTGATTGCTTCGTTTCCGACCGTGGAAGAAAACCAGGGGAGACTCGTTACCTCCAGGGCCGACGTTATAAAATGAATAACGTCAGGGTTAAAATCCCGTTTCTGGTGAGCAAATGAATGAACTTTGCTTTCAGTCTGGGGTTTATTTCGGACACGGTACACACTGTGTACAAAACTTAAACTTATTCCACCAACTCTGCTCCGGTCGCATCTACACGTCTGCTTCCTCTTTCTCTATCTCTCTTCTGACCACTTTCCACACACACACCCACACGCACTGACCTCTCTTAAACGAGCCGCAGCACCATTTTACAACAAATGCCTTATCATTTCAAAAAATATCTGTCCGAACCCAGCCCGGCACGTCGGGTACCGTTGGGTCCTGTCGGGCTCAGGTCAGGTATCCGCACTCTAATGTGGGCGGCTTACTATATTATTGAAAAAATACAAACAATACTTTCTTCCTTCACATCGACACAATGGCTGAATCCTACATCTACAGAGAATATAAGGGTTTTCAAATTATTGAAAAGATTTGTGGTAATAATTTTTTTTTGTTTTTACACCTTTTGACATCTCTGACACTCCCTGAACTACAGTAAGCTACTGGTGGGCAGATACAGTGAGCTGTCAATCCAAATGCAGTTTTCTGCTGAGGACACTGTTGTTGCTATTTCGGCTTACAATGATGCAGAGCAGTGCAGGAGCTAGGAAGCACAAGAGCATTTAAAATGAAAATGAAGAAGTGCATTTAATAGCTGTGGTGGCTGTAGAACAATCCATGACTTTGCAACCAATCAATCAATCAATCAATCAATCATTATGATTGAAGCATTTTTGTCCTTTAAAAAATGTCAGTTTGGGTATGTGTTTCTTCTCAGATACTGTATTTTTGTTCAGCAGGTTAAGGAACAGCAGCAAGACAAAACAGAAGAGGAGGAGATGGTGGAGTTAAGGCCATGGAATAAACAGAAAGATAACTATGAAGATGACACACAGGTAAATATTAATTTTTCTGTTTAGTTTAGTAAATACATTTTTTAGTCCCATTCTTATTCACATATCCACTATGTACAGTTGTGTATCTTGAAGTGTTTTCTGTGTATGCATGCTCTTCTGTTTCAGCTCATGCTCATGTCTATGGGCACAGAAAGCAGCAGGGGAGGAACTATGGCTGGAGAAAGTCAGCCTGATCTTGGTATCAAATGATCCATATTTCTCAGACATCACATATGTAACTAAAACACTGTGTGTCATTACAATATTACAACAGTGGACAGTCTGTTGGTTTGTTCTTATTCTACGTCATGTTCTGCTTACTGAGATGATTGTTGTTTTTGCCAGATGTAAGTGGCCCCAGTGGCCCCCAACAGAGTGAAAGCCCCTTTTTCCTGCTGGGAAAGATGGTCATGCAGCAGAGCTATGTCTGTGCTCTCATAGCCATGATGGTAACTATTAGAAGAAACCATGATTTTATACACTTATAAAATGACATAGGACCAATGCAGTATACTGTATACTGTGAACCTATACAGTAAAACAAAACAGCATCACAATATGGATTTCCACATTTTTATGTGCTGTACTCAGGTTTGGAGCATCATGTACCACAGCTGGCTGACCTTTGTGCTGCTGCTGTGGGCGTGTCTCATCTGGATCCTGCGTGCCAGGTACTTTTACCGTTGACAGAACTAATCAGAACCGATAAACAACTTGATTACCTTATAAATGTTTCGGTTTTAATTGATTTCTACAGATATACAGTATCTCACAAAAGTAAGTACACCCCTCACATTTTTGTAAATGTTTCATTATATCTTTTAATGGGACAACACTGAAGAAATTACACTTTGCTACAATGTAAAGTATTAAGTGTACAACTTGTATAACAGTGTAAATGTGCTATCCCCTCAAAATAACTCAACACACAGCCATTAATGTCTAAACCACTGGCAACAAAAGTGAGTACACCCCCAAGTGAAAATGTCCAAATTGGGCCCAATTAGCCATTTTCCCATGTAAGGAGTCATGTGAGTCGTTGGCGTTACAAGGTCTCAGGTGTGAATGGGGAGCAGGTGTGTTAAATTTGGTGTTATTGCTCTTACACTCTCTCATACTGGTCACTGGAAGTTCAACATGGCACCTCATGGCAAAGAACTCTCTGAGGATCTGAAATAAAGAATTGTTGCTCTACATAAAGATGGCCTAGGCTATAAGAAGATTGCTAACACCCTGAAACTGAGCTGCAGCACGGTGGCCAAGACCATACAGCGGTTTAACAGGACAGGTTCCACTCAGAACAGGCCTCGCCATGGTCGACCAAAGAAGTTGAGTGCTCAGCGTCATATCCAGAGGTCGTCTTTGGGAAATAGACGTATGAGTGCTGCCAGCATTGCTGCAGAGGTTGAAGGGGTGGGGGATAAGCCTGTCAGTGCTCAGACCATACGCCACACATTGCATCAAATTGGTCTACATCGTCCCAGAAGGAAGCCTGTTCTAAAGATGATGCACAAGAAAGCCCGCAAACATTTTGCTGAAGACAAGCAGACTAAGGACATGGATTACTGGAACCATGTATTGTGGTCTAACGAGACCCAGATAAACTTATTTGGTTCAGATGGTGTCAAGCGTGTGTAGCAGCAACCAGGTGAGGAGTACAAAGACAAGTGTTGCCTACAGTTAAGTATGGTGGTGGGGGTGTCATGGTCTGGGGCTGCATGAGTGCTACAGTTCATTGAGGGAACCATGAATGCCAACATGTACTGTGACATACTGAAGCAGAGCATGATCCCCTCCCTTCGGAGACTGGGCCGCAGGGCAGTATTCCAATATGAGAACGACCCCAAACAGACCTCCAAGACGACCACTGCCTTGATAAAGAAGCCGAGGGTAAAAGTGATGGACTGGCCAAGCATGTCTCCAGACCTAAACCCTATTGGGCATATGTGGGGCATCCTCAAACAAAAGGTGGAGGAGCGCAAGGTCTCTAACATCCACCAGCTCCATGATGTCGTCATGGAGGAGAGGAAGAGGATTCCAGTGACAACCTGTGAAGCTCTGGTGAACTCCATGCCCAAGAGGGTTAAGGCAGTGCTGGAAAATAATGGTGGCCACACAAAATATTAACTCTTTGGGCCCAATTTGGACATTTTCACTTAGGGGTGTACTCACGTTTGTTGCCAGCGGTTTAGACATTAATGGCTGTGTGTTGAGTTATTTTGAGGGGACAGCACATTTACACTGTTATTAGGGATGGGGCCGATCCGATCCAGTATCGGTAACGGACCCGATACCAGCGCAATTCAGGTACCAATCCAACCTGCGGAGATTTCCGATACCATGAGCCATGTCTGCACTTTAACGTTGTCTGCTGAAAGTGATTCCTGCCGGCTGGTCTGCTGGTTGACTGCAAACTGTGGAATATATTGAGGCGCGGCTCAATGAGACACAGAGTTATGAGACACGCCCCCGCTCAGGAAATCCATTCCGCAGTTTGCAGCCAGCTAGCAGGATAGTAGCATTGAGCAGCATTGTGGCTAGCTCAATGCTGTGTGTCCGCAGTGTGGAAATACTTCACACTGGAAACACCGCAGAGAAAGACAGCAAAATGCAAAAACAAAACAGGACTTTCACAACCGTCTGTCCCGGTGTTGTCGCCGGTTTGTAGCGTTTCATTTCCCCGTTGTTGCGTCCCCCAGAGACCCCGGATCGTGTCAGGGCGACCGGTGTTGAGCAGCTGCTGCAGCTGTGAAAACAGAGGTTATTGCACTTTTCTTATATTTCAGATATTTGACATTTTAAAACCTTGATTTGTTGATGCTACAAGAGCCAGAGTACTTGATTTGCGCTGTTCAGATGCACACTGTGTATTATTGTTATAGTGTGTGTGTGTGTGTGTGTGTGTGTGTGTGTGTGTGTGTGTGTGTGTGTGTGTGTGTGTGTGTGTGTGTGTGTGTGTGTGTGTGAGTGAGATTTTAACACTTGCACTTTTCTTATATTTCAGATATTTGACATTTTAAAACCTTGATTTGTTGATGCTACAAGAGCCAGAGTACTTGATTTGCGCTCAAATATTTGACATTTTGGGAATGTAATAAATATTAACATGACAATCGATTTGAAACCCTTACAGTTGCATATTTGTTTTCAGAATGGGATTTTACCTGTTTTTCTGACTTCCTCTTCTGACCTTATACTTACCTCAAGTTGCCTTTTGGGACATAATGCGTATGTACGTATACATACGTACATATCATACTTGCCTGTTGAGAGGAGTTTATTTCAACATCATATAAAATCAACAATAATGATGATAATAAAATTAAAGCAATCACAGCTCTGGTATCGGAATAGTATTGGTATTGGCCAATATCCAAATTCAGGTATCGGGATTGGATCGGAAGTGAAAAAATGTGGATCGGTGCATCCCTAACTGTTATATAAGCTGTACACTTAATACTTTACATTGTAGCAAAGTGTATTTCTTCAGTGTTGTCCTATTAAAACATATAATTAAATATTTACAAAAATGTGAGGGGTGTACTCACTTTTGTGAGATACTGTAGCCTATGTTGGGTCAGTGTTTGGTCTGGTTAAACTAAACACATCTTAAGATTTAAAGTGATTTCAACATAGGTGTGTAAAATATGCTAAATTACGATTGAACCCACACTAATGTGTTGTTTCAGGGTTTAGACCTGATTTCAGTAGGCTGTCTCTTTTTGCAGACGGCATGCGGCCACACTGTGCTCTCCATTCATCCTGCTTTATGGCCTGGCTCTGTGCTGTCTGCAGTATGTCTGGGCCATGGAGCTTCAGCCTGAACTGCCCACCAATGTGGGCACCATGAGCCTCAGGCAACTGGGCCTGGACAGAGCCCAGTACCCCTGTCTAAGACTGGGAGCCAAGGTAAGATAAGAGAATACTTATGATGATGAAGTTAAAGTTGAGACCTATTATGAGATTCAATATGATTTTCATTACTGACTCCTGGCTCTAGAAAGAATAAATATAGTAGGGCTCATTTCTCCATTCTCAAAGCACTATGAGGCATGATGAGCTCAAATAATGTACGTACCATCTGTGACCCATTGGTTTGTGGACTGCCGTTTTGAAGCCTTGAGTTTGGCAATACACCATCTTGTTTTTTTTGCAACCAGATGTGACGATTATTGAAGAGAGGGTGGAGCTGGGGAGGATAATGTGGCCAAGCCAGTGTTGTTTATGGTTGCAATGGCTCTCCGCCAAGCTAAACACTATAGGGGGAAAGTTGCAGATTTTGAACTCTTCTGAAGCAAGTCATCCAGTGGAGATGTACTGGCTGGTAAACACAGACCTCCATTCATCTACCGCCATTCATCTGCATGTACGGTACATGGATAATCGGCAAACTTTCCATTCGTTACCAGCTAATGCTTTGCATAACACTAAACAAGATGTTTTTAGGAAACCAAATGTTCCATTTAACTTTGGTAAGGTAAAAACACAAAGTAAGAGGCTCAACGTTTAAGATTAAAACATGGAAAACACCCAAAACAAGTGCATGGCTATTTCAATCTACACAGCGCCAAGGTTAGTATTGCTAAGCCTCTGTCATGATTGACAGGTTGGCGTGTTGCCACGCCCCTAAAGCATGCTATATTGAAGAAGACCTGAAAGTAGCAATTGAGACAATAAACGCATTATGAAAATGTTTACTGAGGTAATAAATCAAGTAAGAAGTAGGGTTATTTTCCCAGACATCTATAGATACCAACTTTTTGCAACCAGTGGAGTCACGCCTTGCTGGAAATTAGATAGAATGCAGATTTTCGGCCACTTCCACATTGGCTTCACTTTTCAGACCCAGAAGCTTCGTCCATTATTTTTTACTGTCTATGGTTAGTACAGCATGTGTCTTGTTGACAAAATATGAGTTCAACTCCTGGCTGTGTCACATCACATGTCCCTTCACACAGCACCAGCGCTGGAGCTGATAAACTTTCCTTGCTGACATTTGCCTATTTAACCAATGTTTTCTTATATATATCACACTTGCTGAGAGAATGTAGTACCAAAAGTATGCTCTATTTAACGATATTCCAAGTTCAGCAACGGTAAACACTTATGCGCTCAATTCCTTAACATGTACAAAACTTTATTTACTTTATGTAAATGAACTCAGCAGTGGCTGGGCTATTTTTTTAGAAACCCAGTGAAATTCCTGTTCTCCATGTTTTTCTGTGTTTTTCCATCCCTCTGTTATATCTGTCTCTCTCCAGCTCCTGTTTACTTTAACCTTCTGGCTGTTGGTACGTCAGTCAGTGAAGGAAAACTTCAGCAGGAAGAGGAAAATGGCCACACCACTACAGGAGGTCACTACCGGAGGTCAGATATCCGCACGCACGCACGCCCGCATGCACGCACGCACGCACGCACACACACACAAACACACAAACACACCCCTTGTCATTTATTCACAATGACATTATAAACATAGAATGTTCTATTATAATAAAACATATGAACAATATTTATACACAATTGTGGATGTTTATAAAAAAAAAGCACATCTCTTCTCACCATACCTTGTCTAAGAAGATGATGGTAATAAAAAAAATTGCGCTTACATGAGGCACTTTGTAGTTTGGTTTTTATTTTTATTTACAACCCCAAATCAGAAAAAGTTGGGACAGTATGGAAAACACAAATAAAAAAAGAAAGTAGTGATTTCTAAATGTACTTTGACTTGTATTTCATTGCAGACAATGTGAACACAACATATTTCATGTAAATTTGTAAATATACATCCTTTCCTGTCATTCAGACCTGCAACACATTCCAAAAAAGGTTGAGACAGGAGCAATTTAGGGCTAGTAATCAGGTAAATTGGTTAAATAATGATGTGATTTGAAACAGGTAATGTCAACAGGTGATTGTAATTATGATTTGGTACAAAAGCAGCATCCAAGAAAGGTCTAGTCCTTTAGGAGCAAAGATGGGCCGAGGATCGCCAGTTTGCCAACAAATACGTGAGAAAATTATTGAAATGTTTAAAAACAATGTTCCTCAAAGAAAGATAGGAAGACATTTGCTTATTTCACTTTCAACAGTGCATAACATAATTAAAAGATTCAAGGAATGAGGAGGAATTTCAGTGCGTAAAGGACAAGGCCGCAAGCCTAAGCTGAACAACCGTGATCTCCGAGCCCTCAGGCGGCACTGCATCAAGAATCGTCATTCATCTATAAGCGATATCACCACGTGGGCTCAGGACTACTTTGGCAAACCTTTGTCAAGTACCACAATACGTAGTTACAGCCACAAATGCCAGTTAAAACTGTACTGTGCCAAACGGAAGCCCTATGTTAACAGAATCCAGAAGCGCCGTCGACTTCTCTGGGCTTGGAGGCATCTGGGACGGACCATCACACAGTGGAAACGTGTACTGTGGTCAGATGAATCAGTATTTAAGGTATTTTTTGGGAGAAATGGACGCCGTGTGCTCCGGACCAAAGAAGAAAAGGATCATCCAGACTGTTACTAGCAACAAGTCCAAAAGCCAGGGTCTGTCATGGTATGGGGTTGTGTCAGTGCCCTTGGCAAAGGTAACTTGCACTTCTGTGATGGCACCATTAATGCTGAAAAGTACATAGAGATTTTGGAGCACAATATGCTGCCTTCAAGAAGACATCTTTTCCAGGGACGTCCATGCATATTTCAACAAGATGATGCAAAACCACATTCTGCACACATTACAAAGTCCTGGCTGTGGAGGAAGAGGATACGGGTACTTGACTGGCCTGCCTGCAGTCCCGACCTTTCTCCAATAGAGAATGTGTGGTGCATTTTGAAGCTCAAAATGCGACAATGAAGACTCCGTACTGTTGCCCACCTTAAGACTTGTTTGCAGCAAGAATGGGACAAAATGACACCTGAAACATTTCATCACTTGGTGTCTTCAGTCCCTAAACATCTTTTAAGTGTTGTGAAAAGGAATGGCAACATCACAAAGTGGTAAATGCTTTACAGTTCCAACTTTTTTTGAAATGTGTTGCAAGAACCAAAATAGGAATTCTTTTTTTTTTTTTTTTTTTTAAACAATAAAAATCATGAGGAACACATTCAATTATGTGCTGTTGGATTGTCTGCAATGAAATACAAGTCAAATTACATTTAGAAATCACTACTTTATGTTTTTTATTTGTGTTTTCCATGCTGTCCCAACTTTTTCTGATTTGGGGTTGTAGATTCTTGCTGTTCTGAGTTTGTACCTTAATGGTTAAATGCACTTATTAGAAGTCGCTTCGGAGGTCAAGTGCATAGAGAGCATATGTGGCATTTTTCTCATGGGGTTTATATATACACACACACACAACACAAAACAATACACCTGTTTTCTAGCCATGAAAATGTGTCCCAGTTGCTTTGGATAATCCAAAAAACATGCAGTTTTTATTGGAACAACTTTCTTCCGGTGTGTTCTCTACATTATCCAGAGTAACAGTGACACTGTTGCGAAAGTTTCTACATTTAATTTTTAACTAAATTGCATTTAGCTACATTCTATTGAGATTTAAAAAAAATTCTTCCAGAAGTAAAACAGATATCACTTAAAATGTTTCACAATTCAATCTGCTTTGGGTTGAACGTCAGCCTCCTCAAGACCATGTCCTGGCACAAGGGTTCTTTACATCCTTCCCATAGGATTAGTCTCCCATTGACAGACCTATTACCTATTACTATTACAACTCTACAGCGCTGTGGAGTAAGGTCTGGCTATACCACAGACACATTCTAGGATAGGAGAAGAAATGCTTTGGGTTGTTTACACTTCTTTAAACCAATCACAATCGTCTTGGAGCTAAGCTCTGGATGCAGCAACTGTGGCTCTGCAAAATAGTCTCAGAAAGGAACTTCTTTTTTGGTATCCTGGAAATATACTTCAGTTGATCCAGACTACCATATGATTAACCCATTTTTACAACTCTGTACCCTTTTTTCCAGATCCCCCATCAGATTAAATTGCCAACTTTGTACACAAACACAAACTTTATGATGAAATGTAGTTCCAGTCTGCAGAATGTGACATGTTTGTCTATGCCCTTATAGTCCTTCTTACCATGTACATTGTCTTCCTGATGACTTTGTTTACATTTTACCATCAACATCTAACCCCTCTTCCTCACCCCCTTTCCTCTCTCTCTCTATAATCTTATCCTTGTCAGAAGAGGGCGCTGGTAATGAATCTGTGCTGAAGGTTCTAGGAGGCATAGTGATGAGCAGCTATGCCAAATACTGGATCTATGTGTGTGGAGGGATGTTCATCATGGTCTCTTTTGCTGGAAAACTCGTTGGATACAAAATCATCTACATGCTGCTGTTCCTGCTCTGCCTCTGTCTCTATCAGGTAGGAGCATGCCTGGTTCAGGTTCAGGTTCATTTAGATATCAGCTACTTTTTCAAACATAATTCTCTCCTCAGAATGTTTTAGTCGAACATCAGTATTGTGCCACATGTTTCGTCTTTGTGTTAGTTGGTTTGTAGTCTCTCATTGTCAGACCTTCTCCACAGCGGTCTGGCTCCACCACAGATACATTCTGGGATAGGAGAAAAAACACTCTGGGTTGTTTGCATTTCTTTAAACCAATCACAATCTTCTTGGGCGGCGCTAAGTTTCTAACGGTGAACTCTGCAAAATAGACTCAGGAAGGAACTTGTTTTGGTGGAACATTTGCACTCCACAAAAGAAAATGCCACATACAATAATAAATGAAGTTAACTGTTCACACAATACAGCAGCGTGAGCTATGTAGCAGCTGGATACATGGTTACATGTTATTTGCTCTTACCAGTGTATCACCGTGTGTACTTCGTCCACAGCAATCCCACCAATCAATCCCAAAACATCCCAGTTGGAGAGTAAATGCCCTAAACATATTCGGTAACACTTTATAATAATGAAAAAGCATGAATTCACTCATGTAGTACTTCATCACTATCAGATTAATAGTATCTCATGCATGACCTAATGCAGGAATAATATGTTAATTTATGCATCAATTAAGGTATTTGAATCATCATGATTTCTGATTTATTAATGATGTTCATCTTCATAGGTAAATCTGTAGTTACAATGATATACACTGAATTAATAATTAATAAGATTTATCAATGTTAAAGATGGACCAGGTCAGCACTTCATTTGAAGGGCCACAAACATGATTAACAACACTACAATTCTTCAGAATATATGTACACTGCTGTGACTGGTTAGTTTTTTGAAGACGACATAAAGATCATTAATAAATCATAAATCGTGATGATTCAAATACCTTATTTGATGCATTAATTAAGGTATTATTCCTGCATGAGATACTATTAATCTGTGTACATTACTGACATGAAGTACTACATGAGTGAATTCATGCATGAAGTCATGATAATTCATGTACTAAGTTTTTTTTTCCTCAAAGTATTTTTATTGAACATCTAATCAAACATAAGATACACTTTACAATACATTTTCTTTTTATATTAACCAACCCACCCAGGAACAATCCACACCTGTTGCACTCAGGGCTGGGCGATATGGCCTAAAAATAAAATCTCAGATTTTATTTTTTTTAATTCGATTTTTTCTGATTTTCCCCCCTACTTATTAAGGAAAGCAATAAGTACAAACGGCAGACAACTTACCGTCTTCTCCACGGTATATATGGGTACCATGTCTTTGGCTATGTGCAAAGCGACCGCTTCGGTGATGTTCTGCACTGTGCCCCTTTCCTGTCATATGCGGTGCCTTGTGCAAAGGATTCGGCTACAGTTAGCTGTTTTTTTAGCTAAGGTTTGTTGGTCACTGCAGTTTTGTTCGTCTCGGACAGACTGGCATTTTTCATATTCGGCTGGATGTCTCTGTTTGTGGTGTTGGAATAGGTTTGTGGTGCTGCTGCCTTTGACTTCGATGGGCTTTAGGCAAATGTTGCAGCACGGGGTTTGCTGCTCCACGTCTGTCGCAGCAAACCCATACCAATTCCAAACAACAGATGATTTTATTCCTTTCTTAGGAACAAACTTCCCACTCTCACCGGTAGCCTGTTGACTGTTGTCACTTGCTGTTGCTGTTTCCTGTGTGCTATGATGATGTTGTTGTTGTCGCTTGCCATACTGCTATGTGAAACTAACGCTACGGAAGCTCCGGGGAGCCAAAAATGCGCCATTACACAAAAACTCGATTTACTTATTTTTTAAATCGCCCGCAACAAAAAATTTGAATTAATTAATTTAATCGATTTTTCGCCCAGGCCTAGTTGCACTAATACACATTAATTTAAAGAAAAAACAAAAAAATAATCATTAACATGTTTTAGAGAAGAAAACACAAGTATGTACAGTATATTGCTCCTCTGAAATTGAGATTAGAGAGGGATCCACCTTCCTACTTTGATCCAGAACCGGTTGCCAGATATCCAAAAATGTATAGGCATAGCCTGCTGTAGCATACCTTATTTTTTCTATGTTCAGATTGTATAAAAGATTAATGAGCCACATTTTAAAAGTTGGAGGGAACTTGTCTTTCCATTTAAGCAGTATCTGCCGTCGAGCTAAAAGAGTAGCAAATGCTATGAGGCTTTTATTGTTTTGATTTAAGTGAAAATGCTGTGGCACAAAGCCAAATACAGAGATCATGGCATCAGGCTCTATGACTGTCCTCAATCTGTTGGAAATAAATTTAAATATAGACTTACAAAAATCTTCAAGTTTTGGACATAGCCAAAACATGTGAGACAGAGTGCCTGGTTCGGCTTCACATATATCACAGTGAGGATCTATGTCTGACTTAAATTTTGCCAGCTTTACTTTAGACCAATGCAATCTATGAACAACTTTAAATTGAATCACTTGATGTCTTTGACATATTGAAGATGAATGAATGCTTTTCAATATAAATTCCCATACATCCTCAGAGATTCCTATAGCCAGTTCCTCTTCCCACAATCTTTTCATGTGAGCCAGAGGTTCCATATTATGAGTATTCATTGCATTATAGATTTTACCAGTGGCCCCCTTAGAGTATGGATTCACTTTTAGAACAGTCTCAATAAGTGATTCAGGTGGTAATGAGGAAAAGTGACTAACAGACGATGCAACAAAACTGCGAACTTGAAGATATTTAAAGAAGTGAGTGTTGGGAATTTGGAATTTAGTTTTCACGTGCTGAAAGGTTGCAAAAGTGCCATCAATATACATATCCTTTAGTACCCTAAGGCCATTTACAGACCAGGCACCAAAAGAATCATCTATAATAGTAGGAGTAAATATGGGATTTCTTACTATGGGAGCATAGACTGATACATCATTAAGTGAAAAATGTCTTCTAAACTGTCCCCATATTTTGAAGGAGTGCTTAACCACTGGATTCAAAGAGTATTTGTATATTGGACGAGATGATGGCAATGTTGAGCAGAGCAATGCATGTAAAGAAGCAGGATGGCATGACAAATTCTCAAGGGACAGCCACTTAGGACCACCAGCATGCAAATTAAACCAATATAACATAGAACGAGCATTGGCTGCCCAATAATAGTACTGGAAATTGGGTAATGATAGTCCTCCATGCTCTCGGTGCCGCTGCAGAACACTTTTACGGATGCATGCATTTTTCCTATTCCATATACAACCCCAAATCAGAAAAAGCTGGGACAGTATGGAAAACACAAATAAAAAAAAGTAGTGATTTCTAAATGTACTTTGACTTGTATTTAATTGCAGACAATACAACAGCACATAATTTAATGTGTTCCTCATGATTTTTATTGTTTTTTTTCTTCAAAAAAACTAAGTTCCTATTTTGGTTCTTGCAACACATTTCAAAAAAAGTTGGAACAGTAAAGCATTTACCACTTTGTAATGTTGCCATTCCTTTTCACAACACTTAAAAGACGTTTAGGGACTGAAGACACCAAGTGATGAAGTGTGTCAGGTGTAATTTTGTCCCATTCTTGCTGCAAACAAGTCTTAAGGTGGGCAACAGTACGGGGTCTTCGTTGTCGCATTTTGCGCTTCAAAATGCGCCACACATTCTCTATTGGAGACAGGTCGGGACTGCAGGCAGGCCAGTCAAGTACCCGTATCCTCTTTCTCCACAGCCAGGACTTTGTAATGTGTGCAGAATGTGGTTTTGCATTATCTTGTTGAAATATGCATGGACGTCCCTGGAAAAGATGTCTTCTTGAAGGCAGCATATTGTGCTCCAAAATCTCTATGTACTTTTCAGCATTAATGGTGCCATCACAGAAGTGCAAGTTACCTTTGCCAAGGGCACTGACACAACCCCAGTTGACAGACAGACCCTGGCTTTTGGACTTGTTGCTGCTAACAGTCTGGATGATCCTTTTCTTCTTTGGTCCGGAGCACACGGCGTCAATTTCTCCCAAAAAATACCTGAAATACTGATTCATCTGACCACAGTACACGTTTCCACTGTGTGATGGTCCATCCCAGATGCCTCTGAGCCCAGAGAAGTCGACGGCGCTTCTGGATTCTGTTAACATAGGTCTTCCTTTTGGCACAGTACAGTTTTAACTGGCATTTTTGGCTGTAACAATGTATTGTGGTACCTGACAAAGGTTTGCCAAAGTAGTCCTGAGTCCATGTGGTGATATCGCTTATAGATGAATGACGATTCTTGATGCAGTGCCACCTGAGGGATCGGAGATCACGGTTGTTCAGCTTAGGCTTGCGCCCTTGTCCTTTACACACTGAAATTCCTCCACATTCCTTGAATCTTTTAATTATGTTATGCACTGTTGAAGGTGAAATAAGCAAATGTCTTCCTATCTTTCTTTGAGGAACATTGTTTTTAAACATTTCAATAATTTTCTCACGTATTTGTTGGCAAACTGGCGATCCTCGGCCCATCTTTGCTCCTAAAGGACTAGACCTTTCTTGGATGCTGCTTTTGTACCAAATCATAATTACAATCACCTGTTGACATCACCTGTTTCAAATCACATCATTATTTAACCAATTTACCTGATTACTAGCCCTTAATTGCTCCTGTCCCAACCTTTTTTGGAATGTGTTGCAGGTCTGAATGACAGGAAAGCATGTATATTTACAAATGAAATTAAGTTGACCAGACAAAATATGAAATATTTTGTGTTCACATACAAGTCAACATACATTTAGAAATCACTACTTTCTTTTTTTATTTGTGTTTTTCATACTGTCCCAACTTTTTCTGATTTGGGGTTGTAAAAGCTGATCAGCTTGTCGATCAGTAGTGTTGTGGAATTAAACATTCAGGGTGCAGCAGGTGTAGATTAGTTAAGAATTAAAACAATTTAGAATGAAACAAATACAAAGAAATAGTCGTAGACTGAACCAATGTAGGTTTTTGTAATTTATTAAAGTAAATATTGCAGAATAGGAGGACTGGTTCACAGACCGCACGCAGCAATTTGTGAAAGTCTTCAACGTAAACATGAGAATCACAGGCTTATATAGGCATACACAGATAAGGCATAGAGAAGTGACATCAACACATGCATAATGAAATCTGTTTTCTTCACAAAGTCTCCAAACTATCTTGGCCTTTGACGTACAATGCGAATCAGAGAGACAAGCTGAGGTGCCTAAAAGTCTTTCAGATAGTTTAACAGTTTAATCTGTAGACTTTGTGACTCCTGTTGTATTTCAGTAGAACAATATAAGCTTTCTCACAGACAAATGTAGATAACTCTCCTTGTGGAATAAATAAGAAGAGTACATACAGAAAGTCAAAGTTAACTAGAACTGCAAGCAGTTATGAACGGTGTCCAAGCCTCGTGCGCCGGTCCCCCCCGGCGCGAGTCGCTCCCGGCGACGCCGAGAGCCCGCGAAAACGGAGCCCGCGACAGGACAACCCGATGCGCCGCCGCGGCCAGGCGAAAGTCGGGAAATTTGACGGAGTGCGAGCTCCAAAGTCCGTAGTGAAACGCAATTGCAAATTTCCTCTTCGTTGCGTAAAAGGCCCAAACGCTTCTACTTCGATTGTAGCGCCCCCTAAAGGGCGATCGTCTCCAAATCCGGTGGGGAGCCGCAGCGTGGCATGGCGAACAATACTCTCAGGTTTCGTGATGATAGCATTTACTGCTGCAGAGATATTCACATTGCAAATTATTCCCATTTAAATGCATTGACTCATTTGCCGAAAGGCCTCTACGTTAATTGTAGCGCCCCATGGCGGCGGATTTTCACCAAATTCGGTGTGGAGGCTCGGAGTGGCATGACGAACAACACCCTCAAGTTTTGTGATGATAGCATTTTCTGCTGCACAGATATTTACATTGCAATTTATTCCCATTTAAATGCATTGACTTATTTACCGAAAGACCTCCACGTTAATTATAGCGCCCCCTGAAGACCGATTTTGACCAAAGTTGGTTTGGAGGCTTGGAATGGCATGTCAAAGATCTCTACCAAGATTTGTTCTGATATCTAATAATTTGGCCGAGATATGCCAAAGTTCGTGTTTTGTGGCTAGCTACGACAAATTTGTTTGCTTGTAAGGTGCGAACGGTGTAACGTAGCAAAATTCTTTTGACAGCTTTTGGTCATCTCTATATACAGATGATATCTACCAAGTTTCGTGCACATTGGTCACACAGCCTAGGACGAGTACGAAAACATTTGTTTTTGCATTGCGCGATTTTGCGAAGAAATTCTTTTGTAGAAATGGACTTTTCCTATATCTGCAGATTCAGATGCATACAATGAACAAGTGGATCTATAAATATTCCATCTGCGATGTATCCTGTGGGAGTTATAGGCAAAAACACGTTTTACGTGATTGTAGCGCCACCTAGTGGTCGACTTATGTAATATTTGGTAAGTCTGGTCCAGGAACCATTGTACATCGACACTGTAAATTTGAAGTTGCTCACATTAGTGTAAGTGGTAGATATAAACCTGGGTCCCATTTGGGTCCCATAGGCCACGCCCACTTTGACGAATCAGTACCCCACTGTAGGCCTGGCCTCAGGAGTGGGCCTAGATGGAACGCTCCAAATTTCGTAAAAATCGGATGAGCCGTTCATGAGATATTAACTTTTTGTACTTTTGGCGCCCCCTATTGACCAAATTTTGTAAAATTAGTTTGAGACACTAAGAATCTCATGTCAAACAAGAATCTAAAGATTTGCAATGATATCATTTATTTTGGCCGAGATATGGCAACGTTTGTGTCTTCGTAGCTAGCTATACAAATTTGTTTGTGCGTAGTTTACGCAATTTTTATCCGAAAAAAAATCTTTTGATATATTTGTCTCAGGTCGGCCTATAGATGCTAGAGACCAAGTTTCATGCAGATCCGTTGCACGGTCTAGGAGGAGTACAAAAAAGCAGGTTTACGATAAATCGCGATTTTTCACGTATAAAAGTCTAGGCGGAAATGGGCGTGGCCTATACCACGAGATTCAGCTGGATCCAAGGAACGCGTGGATATGTGTATTTTTAATGTGCGATGTACGGTTCGGGAGTTAAAAGGCCAAACGCGTTTTTTCTGCTATAGCGCCACCTAGTGGTGAAAGTGGCTGAATTTTTTCGTCCGAGGTCCCTGCAGGGTTTTGGACCATTTACGGTTTAGGCTGCAGTATCAGTTTTATCGGCGGAAAAATAATAATAAGAAACCGTGCAATTCCAATAGGGTTCCACAGCCCTGCTGTGCGAACGGCGTAGCTTCGCTACCGCCGATTCTCGCAGCCTCGGGCTTGGACCCCTAATAAGAAACTTTGCAATTTCAAAAGGGTTCCACAGCCCTGCTGTGCGAACGGCGTAGCTTCGCTACCGCCGATTCTCGCAGCCTCGGGCTTGGACCCCTAATTAGGTAAAATATAATTTTGCCATTACAGTAGGAAAAATGATTTGGTTAAAAATATCGGGATACACTGGAACAGATATAGAAATCTAGGTAGGATAATCATCTTGACAGCGTTTATCCTGCCTCCTAGTGATAGCGGTAGTGTACCCTAACGCTCAAAGTCTTGTTTTATAGAATCTATCAATGGAATAAAATTTGTCTTATAGAGGTTCTTGTAATTATTAGTAACCCATATACCTAAATACTTAAATTTATCTTTACTCAATTTAAATGGTAAGGAGTTAAATGTGATAAGTCTGGCTGCAGCGTTAATCGGCCTAAGTTCACTTTTTTGCATGTTTATTTTATATCTTGATATTTTCCCAAAACTACCAAGTAATGACAGTAGACGAGGCAGGGTCTTAAGCGGTTCAGACACATACAAGAGGGTATCATCCGCATAAAGGGACACTTTATGTTTATGTTCACCCCTCAGTATGCCTTTAATAGCATTATCGGACCGTATTGCCACTGCCAGGGGCTCAATCATCAGTGCAAATAAGGAGGGCGATAATGGGCAGCCCTGCCTAGTCCTGCGGCCTAATACAGGAGAGGCTACAGGAGAGGAATATAAAACATTATTCCATGAAATGAATTTGGCACCAAAGCCAAATTTCTTCAAGGTATAGAAGAGGTAGTCCCACTCCACCCGATCAAATGCTTTTTTAGCATCAAATGACAGAAGCACCTCAGATATATTGGGTGGAGTGGGATAATGAAGGATATTCAAAAGTCTGCGTATATTGTAGAATGAATATCGATATTTGATAAAGCCAGTCTGATCATCAGACGCTATTGAAGGTATAAAAGTCTCTAATCGACATGCTAAATGTTGGGCAAATAGTTTACTATCAA
Organism: Gymnocephalus cernua; assembly: GCA_023631565.1. Classification (NCBI taxonomy): domain Eukaryota; kingdom Metazoa; phylum Chordata; class Actinopteri; order Perciformes; family Percidae; genus Gymnocephalus; species Gymnocephalus cernua. The sequence goes on along the minus strand of CM042437.1, from coordinate 30,097,828 downwards.
CGTTTAATAATGAAATGGGTCGATATGAGCTACAATCTAATTTAGATTTTCCACTTTGCATGGTGGCAATTGCTTTCAATATTTCAGCCTTTGAAAATGCTCTTTCCAAATCTGAGGCATATTGTTCATCGATAGTGGGCAGAGTAAATTTGCTAAAACATTAGTCAAACAGTGCCTCATTTCTACTGGATTCAGATGTATATAATTGCAAACAATACTCCCTAAACCTATTATTAATCTCTAATGGATCAATTAATTTTTTGTCGTGTTCATCAATAATTTCAAGGATTGACTGGTCGACACTTTGTTGCCGTAGTTGATGAGCAAAGATTTTTCCTATTTTTTCGCCGTGTTCATAAGACTTGTGTCTGGATTTATTCAAAAGGTTCTCAATAAGTTTCGTAGATAACAGATTGAATTCTTTCTGAAGAGCCAATCGTTCCTTAAATAAATCAAGGAATGTCGAGTGTGAGAGAACCCCATCGATTTGCAGAATATCACTTTCTATCTTCTTAAGCCTTTCCTGTTGTTTTTTCTTTACACGGGCACTAGCCTATACGATATGATGTGGCCTCTGAGATAGGCTTTTAACGTTTCCCAAATTAGACAGTAGGACACCCCTGGGGTCCTACTGTACGCTCTAAAAACTCATGTATTTCCTTAGAAATAAATTTAACAAACTCAGTATCTGAGAGTAGTAATGTATTGAATCGCCACTGCCGATATCCACTTCTTGTAGTAGGCAAGTTTAAAGTAATTAACAGCGTAGCGTGGTCTGATATTACTATTGCCTGGTATTCACATTTACTGACTCATTATTATCAACAAAAAAAATAATCGATTCGAGAGTATGTTTTGTGAACCGGTGAATAGGAGTATCATCTGCGCCCAGGATTCTGAAAGCGCCAAATCCGTAAGTTTTAAGAAGCTGATTTAAGTACTACTGTTGAACAAGTTAGTTGCATAGTCTTGGGTGAACTACGATCTAGTGAGGGCGACAGTACACAATTAATATCTCCTCCTAAAATGACATGATGTGTATCTATATCAGGTATTCGAGAGAAGAGGCTGGTAAAAATGCACTATCATCCCCTCATTGGTTTGCACACAAAAAACAGTGAAGGCACTTGGATAACAATAACAAGCATAAAGTAGAATAAAAATAAAATTAAATAAAAAAAAAAAAAAAAAACAGTGAAGGGGAAAGAAAGAAAAACAAAAAGGGTGTGTGTTGGAGTTGGACCCAGTTAGCCTGGAAAAATTGCATAAATGGTTGCCACTTACTGTAAAATTTGTCGAGATTACCATGAGTAATCAGAGATACCAGAGTATCTTATTTTTTCCAGTTTTAGAAAGGACATGACATCAATGACCCAAAGGGTATTGGATGGGGCATTTGTTACTTTCCAATTAAGAAGGAGATGGTGTCTCACTATCAAGGAAGTGAAAGCCAGGACCTCTAACTGCACTGATGAAAAACGGTGGTATTCTTGAGGAGTGCCAAAAATGGCTACATGCGGAGAAATATCAATGGTCTTGAGGAGCACTTCAGACATTGTGTCAAAATAAATTCGCCAGATATTTCCTAGAGTTGGGCAAAAGAAAAACATGTGCAAGATTACAGGGCGAACCAGAGCATCTGTCACAGACATAAATTGCATTAGGGAAAATTTGTGATAGTCGGGTTTTAGAATAGTGACATCTGAACACTACTTTGTATTAAGGTCAAGCGGGCACAGATTGAGGCTTTGTGAATACCGTTTAAAACAGAGTCCCACCAGTCAACATCAAAGGCCAGACCCAACTCTTTCTCTCATGCCTCCTTCATCCTAGTGGTTAAATGGTCATCATAGGACTGGATAACACCATAGACTTTTGAAATTAAAGATCTTTGTGAAAAATTCAATCGTAAAAGTCTGTCCCATGTCTGCTCAGGAGGAATTAGTGGAAAATTAGGAAATAAAGATTTGTAAAATCTTTATTTCCTTATTTATTTCCTTTAGTTCCTAATTTGAAAATACCTAAAAAGATGTGAAGGTGGGAGGCCAAACTCGCTAGTTGTGATCAAGTCTAACTCTGTTTTCAATACCACACGCCGCCTTACAAAAAGAGTAAATAAGCCCAAACCTCCCTCTCCCTGCACCTACCATTACCCGATCCCCAAACGATAGGATACCGGTGCAGACTCCATTAGGAGTCATTAGTGTTACTCCTAATAAACACGACGTTTAATCAGTTCAGACTTTTATTAAATGTAAAGCTAGCTACGACACATATGTCCGCCATCTTCCACACACAACCACGAACCCCGCCCCGAGCCACGCATGCGCTAACCTGCACACACACCGGGAAAAACCTTCTGCCGTAGTGAACAGTGCAGAGGGGAAATAACATGTTAACAATCTCCCTATACTTTAAACAATCAGAAGAAAAACAATGAAATGTTATATAACATATTAACAATTGATCACCCTATGCTTTAAACAATCAGGGGAAAAACAATGAAATGTTATATACTGTATATATAAAAAATATATATATATACACAATAATTGCCATATATAAAAAAACATATACAACAATGGCCATAGTTATTACAACTTAAAATAAAACTGTTGTTGCAAATGTAAATTTCAGTCCTTTTAAAATGTCCTTTTGTTCTTAGCTTAGTGTCCAGTCCTTTAAATGAGTGCTTTCAATAGCACCACAGTCCCTCACTGAGTGCTTTTAACAACACCAGAGCTGACGCTCCCTTTTTGGTAAGACAGTCAGCGAGTTGAGTTTTTGTGTCTGACCAGAGCACTTTCTTTATCTTCTTACTCTGTACAAGCTCCTTGATGCTGCTTATTTCCAGCCTTAGACGTTTTTCAGTGACCTGTTTTGTTGACTTGAGGGCATCAAACAGAGAGTGATTGTCCGTCACACAGACCAACGGAGGAGCATTAAGTTCAGCACTACCACTTGTGAGCTCAGAAAAGAGGGTAGCCAGAAAAATAGCATTGTCTATTCCATCTGACATGGCCAGAGTTTCCCCTGCCAGAGTACTCCTCACAACACGTCTAATTCTCTTAGATTGCCAACAGAGAGGAGAAAACTTCCCTCCTTCTCCCATGAGTCCGATCAATGTACCCCCCTGCGTACCCCCATCAGGGAGATTTCCAAGAGAAGCATCACTGAAAACAATAACGTGTAGAGCATCACTGTTTCCCAAATGGTGAAACCTGAGAGACACCTTTTCAGATTTAAGCTTTCTGAGGACCTTATTTGTCTCATGAATAGACTGGACTGTGGCATCTTTTATATTGGATGCTAGGTTGCTTGCATCAAACATAATGTCTGGTCTAGTTTGTTTTGCAACCCATAGTATCTGTCCTATTTTTGACCTAAGCTGCTCTTTTTCAGTTTCATTAAGAGAGGCATCTCTCTGCACTGCACGTGCTGCTTGCAGCTTAATAGACTGTAGGTTTTCAATGTAACTATGCTGATGTACGTGAATTACACCATCATTACTAACAAAGTCCATTCCCATCACAATACAGTGATGCATCTGCAAGGCCATAGACACATTTGTTAAGTTTCCATAGAATATTTTTCTTTCCTGCTTCAGGAGGGGGCCGGACATAAATTTCTCTGGACAACTCCATGCCCTGTAAGAAAGCGGACTTTATGTCCATAGAATGGACTTGCCACTTGTTTTGACAGATGACTGCTAATAATAACCTGAGAGATTCAGAAGCACAGGTTGGGGAATCTTTCTGCAACTCGTTAACATTAAGCTCTTCAAAACCCCTGGCTACGAGTCGTGCTTTTGGCACTATACCATTAGGAGTTTCTTTGAGAGTGCAGACCCACCTGGTAGAGACACACTTTTGACCTGCATTATTAACTTCCTCAAATACATTGTTTTTGTACCAACTCATTATTTCGTCCTGTTTGGCTGCATCAAATGAAACGTCTTTTGTTATGAGTACATCAGTCTCCATTTCAGATTCAATGTTAAGATTCTCAACACTTGACATATCAACTGACTCCTTTTGCCCATCACTGCCATCAGGTTCAACATGTTGTAGATTAAACCAGTTTTTGAGCCTTCCAGAAGCCTTGCCTGCTCTGCCTAAAACCTTTGCTCTCTGTAGGCGACTATCATCAGGTTTCTTAAAAGTTACAGTCTGTCCTGTTTTTAACTTTACACCAGCAGAAGAGACAGAGTTACCACAAACATTGTGATCTGTTTCAGTTTGTGTTATTGTAGGATGAACCACTTCTCCTGAGTCCTTCTCCCCGTCACTGGTGTTGCCCTGTTTGCTGTCTGGGTTTTCTTCACTATCTGAGCTTTCTGCTACATTGTTTAAGCTGCCTATGTGGCTTGCTGTCTCTATGCTGTCTTGCACAGTTGGCTTATCCTGAGATTCCTGTGGGTTTACCTTACAGAGCCTGGATTGGTGCACTCTAACTAGAATCCCCCCATGTCTTACAAACACAACAGCTCCATCCTGACCAATAACTATACCTGGTCCCTTCCACTCAGGACAGTCTGCTCTTTTGTAATAAACCTTGTCTCCTGTCACATACATGTCATCAGTGGGCCTGAGCTGCTTCCTCATTGCCCTTCTTATCCGTTCAGAAGACTCAGCCTCTGTGAATGCTTTCCTAGAAGCATGTAAAGCTGAAATGTGTTCTCCTACTCTAGCGCTCATGGTGGTACCCTCTAGAGCAGGTAGTTTATCAACTAATACAGATGGAAGGTTAGGATTCCGTCCAAACACTAATTGATATGGACTGTAACCCTGAACATTCAGCATACTGTTCTTAGCCATGAGGGCCCAGTCAAGGGCAGTGTGCCAGTCACATCCATTCTCTCGTTTGACCTTCTGGATGATCTCAGTCAGTGTTTGGTTATGTCTCTCTGTACAACTGATGATGTGTCGTATTGGAGGCACCAGGCGATCATCAGGTGAGCATCGCCTCAATTTAACCCCACTCAAGAGGACATCTCCAACAACTGTGCTAGCTGATTATCAAGGGATTTTAACATCTAGTCCTAGGAAGCAATCTGAACTCTGGTTTGGAACCAGTGACTACTGTGAAAGGGCAGTCGACAACCTGGGAAAGACCTGGTGACAGCATGAAGAGACTGCTGACAGGAGGGAACAGACCCCAACGGGGCTGGCATGGGCTAGCTACCCATGTCGGCAGGAGCCGGTCACAACACAATGACTCGGATCCACCCAATCATTGCTACGAAAAATTCAAGAGGAAGTATACCCCCTGAGTCTGCGAGAGCGGGGGCGCAAGATGACTCACCGATAGACCACACGGCATCAGACCTTGGAACGGAAACGACGACGACACAGATGATCACCAAGACAGTTGACGGAATAACAGCACTGGCAGGATACAAACTACAAAGCTGTATCTGTGGATGGAATAAGATCACGTCGGAGAAGGGTCTCAAGATCCACCAGGGTAGGAAAAAGTGCCTGAGGGAGCTTACCAAGGGACCCCGCATTGACCACTACTTCCTTAGAGGTAGGGCAAATCAGTCGGATGAAGCCCAGTGGCAGGATACTCACCACAGCCCACAGGGTATCAACACCCCAGACGAAGCTCTGTCAGGCACAGCTCCACCAACGGACATGTGCCCAGATCCCATCCAATCACAACCAGCGATAGAGAGGAAAATGGATGGACGAAAGCCGCAAATTCAGTGGCCCAAATCTTGCCAGAAAAAGGAGTGGGGAACTATTGACACAGACCTCATCCATCTTCTAGAAGGTCTGAAAGGGGGTGTTGAAAGAAAATTGGAGAAGATAGGAGAGGTCATCTACAGCTACGGCACAGAGAGATTTGGGGTGAAACGCAAGGACCACAGGATTCAGAAGCAACCATCAGCCCATCTTAAGTCCAGGAGACAGAAAGAGATAGAGCAACTTGTGAAGGAGAGAAGATCCCTGAGAAGACAGTGGAAGAAGGCCACAGAAGTGGAAAGGGAAGGAATTCTGTTGTTGCAGGGTGACAGCAAGCAGCGCCTTGCAACACTGCGAAGAGCAGAATGCTTGAGAAAACAACGTAAGAAGAAAGAGCGAACAAGAACTGCCTTCTATAGAGATCCCTACAAGTTCGCCAAAGACCTCTTTGCCAAGGAGAAAACAGGGGCTCTCAAAGTGCCAGTAAGGGAACTGGAGGAGCACCTGAAAAAGACCTACTCCGACAGTCAGAGACAGGTGCCAGCCACCATCCCTGATGACATGCCACCAATCCAACCACCTGAGCACCAGTTGGACACAAGACCCCCAACATGGAGTGAAGTTGAGAACATAGTAAAGCGGGCAAGAACAGCATCAGCCCCTGGGCCCAACGGAGTTCCATACAGGCTCTATAAGAACACACCAGGCGTCTTGAAGGTACTCTGGAAGCTAATGAAGGTGGCATGGGAAAAATGCATCATACCTAAGGCATGGCGAAGGGCAGGAGGGATCCTGATTCCCAAAGAGAAGAACTCCTCAACCATCCATCAATTCCGCCAAATAAGCTTACTGAATGTGGAAGGAAAACTATTCTTCAGTGTTGTGGCCCAAAGACTCGCTGCATTCCTGAAAAAAAACAACTATGTTGACACTGCAGTGCAGAAGGCAGGGATAAGTGGTTTCTCAGGATGCTTGGAACACGCAAATGTCATTTGGCATCAAGTACAAACAGCCAAGAAGGAAAAGAAAGACTTGCATGTGGTCTTCCTGGACCTTGCCAATGCATTCGGGTCAGTGCCTCATGAGGTGCTGTGGACAGCCTTCAACTTCTTCCAAGTCCCAGAGGCCATCACAAGGCTGGTCAAAGCTTATTTCCATGACCTCCAGTTCTGTGTCACAACTCAGACTAGTACAACCACCTGGCAGCACTTGGAGATAGGCATAATGGCGGGCTGCACCATCTCCCCACTTGCCTTCACCATAGCAATGGAATTAATAATTCGGGCATCTCGATGGGTAGTTGGAGGGGAACGCTTGAAGAGCGGGCTGCGGCTTCCTCCAATCAGGGCATATATGGATGACATGACGACCATAACAACGACCAACGCATGCACCAAGCGTCTGCTGTACAAACTCCAGGAAAACATTGCATGGGCTCGAATGGAGATTAAACCCAGTAAATCCCGCAGTATCTCCATTGTCAAGGGCCAGATTGTAAATGAGAGGTTCCATATCAATGATGAGCCAATACCAACTATCCTGGAGAAGCCAATAAAAAGCCTTGGTCGGTGGTACAATACAGATCTCAAAGACGCTGAACAGGTGGAACAACTGAAGCAGGATACCATCAGTGGCCTAAAGCAGATCAACAGCACTGCTCTCCCAGGGAAGCTGAAGCTCTGGTGCCTCCAGTTTGGACTGCTCCCCCGCCTCATGTGGCCTATTTCCATCTATGAGGTAACCCTATCCCACGCCAATCGGTTGGAGCGATTGGTGAATGTGCAGGTGAGAAAATGGCTTGGACTGCCCAGATGCCTCAGTAATATAGGCCTGTACGGCAATGGAGCCCTTTCTCTGCCAATCTCAAGCCTGGTGGAGGAGTACAAATGCTCTAAAGCAAGGCTTGAAATGACCCTCACAGAATCCCGGGATCCCTTTGTCAGAGGAGCTGCTCCCTCCTTAGCCACAGGGAGGAAGTGGAGACCAGGGGTAGCAGTGGCACAGGCAAAATCCGCTCTGAGACATCGGGATATAGTGGGCCAAGTCCAACAGGGCAGAGGGGGCCTAGGGTTGGGAACAACAACACCCGCATGGCAGAAGGCTACTCCAGCTGAACGGCGGCGCCTGGTGGTTGAGGAGGTGCGTCACCAGGAGGAAGCGGACAGGTGTGCCAGAGCAGTGTCCCAAGCCAAGCAAGGCCGCTGGATGAGGTGGGAAGGTGTGGAGAAGAGGAAGATCACTTGGAGTGAACTAGGGAACATGGAGTCCAATATGCTGAGCTTTACCATCAGAGCCACATATGATGTTCTGCCCTCACCGACCAACCTACATCTCTGGTTTGGAGAAGATCCAACCTGCCCCCAGTGTCCTGCCCCAGCAACCCTGAAGCACATCCTGGTGGGCTGCAAAGCCAGCCTTAAGCAAGGCAGATATACCTGGCGCCACAACCAAGTGCTGAAGTGCCTGGCTGCTACACTGGAGAGTAGGAGGATAACCGTCAACGCCATGCCCCTGAAAGCCCAGACTACAGGTCAGCAGTTAACATCCTTCGTCAGGGAGGGGGAGAAACGATCAACCAATCGTCCTCCGCCAGACTCGTGCCCACTGAACACAGCCCGGGACTGGGAAATGCGGGTAGACTTAAGTCAGAGACTCACCTTCCCAGCCGAAATCGCAGCGACCAACTTGCGCCCAGACCTGGTCCTTTGGTCCAAATCCTGTCGGCATGTCTACATAGTGGAACTGACAGTCCCATGGGAGGAAGCCATTGATGAGGCATTTGAAAGGAAAAGGTTGCGATATTCGGATTTAGCTGCCGATGCAAAGGACCAGGGCTGGAAGGTAGATGTGCGTCCAGTGGAAGTGGGCTGCAGGGGCTTTGTAGCTAGTTCCACCACGAGGCTACTAAAGGAAGTTGGAATTAGAGGACAGGTTCAGCGGAAAACCATCAAAGACCTGGCAACTGCTGCCGAAAGAAGCAGTCACTGGCTGTGGCTGAAGCGAAGGGAAACTGTATGGGCTGCCAAGTGACCGAATGGAGCCTCCGGTGCGACACACACCCAGGTCTGATCAGCCTGTGGTGGGCCAGCCCCGGGTGAGGGTGTATTGTAATAAAAGGCCGAAACACCCAATGAGGCTGGGGTGTACAACTGATGATGTGTCGTATTGGAGGCACCAGGCGATCATCAGGTGAGCATCGCCTCAATTTAACCCCACTCAAGAGGACATCTCCAACAACTGTGCTAGCTGATTATCAAGGGATTTTAACATCTAGTCCTAGGAAGCAATCTCGAGTAGTCCGTTGCTCCAGGGACTGTATCCTGCTGTTGTTTTTGTCTCAATGTTAAAGTTTTCAGCCATGTCTCTGATCTCTTCATTGTTGAATTCTCCACCGTTGTCACTGTACAGCCTCTGGGGGGCGCCATGGACACTAATCCATGTATGAATGAAAGAGTTGACAATTTCAGATGACCTTTTTGTTTTCACAATGTTTCCTGCGCTGAAACGTGTGAAGTGGTCAATGATGTGAAGATACCATAAACCTGGTTCCAACTCATGCAGATCCATGGCCACCGTCTCGTTATATTCCGACGCCAAGGGCAGCCCCACAGCAGGCTTCGGCTTTGTCTTTTTGTACTTCTGGCATACATCACAGTCATAAACGATTTGTTGTAAGACAGTAAAGCATTCTTTGTCTTTATTTCCTGAACTGTTAATGAGCCTCTGTAGTCTGTCTGCAGATGCGTGACCAAACTGTTTATGGAGCTTCAGAAGGACTTTACGTTTCTCATCTGGAGACATATTTTCTGTTACTGCTAGGACTTTCTCTTCAGTTGAACCTTTTTCAGTTTCTCTGTCTCTGATGTCGACACAGTAATGTCCAGAACTAGTGAATTCAAGAGGTATGGATTGTTTGAACAACACTGCACTGTCCTTTTCCATGTCCAAAATGGTCCCTGCTTTTTTAAGGGACGTTTTACTCAGCAGGAGCGGAATGTCAACCTTGACAACTTCAGTTTCAATGTGGCATTTTGTCAGTCCTATCTTAGCTGGTAGTTTCACATTTCTTGTGGAATACACCAAATTGCCATCTCCAAACCGAAAAGGTCTGCAACTGGGAGTTTCTGTTTGCATCAGTCTGTTCGCCTGATCTGAGGTGAGGTCATCAATATAGCTTTCCAGCCATTTCTCCCCACACACAGTACGGGTACAGGCAGTGTCAATAATCGCAGATCCCAATGATTCAGTCATAAATATCTCAGCGTCTGACATGGAGGCCTTTGTAAACAATGTAATGTTACATTCCTCTACATTCACATCTTCAGTTATTCTTACTTGTTCAGTTTTCTTGTGAGGACAGTCTTTAGCCCAATGAAACGTGCTTTGGCAAATAGCACATCTGGACCTCTTACCGAACTTATCCAGTGGATTAGTCCCAGGTAACGGCTGCTTCAGTTGTCCACTTTGCCATGTTGCGTTCCGTTTTCCTTTTCCTTGTGGTCTTTGTTCTGTGAAAAACGCCACGTCCTGATTCATTTGTATTCCGTTTAATGAACCTGTCGTTTTCCCTCCGAAAATCCTTTTTAGAGCTGACTTCATGGAGGAGAACTTCAACTCCGTGCAGGCAGTCAGTGCTAGCTGTCTGCTTTTCTCATCGACACAGGCCGTGTCTAAAAGCTTAAAAGCCAGCACAGCATCAGGAAGTGTCATATTATACTTTTTCATCCGGTTGTATCGCTGTTCGAAGTCAATTATGTAGTCTGCCATAGAAGCAGCACTATCTTTCGTTATGCCATCAAAATGCGAATAGGCTTCATATGCGCGATCCTTTTCCTCTTTTAGGAACACGCCGTCCAGCTTAGCAAGCAATGTTTCCATACCGTCTTCACTGTCCAAATCTTCCGCGGGTATTTCCATCGCTGTTTCACGGGCTCTCCCCTCAAGCCCCAAGGCAACAGCAAGGGCTTGTTTCTTTTTGTCGAGGTCGGTAACCCTGGTCCAGATATTGACTTCATTTTTCCAACACTCGTATGGCCTGGCTTCATCAAACTTCGGCGGAACTTTATAACTAGCTGCCATCTTACAACCATCCTCTGCTACCAATGTTACTCCTAATAAACACGACGTTTAATCAGTTCAGACTTTTATTAAATGTAAAGCTAGCTACGACACATATGTCCGCCATCTTCCACACACAACCACGAACCCCGCCCCGAGCCACGCATGCGCTAACCTGCACACACACCGGGAAAAACCTTCTGCCGTAGTGAACAGTGCAGAGGGGAAATAACATGTTAACAATTAGCAGAACAACTAAACTCTGTGTATTAGACCTAACAGTCATCTTCATACTTCTCCAAACTGAACAGTAGCTCCTGCAGAACAATAATAAAATGTGTAAGTTAAATTACATGGTGTACATTAAACTAGAACAGTGCGACTTGTGTGAACCTGAGAAAGATATTTGCTTATCAAAATAATAAAATATTTGTGCCACTGTTACTTATGTCCCAAAGTCAAATCTACTTTGATGTTACATGAACGCTCAAAGTCCTTTTGTAGGCAGCTGGCATACAAAATCAGCTTGAACTACAACCCCAAATCAGAAAAAGTTGGGACATTATGGAAAACACAAATAAAAAAAGAAAGTAGTGATTTATAAATGTACTCTGACTTGTATTTCATTGCAGACAATGTGAACACAAAATATTTCATGTTTTGTCTGGTCAACTTAATTTAATTTGTAAATATACATCCTTTCCTGTCATTCAGACCTGCAACACATTCCAAAAAAGGTTGGGACAGGAGCAATTTAGGGCTAGTAATCAGGTAAATTGGTTAAATAATGATGTGATTTGAAACAGGTGATGTCAACAGGTGATTGTAATTATGATTTGGTACAAAAGCCGCATCCAAGAAAGGTCTAGTCCTTTAGGAGCAAAGATGGGCCGAGGATCGCCAGTTTGCCAACAAATACGTGAGAAAATTATTGAAATGTTTTAAAAACAATGTTCCTCAAAGAAAGATAGGAAGACATTTGCTTATTTCACCTTCAACAGTGCATAACATAATTAAAAGATTCAAAGAATGTGGAGGAATTTCAGGACAAGGACAAGGGCGCAAGCCTAAGCTGAACAACCGTGATCTCCGAGCCCTCAGGCGGCACTGCGTCAAGAATCGTCATTCATCTATAAGCGATATCACCACATGGACTCAGGACTACTTTGGCAAACCTTTGTCAAGTACCACAATATGTAGTTACAGCCACAAATGCCAGTTAAAACTGTACTGTGCCAAAAGGAAGCCCTATGTTAACAGTGTCCAGAAGCACCGTCGACTTCTCTGGGCTCGGAGGCATCTGGGATGGACCATCACACAGGGGAAACGTGTACTGTGGTCAGATGAATCAGTATTTCAGGTATTTTTTGGGAGAAATGGACGCCGTGTGCTCCGGACCAAAGAAGAAAAGGATCATCCAGACTGTTACCAGCAACAAGTCCAAAAGCCAGGGTCTATCATGGTATGGGGTTGTGTCAGTGCCCTTGGCAAAGGTAACTTGCACTTCTGTGATGGCACCATTAATGCTGAAAAGTACATAGAGATTTTGGAGCACAATATGCTGCCTTCAAGAAGACATCTTTTCCAGGGACGTCCATGCATATTTCAACAAGATAATGCAAACCCACATTCTGCACACATTACAAAGTCCTGGCTGCGGAGGAAGAGGATACGGGTACTTGACTGGCCTGCCTGCAGTCCCGACCTGTCTCCAATAGAGAATGTGTGGCGCATTTTGAAGCGCAAAATGCGACAACGAAGACCCCGTACTGTTGCCCACCTTAAGACTTGTTTGCAGCAAGAATGGGACAAAATTACACCTGAAACACTTCATCACTTGGTGTCTTCAGTCCCTAAACATCTTTTAAGTGTTGTGAAAAGGAATGGCAACATTACAAAGTGGTAAATGCTTTACTGTTCCAACTTTATTTGAAATTTGTTGCAAGAACCAAAATAAGAATTTCGTTTTTTTTAAAAGAAAACAATACAAATCATGAGGAACACATTAAATGATGTGCTGTTGTATTGTCTGCAATGAAATACAAGTCAAAGTACATTTAGAATCACTACTTTCTTTTTTTATTTGTGTTTTCCATACTGTCCCAACTTTTTCTGATTTGGGGTTGTATTTAAGGGTTTTGATAAAAACAGCAGCCTCTCCAGGGGATGTGAAATCCTTTGTAACCCCTTCACTCGTTGTGAGCCGGAGGAGAGCAGGATATATCAGACCATACCGTATGCCTGGAATGTCCCTGAGTTGCCTGCTGACATCATTAAAGGCAACGCGTGCTCTCGCCTTCTGGGCTGTGTGGTCCAGAAACATGGAGATTGTAGAGTCCCCGATCTTGATCCGCTGCTGGGTCGTGGCACGTTGAAGGATGTCGACACAATCTGTGTAGTAATGTAAACTTGCTATTATGGGGCGTGGCCGCTCTCTGGGTTTGGGCTTGGGGTTTAAGGATCGATGAGCACGATCAATAAGAGGTGCTTTATCCAAGTTAAGCGCTTCCTTAAGCAGAGCGGAGGTAGATGCCGCGGTAACCGTGCCACATTGCTCAGATAACCCGATTATACAGATGTTGTTGCGGCGAGATATACCTTCTAGATCTTCACATTTATTCTCCAGAGCCAGAACTTTATTAGACAGGCTCTCCACTTTACTTTTGAGGTGCGCCACGTCATCTGTGCTCCATGTCCTCCATCTCAATCACAGTCCCCCTTAGCTCACCCACGTCAGACTTTGTAGCGGCTAAGTTAGCCGTCAGCTCCGTTTTCACACTTTGCAATTCTGACTTTATTTGGGATAAGTTTTCAGTCATAGCCATCTGTAACTCTGTAAGTTCGGCTTTAAAGTCTGCGGAAGCCATACTTGAAGCCATGACGGTGCTAGCGGTGCTAACGCCATCTCCGCCATGAGGCGGCGGTCTGACGGGATCTCGCTGGGCTGGGGATGTAGCCCCTGCATTAGGCCGCGCTCTCGATGCCGCCCAGTTGTTCGTATTTCAGGGTTTTGGAGTCATAACGGCACTTAATACAGTCAAAAGAAGCTCTATGATATCAAAATCTGTACACACCACGGCGGTAGAAAACACCCTGATAGTCTTTATAAAGAGTTTCTGTAGGAGCCCCCAGAGCCACATCTTTATGCCATTGGTCACTAACAGGAACTCCAGGTGCGTGCACATTCGGTAGAACTACTGGGGTACTGTTCATTCTGCCCACTACTATTATATAACGGCCAGCAGAGTCAGCGTCAACTTTTGACACTACAAATGGGATAGTCTTATCGATCAAAATAGCCGTTCCCCTAGATTTGGAATGAAAAATAGATTGGAAAATTTGTCCCACCCATCCCCCTCTAAGTCTAAAATGGTCAGATGTGTTCAAATGGGTTTCTTGCAGGAAGGCAATATCTGCATTCAACTCCTTAAAGGGATACTTCACCGATTTAGCATTCAGCTTTGTATCAGTAGAAACCCGGTAGTATTTCTGAATGACCGTGCGTCCCTCCCTCATATCCCTCTGAGACAGGAGATGTCTGCATTGGGGGGTCCGGAAAAAATCTTCCGATGACGTAAAATGACAATTTTTGCGTCATTGGAAGATTTTTTGGCCAGAGCAAAAGACTACAGCCAGTAGTAGGACCTACTTCCGCCCATCACCCGAAGCGAGCCGATCTCAGCCGGAAAAAAACGAAATGTCAGCCATCTTGAATCCTCGCTAAACAGGGCTCTCTCTCATGGATGTATTAAGAGAACTTCTCAGCAGCAAACTTTTACAACAGTTATGTGCATTCAAACTACCGCACGTGTACCACCGGGATACATCGGTACAGATCGGAGAATATGCAGGAAACGTTATTACAGACGGAATAATCGGCCCACTACGAGAGCTTCGCCTGCCACGAAGACCAGCGGTCTCGCTCGTACCCCGAGCCGGGTAGGGGACATCCACGTCGGCTAGGTGGGAAGCTAACGCTAGCCGGCCACCTGTCCCATCAATCCTGCTTGCAAGTGTCCGTTCATTAAATAACAAACTGGACTACATCCAACTTCAACGATGCTCCCAACGCGAATTCGAGACTGTTTTTTGCTTTCGTGGAAACATGGCTGAACAACAGTGAAACGGACTGTCCAGCTACCAGGCCTGCTAGCCTTCCGACGATCCGAGCTAGAGATGCTCTGTATGAAGGTGGGCTGTGTTAACACGGACTGGTGCAGAAATGGGGTGATTTGTATCCAACTAACTGCTAACCGCTGGAGTTTGTGACTGTTACATGGCGACCATTCAACATTCCACGCTAATTCACGGCTGTGTTTATACTCGGTGTTTACAGCCCACCAAGCCTAATGCTGGTATGCTTAGCTGAACTTTACGGAGCCTATAATGTGTGTGTGCACTAAAGGTAGCCTGTTTCGTATGTCGTTATTATATAATGTAGTTTTTATAGATTTTAAATGTGTAACACCACTTGAGCCACGATGAAACGTTGTTTTGTGTATATGGTTGAAATAACAATAAAACACATTGAGTTGAGTCGAATGCCTCACTGTCTGTCTGTCAAGCGGTAGGCGTGGCTTGTGAGTGGACTCAAAGCAGCGAAGCGAAGTGCATTCTGGGATTTGGTGTCTTTCATCCATATGAGCCAAAAACACATTTTCTGGCTTTTCTCGGCCTAGAAGGCACCAATTAAAAAATGTTTTCACATTTCTGCTATATAAGTGACCCAATTTAAAGATATATTCAGCTTTCCAGCGGTGAAGTATCCCTTTAAGGTGTGAGTACTTTTCGGTGTTTCACTGGGTGATGAGATTTAACATTCCAACTAACAAAGTTTATCTGGCAAGTACCTGATACCTCAGTGTGAGCGTTCATTTATATTAGTATTAAGTATTCATAAATTGTAGTAGTACGGATCCAGCGTAAGTAACATTTGTGACACGTAAACAAAAGAGAGTCCCTCCACTAACCCAGAGTTAGCAAAACAAAAAATAGGAGCAATCAATTTAGTGCAACAGTAACTTCCCCAGTCACCAACTAGAACATGGTGAAAAAATAACCCCTCGCAAATAACAAATCCACACAAAGTGCTTTTTAAAGAACTCTAGCTCTGCAGCTCGCTCTTAACAGACATGTTAACAAAATATTTTAATATAACCCCAATATTTCAAATTAAATGGAAAAATAAAGAAAAAGTGGTGCTTTTTATCTTCTAACAGACCTTAACCTTAAAAGAAACTAACTTAACTGTAGTCCCATATCAACAAGTCTCATTGTTGTATTTTGCAAGTTCGTACACTCACCCAAAAAAAAAAACAGTCTGCTGTCAATAGAGGCAAAGAAGAAAAAAGAAAAGCTAAGCCACCCCACGCAGAATGTTGTCCTTAACATACACCATGGCCTCCACTGCGTCTTGAAACTGCTTATCCGTCCCGTTATACGTGATTAGAAATCGGGCTGGATGTAGGAGACCATAGCGGACCCCCCCCCCCCCCCCCCCCCCCTCGTCCTCGAAGTAGTTTACGGACCTCGTTGAACGCCAACCTGGCGCAGGCTACACTCGGTGGATAATCAGGGAACATGAGTATGGTTGAGCCGTTGTGTTGTAGCGGGTCGGATTCCCATGCGAGGCGTAGGATTTCGACGCAATCTTGATAGTAGTGTAATTTTGCTATAATTGCTCTTGGTTTGCCATCCATCCATTTCGCCTGTAAAGTGCGGTGGGATCTGTCAATCAGCACGTCTTTATCCATTTTAAGGACTTTTTTGATCAGCCCTGAAACAGAAGCAGGGGTGCTGGAGCCATCTTCCTCAGCTACATTCATAATGCGGATATTTGACCTCCGCATCCGACCTTCCATGTCCAAACATTTCTCCTGTAAATTTTGAACATTTCCCTCCAGCTTGCGCACAGAGTTTTGTAGCTCCGTGATATCATCCGAGCATCCTGAGAGTCCTCTTTCCATGTCCGACACAGTTGTTTTAATCACTTCCAGGTCTGACCGAAAAGCTGATGTGTTGTTAGCTATCTCCTGCCTAACTGCTTGTAGCTCTGATCTAACTCCATCAAACTCTTTAGCCATGATTGACTTTAACTCGGTTTGGAAAAGCGTGGTCCGTTTTTATAGAGGACAATAACTCTTCCTTCATCACCGTCGTCATATCAATCTGTTCTCCAGTTCGTTGAGCTCATTCAGCCATCTCAGGTGTTGTATTAGCTTCGTTGCTAACACTAGGTGTGTCGGTGCTCGTCTTGCTAGCAGATGCCTTGCCCGAATATTTATATTTAAGCAGGTTGCTCGCCATTTACATTTATCAGGGAATAAATCGTCTTCGAAGATGCAGGACAGCCTTATATAGTCTTTTTGTATCACATAGTCAACCAAAGCTCCATTTAAAAGGGTAAAAATTATAATTTTGTGCAGAGCTCTCTAAACTTGCAACCTACTCCATTGCCTGCTCGCTAGCGCCCCTCTTATTGTAAAGTTTTACCACATATTCTTTGTAAACAAGCAGGCCTGCCTTGTTGCACAAACCAAATTTTCTTTAAAACTTCCCATTTTCAGCACGAAGTTTGTTGTTTCCCATAAAGGGAGTTTGAGAAGCAGAAAGTGAGGGACATCCTGGAAATGTACTTCCTTCGATCCAGACTACTTTGTTTGTGACCAAAAGTTCGATTGTGACAATTACACACCCAGGCGCCTTCCTCAAACTATATTTATTTGTACATTCATATTTTAAAAAATAAATGTTATTTCCAAAAATCTCTTGTATTGAGTGTCTTGTTCTTATTTCCCAGGTGTACTATTCTCTGTGGAGGCGTCTTTTGAAGATCTTCTGGTGGCTTGTTGTGGCCTACACTATGCTGGTGCTGATCTCCATCTACACTTACCAGTTTGAAGACTTCCCTGGATACTGGAGAAACTTTACTGGTTTTACAGAAGAACAGTACGTTCTTTTACAAAAAACTGAGACTGCCTTGTGTCTTGCTTTACCCTGCTGAAATGTTTCTGTGTCTCTTTCAGCTGGTTCCACTGTCATTTATTTGTAATTTCTATATTAAATAGAAAGTTATATAATATCTAAACATTACCCATGTCTAAAGGACTATTTAACTGCTCATAGCACATACCCCAAACATCCTTAACATAATTACAAAGCAAATGGAGGTAATTAGGCTTGTTTTGACTTTTGGATTTCATTTTAGTTTAGCTTTAGTTAGTTTCAGATGGTGTTAGCTAGTTTTTGTTTAGTTTCAGTTTTTCATAATGGTTCAGTTTAATTTTTACATATTTAGATTTAGTTTTACAGTAGTCTTTGGTTTGTCAGGGCCAGTTGTAATGTCTTAGATGTAGCTACATGGTTGGAGAATAGCCATGGTGTTTAATGTTTAATACTTTAGTGTCCGATGTAAAGCAATTACGGCACAGCGCCATTTCATGTCAAGTCCGTTCAGTTTCTGTGGTTCAATGTCACAAAAGTTAACAGAAATTCATGCACATCTTTTTCGGTAGTGATAGCTATATTATAGTTAAAAAACTAAAACTGAAATGATTTCTGAGTTTTTTAACCTGGCAATATAGATCCAGTTTAGTTTTTCTTGAAGGTTTTAGTTTGTTTTAGCTTACTATAATGACCCTGCTGTTGACCCAACAGTGTATATAGCAGGGCAAAAATAAAGATTGTCAGATTGTATATGTGGTAACTAAACAGTAATGTTTAAAAGTGAACTAATGAAGGTGTAATCTTGCCCCCCTGTCGTCTCTCAGGCTGGCAGCGATTGGTCTGGAGACGTTTGCTCTCTCTGAACTCTTCAGCAGTATTCTGATCCCTGGCTTCTTCCTGCTGGCCTGTATTTTGCAACTGCACTACTTCCACAAGCCCTTCATGAGAATCACTGACCTGGAGCATGTTACCCCTAAACACAAGTAACCTACCTACACACTCCTAGCATTCACGTCCAATCAAAAACATGATTCATATTGCTAGACAAGTGTTGTTTAATGTCACAGTGAAATGAAGGTTGGATTTGATTTATTTATCACATGTTAAAAGAACAACAACAATGATACATTCAATAAAATCACTTCTGCAGAGAAAATTTGGAGCATTATTAGTTCAGAACATCGGAGATTTTTTAGGGGGCTCAAGCCTAATCTAAGCACCATGAGTGCAGAACATACTGAAATAAGTACTACATCACATTGATCTGATCTGTTATTGATCTGATAATTGTATTTTGCTTCTTATCTGTGACTATTCACCCAATCATTATGAAATAAATTTGGCAGACAGCGGTCACATAATACATTTTATAAATCTATCTTTATATTTGACTTTTTTAAACTAATTTTCATAATAGAAATAAATTGGCAATTTATTAGTATTACTATGTATTATATTATTACAGTTAAAGAAAATTTCTTCTCAAGTCTAGGTAATGTAATGGAGTGGTCCAGTCTCATAACATAAATCAATTTCTCCTTTAATGAGAAAGATGTCAGACTGGAATGTGGCGACCATATTTTAAAGTGCCCATATTATGAAGAAAAGAAATCACTTTTTCTGGGATTTGGGATGTTATTTACATACAAACTGTTTTGAGTGAGATACAGGTTTCTGAATGTATGCTGCCTTCAGTCTCCGGGTGAGCTGTTCAAAATCTGCAGGGCTTTTCACTTCATTGGCCGAAAGAAGGGGGCTAACCACTAGCATGCTAGTGCTAGCATGCTAGCGGTTAGCCCCATCGTTCTCAATGGAAAAACACTGCTACAACACACACAACCATAATACCACCATAATCTACAAAAGAACTACTTACATGTCCCTGTTCTGCAGGTATTCCACGCAAAGTTGGAAGTGCGCTCTGTTTAGAAGAAGTCTCCCGGCTAATCCTGCCTTGTACTGACCGAAGTTAGAGAAACAGCTAGCTAGCTGATGTGATCCTTACCTAGCTACTGCGCATGTGCGACTTTCAACAAAGATGGTACAGAAGTGAGATGTCTCACTCTGTAGCTAAAACAGAGACCTGAACACACAGGGTGTAAAGAGAAGCTCCAGCAATGTGCAGTACAACAAAAATAAGGTTTTTTTTTTTTTTAAATGAAACCATGTAAACCTTTTCTGGTACAACCTCAAAATACAATTATGAACCTGAAAATGAGCATAATATGGGCACTTTAAGAATATCTAGGTTACAATTTTTGCCCTTTGTGGTGGTGTTCCGTTTGTCATGTGCTACCTAGGAATTCTACATTTTTCCTTTTGCAACAACTAATGAGACAATGTGTCTCTAGGAAGAAGAACAGTGAGACGACTGAGCCGATTGGCTCTAATGTGGGAATGAACGTTGAAGAGGAAGACCTGGTGACTAACACAGATGAGGAATCTGAAGACGAAGGTGAAAAACAACAGTGGCAGTTTATATTAAAGACATATTTTCACAGCTAAAGTGTTGCTTATTGACGAGCAAATTAGTAATTATTATATTTTTCACTGTAACAAATTTCCCCATTAAATTTTACATTGTACCTACTGTAATTTATAACAACAGTTTTTTACTGGAAAAACTTTTACGGTACTGTGCTGTATAAATGCGCTTTACAGTAAAATACTGGCAGCTACATTTACCTGCTCTATACTGTAATGTTACAGTGTACCTACTGTAAATTACAATGACAGTTTATTACTGTAAAGTTTTTTTATGGTACTGTGCTGTATAAATAGAAAGCTTTACAGTACCATTTCTCTCTTTCTCTTATTTTTTGTACTTCATTAAATCTCTGGTGTAACATTATATTTTTCCAATTACTCTCTTCATGAAGTGGTGGGGACTTGATGCCACGTGATTTCATTGAGTTGTGGGCAGACTCAACCTGGCTACTGAAAAAGAAAAAAATACTGTAGTATACCGTAAAATTGTACAGCAGCTTGCTGTTAATATTTTGTTCTTTAGAAAAAAGATCCCGTACACTGACCATTACACAAGCAAACAATTTATTTACGTTTCGGTCCTAGACCTTCATCAGGTAAATATTTTGTTCTTCAAATGCCTCAACATTTACAGTATTCCACTGTATTTAGGAAGAACGGTCAATTACTGTAAGAAAAATCCCGTATTTTTACGGTAATTTGTTGCAGTGTATGATTACAAATTACTGACTGACACCATTTTTTTTTATTTAACCACCTGAATGCACATTCAGTTGGTTATTAGAATAGTCAACAACTGTATTCAAGTAAAGGTTTAACTGAGCGTGACCATTCCCTCCCACTATGTTTGTTCATCCATCCTCTCTTTCCTTGCTCAGGAGAGTTGATGCCAAGTAAGTGGGGTCTGGTGATGGACAGGTTACTGGTTCTGTCCAGAAGGTTCTCTGACATTCTCACCAAAGTTCAAGTGTTTCTCTGGAGGCTTCTGGAGCTCCACATCCTCAAGATGGTGGCCTTCTTCTCTGTGTGGGTTTCACTTGAAGAGGTAAAGTAGAGCTGCAAAGATGAATCGATTAGATGTCAACTATTGAATGAATCCCCATCTATTTTGATAATCGATTAATGGGTTTGAGTACATTTTTTAAGAAAGAAAAGTAAAAATGTTCTGTTTGTTAAATGTGAATATTTTCTAGTTTCTTTACTCCTCTGTGACAGTAAACTGAATATCTTTGATTTGTGGTAAAATAAAAAAGCCATTTAAGGACGTGTTCTTGGGCTTTGGGAAACACTGGTAGACATTTTCCCCCATTTTCTGACATTTTATAGTCAAAACAATTAATGAATTAATTGAAGAAAATAATCAACATATTAATTGACAATGACAATAATAGTTAGTTGCAGCCCTAAGGTAAAGGCAGGAATGGGTTTGTTTGCAAAAAGAGTGTGATAAAACCCTGTACAGCAAATCCGATACGTCCTAATTATTATTAACAAGCAACTTTTGAATCTGTCTTTTGTATAAGTCAAATCCCTAACCCTTAGGCTACAACTTAATTATATTATTTATCGAAAGTCATATCCATCTATCCATCTATCTATCTATCTATCTATCTTTTTTCGCAAATTTGCTGGATGAGCACCTTTCATGGAAATGAATAGGGCACGATTCTTGAGCACTGTATCAAGCAAGTAATGTTCAGAACAGCTTGTTTCGGTATTTGCCTGATAGATGAATGAACTGCAATTCAATACTGCACAGCTGATGCTTGACATAAAGCTCTTTATTTTTGAATGAGTATAATATGTAAAATGTTGTCCTGTTTCTGTGTTTGTCCGTAGCCATCCGTGATGAACCTCGTCCTGGTGGTGTTGTGGTCTCTGGCGATGCCCTACGGTCGCTTCAGACCCATGGCTTCTTGTCTGTCTACAGTCTGGGTGTGTGTCATCATCGTATGTAAGATGCTTTACCAGCTCAGTGTTGTCAACCCTGTTGAATACTCCAGTAACTGTAGCCTGGTAAGACACACATGCACTTACACACACACATTCTGCATCAACAATATGTTTCAAAAGGCATGATGGTATATTTCAATTAGTCATTAATACCAACATACCGTCCTGGAGAATAAGGGACAACATATGTATAGACAGACAGACAGACAGGCAGACACTAATTTTACAATAAATTATTCAATTGTGTTGTAGTGGAGTAGAACTAGAAAGGTAAAGTACAACTACCTAAAATTGTTTTTTAAGTACAGTGCTTGACTAAATGGATGGATTATGCAGTGTAATATTGTTAGCGATACATCTTCCACAAAACAGTAGGGGATACAAATAGATTACCTTTATTAAAGATGTATTGTTGTTTTTCATCAATATCAGTTTGGGAAATATTTATCTTTAAAGTAAAATAATAAAAGCACATTCTGATGAGCTCCATATTAAATTAGTTCAGAGTAGAGCTGAATACCAGGTCCTACACAAGGAATGATTTAACTGCATGGATACCTGCATATGTAAGCTGTTTATATATACAACCCCAAATCAGAAAAAGTTGGGACAGTATGGAAAACACAAATAAAAAAAGAAAGTAGTGATTTCTAAATGTACTTTGACTTGTATTTCATTGCAGACAATACAATAGCACATAATTGAATGTGTTCCTCATGATTTTTATTGTTGTTTTTTTTTCTTTCAAAAAAACAAAAATTCCTATTTTGGTTCTTGCAACACATTTCAAAAAAGTTGGAACAGTAAAGCATTTACCACTTTGTAATGTTGCCATTCCTTTTCACAACACTTAAAAGACGTTTAGGGACTGAAGACACCAAGTGATGAATTGTTTCAGGTGTAATTTTGTCCCATTCTTGCTGCAAACAAGTCTTAAGGTGGGCAAGTTTCCTTAGCTTCATCGTCTGCTTTTTGAGGGGGGCAACAGAGTCTAAAGTCGTCCGTAGGCAGACCGTAGCTCCGTCTACAAAATTATCAATTTGGGAGGGACTAAAGTTAACATAAAGGTCCTCTGTTATATTAAGGTATGACATTGAGTTAAATGCTGTTTGAATATTTTAAATAAATAAATCAATTTTGCTATTGTGGTGGAAAATACCCAGGGTGCAGCAGGTGTAGATTAATTAACTGTTTTAGAATAATTGAAGATGAAACAAGTAACAAGAAATAGTAGACTGAGACCAATGTAGGTTTTTGTAATTTATTGAAGTACATATATTCTGCGCAGAATAGGAGAACTCGTTCACAAGATGCACGCAGCAACATGTGGAAGAGTCTTCAAAGTTCACATCAAGAACATCAGCTTAAATACACAGATAAGAGAGAGGGAGTGACATCGCTTTAAGCACACAATTCAATCTAATAACAAATGAAGATAGACCTTCTGGTCTGTCTGGTTCACAGGGATGTTATGTCGTATAACTTGTAGAGACCTTGTGACTACGGTTGTATCTCAGTAAACCTAGGTTGGCTATTTTCTCACAGACAAATGTATTTAACTTCTCCTTGGGGGAGACATAACAAGAGCACATACAGAAATACAGAGTTACTTGGGTAAAATATAATTTTGCCATTACACTATAGCACTGTCAGATAGGCATCTAGTGTAGAAGCTTTTATCTAATTTTGTATAGTCGGGTAGTAAGAATTTGAAAGTAAATCCCCAGTGTGTAACATTTGTAGTTGTTCATTATCAAAATCTGTATTGCCCTTCACAAACTTGTCCTTTTTTATGAATATTGACCACCACCATCAATTCCAAGTATTCCTATTGGCTTGAAATTTTACATTTGCGCTTACATGAACTGGGGTAGACGCTCCATAGCCATGCGCCATCTTGAAATACGGTAGCCCGTAAGGGAAATACAGGCTATACTGCTCCGCATTTTGCGCTTTTCACTCAGTGGCACTAACTGTGACCGACTGTTTTCTTTAACTGTCTATGACTGTGACATATGCCAGGGCAGGAGGGGGAGAAGATTACTTGTGACTCACTGCCGGCAGATTTGAAAGCCTGTTATCGAGGACATGTAACTAAGTCGCCGAGGAAATTAAAATGACAACGTGACAGGGACGCCGAAGTTGCCTGCTTTCTTCTCAACAGGTAATTCTGCCTATTTGTGTAAAGGTTTTATACAACCCCAAATCAGAAAAACTTGGGACAGTATGGAAAACACAAATAAAAAAAGAAAGTATTGATTTCTAAATGTACTTTGACTTGTATTTCATTGCAGACAATACAACAGCACAAATTTTAATGTGTTCCTCATGATTTTTATTGTTTTCTTTTCAAAAAAACGAAATTCCTATTCTTGCAACACATTTCAAAAAAAGTTGGAACAGTAAAGCATTTACCACTTTGTAATGTTGCCATTCCTTTTCACAACACTTAAAAGACGTTAAGGGACTGAAGACACCAAGTGATGAAGTGTTTCAGGTGTAATTTTGTCCCATTCTTGCTGCAAACAAGTCTTAAGGTGGGCAACAGTACGGGGTCTTCGTTGTCGCATTTTGCGCTTCAAAATGCGCCACACATTCTCTATTGGAGACAGGTCGGGACTGCAGGCAGGCCACTCAAGTACCCATATCCTCTTCCTCCGCAGCCAGGACTTTGTAATGTGTGCAGAATGTGGTTTTGCATTATCTTGTTGAAATATGCATGGACGTCCCTGGAAAAGATGTCTTCTTGAAGGCAGCATATTGTGCTCCAAAATCTCTATGTACTTTTCAGCATTAATGGTGCCATCACAGAAGTGCAAGTTACCTTTGCCAAGGGCACTGACACAACCCCATACCATGATAGACCCTGGCTTTTGGACTTGTTGCTGGTAACAGTCTGGATGGTCCTTTTCTTCTTTGGTCCGGAGCACACGGCGTCCATTTCTCCCAAAAAATACCTGAAATACTGATTCATCTGACCACAGTACACGTTTCCCCTGTGTGATGGTCCATCCCAGATGCCTCCGAGCCCAGAGAAGTCGACGGCGCTTCTAGACACTGTTAACATAGGGCTTCCGTTTGGCACAGTACAGTTTTAACTGGCATTTGTGGCTGTAACTACATATTGTGGTACTTGACAAAGGTTTGCCAAAGTAGTCCTGAGCCCATGTGGTGATATCGCTTATAGATGAATGACAATTCTTGATGCAGTTCCGCCTGAGGGCTCGGAGATCACGGTTGTTCAGCTTAGGCTTGCGCCCTTGTCTTTTACGCACTGAAATTCCTCCTCATTCCTTGAATCTTTTAATTATGTTATGCACTGTTGAAGGTGAAATAAGCAAATGTCTTCCTATCTTTCTTTGAGGAACATTGTTTTTAAACGTTTCAATAATTTTCTCACGTATTTGTTGGCAAACTGGCGATCCTCGGCCCATCTTTGCTCCTAAAGGACTAGACCTTTCTTGGATGCTGCTTTTGTACCAAATCATAATTACAATCACCTGTTGACATCACCTGTTTCAAATCACATCATTATTTAACAAATTTACCTGATTACTAGCCCTAAATTGCTCCTGTCCCAACCTTTTTTAGAATGTGTTGCAGGTCTGAATGACAGGAAAGGATGTATATTTACAAATGAAATTAAGACAGACAAAACATGAAATATTTTGTGTTTGTGTTTTGTGTCTGCAATGAAATACAAGTCAAAGTACATTTAGAAATCACTACTTTCTTTTTTTATTTGTGTTTTTCATACTGTCCCAACTTTTTCTGATTTGGGGTTGTAGTTGCTACTTGCTTGGCTAAATATAACATGGTTGTGCATAACGCTAGAACGATGTCTAGGATACTTTTCCTCGCGTCAATGATGAAAAAGGATTGTCTACCTTAAAACAAACATAAACGTAATCATATGTGTCTTGATTTCCCTGGCAGACAACTCACGTCATGGAGTTGTAACTCAGACTAGCTACAGCTAGAACAGCTGCGTGGAAACAATGGAGACACTAAGAGATCATTTTGGTTTCATTGACATTGTTCATGCTGCTCAGAGAAATTTATTAAAAACACAAACCTCCGTTGCTTCTCTCCTACGCTGTAAACATCGCCTTACACTATTAATCTCGTACAATATACAGAATAACGATAGCACTGATACTTTACTAACATTTGCTTGCATATGTTTGGGAACCTGATAGCTGATGTTAGCGATGAAATGGTACCAAAATAACGTCAAACTATTATTACACTGGAAGCGACACTCATGGACGGTTGTCGCTAATTTCGGGTTCGGCCACCGTAGGAGTTATAACGCACTCGGAATGGGGGGAGCTAGAAAGTGAAATGCAATTGGTTGTCATATACAATTTCACTACGCTAGATGGGAGAAATTCTTACACACTGGGGCTTTAAGAAATGGCCTGATAATAAAGGATTCTGCGGGAATACTATTAAATCTTCAATTTTGATGCCATATGCCAGCACAAGGTCAAGGGTGTGGTTAAAGCAATGAGTGGCCTTATGCACACTCAGACTGAAACCAATTGAGTCTAATAGTGAGTTGAAAGCAATACTAACGATATCGTTGTCAACGTCCACATGGATATTAAAATCACCTACAATAAGTACTTTATCTGATTTAAGGACTATACATGATATAGGCTTGAATCAAATATGGCTGCAACTCCCCCTCCTCGGCCTGTGCCTCTAGGAATTTTAGTATTATTATGACTGGGAGGAGTGGCTTCATTTAAACTAACATATTCTTCATTGCAAAGCCAGGTTTCGGTAAGACAGAATAGATCTATTTGATTATCTGATATCAAATCGTTTACTAGTACTGCTTTAGAAGAGATCTAATATTTAATAGTCCACATCTCATTTTCCTATTCTGTTCTATAATTGCAGTGGTTGTTTTAATTCCAATTAGGTTGTTAAGTATAGCTTCTCTTTTATTAACCTTTGATTTAACCGATCTGAGTCGGGGGACAGACACCGTGATTATTAGACTATGAGTGGGCGACTGCTCTAACGGAAGCACGGAGGAGCGAGTAGCACTGCACCTCTGATTACTAATATCAAACTTGGGTTGTCATGGTTTATGACCGAAAATAGACTCGGTCAGGTTCTTTGATATGAGAGCGGCTCCGTCCAAAGTGGGATGAATGCCGTCTCTCCTAATCAGACCAGGCTTTCCCCAGAACGCCCTCCAATTATCTATGTATCCCACCTTATTAGCTGGGCACCATCCCCACAACCAGCGGTGGAAGGATGACATGTGGCTGTACATGTACAATATAGAGCCAATAACAAGAGTTGGCTTCTCAGCAGGTGTATCACTGAGTTGGGAGAAACTGTTAGAAAGGCGCAGATGCTCCGGTTTAGAGCGACCGCCATCATGTGCATTCCCCGGTTTAGAGCTAGCGCTACGCTTCTTTCGGACAGTCACCCACTCGCCCGGCTGCTCGGGGTCTACTGGGGGACTGCTAACAGAAGCTACAGTATGTTGGCCCACACCAGCTACAGAGCGCTGGTTAGCTACGGAAGCATACGATTTTGATTCCATGATGCGGAGCCGTGCCTCAAACTCACTAAGCCTCGCCTCCAGAGCAGCGAATAAACTACATTTATTACATGTTTATCACTAAAGGAGGCAGAGGAATAGCTAACATCTGACACAGAGCAAGAGAGAGCAGGAGAGGGAGAGGATTTAGCCATTGTTAATGGCTAAGCTAAAGTAGCTAACAGCGTTTTAACAATTGTGAGATCAGCGAGGAAGTCGCTGTAAGAGAAGAGAACTTTAGTGCTTGAGTATAACTGGTGTAGTTTAAATGCAAACCAGGCAAATAGCCATTAAATTAGACAATAAAGCATAGCTGAGTAAGTTTTTGCTGGAGCAGCAAACTAGCGCCCGTAACACGACAACACAAGAACACCAGAAGTGAGGCAATACGCTTACCGTAAACGTCAGCACGTCATCCCTACAATATTGTTGTGATATCAATATTATGGTATTTGTTAAAAAAATGTGGTGATATCTGATTTTCTCCGTATCGCCTAGCCCTACCTTAAAGTCATGTCTGATGAAAAGGCGAGCATTGCCAAGAGACTGTAGCATTTATAAAGGTGTAAGTTTCTTTGTCCAAGGTCACAGCTCTGAATTAGATGTGTTCAAATAAAAGAGAGAAGGAATAAAAAAAGAAAAGAGAGCTATGGAGGCAGCAGTGCATTTAGCATCTTGACAATTATATGCCCTGACTGCTTCTTCTCTCTCTCTCTCTCTCTCTTGTTTTTTTCTATGAGTTGAGACAGCAGGTGTTGTAGAGTAACTTGACCTGACAGGATAGTAATGTGATCCAGTGGGAGCTGCAGTGATAATGTCTTCTCCTTTACAGCCTCTAACAAATGAAACCAACCTAATGCCAGAAGAGATGGTGAACTCCTCTCTGTATAAAGAGCCAGTGGATCCCGCCAGATGGTTTGGCATCAGGAAAGATGCCACAGTACTGGGATACAGCAAGGTATATTCAATACATGTTTCCTCAATGAATAGTGTGGATCTAGTAAGAATGCTACTGTACCTGGTTTGTGAAGATTGAAAATGAATATGCAATATAAACACAGTGTACTGTATGTATAATGTATGCGCTAAGCTCCAGACGCAGCAACGGTGGCTCTGCAAAAAAAAGTCTCAAGAAGGAACCTGTTTTGGTGGAACATTTGCAGAACATTTGCACCCCGCAAAAAAAACAGCACAATATTAAATGAAATTAACTGTTCACACAATACAGTAACGTGAGCTATTTAAATTAGCTGGATAGATGGTTAAACCTAATTTGCTCTTACCAGTGTATCGCCGTGTTTACTTTGTCCCCAGCAATCCCCACCAAAATGTCCCAGTTAGATAGTAAATGCCGTAAAACATTCTTTATAAATCTTTACAATCATTCCCCGAAAGAACCAAGCAGGCTTGCCTTGTTGCACGATCCAAATTTTATTCAAAAATTGCCATTTTAGCGTGTAGCTTGCTAGATCGAAGGTTGTTGTTTCCTGAAACGAACGAAGCCACGCGCAGAACGTCAGGCTTTAATAAAAAAATCAAAAATCTGAACTATAAATAAGTTCACCAGTTCCACAGACACAGTTCAGTCACTAATCTTAAATTATTGAGGCTACACAGCCAGCCCCTAAACGCTGTCTTTCTGTGTAAAGTCTGCTGATCCAGTAAAGGCTTAATTAATTGAACTCGTTACTGAGTTAGTGTCCTGGATGTTTTTTTGTTGCAGAACCATTTAATAGTGCTGATGTTGTTGGTGTTTGAGGCAACAGTGTATCGTCACCAGGCTCACCACTATTGTCAGCACCAGCGATCTCCCCCCACCATCCGCGCCCTGTTCCCCGGCGCTACCAGGGACACTCTAGACCAGGGCCTCATACCCTGCTTCAAGTACCTGCTCAACTACTCCTTCTACAAGTTTGGATTAGAGGTATGGGAGAGATCACTTAATTGAAGAACCAGGGCTTTTTGGAAAAGGAAAATTAAAAAAAGATTGCAAATAAAGGAAAAATGATTTAACACAAGAACTGTTATAAAGTTTACTATTGCACTAATTTTTAGATAAAAGAGATTACATGCTAATGTGTGTTCCTT
The DNA here is from genome assembly GCA_023631565.1 of Gymnocephalus cernua. Lineage (NCBI taxonomy): Eukaryota > Metazoa > Chordata > Actinopteri > Perciformes > Percidae > Gymnocephalus > Gymnocephalus cernua. The sequence goes on along the minus strand of CM042437.1, from coordinate 30,068,047 downwards.
TTGTTGACTGTTCCACAGCATCAGTGTTATGACTACAAAAAAGATAATCTACAAACCCCAATTCCAATGGAGTTGGGACGGTGTGTAAAACGTAAATAAAAACAGAATACAATGATTTGAAAATCCTTTTCAACCTATATTCAATTGAATACACTACAAAGACAAGATATTTAATGTTTAAACTGATAAACTAAATTTTTTTTGTTGCAAATATTGAATTTAATGCCTGCATCACGTTCCAAAAAAGCTGGGCAGGGGCATGTTTACCACCGTGTTACATCACCTTTCCTTTTAATAACACCCAATAAGCATTTGGAAACTGTGGACACTAATTGTTGAAGCTTTGTAGGTAGAATTCTTTCCCAGTCTTGCTTGACTTCAGTTGCTCAACAGTCTCTATTGTCGTATTTTGCGCTTCTTAATGTGCCACACATTTTTAAAGGGAGACAGGTCTGGACTGCAGGCAGTGGCAGTCTTAACATAGAGGCATAGGTCGGCGGCTGCCTGGGGCCCCCTACCAGGGGTCATAGTAGGGGGGCCCCCAACCAACCTCAAAAAACAAAAAAGCCCCTTATCATCATGGTCAATTGTAATAATATACTTAAGAACAAATACACCCCCTACTTTCACAATGAAATGGACTAGTCCGTAATATACCCCCTACTTTCACAATGAAATGGACTAGTCTGTAACGGTGCACGGTGCGAACACACAGTGATAGGAGGACTGGGAAGTACACAAACAGACGAGCAAGACGAGACGACATTAACAGTCTATGCCGGTCTAAATGCAAATATGAAATGAAGTTACCCAAGCGGCTCAAATAAAAAAGAAAAAAGCGAAAAGACGCCAATAAGTATTTGGCAACGCTGCCAAAGATGACTAACTTTTTTTACGGCTATGTTTGGGATACAGACAGGAACAACAACGTCCATAGCGTTGAACATGCCACTACAGCAGCAAAGTGGCGCTAGCTAGGTGAGGATAACATTAACCAAGGCAAATTAAATGAAGAGGACATCACGTTGTTTCATAAAGGAGAGCAGGAGAAGAACAGAAAAAGGTGAGGAAGAGAAAGAGTTGTAGTATGTTGTATCTGTGTCTCTAATTTGTGACTTGTGAAACACAGAGCTAACTCAGGATGTTGAGTGTCACCAGGAAGCTTTGTCAGTGAAAGAAAGTGGGATTCATAAGGATGTGAAAAAGGGACAAGAGCATCCATCCTCTCAACATGACTTGGATGACATATTGCCATCTGACAGCATATCGAACCTTAGCAGCAACAAACAAGGAGCTATGTTTATTGATATTGTGACTTTTATGGAGCATCAAGTGAAAATCATAACAGATCCTGTGTTTGGAAACTTACAGGATACTCCAATATTGGTGTCAAATAAAGAAGGCAGCAGGACAAAACCACCTCGCTTTAGATCTACAGGACATAGCTTTGCCACTGCTGCTACTACAGTTGAAAAAACACTAACAGAACAGAAGGTTAAAGTTGGATATGCACCTGAAAAGACTTGCCTGTACTGCAAGGGTGGGCACATGCTGGAGTTTTTTACTCTACTGGAGAAGAGAGCTCAAAGTGAGAAGATTGATTTCCTAAAAAAGAATGTTTGTTTCGGCTGTTTGTGTATTGGTCACATCAGTAAGGAGTGCAGGAAACGTCTTTCTTGCAAAACATGCGGCTTGAGACACCCTGGTGTGCTCCACATTCACCGCACGGATAAGGGAGCACATGCAGACAAAGACAGGAACAATTCAGAGAGTGCAGTGGGCAGTTCTTTGGTTGCAGTCCAAACCAGTGGTCTTACTGGGGCCGGTGAACAAGACTTTAAGCTTGCCATCGTACCAGTCAAGGTCAAATCTAGGAGAGGTCAAAGGACAGTGGGAACATATGCTTTTTTGGACCAGGGTAGTTCAGCATCCTTCTGCACAATGGGTCTGTTGGATAGACTGAACCTCTCTGGGAGAAAAACAAGGATTCTTTTGCGCACCATGGGCCAAGAGAGAATTGTGGACAGCAGTATTGTGTCAGACTTGGAAGTGGCTGGATTGGACGGTGGCTGGTACTGTGAAATGCCAGATATCTTCACACAAAGTAAGATGCCTGTGAATAGAAGTAACATCCCATGACAGAAAGATCTACATAAATGGCCTCATTTGAAACATGTGTACTTGCCTGAGATAGATGCCGATGTGGAGCTTTTGATAGGCATGAATGTGCCCAGAGCTTTGGAACCACTGGAAGTCATCCGGAGTGTGGATGAAGGGCCGTATGCCATCAAGACTATGCTTGGTTGGACCATGGGCGTCAGTTTGGTTTGAAATGTGGTGGGGACAGAGACGCATTCGGAAGTGCATTTCCAGAAGTGGTGGGGACAACGACGCATTCATATTTTTTTTCTCTTTCGCGCAGGTCATGTTTTGAAAGACGTTGTCCAGGGGCCTGTAGGCTACTACAAATCAAGTTTAACATGCCCTGGATTCCTTTCAGTTCACTAACCCTAACAACCACGGTTAAACTGTGTCACAACGTTTATCAACTAGTTGAATCAACCCAGGGTTTCCCAATCTAGAGACGCGCACGTTCACATAAAAGAGGCGGTGTTTGCAGTCAATCTACCAGAGCCACATATTTTACATAAGAGCAATTCTACATAAATATGAAGAACACAGACACGGTTTACAAGCAAAAGGCAATCCAGTCGCTGCTTCCTAAAACAGGAAGAAAAAAGCCGACGCTGTAAATGTGTAAGTCACAACGCTTATCAGTCCCTCCAGACAAATGCAGAGTTTTGTGATTGTTGCGGGCAGAAATCCTTGATTATGCGGCACGTTTTCTTAAAAAATGCGATGGAATATGTGGGATATTTGTGCAATTTTATGCGATGAAATTGCAGTAACTTGCAAAAACTGTGGTTTGATGAAAAAGAGATTCCCCCAACCATGTTGTCAGTAGGAAGCGAAATTACGTCACTACATAACGTTCCCATGGCAACATAGGAAAATGGCTGCTCTTGTGTGAAGTAAACGCAACATTTTTCATCTTTCTGCTGAGATATATGTGACTTTTTTGCAACGAAAATGAGGGGATTATGAAATCATGCAAGCCCCGCATATTTTGCGAGGAAATTGGCAATTTATGCGGCTAAAGTGCGGCGTAGCCTATTTGAAAAAATGCGGCCCCCACATAAATATGCGGACTTTGGCTGATTATGCATTGAATTCTGCGATCGCATAATCACGTTTTTCTGGAAGGACTGGCTTATCAATCAGTCAGGCACAAGATCTGATCATAATTACACTTGTTCTTTCCATAAACTGTCGTTAGTCTATTCAGTTGCAACCCTGGCAGTGGGAAGCGATCGTGAGCAAATAAAAAATATAAAAACATAATTCAAACCGATGTGCGCATTGGCAACGCACGGCTCAAGAAGTTTACAATAGGCCTACGTTATTCCCTCCACTGAAAATCTATAGGCCCTGGGCTACCATTCATAAAAATACCCATCAGGGAATGTTAACGGGGTTGTCAGTCTCTAAATGTTTTAACTTTTAAGAGCGCACCTCTCTCTCTCTCTGTCTCTGTCTCTCTCTCTCTTTCTCTCTCTCTCTCTCTCTCTTTCTCTCTCTCGAGCTTTTTCTTCTTTTTTTCTCACTGAACTCCACCCATTCAGTCAATGGATCTTCTAAGAACGGTGATGCCGTTATCAATGGAGTAGGCGGCCTATTGATTGGTCAGTAGGCGGAGCTTTCACACCAGTTGATCTCTAATCTCCGACATAACCTGCTCCCGACCAGGTTAGGCGTTCAGCATAAGTTACCACGGCGATTGAACCCGGTAACAACTAATCCACCGTCGTGGTACAGAAAACCCTGGGTTCAGTACAGGCCCCTGTAGCTTACTAATGTAAATTAATACAAATGTATTCAAAAATGTGATGATGTCCGACTCGTTTTATGAAGAAGAAAGCCTTAAGTTTTCAAAAAGCATTAGACATGAGCCGCTATGTTCTGCTTCGTACCATGTTGACAATATGACATGACGTGGTTTAATGTACCTAAACAATAATAATTTCTCTCTCATATTGCTCCTTATAACCACCGAAAACTCTGAAAAAATCGGACCAAAAGTCCAATTATTATGGACTTTATCTGACATTATAAGCTTGTTTCTGCTTCACATTTTCAGCAGCAGCGGCTGTGGGTTGACTCCCCACGGTTCTCATGGGCTTAATATAACGTGAAAAAGCTTAACGTGGTTTAACGTACCTAAACAGAGATCAATGATCACATTTCTCTCTCATATTGCTCCTCATGTACAGTAAGTGCCGGTATCTGTGTTATGAACTTTATTTTTTAACTAAATTGAGCTTGAGGTTTAAAAAAAAGTGGTGGGTACAAAATGACTCATGACAAAATCTGGTGGGGACACGTCCCCACCGTCCCCCCCTAAAACGACGCCTATGGGTTGGACGGTAAATGGACCACTTGGTGGAGTATGTTCTGATGGACCGGTGTATCAGTCTGCAGTTACCATCAACAGAATTTCTGCTGTGACACTTGATGAACTCTGGAAACAACAGTTCAAGACAGATTTTCCAGAATGCAGTCAGGAAGAACAGCCAGGACTTTCAAGGGAACACTGCAAGTTCTTGGAAATGGCTAACGATACTGTGAAACTAGTTGATGGCCATTACAGTGTTGCTTTACCCCTAAAGGACAGAACGATAAGCATGCCTAACAACCGTAAGATTGTAGAACAACGCATCCTTAATCTGAAGAAAAGGTTTATCAGAGATGCATTATTTCACAAGGACTACACTGCTTTCATGAATAAACTTGTATCCAGTGGATATGCAGAGAAAGTGCCTACCACAGATCTTGAACGCAGTGACGGAAAGGTTTGGTATCCCACACCACGGTGTATACCATCCGAAAAAAGGAAAGATCAGAGTTGTCTTTGATTGTGCCGCATCATTTCAAGGCGTATCACTCAACGCACAACTCCTGAATGGTCCTGATCTGACTAGTACATTGATTGGAGTCCTGACCAGGTTCAGGAAAGAGCCTGTTGTTCTGATGTCAGACATTGAAGCAATGTTCCACCAGGTTCAAGTTCCAGAGGACGACGCAGACCTGTTGAGAGCAACCTTCTTGCTGTGAGGCCACAGCACTAACCACTGGGCCACCACCCTGTGTCAAATGATGAGGTGTAGTTCGACCCACCAGATTCCCCTCAAAGTATGACAAACCATTAGGAAGAAGTTACTGCTCGACAGCTGTCATACTTCTCAACTGCTCAGTAACTAAAGTATCAACAGCTACTGTGAGGACTGTAATGTGTCCATTGATCAGGCTGTGTGTAAGGGACTCTTGTTTCACAAAGTAATTTAGAGATTTTCACTTGAAGTTTTTATCCGTCAGTTATATTTATGCTGTGAAATGTTATTCAAGCTGCAGAAGATTTTAATACCCTTTTAAAATACTTGTTTAATTCATATTGCCATCTGTCAAAACAATAAAGTTTAACTGTTAAACAAATGTTTTGTGTTGCTTACTGTCACTATTACCTGTCGTTAAAGGCATATTTCACCGCAGGAAAGCTGAATATATCTTTAAATTGGGTCACTTATGTAGCAGAAATGTGAATTTTCTTTTTTTTAAATTGGTGCCTTCTAGGCTGAGAAAAGCCAGAAAATGTGTTTGTTGCTCATATGGATGAAAGACACCAAATCCCAGAATGCACTTCGCTTCGCTGCTTTGAGTCCACTCCCAAGCTACGCCTACCGCTTGACAGAGAGGCATTCGACTCAACTCAATGTGTTTTATTGTTATTTCAATCATATACACAAAACAACGTTTCAACGTCGCTCAAGTGGTGTTACACATTTATTTTTTTTATTAGGTTAATCTTGGGTCTGACAATATAGTATAAATAATATAGATACTAGGGTTGTGCCGATCGTGATGGCTGGCCGACATCACGATGGAGAGCCACCATCGTGATACCACCCCCCCCCCCCTGTCAGACCTATTCGCAGGCGCTGGACGGGAAATTAACAACTGTCCTTCTCCATAAACAACAGGTTTCCCACCGTTGTCAGAAAGAACAGGGGAGACACTTTGTTTCTCTCACTATGACTACTAGTCGCTACTCGCTCCAAAGCTAATCGCCGTCATTCTCTCACTTCTCCGTCGCTCTATCACCCACTCCCCACACACACACACACACACATGCCGGCTTGACGCACACACCAGCGCACAAGTATAACCATTAGGCCACTTGTGGATGCTATGGCGAAAGCTCTGCGCGGAGTAACAAGCGTTAACGTGGACAGCTTCACACTTTCCTTTCTCCCCTCACAAGTTTGGGGACACTACTGTGTGTGTGCATCAATAAGTAAGTCTGGTGTCCTGTGGGTACCGGACGATGTTACGTAGGATTTATGAATGTACTTAGTAACAGTAGGCTAATTAATGAGGGCAGTATTTTGTGTGAGCTATATTGCGCATCTGTTCATGTGCGCTGCAAGTTATGTTTCTGTTTTTTTAATTTCGTTATTCAGTGCAAATATAACGGAGAATGTAGTTTAATCTCAGTAATGATGGTATATTAGGTTATTACTGTTGCTCTGTTAAAGGCAAAAGTTCCACTGTTAAGCAGAGCACGGACATCTGCACCGTAGTTAAAGGGATACTTCACCGCTGGAAAGCTGAATATATCTTTAAATTGGGTCACTTATGTAGCAGAAATGTGAATTGTTTTTTAATTGGTGCCTTCTAGGCTGAGAAAAGCCAGAAAATGTGTTTTTGGTTCATATGGATGAAAGACACCAAATCCCAGAATGCACTTTGCTTTGCTGCTTTGAGTCCACTCCCAAGCCACGCCTACCGCTTGACAGACAGACAGTGAGGCATTCGACTCAACTCAATGTGTTTTATTGTTATTTCAACCATATACACAAAACAACGTTTCATCGTGGCTCAAGTGGTGTTACACATTTAAAATCTATAAAAACTACATTATATAATAACGACATACGGGCTACCTTTAGTGCACACACACATTATAGGCTCCGTAAAGTTCAGCTAAGCATACCAGCATTAGGCTTGGTGGGCTGTAAACACCGAGTATAAACACAGCCGTAAATTAGCGTGGAATGTCGAATGGTCGCCATGTAACAGTCACAAACTCCAGCGGTTAGCAGTTAGTTGGATACAAATCACCCCATTTCTGCACCAGTCCGTGTTAACACAGCCCACCTTCATACAGAGCATCTCTAGCTCGGATCGTCGGAAGGCTAGCAGGCCTGGTAGCTGGACAGTCCGGTTCACTGTTGTTCAGCCATGTTTCCACGAAAGCAAAAAACCGTCTCTGAATTTGCGTTGGGAGCATCGTTGAAGTTGGATGTAGTCCAGTTTGTTATTTAATGAACGGACACTTGCAAGCAGGATTGATGGGACAGGTGGCCGGCTAGCGTTAGCTTCCCACCTAGCCGACGTGGATGTCCCCTACCCAACTCGGGGTACGAGCGAGACCGCTGGTCTCCGTGGCAGGCAAAGCTCTCGTAGTGGGCCGATTATTCCGTCTGTAATAACGTTTCCTGCATATTCTCCGATCTGTACCGATGTATCACGGTGGTACACGTGCGGTAGTTTGAATGCACATAATTGTTGTAAAGGTTTGCTGCTGAGAAGTTCTCTTAATACATCCATGAGAGAGAGCCCTGTTTAGCGAGGATTTAAGATGGCTGACATTTCGTTTTTCTCCGGCTGAGATCGGCTCGCTTCGGGTGATGGGCGGAAGTAGGTCCTACTACTGGCTGTAGTCTTTTGCTCTGGCCAAAAAATCTTCCGATGACGCAAAAATCGTCATTTTACGTCATCGGAAGATTTTTTCCGGACCCCCCAATGCAGACATCTCCTGTCTCAGAGGGATATGAGGGAAGGACGCACGGTCATTCAGAAATACTACCGGGTTTCTACTGATACAAAGCTGAATGCTAAATCGGTGAAGTATCCCTTTAAGTGAAAGTAGGTCAAATTGTAATTTATTGCCAATAGCAGGCTGCTTTGTCTCTTTAATCCAAGAGACAAATGTAGGGCCAAATCCGAATTTTCCTAAAACCTGAAAAAGCTAATTCCATTCAACACAATCAAACGCCTTTTCAGCATCGAGTGACAGAACCACCTCTGGATTGTTTGAATGGGAAGAATACAATATATTAAAAAGGCGCCTAATATTGGAAAAAGAATGTCTATCCCAAATAAATCCAGTTTGATCATGTGAAATAATTTGACCCATAGAGCTTTCCAGACAGATAGATAAGAGTTTTGCTAAGATCTTATAGTCACAATTTAACAAAGAGATGGGACGATACGAACCACATTCAAGTGGATTCTTGTCTTTCTTTAGAAGCAGAGAAATAGTCGCTTGGTAGAGACCTGCAGGCAAATAACCATTCTGAAGACTTTCTAAAAAAAACGAAAGTAAAATAGAGCTTAACAATTTAGAAATCCGTCAGGCCCTGGGGCCTTACCAGATTTCATGACCGCTATAGATTCCTCAATTTCTTCCATTTCAATGTCCAATAAGTGGGTGTGAGTGAATATTAGGAATACAAGACAGAAAAGAAGAAATAAAAGTAGGATCATCATAATTGGGTGCATAAACATTTGCGAGTGTCAGGCGGGTTGAGAAAAATGTTCCTGATACAATAATATATCTTCCTTTCTGATCTACAATAGTATCAGAGACTACAAATGAGACAGATTTATGCACAAAAATTGCGCAGCCTCTAGATTTAGAATGGAATATTGAATGGAAAACCTGCCCTACCCAATCCCTTTTTAGCCTAAAATGGTCAGCAGAACAGAGATGCGTTTCTTGCAAAAAACAGTCTGCCTTTAAGCTCTTCAGATGGTTCAAGACTCGATTGCGTTTAACAGGATTTTTGACAGCCTTACAATTCCAGCTAACATATCTCAAAGAGTTTGCCATACGAAAGTGTTTAAGGAAAGATACATTATATTCAGGGAGAAAATGAAAACAAACGAAAACAAACTAACAAAATACGTAAAAACAATAACAACAAAGAACCCAGAGACCTAAAATAAACAAACACATCCATGTGTAAAAGACACCCAATGATGAACACCATGAAGAATAAATGAGCTTAGAGATGAACTCAGCTTTGAAATCGCAACACCACCCAACCCTCCCTCCCCACCCCTACACCCCTTCCCCACTCCCACCCTATGAACTAAGCTAACACTACCCTTGACGGAGTGTACGCCTCCCTGGGATAACACCCAACAATACGCCCGAGTCACCTTAAAATGAAACTCGAACGTGACTCTGCAAACCACTAAATCATGTTAAAACCACATTTATGGTTATGACTAAAACAAGAAAATGAAATTATTAATATTGTTGTAATAGGCTAACGAGCGAAAAGTAGCCTCATCACTTATATTATTTTTAAGTATTATTGCGAGAACTCGAGAGAAGAATAATTAACTTTAACACAAAATGTCAAAGCTGGTAATATAACATAAAGCAGGTAGAAAGAATAACATGGTTCATCATCAGCTAGTCCATAACAGCTTTGAAAATCAGGCAGCTACTTCAACCATCTGACCTTTCTATTAAGTTACCTCAGCCAAGCAGATTGTGTCCTCTTGTCTTAAAGGTCCCATGGCATGACAATTTCACTTTATGAGGTTTTTTAACATTAATATGAGTTCCCCCAGCCTGCCTATGGTCCCCAATTGGCTTGAAATGGCGATAGTTGTAAACCGAGCCCTGGGTATCCTGCTCTGCCTTTGAGAAAAAGTAAGCTCAGATGAGCCGTTCTGGAATCTCCTCCTTATGAGGTCATAAAGAGCAAGGTTACCTCCCCTTTCTCTGCTTTGCCCGCCCAGAGAATTTGGCCATCCCATGAGAGAGAGAGACATCATGGCTTTCAAACGAGCAAAGTGGCAGTGGGTCAAGGCCACACCCCCACCCTCCACTTTGCCCCCCCTCTCTCCTCCTCAATAGCTACAGACACAGAAATGGCACGTTCTTAGGAAAGCTCACTGTGGGACTGGCTGTAATTCTGCACCAAGGCTGAATTTTGGGAAAGAGACATCAGATACAGTATTAGGGGACCACTAAGGTCTATATAAAAGCATCCAAAGAGCACCATGTCATTGGACCTTTAAGGGGTCATTATCTATCAGTAGCTCCTACTACTGGCTGTAGTCTTTTGCCTCTGGCCAAAAAATCTTCCAATGACGCAAAAATCGTCATTTTACGTCATCGGAAGATTTTTTCCAGACCCCCAATACAGAGATCTCCCGTCTCGGGGACATAAGGGAGGGAAGCACGGTCATTCAGAAATACTACCGGGTTTCTACTGATACAAAGCTGAATGCTAAATCGGTGAAGTATCCCTTTAAGGATTACATTTTTATAGTCAGGATGTTAAATGGACTTAGTGTTTAACCCTTCTACATCAATACCCAACCCTAAACTGCACATACATTTTGTTGTACAGGAGAACTGTATTTGACCTGGTGCGTGGCAATTACTGTACTAATAAACATGGTTACAATATGTTGAGCAAATGTTAGATTTGTATTCTTTATAGTTTAACTTGCAACATCATCTGAAATCTGTAGTTATGGCAACAGCTACAGAGTAAAACATGATAAATCAATTTTTATTCTGCTATCTTGAGGTGAGAGAGACTCCTTTAAAAATGTCTTAACTTTGGAACCTTATTTTATACAGTAGCTATATCCCTGTTATGGACAAGCATGCCATAGTTGGTATCAATGGATTCCTTAGATCGTCTCGTTTTATATGATACCAAATACATTCACTAGCTCGGCGACGGGTTTGAGCAGCGCTTAATAACATTTCAGACTGCCAATTCCATACAAAGACTAGGCAACGGCCATGTTACTCCAAAAAGTAGTAAACTGTCACTGCAGCTATAACAACATGAAGCAAATTGTAGATGCACTGCAACAATGATGCTGAAAACATAAATGTAATTTATTTGACGATAAAGTCCTAATAATATCAACTTACCCGGAGGAACGTCAAGTAGATTCTGTCAACCCCAAGGGGGCAGGCTTCTCTCCACAGAGTGAAGCCGCTATGGCGCCATATTTAGGCTACCAAGCCATCCCCCCCCCCCCCGTTAGCATTCCAGTGACTGCCATTCATTTTGGCGTCACTTTGACAGCCAAATACATGCAGTTGTTAACAAAGTGGTGAACCTCGCCCCATCCATGCTTGTGAACGACTGAGCCTTTTGGGGATGCTCCTTTTATATCCAATCAACCAATCATCAATTCAACCAATTAACCTCTTCACCTTTGCAAACAGGTGTTTTTAAGCATTCCTCAACTTCTCAATTGAGGATTTGCAAATCATTGTATTCTGTTTCTATTTGTTTTACACAACGTTCCAACTGGAGTTTGTTGTTGTAAAATTACAGTTTTTTTTATTTGAATCTCTAAAAACGTACTCTCTTTTTTAAAGATTTGCTTCCTGATGACGGTGAATGTGATTGGCCAGCGGATGAACTTCTTGGTGATAATCCATGGCTGCTGGTTGGTTGCCATCTTGGTGAGGCGGCGGCGGGCAGCTATTGCCAGGATCTGGCCCAGATATTGTCTCTTTCTTTCTGTCTTCATGATCTACCAGTATCTTCTGTGTGTGGGCATACCGCCGGCACTCTGTATAGGTGAGTCCTTATATGCAGTTACAGCAAGTGCATCTAGATCGGGGGTCTTCAACGTTTTTTAAACCAAGGACCCCTTTATCTAAGAGAGAGATGGAGCAGGGACCCCCTAATACATATATCGTATCAAATTAAGTTGCATATTAAACTTGGCCTACAATAGGCCTAAAGCCTAAATACATATATTTTTAATTCATAGAATACTAAGCTACTAAAATAATTGTTGGCATGATTTTATAAATTATCTTTTTATATTAAACATACATGTGGCACAGTGAATCCTATCATTAATGGGTTTTTTTCACAAATAGGCTGATTTATATATTAGGGGTGTGCAAAACAATCGATTTGTATTCAAATCGCAATTCAAGCTCTACCGATTCAAAATCGATTCATAGAATTCCAAAAATTGAAAAAGCATTTGTTTTAATTGTATGTCTACTGCAATCACATGATAGATAGATAGATAGATAGATAGATAGATAGATAGATAGATAGATAGATAGATAGATAGATAGATAGATAGATACTTTATTGATCCCCAAGGGGAAATTCAAGGTCCGAATAGCTTACAGACATCACACACAACATACACATACATCATAACAGGATGTTAAAATAACAAATAACAAACAAATCCACATGAATAATATGGACAATAAAAAATACAAAATAAACTAAATAAAAAATCCACATGAATGTACTAAGGGATGTATATATATTAGGGCTGCCAAAATAATGCGTTCATTTCGATTAATTAATCTGAGAAAAAATAGCGCGTTAAAAAAATAACGCAGATTAATCCATTTCATATTATGACCTTTCACCCGGAGCTGTTCTAGCCATTATGTATATCTATGGTTCTAGCCACCATTCGACTGTTAAATGCGTTGCTACAGGCAACAGAAGCATCGCTGCATGTGACGCTAGCTAACACTACACTCATCAGGAGGTAACGTTAGTCTACCGCTAGCTAGCAGCTGGATTAAAAACGGTTAAAATGCAGACAGCTAACACTAAACGGTGTAAAGTTTGACTGTATTTCACTCACTGTAGAGGATTCCAACACTTCTGCAGCTGCCATTGTCGGAAAAACACAGACAGAGATGGTGCGTTCAATGAAACTGGTAACCTACAGCCTGGTACATTCAAAGTAATTGTAAAATACCATTTTCCCATCTGGTGGATGTTTTTGTCGTTCAATAGCAATTTACTAGTGAAATATGGAGTGAAATATATATATGGATGTGGCTCAGTGGTAGAGTGTTCGCCTGCCAATCGGAAGGTTGGTGGTTCGATCCCCAGCCCTGCAGTCCCATGTCGAAGTGTCCTTGGGCAAGACACTGAACCCCTAGTTGCCGGCTGATGAGCTAGTGGCGCCTTGTATGGCAGACGCGGCCTCAGCGTGTGAATGTGTGTGTGAATTTTTAACTTTAATGTCACTGATGCTAAACAATAATAAAAATAGTTTTAATGTCACTAATGCTGATTATTCATTGATTAATTTGAATTGAAATATTTAAAATACTTTCACAGCCAAAATGATGTATGCGATTAATTTAGATTAATTAATCACAGAGTATGTAATAATTCAATTACATTTTATAATCGATTGACAGCCCTAATATATATATATATATATATATATATATATATATATATATATATATATTAGTGCTGTCAAGCGATTAAAATATTTAATTGTGATTAATCGCATTAATGTCATAGTTAACTCACGATTAATCGCAATTAATCGCACATTTTTATCTATTCTAAATGTCCCTTGATTTCTTTTTGTCCCATTATATTTTTTCATTTTAATGCTCTTATCAACATGGAAAAGTGGATCGGCTTGCTTCGTGCAAATGTTTTTTGATTGAAAACATCATTGTCATATATGTAGTGTTCAATTTCACACTAACATTCACACTTGGAACTAATAATCTGCCAGATAATGTAACGCTGTTACCTCAATTTTCCATTGCAGATAGTACTGCCAAAGCCCGTCTACGGAAAGCCGTTCCACTCCCCATTCAGCCCCATTGTACCTACTTTGGTTGCAGTTACACCAGAGTTCCACTGGGGGTGATCACGGTCCAGTGCAAAATGAATGGGACCCTATGGAGCTAGACGGCTAAATTTGTCTCTTTCGTCTGATTGTCATTGAGAAATCTCAGATTTGATTGTAGGTTTTGCAAGTTCAACATGGATTATAGGTCAAAAGTTGAATGAACGAGTCCTTATGCCCTTTGGATTTCTTACAGGTTGAGTCATTGTTGCCCATGCCACGCTAGCATTCTGCTAATGAATGCTGATCGGTCAGTGAAGGACTGATTACGATCGGAGATCCGGAGATCCTGCTTGACGGCATCCGAAGCGGAGCCAGAATGTCAGAGTGAATATTTCGGCGTGGTCGTTAAAACATTAGCAAACCTCTTTCTAGCATGTGTATTGACAGGGAGAGCCTAACCTATTAGCTGTGTTATCGATGCCTCGAGAGAAAAAAGGAAGCGACTCAGAGCTTGCCGTAAAGCAGTATCTCTGGCCGTATATGTGTATGATGTCATTGACATTTTAAAAGGCTTTTTAGAACAAAAAAGCGACGTTAAAAAAATCTAACACCCAGCAGTGTGTATTTTCTTTGCCTCCCCTTTCGAATGCAACATTGAAATTACTAGACAAAAAATGATATCCTGAGAAAAGTGGTGTTTTAGGGGTATAGCTCCATAGAGTCCCATTCATTCTGCACTCGCCTGTGAGCGCCATCTAGTGGAACTCAGAACCCGGACGTAACGAGGGAGTGGAACTTCTTCCTATATTAGAAATTCTTTGGTACTGCCTCATGCCTGAGGCGAGCGTGGCTGGTCCTACTCTCTATGGGCTCAAATAGTGTAACTACTGTAGCCTACTGTCTACCTACCTACCTGTCTTTCCTGTGTTGTCCTGCAGATTACCCATGGCGGTGGAACACTCCAGTGTTGATTAACTCAGCTCTCATTAAATGGATCCATCTGCCTGACTTCTACACTGTGCCTAACTCCAAAAACCTCATAGGTCAGTGTGTGTGTGTGTGTGTGTGTGTGTGTGGGTGTGTGTGTGTGTGTGTGTGTGTGTGTGTGTGTGTGTGTGTGTGTGTGTGTGTGTGTGTTTGTGTGGGTGTATCTCTGATTATACTTTGGTAGGAACCATTACATTACATGTCATTTAGCTGACGCTTTTATCCAAAGCGACTTACAACTGCTATGTATCAGAGGTCACACACCTCTGGAACAACTAGGGGTTAAGTGTCTTTCTCAGGGACACATTGGCCCAATCCCAAAGTCCGGACTCACAGACTTTGGTGCGCATTCTCGCAAAATTCGTAAGGGCTTAGGGTTGTCCCAATGTCGAATTTCAAAGGGCGTGAGGGTTTGAGTACACACTTACCGAGCCCTTTCCGTGAGTCTGCATCGATGCAGACTTCACCAAAGGGAATTACCCACAGCTCAAAGCGTTGTGACGTTTAGGAAAATAGGAACGATAGGAAAATCCAGAAATTACAAAGGTAAACAACAGCACGACCACGGGAACGGAACAGACGTGTTGTCCAGATGTAAAACAAGAGTTTGAAAAAATGTGGAATCAGGCAGCAGTCTCCTGAGCCACAGCCGTGTGGAAAGCAACAAACTTAAAATGAAAATTCCCGGCAAATGTCAGCAACATGTTTGTTATTAAACGTTGCACAGGTAACATTTCTTCTCGTGAAGTGCTGTCCCAATCCCATTCTACCTATCTGAGCCCATGTGGCCTCACACACTCACTCACTTAGCAGCTGAGATCAGTTAAGTCTGTGAGTCTTTAGTCCTTAGTCCTCAGGGCTCACTTTGGGATTGGGCCATTGGCTGTATCACAGAGCTCATAAGGAACAAGGATTTTAAAAGGGATGCTAAAGTTGCCTGCTTTCTTCTCAAAAGGTAATTCTGCCTATTTGTGTAAATTCAAAGTTTTATAATTGCTTGGCTAACTATAGCATGGTTGTGCATAACGCTAGAACAACGTTTAGGATACTTTTCCTTCGCGTCAATAATGAAAAAGGATTGTCTACCCTGTAACATAAACGTAATCGTATGTGTCGTGATTTCCCTGGTGGACAACTCACGTCATGTGCACAGACTAGCTACAGCTAGAACAGCTGCGTGGAAACGATGGAGATACTAAGAGCTAATTTCGGTTTCATTGACATTGTTCATGCTGCTCAGAGAAACATATATTAAAAACACAAACCGTTGCTTTTCTCCAACGCTGTAAACATTGCCTTACACTTTTAATCTCGTACAATATACAGAATAACAATAGCACTGATACTTTACTAACATTTGCTTGCATATGTTTGGGAACCTGATAGCTGATGTTAGCAATGAAATGGTACCAAAATAACGTCAAACTATTATTACACTGGAAGGAACACTCACGGACGAAGTTGTACTTCTTGGAATAATACAGCCACCGTAGGAGTTAAAACGTGCTTGGAATGGGGGTGAGGGGGGGGGACTAGAAAGTAATATTCAGTTGGTTGTCATATACTATGTATACCATATATTTTTTCTTTTCTCGTATTAAATAACGGTAACACTTTTTTTGAAGGGGTGTTCATAAGACTGACATGATTCATTATTATGACATGACACCTGTCATGAACATGAAGGACTCATTTTGAGTGTTCATGACTGTTGTCATTAAGTGTCATTCGTTAAATTACGACACTTTTAATGCAAAGTTAGCACTGTCCGAGATGTGTTTGTCATGACAACTTGACTTTAACGAAGACAGCAATCTCTGTTATGACAACTTAACATTAAGCAAGACCGTACAACCTGTTGATGTCTTTGTAATGCCAACTTGACATTAAAGGTCAAATATGTAATACTGACAACTAGTGTTTAAAATAGTTACTGCAGTACAAATTCTAAATACTGGAGAGTCTAATCCACAAAAGCCATATTTTATGGAAAATATGGCTTTTGTGTTTGATGGCATATGTAAGCCTTTCAATCACTGTACATGAAGATAGTTCATTAACCCATAGGGTTATAGATGGACAACAAACACTTTTCCACTGTCTAGCAATAAGATTTTTTGCGTGTAGTAAGCAGAGGTTGACCAATTAGTTTTTATGTTTTCTAAGGGATAATGCCTCCGGGATAAGGCCAAGGACACAGATTTCTGGGCATACAGGTATTTCTTTCTGAATGATGCGGGAAATTATCTCAATTATGCCATTCCAAAATTCTTGAATATGTTTACAGGTCCAGATACAATGAAACAAAGTTCCTTTCTCTGTCATACATTTTATACAAGTGTCCAGAATGTTAGGGTTAAACTTATGTTGAGTTTTTCAGGAGTTATATGTGTTCTCATGAGCCAATTATATTGAATTAACCTCAATCTACTATTAATAGTCATAGTTTGTGCTTGACAACATGCCTTTTCCCATTCTAGCTCTGTAATGACTGTCTGGAAGTCTTCTATCCAGGACATTCTCTTATAGTCTGAGAACTCTCTTGATGACGAAAACCAAGCTGTTCCCAAAGTTTAAAACCTGGGTCTGAAGTACCTGGTGTAAATCTTGCATTACCCCAGAGAAAAATGTGATATATCCCTTGGCTCTCCAACCATCTCTTGCGACTCATACCAAGCTGTAATTGTGGTTTTAAAAAATGGATTGATTGTATTCTGCTTAAGCATTTTCAGAGTGTTGGAGTATAGGTATCTGTCCAAAGATAGCCCTTTCGCCTTTTGTTCCTCTATCTGGACCCATGGCAGATTTGAAGGATTAGATAACCAAGAAAGTGCAGATCTAACTTGGGCTGCTCTGAAGTACCATAGCAGGTTGGGGTAACTGCAAATCTCCCCTGTCATAAGGTAGATATAATAAGGTCAAGCAAAGTCTTGGTCGTCTTTTTTCCAGATGAAATTAATGAATATTTTCCTCATGGTCGAGAAAAAGGCTGGCGGGGGTGAAAGAGGAATTGACTGAACCAAACATAGAAATTTTGGGAGGATGTTCATCTTAATTGCATTGATTCTGCCTATTAATGTGAGGAGGAGAGACATCCATCTATTCAAAGTATCGTTTGACAGGGTCATAGATATGTGGGACTATGTTTTTTATTTGAGGAGTGATAATAATCCCCAAATACTTAAACCCAATTTTAGATACTGTGAAGAGTGTTGGATTGCTGGATTCCCCGCGGGTCCTTAAAAAGTCTTAAATACAAATTTAGATTTTTAAGGTCTTAAAATCTGGAATTTATGATAAGGAGGTATTAAATTTCATGTGGGACCGAGTCCTACTCGAAATCCGTTTTATTTATTTTTTTCAACCGCAATTTGACAGCGCACCATCTTGCGACATGGACATTATTTTCAGAAGTTTTTTACGCGAGCTGTCTCGTCACTGTTCCCGTCAGTGGTGTAGTCTACATGATACGCAGGTATACACCGTATACCCACTAGGAAAGGTCAAGGATTGCCGTATACCAACTTACAAAAGCGCGACGATACGCAACAACATCGTTTTGTGACAGAATTTTCTCATTTTCATTCATAAATTCACACCGTCTGTGTTGTGAAGCACTGACATTTGGACCTTTGGCGCTTCCGTGGCCATGCCTTGGATCTGACGTGACGTCACTTGACATTACTAAGCAACAAGTTGCATTCTTTGCGCGGTCTTTCATTTCTCGCAACTAGGTAGAGTTTGAACAAAGTTTTAAAGTAACAAGCAACCAAATAACACCACTTCAGTGTTTTCAAGTCTGTCCTTGAAGCTACTGCCGTGTCAGGTGACACTGCACTGCAGCTGCCACAGATCATGATGACCTGATCGTTAACGTTACCGTTACAAAAAAACAGCCCGAAAATTCTACCGCAACGTTACTGTTACCTGGTAAGTGAGAGTAGCTTATACCATATTGTGTGTTTGTGTGTGTTTGTTTATATTTCCTTGTTTGAGATGACACGCACCTCACACCGCACACTCCACCCGGAGAAAAAAGTGAGAGAAAGAAAAAGGAGAGGTTGCACTTTGGACGATGACTACCCGGTTGAGATTGTGTGTGTCTGCGTCCTCGAGATCTGACAACACACAAACACACGTAGCAGAGCTACCCACACCCATGTTTGTACTGTTGCTTAATTAAGTAAAACATCAAAAGAGAGAAGTTGTTTCCGTCCGTGTTTTAAACAGACACACCTGGGGCGAAGTTGGGAACCAGAATCAGCTTTAAATACAGTCCTAATCTATTCCCCACTAACACGGGCCCAATTATAGTAACTACATGAAAACTTCACTGTTGTTGCATGACATGTCGTTTGTGTTTAGCCTACATCATCAGTTTCTATCATGTGAAATAAGAGGCCAAGCCAGCCTGGTGGCGAAGCTGCAGACAGATGCTCCTCAACAGTGTGCTCCCCAGCAGTCAGCTCCCCAGCAGTCAGCTCCCCCTGCTATTCATAAGGTGCCTCTGCACCCCTTTCGTTTCAAACCGTCCCACCAGTCTTTGGGCCACACCTCCTCATTTACATTGGCATCTGTCAAGTCCAAATGAAAAGCCAATGTTAAATCAAATTTGAAAAGCCAAATATTAAATTCAAATGAAAAGCCAATGTTAAATTGAAATTGAAAAGCCAAATATTAAATCCAAATGGAAAAGCCAAATGGAAAATTCAAAAGAACAATAATATTTTTAATTTAATCTTGCTTTGTTTTCTCTTTGGACTTTCAATTTGAATTATGAATACATATTTCCTCCATAGGTGAGAACTCCTGGCCAGCATTGTGGACTGAAAGTCAGGCTATGGAGTTTAGAAACAGGCATCCTTGGTTAGAGTGGAGGGACAGAAAGTTAAGTAAATATCAGCAAATATCAAGTTAAGTAAATATCAGCACATATGCAAAGCTGATATAACAAAATGTATGTGCATGATTGTGTTTCTTATCCCAGTACCGGCAGCAGAAGTCAGGGTATAAGGTCAATGACTATGCAAATTAGAGTAAATTCTTAAATGTGCATTACTTTACACAATTAAATTACTATATGGTAATGTTAGTTATCAATGGTCAGATAGTTAACTAAAATAGAATGAGTGGAGCTTTGTTTTCCTTTCGTCTGCTTTTTATGCATTTGTTAGCCATAGTGTTGAAGATTGTAAACAGTTTATTAAATACTTTTGAGTAAATTTAGGCCCTGTTCAGCAGGTATTGTTGCTATTAGATACAAAACTTGTATGATGATGATAATTATTAGTCATGGTTTTGTGTGGCAGTGTAGGGGTGTTGGTTAAATGGCTCATTTGTGTAATGTCCTGGTGCGTTCAGGTTTGGTTGCGTTTCTCAAAAAGTTAAATCTGTCTCATCTTTTCTCAACTTTAAGTGTTGTTTTTCCAGGGCTTTAAATAAACACCATTGATACTGAAACGTCAGTTGTCCATGTACAGTTCGTATATGGAAACGTTGCAGTGCTTTGTGTATGGGGTGTTGCTCTGGGACAGGTGAGTATGAGGCTGGGAGGGGAAAATCACAGTATACTCACTACTACAAAATAGACTACACCACTGGTTCCCGTGGTCAGAACCAGAGTCATCTGTGTCCTGTCAGTGCCGACAGCAATGTGCCCGAGCAACTGACAGATAACATGTCGGGAATTAATGTTTAGTCTTGCTACACGTAATATCATTACATTTTATCAGCGGTGGAAAGTAACTATACAGTAGGCTACTTCAATTAAATTAAGGTGCTTTTAGTTGAGTATTTAATCCTACTTATTAGGCTACTTCTAGTCCACCACAATTCAGAGTCAAGTAGGCTATTGTATGTTTTACTTAACTATTTATTTTATAGCTTTAGTTACTTTGCAGCTTCAGATTAATAATACAAAATAATATGAATACATTAGGATGCATTAAAGTGGATAAAGATGAGACTTTGTTGATCCCATGGTGAAATTCACAATAGTTACCTCCCAAGTCAAACTTTGGCTGTTATTTTGGTGAAAGTAACTCAAAAGTAGTGTAAAGCATTACAATTCAGAGACACTAATATTGCAATATAACTAATTACTCTCAAATGACAGTAACTAGTAATCAATAATGTATAACATTTTGGAATTAACTTGCCCAACACTGGTCAGGGTTGTACGGCGAATCAGCACTTGGTATAAAAGTTGTGGTGTTCCTGTTCCTGTCTTGAGCGTGGTTCTGGTGAGCTGCGCTTCACCACACCATTCTGTGTCGTGCTGAACTTTTTCCTGTTTTTTGTTGTTGTGGTAAAGTCTTAAATTTTACTTTTAGAGGACTTAAAAAGGAAGGCCTTAAATGTGCTGTTACAAAATGTGCAGATACCCTGTTTCATTGAGGAAGCGTATTAAAGATTTGGATTGGTTGATCTTATATCCTGAGAATGTTCCAAAATGATTAATCATATTGATCAGAGTAGGCATTGTATTTTTTAGATCTGCAAGGTATAATAATATATCATCTGCAAATAATGAAATATGATGCTCTTGACCTGAAATATCAATTCCCTTTATCCCTGGGTGGTTTCATATGGCTATTACCAGGGGTTCAATAGACATCACAAATAGTAGGGGGGACAGTGGACAACCCTGGCGGGTACCACGCGATAGATTGAAGGGTTCTGAAATTAAGTTGTTTGTAACAATTTCAGCTAATGGTTCATAATATAATAATTTAATCAATTGACAAAGTTTAGGTCCACAGCCATATCAGCAGTGCATATCAAATAAATAAGGCCATTCGACTCTAGAGACAGTATGCAGTTGTCTTTAGTATCTCTTTTCGTGGATGATATTCAATGCTCGACGTATATTATGAAAGGCCTGCCTGTTCTTCACGAATCCATTTTGGTCATTATGAATTATTGTTGGTAGATGAACTTCTAGTCTCAAAGCTAGTGCTTTGACTAGTATTTTAGCATCAGTGTTAATCAAAGAGATCGGTCTATAGGATTTACAATTGTGTTGTGGTTTATCTGGCTTTGGCAAGAGTGTAATTAAGGTCTTTCTTAGTGACAGGGGCAGGATTCCAGCTTCTAGGGACTTCTTTGAAGGCTTTTAATATATCGATGGGGAGACTGGTCCAGCTGTTTTCCCATTTTTCATTGTATCTATAGTAGGGCTGTCGAAATAACGCATTCATTTCGATTAATTAATCTGAGAAAAATTAGTGCGTTAAAAACATTATTCGCAATTAATCCATTCCATATTGACCTTTCACCCGGAGACGTTCTAAACACTATACAATGTAAAATGAAGGAGGGAGACCATGCATGTAGCCTATTAAGAGAACAGAGTGTGCAGAACAGAAACATTGCTGGCTAGTTAAAGGAGAACTCCGGCCAATTGTTAGGGTAATCTTGCTAAATATAACTATGCAAGACCTGTCTATAGAAAAACTTAGCTTAGCAACACGGAGCTGCTTTAAATGCATAGCTCCCATTTAGCTAAAACGGCAGTTATGGGGGCATAAGCTAAATAGTGCCTTTGTGTATCTTAACAGACACAAAATGCAATTAAAATGTCTGTGTAACATGAACAGGGCCCTTACATGACAACAAGATGCGTTTTCAACATTCACCCTACCTATGACTGAGTGTGTTCAGTCAGGCTTTGGTAATAATCATCATGCAGTAGTCGCGTGTGTATTTGTAGCATATATATGGATATATATGATATATATCCATTTTGTGTGCGATCCATCTGGCGTCGGAGAGTAGGATTCTTTGCTGTGGGGATCGGTGTGATAGTTTCCGACCGGCGGCCTTGCTTCTGCTTTCTACCCGCACTCCTCCCTTGCTGCGGCCAACAACAATCACCCAAGCGCCCGCTGGTTGTGGCTGTCCTCCGGAGGATCGGTGATGCTTTCGCGGCGAAATTGTTTTGTTTATTCCCCCTTAAAAAATAGGTAATTGAGCGCTGTAGTAGTTATGAGCATATTAGTGACTATGTAACTACATGGAAACGGCAGAATTATGCCAGTGCCTTGTTCAGTAAAAAACTGTAGCAGACGGCTAGCTGCAGTCTTGTCCTGAAGTCCCGTCCGAATTCAGTTGTAGCAAGAAAAAGGTATATAACAGTGTGTAGATTGGAGGAGCGTACAGTGTAGCATGTGAAGACTGAAGAGCGGAGGTGTTCACAAGGGAAGAAGCTTGGAGTAACGTAACTATGGAGAATATAGAAGATATTGAACATGGAAGAGGCGTTTGAGTTTGATGGTCATCCTTATTTATTCGAACTCGAGTATACAGACGAAGAACTGGCCTCACAAGAGTTGGAAAGAACCAGACAGACAGAGGGGCAACAGGCAGATGAAGCAGCTGCTACAAGATCACAGATTTCGGGCAACTGGTGGTGTTCGTGTGGGTGTTGGGAGGAGTGCGGGGAGAAAGCAGAAGCAAGGCTGGCGGTCGGAAACTATCACACTGATCCCCACAGCAAAGAATCCTACTCTCCGACGCCAGATGGATCGCACACAAAATGGATATATATCATATATATCCATATATATGCTACAAATACACACGGGACTGCTGCATGATGATTATTACCGAAGCCTGACTGAACACACTCAGTCATCCCAGAGGACAGCTAACTAGCAGCTAACAGGGTAGGTGAATGTTGAAAACACATCTTGTTGTCGTGTAAGGGCCCTGTTCATGTTACACAGACATTTTAATTGCATTTTGTGTCTGTTAAGATACACAAAGGCACTATTTAGCTTATGCCCCCATAACTGCCGTTTTAGCTAAGTGGGAGCTGTGGGCATTAGCTGCAGCAGCTCCGTGTTGCTAAGACCAATTCCGCTCGTTTGTTTTTCTATAGACAGGTCTTGCATAGTTATATTTAGCAAGATTACCGTAAAAATTGGCCGGAGTTCTCCTTTAACAGCTTAACAACTCAACAGCAGGTAACGTTAGCCTTCTGCTAGCTAGTAGCTGGATTAAACACAGTTAAAAAGCTGACAGCTAACGCTAAAGTTTGACTGTTTCTGCTGTTGTTGGAACACAGATGCGAGACGGTGCGTTCAACGAAGCTGGTAATCTACAGACTCGCGGTACATTCGTAGTAGTTGTTAAAATACCCTTTTGAATTTATTTCCTCAGCATATTAGGTCATTAGGTCAACAGTGAAAAGAATAATAAAAATAGTTTTTTTAACTTTAATGTCACTAATGATGATTATTCATTTGAATTGAAATATTTAAAATACTTTCACAACAAAAATGATGTATGCGATTAATTTAGATTAATTAATCACAGAGTCTGTAATTAATTCGATTACATTTTTTTAATCGATTGACAGCCCTAATCCATAGCCTTCAGTAATTCCTCTATAGACAAAGGTGAATGTAATTTCTGTTTCACTTCATCTGAGAAGGCAGGTATCTGGAGACCATCTAAAAAGCTAGTTTGTTGGCCGGTAACTCCAGGAGATTCTGATTTGTATAATGAATTAAAGAAATGGGTAAACGCTTCATTGATCTCCTGTGGATCAGATGAGATAGTCCCTGCGTTTGTTATAATGCTATTAAAGGCTTTATTAGATTGCATTTTTTTAATTTGCCAGGCCAGTTTGCCAGATTTTTCTCCCTGCTCATAGAATGTTTGTTTCAGGCGAAATAGGCTGTTTTCAGCAGTTTTAGATAGTGATAGTTTGTTGTATTGTACTCTGAGGAGGAGTAATTCCTTTTGCTGTGGCATTGTATGTGTATCGTCTTCATAGGTTTCTTTTTCTAATTTCTTGATTTCTTCATCAAGTGATCTAAGTTTTAAATTAACTTTATTGGTTATAGAGCTTGTATAGCTAATCATCTGTCCTCTAATGTAGGCTTCCTCCTCCCATCTTACAGAAGCACTTGTTTCATTTGTATTTATTTTGAAAAATACATCAATGTTCAATTCAATTCAATTTTATTCATAGTATCAAATCATAACAATAATAACATATAACAATAACAATAAAACAATAAAACAATAACATTTCATTATTAGATATGATTAATATGTCTTTATTAACAGGTTATGTACCACAGTCATTTAAAGTAGCTGTGATAAAACCTATTCTGAAAAAACCCACCCTCGATCCTGAGGTCTTAGCCAACTATACCTATATCTAATCTTCCCTTCCTCTCCAAAATCCTTGAGAAGGTAGTTGCTAATCAGTTACGGTATGTGATTTCCTACATAGCAATATTTTATTTGAGGACTATTCTATTCTCCTTATATATGCTTCATCTAGGCAATATTATTAGGAAACACTCAATTAACTTTCACTGTTATGCAGATGACACCCAATTACACTTATCAATCAAACCAGATGAAATCAGTCAGCTAGCTAAACTTCAAGCATGTATCAAAGATATAAAATCATGGATGACCCACAACTTTCTGATGCTAAACTCAAGCAAAACTGAGGTGATTGTGCTGGGATCTAAACAACTTTTAAACTTACTATCTAAACATATAGCTACCTTGGATGGTATTGCCCTGGCCTCCAGCACTACTGTCAGAAATCTAGGAGTTATTTTTGATCAGGATATATCCTTTAATGCCCACTTAAAACAAACCTCTAGAACAGCGTTTTTTTTAATCTTCGTAACATTGCCAATATTTGAAACATCCTGTCTCAGAACGATGCTGAAAAACTAGTCCATGCATTCGTTAGTTCCAGGCTGGACTATTGTAATTCCTTACTATCAGGATGCTCAAACAAGTCACTTAAGACTCTCCAGCTGATCCAGAACGCTGCAGCACGTGTTCTGACAAGAACTAAGAAAAGAGATCATATCTCTCCTGTATTAGCTTCTCTGCATTGGCTCCCTGTAAAATTCAGGATTGAATTTAAAATCCTCCTCCTGACCTACAAAGCTCTAAATGGTCAAGCACCATCATATCTTGAAGAGCTCATAGTACCTTACTGTCCCACTAGAGCACTGCGCACCCAGAATGCAGAGTTACTTGTGGTTCCTAGAATCTCTAAAAGTAGAATGGGAGCCAGAGCCTTTAGCTATCAGGCTCCACTCCTATGGAACCAGCTCCCAGTCTGGGTCCGGGAGGCAGATACTGTCACCACATTCAAGAGTAAACTTAAGACTCTCCTCTTTGATAAAGCTTATAGTTAGGGAGTGTGGAGTTGCAGCATCTGTCTAGCCCGGCCCACCTGCTTCTCTGTCCCAGAAATGTTTGTTACTAACCTAGCCCTGGGAGCTTGCTCCCCGGAGTCTTTCTGTTTCTTTTCACCCAGGATGAAATCCCGGGATTAGGATTGCACCAAAATCATGGTTCCAGCTGTTGCCGTGGTTCTGCTGAAATTCCCTGCTATGCCGTGCTGCTCCCTGCGCTACTACAACCACTATTTCTAGTCACTGTTTATTATCTATACTGTGATGCACACTAACGGCACGTCAGACACCACCTACCAAGAGCCTGGGTCTGTCCGAGGTTTCTTCCTAAAAGGGAGTCTTTCCTCGCCACTGTTGCACTAGTGCTTGCTCTTGAGGGATTTGTTGTTTTTTTTGTAAATTATAGAGTGTGGTCTAGACCTACTCTATCTGTAAAGTGTCTTGAGATAACTCATTTTATGATTTGATACTATAAATAAAATTGAATTGAATAACAAGAGTTATCTCAAGACACTTTACAGATAGAGTAGGTCTAGACCACAATATACAAAGGACCCAACAATTCTAGTAATTCCCCCAAGAGCAAGCATTTAGTGGTGAAGAAATACAAGTCTGTAATATTTTCCTACTTTGTGCATGAGTGTTATCTGTCTACCCGGTCTGTTGACAGGGTAGTATTGAAATCTCCTCCAATCAGGAGTTGGCCAGACATAGGAACTATAAGTAAAACGAAGTCTTCAAAAATCTGAATTTGGCCCATATAGACTTATATAGTCTTCTTATCAGTGAGTAGCCGTTGAAGAATTAAATATCTGCCTACCTTGTCAAATATAACATTCAGTACTTGAAATGGAACAGACTTGTGAATCAGTGTTATCACCCCTCTTGCATTAGATGTGTATGATGACGCAAATACCTGTCCAGCCCATCCTCTTTGTACTTTCTGAAGTGTTTCTTGTTGGAACACAATAGTTGCTTTGAGTTGTTTTAGTATATGCATGACCTGTTTTAGTTTAGATAATTTACCTAACCCCCTCACATTCCAGGATGTTATGTGAGTCATTCCTCATGTAGCCATTGTGTATTATATTTCCTTAAGCGAGAGACCATACCCGTTGTAAAGGCAGACACTAACATTTTTACATATTGAGGCTCTCAACCCGAACGAACCTGCGTCCCTTTTCCTTCCCCCCTGCATGTGAAAGATACAACAGTGGACTCGACTGATCCTTCTATAAGGAGCAAGTCTCTTACAAGCATAGGTTCTTTTCTTCTTTTTTATTAAATATTTTTATTAGTTTTCACATTTACAAATAAAACAAGGATTACAAACAAATAAACCAAAAACAACACTGGCTCAGTTACCTACATACAACCAAAAGTTATACAAATAATGTGAAATCGGCTCTCTCTTATCAAGATCTTTCAGGGAATCCCTGTAGCAAGATGGAAGAAACATCAGGCTCCAAATAATTCAAATATGGCTGCCAAACTTTGAAGAATTGATTTGACTTTGAATGTAACATGCATGTCAGGTACTCCAGTGGTACAAACCCAAACAGCACTTTATGCCAACCCTTAACAGTTGGTCCTTTTTCGCTAGTCCATTGCAGTAAAATGTTCTTCCTTGCAGCATATGGGAGAATACTTATTTGCCGACATTGGCCTACATATCTGTTGGGTAGAGTAATCTAGGCAGTATATTCATCTTGATCAAAGCTATACGTCCCAGCCAGGAGATTGGTAAAGAACTCCATCGCTCCAGATCCTGCCTTACCCTCTAAAACAGGGGAACAAAATTAGCTTTCTCATTTGCTTAAATGCAGGGGTTATGAATATGCCTAAATAGACAAAGCTTGATGGTGACCACTTAAAGGGGAAAGAAGGTAATGCTGCTGGTATGGAATTTAGGCTCCCTAATGGCATTGCCTCTGATTTTGTCAGATTCATTTTATACCCCGAGAATTGACTAAATAAATCAATAATACTAAGTAACATAGGTATTGATGTCTCTGGACTAGAAATAAAAATCAAAACATCATCAGCATGGAGAGGTCACGTGACCGACGAATGTAATGGTTGCTCAGGACTAAAGCTCCTCACCCACCTCTGTATTTTCTTTGAAAAACCAGGTCTATTCTTTCTTCTTCAACGTCAATCGTTTTTACCACAGTGTCTCAGTGGAATGCCTGCAGGAGCAAAAAAGCAGGTCTCATTGCTGTTTACCCAGACACAAAAGTCTGCCGACATGGCGATGGCTACTGATGCTAGTGCGGAACTGAACATGGAGAACATTATAGCCAAGGCCTTGGAAAAGCAACAAAATGTGCTTCAATCAGTGGTCCGCAATGCAGTGAGGGAAGCGTTAGCAGAATTGACACCTTGCTTCAACACATCAGGACAGAGCTTGAGAGGCAGGGAGCTACGGTATGTGATCTGGTGCAACGACTGACAGGGAGAGAACAGGCAGATGAGAAACATGGTGAATGCCTGTGTTGATGACCAGAAGAAGTTTGAGTACAAGTAGCCGAAATGGAGGACAGATCCCGATGCAACAATGTGCACATCATTGGACTAAAATAGTGCAGTGAAAAAGATGACCCAGTTGGGTTCTTGCAAAATCAGTTACCGGTGTGGATCCCCTCCTTACAGAACAGGGCTATCATCGAAATTGACAGAGCACACCTCTATGGCAAGGGTACAACACGTACTCTGATTTTCAGGTGTTTGAGATATCAGGACTGCTAAGCAATCCTTCAGGGGGCAAGACAAGTATAGCAGAAAGGCCCGATCCGTGATTCCAAAGCAATGCTGAGCCTGACTACAGTGCATTCACTGTCCAGTGGCGCCAAAACTTTATAGGAGCACAGCGTAAGTTACATGTTAAAGGCGTCTCCAACTTCCTTATTTATCCGGCCACCCTGAGAGTGACCTACAGAGGGAGAGTGCTCACTTCACTACAACCAAGGATGCAGACGTTTTCTGTTGGGAGCTGGACATGGAGGATGACGCGACATCCACACGAGTCTGGTGCTGGAGCCGGTGGCCAGGCCGGGGCCCACGGACCCAGCGGCTATATCTGGAGTACTGTACAAGTTTGACTCAAGAGCACTGTAAGTTTTGGAACCAAGCTTTAAAGGAACATTTAATTAGACTAAAGAACATGATGAATGCGGACTATTCAGTTTTTTAATCAGTTTACTACTCCTACTAGACTGATGTGTTATTCGCATAGCCTATTCCAGAATGAATAGCTGGTTGAGACTAGGGTTGGGTACCGAAACTCGGTGCCAATCATAGACAGTATATAAAAGGTGCCAATAGGGAACGTAAACGGTAGTAAGCCATTTTCCCCTGTTGCCATGGGAACGTTATGA
The DNA here is from genome assembly GCA_023631565.1 of Gymnocephalus cernua. Lineage (NCBI taxonomy): Eukaryota > Metazoa > Chordata > Actinopteri > Perciformes > Percidae > Gymnocephalus > Gymnocephalus cernua. Next base: position 30,038,745 of record CM042437.1, on the reverse strand, counting down.
AGTGCCGTAATTTCACCTACTGAGAACACTGTGTTGGGGGAATCACTTTTTTTCTCTTTTTCATCAAACCGCAGTTTTTGCAAGTTCCCGCAATTTTTGCAAGTTCCCGCAAGTTCCCGCAATTTTTGCAAGTTCCCGCATTTTCATCGCATAAAATGGCATAAATATCCCGCATATTCCATCGCATTTTTTAAGAAAACGTGCCGCATAATCAAGGATTTTTGCCCGCAACAATCACAAAAAAACTTAGCGTTTTTCTGGAGGGACTGTTTAAGTAAACAAAACTGCACACACACACCGGTTCGAGAACCGTTTAAGCACCGGAACCGTTTAAAAAATACAGAGTAGGTACTGGTATCGGATAAAACCCAACCAATACCCAACCCTAGTTGAGACCTAGTTCTAATTTGTTTGTAACATTATTCATGTTTAGCATAAGAGTTCACTAGACCTGGTTCAATTAACCTGTGACTTTAGACAGGAGGGGCAGTTTTGAGCTGGAGTTTTGCATGAGCTGCGTTTGATGCGGCCACAGATACAGATAGGGGAAAGGGGTCTGCGGTCTCAGAGGGTTAGGGGATTTATTTTATTTTTTATGTTTTTACCACACTTTGTTTAGATCTAAATGTATACGTAAATTTTGAAGATGGCTGAGCTTTCAATCTTTTCAGTTAACATCAGGGGGCTAAACGGGCTGATCAAACAAGCTAAATTCCTGGATTATTTAAGAAGGAAGAACATAGACATGGTGCTTATACAAGAGTCACATTTAAGTAAAAAGGACGTAAATGGTCTACAAAACAAATACTTCAAGGTTGCTGCCTCATCTAGTGACGACACCAAAACCAAGGGCTTCATTGTGTTGCTCTCGCGGAAATGCGCACTCGCCGTAGACAAAAGTAGTAAAGACCTATCAGGCAGGATGTCTTATATATGCACCACGATCAGGAGTAGGAAAATAGCCTTTGTTTCGGTATATGCACCGTCTACATATGATGAAAGTTTTTTCGCGCGCCTAACAAGCTTTCTCTCAATGAATATTCATTAATTATAGGGGGAGACATGAATGTGGTACTAGATTTAAATCAGGATAGATCAGGGGTCAATCATACGAAAGCCCAAAAACATATATCGGACATGTTTAAAGCAGTTGTGGAATCCCACCATCTTACAGATATATGGAGGATGCACAACCCTACTAGCAAGAATTAAACCTTTTCCACATCACCTCACTCATTCACGCATTGATTATATTTTGTGCTCCAGTGAGCTTAAGGCAATGTTCCACACGATAGCAATAGAACCAGCTATTCTGTCTGATCACAATGCGCGGATAACCACATTCCATTGTGATATGTTTGGAGAAAGATCTAGGAGGTGGCAATTTAATAACTCCCCCTCCAGAACACAGCTTTTGATGCAGAATTTAGAGCCAAACTCAGTTTCTGACTCTGCATTTATCTGGCAGGCAACTAAAGGATTTATTCGAGATTTCACATCTTCCTTTCAACTTGAAGAGGAAAAGAGAGGCAAGGATTGCAGAGTTGGAAGAATGCTGTAAATCTTTAGAGCAGTCTCTTAAGACTTGTTTTTCTAAATCTACACATACTCTTCTAGTTACAAGTCAAACAGAGCTAAATGACCTGCTAAGACAGAGAGCTGAATTCATAATGCACAGAGTGAGGCAAAATTATTATTTTAATGGAAACTTGATACCTTAATTCGGCAGTATATTTGGAATAATAAACAACCTAGGCTAAAATACTCGACCCTGCAACGTACCACAAACACGGGAGGCTTGGCCCTCCCTAACCTTAAAGTGTATCACAGAGCCTTTCAGCTACAGGCCCTCAGAGTGTGGATGGGCCCCTCATCTACAGTTCTATTGAGAGGAATAGAGCAAAACCTCACTGGAAGTCTAAGACTGCAAGACCTTGCCTTTGCAGGTGTGTGTCCAAAAAAGTCTATGCTGGCTCATGGACCTATTATCACCAACACACTGATCAACTTTAATTAGGTGGAGGAGCAACTACGCTACACCAATAAGTGGCATTTGAAAACCCCAATATGGCGTAATGCACACTTACTTACTACCCTTAGAGAGGGACTTGTATTGATTAGCATTTACAGTAGCCAATAGCGCTGAATGTGCATTAAGCTGGGTTTCAGCCAGGCAGTTTCGAAATGATTCAATTGGATTCATCAATCAGTTCTCTTTATACATCCATGAATTCATTCCGCCATACTAGCGCTTTAGCTAGCTGAGTCGGTGTCGCCAGACGGGGACTAAAAACACTCCGAGACTTACGGAGGAGGCCAGTTTACGTAAGGGAATACACTAACATTACGAGATGGTTTTCTTTCCAGGGTTTAGCTCTTTGCAGTATATATGTCTGTTTGCAGCCCATGGCTGAGTCAGCTAAATTGGACATCTGTAACGTTACAGCTAACCGAGCTAACGGCAGCTAACTATAGTTAGCAACAAAAAATACACATCATGACACAATTATAATGCTCTCATGACAGCCAATGTAAAAAATAACCTCTTAATGACAGTTTAATGTAATTTTAACACATACAATTGTTTATTAAAGTTTGATAATTGGGCCTGTCATGACATATTTATGATTGTGTTGTCTAGGTTAATGTCAAGTTGTTGTCACAAAGACATCGACAGGTTGTATTGTCTAGTTTAATGTCAAATTGTCATAACACAGAGATTGTTGTCTTCGTTAAGTCAAGTTGTCATGACAAAGACATCTCGGACAATGCTGACTTTGCATTAAAAGTGTCATAATTTACCGAATGACACTTAATGACAACAGTCATGAATTCTCAAAATAACTCTCTCATGTTCATGACAGGTGTCATGTCATAATAATGATGGTGTCATGCCAGTATCCCTTCCAATAAAGTGTTACCTAAATAACTTCTATGCTAATGTTTATTTATAAAAATACATTATCATATTGGTGACCAAAACAAGAAGAAAATGTTTAAGAAACAGCCCTCTAATGTGTGTAAATTCATTTAACCAATAAGGCAGATGGTGGGACAACGTCCTGTCAATCACTTGTCCTTTTTGTTTTGAATGTCATTATTTCGCATTAGACATACGTAGACTATATGATGCACATTTTTGTTGACTGAAATGTTATTTAGTCTTAATAGACAATGTAAGAATCACTTTAGGCCTACAAAAATGATGAATTAAATCTAAAATGTTGAAAAATAACCGTTATGCATTGCCATATAATTTTGTGTCAAAGCCAAAGATTGGCCGAAGAGTAGCCGTCCCAGACCTTCTGTTATTTATGTCAGTGTCACAAAACTCAACCATCAGTGTCGCCGGCAGCCGTAATCCTGTATGCACTGCACGTAAATTTTTTTAAATGATAATGATCATACAGTTGAGAGTTCTGGATTAGCGGAGCAAGTCTGTCATCTCCCATCTCTCATCTCTCTGTCAATCATGGGAATGTATAGCACATGCATGGTCAGTGTGCGTGCTGGTGTTTAATGGAGCAGACGGTCGGGCCCGGCAGTAACATAATATCGTTGTAGTTACCGGTGGACTGTCAACTGAGAGCACTGTTTTCTGTGAGACATTGCGACTAGGGATGGGTATGATTAGTCGACGATCGATAATTGATCATTAAGAATTTCGTTCCTCTCCGGGAACCATCACCTTATCGTGGTGGAGAGGTTTGGGTGTCCCTATGAACCTGAGGGCTGTGTTGTCTGGAGCTTTGTGCTCCTGGTAGGGTCTCCCATGGCAAAGTGGTCTCAGGTGATGGGCCAGACGAAGAATGGTTCCAAAAACCTTATGAAAAAACGAGGATGGGATAGAGAGACCCTGCCCGGAGGAAGCCCGGGGCCCCCGTCTGGAGCCAGGCCCAGAGGGAGGGCTCGTCAGCGAGCGTCTGGTGGCCGGGCTTGCCACGGAGCCCGGCCGGGCACAGCCCGAAAAAGCTACGTGGCACCTATTTCTCCAGCCCATGGGCCCACCACCTGTGGGAGGAACCGCTGGGGTCGGGTGCGCTGCCACACGGGTGGCGGTGAAGGTCAGGGGCCTCGACGGACCAGACCCGGGCAGCAGAGGCTGGCTCTGGGGATGTGGAATGTCACCTCGCTGTGGGGGAAGGAGCCGGAACTTGTGCTTGAGGTGGAGCGCTACCAGTTGGATCTGGTGGGGCTTACCTCTATGCATAGTCTCGGTTCTGGAACCGTACTCCTGGAGAGGGTTGGACTCTTTTCTTCTCCGGAGTTGCCCAGGGTGTGAGGCGCCAGGCAGGTGTGGGGATACTCACAAGTCCCCGGCTGAGCACCGCAACGTTGGAGTTTACCCCGGTGGACGAGAGGGTCGCCTCCCTACGCCTGCGGGTTGTTGGGGGGAAACCAACCTGTGGAGGCTGGGGGCATTGAACCTGAGTGGACAATGTTCAAAGTTTCCATTGCTGAAGCTGCGGCAGGGAGCTGTGGTCTTAGGGTCCTCAAGGGGCGGTAACCCTCGAACACCGTGGTGGACACCGGTGGTCAGGGAAGCCGTCCGACTGAAGAAGGAGTCTTTCCGGGATATGTTATCCCAGAGGACTCCGGAGGCAGTTGCAAGGTACCGAAGGGCCCGAAGGACTGCAGCCTCTGCCGTGAAAGAGGCAAAGCAGCGGGTGTGGGAGAAGTTCGGAGAAGACATGGAGAAGGACTTTCGGTCGGCACCAAGGCGCTTCTGGAAAATCGTCCGCCACCTCAGAAGGGGGAAGCGGGGAACCATCCAAGCTGTGTACAGTAAGGGTGGGACGTTGTTGACCTCAACTGAGGAGGTAATAGGGCGGTGGAAGGAGCACTTTGAGGAACTCCTAAATCCAGCTGATGCGCCCTCTTTGTTAAAGGCAGAGCTGGAGGATGACGGGGGATTGTCGTCAATTTCCCTGGTGGAGGTCACTGAGGTAGTAAAACAACTCCACAGTGGCAAAGCCCCAGGGATTGATGAGATCCGTCCAGAAATGCTGAAAGCTCTGGGTGTGGAGGGGCTGTCTTGTTTGACACGCCTACTCAACATTGCGTGGAAGTCTGGGACAGTGCCAAAGGAGTGGCAGACCGGAGTGGTGGTTCCCCTGTTCAAAAAGGGGGACCAGAGGGTGTGTACCAATTACAGGGGTATCACACTTCTCAGCCTCCCTGGTAAAGTCTACTCCAAGGTGCTGGAAAGGAGGGTTCGGCCGATAGTCGAACCTCAGGTTGAAGAGGAATAATGCGGATTCCGTCCTGGTCGTGGAACAACGGATCAGCTCTTTACTCTAGCAAGGATCCTGGAGGGAGCCTGGGAGTATGCCCATCCAGTCTGCATGTGTTTTGTGGATCTGGAGAAGGCATATGACCGGGTCCCCCGGGAGACTTTGTGGGAGGTGCTGCGGGAGTATGGGGTGAGGGGGTCCCTTCTCAGGGCCATCCAATCTCTGTATGACCAAAGCGAGAGCTGTGTCCGGGTTCTCGGCAGTAAGTCGAACACGTTCCAGGTGAGGGTTGGCCTCCGCCAGGGCTGCGCTTTGTCACCAATCCTGTTCGTAGTATCTATGGACTGGATATCGAGGCGTAGTCGTGGTAGGGAGGGGTTGCAGTTCGGTGGGCTGGGGATCTCATCGCTGCTCTTTGCAGATGATGTGGTCCTGATGGCATCATCGGCCTGTGACCTTCAGCACTCACTGGATCGGTTTGCAGCCGAGTGTGAAGCGGCTGGGATGAGGATCAGCACCTCTAAATCTGAGGCCATGGTTCTCAGCAGGAAACCGATGGAGTGCCTTCTCCAGGTAGGGAATGAGTCCTTACCCCAAGTGAAGGAGTTTAAGTACCTTGGGGTCTTGTTCGCGAGTGAGGGGACAATGGAGCGGGAGATTGGTCGGAGAATCGGCGCAGCGTGGGCGGTATTACATTCAGTTTATCGCACCGTTGTGACGAAAAGAGAGCTGAGCCGGAAGGCAAAGCTCTCGATCTACCGGTCAGTTTTCGTTCCTACCCTCACCTATGGTCATGAAGGTTGGGTCATGACCGAAAGAACGAGATCCAGGGTACAAGCGGCCGAAATGGGTTTCCTCAGGAGGGTGGCTGGCGTCTCCCTTAGAGATAGGGTGAGAAGCTCAGTCATCCGTGAGGAGCTCGGAGTAGAGCCGCTGCTCCTTCACGTCGAAAGGAGCCAGTTGAGGTGGTTCGGGCATCTGGTAAGGATGCCCCCTAGGCGCCTCCCTAGGGAGGTGTTCCAGGCACGTCCAGCTGGGAGGAGGCCTCGGGGAAGACCCAGGACTAGGTGGAGGGATTACATCTCCAACCTGGCCTGGGAACGCCTCGGGATCCCCCAGTCAGAGTTGGTTAATGTGGCTCGGGAAAGGGAAGTTTGGGGTCCCCTGCTGGAGCTGCTCCCCCCGCGACCCGACCACGGATAAGCGGACGACGATGGATGGATGGATCGATGGATGGAAGAATTTCGTTGATCACTTTAATTTGTTATTGATTAAACTAATGCAGGTTGCATTGCGTAGTGTGAGTCTTGAAGCAATTAAATGAATTTCACTGTGTGGCAGCAATTAAACATTTTACCACCCGGGGGCACCATAGGCTACTCAGTTACCTGCGAGTTTCTGTTTTGATTTCAAAAGTAATCATGAAGAGGTCATGGCAAATTGTGGCGTGGGACCATTTTGATTTAAAAAATGACTTAGTTCACTTCAAACACTGCGATGCCGTGTATAAGTACAACACGGCCACGACTCAAATCATGTACCACTTAAACAAAGTGCATCCGACTCTGGTTAATGTCAGTGGCGGTGTGTCCTGCTCTCAGTCTCAACCTAGCATCAACTCTGCGTTAGCACGGAGGAGCTGTGATGCACAACAGAGCAGAGAAAATGACCCAAGGGATCTGCAAGTTCATTGAGATAGATATTGGAACCAGCATGTCATATTCCGTCACGACGTACCATCACCAGACTGGTAGAAACTCACTACGAAGAACGGAAGGTCCCCTGGCCCGGGTGTGCCAAGTTAGCGTGGAGGTACCTGTGCATCCCGGCGGGTATTTTCGACGGCTGGACTTACGGTCACCAGGTAGCGATCGCGTCTGAACCCAGATTATGTCAACATGCTTATTTTTCTCAACAAAAATCAGTAGACTAGTGCAGAAGTTGTATGTGAGTTACTGGTTATTTTTTATTAGGCTTTGTCCGTGCCTTGGATAGTTTTGAGTTACATTTTGACAAAGATCTGGAATGTGGAAGTGAACACATCATGTGGGAATGACACCACTTTACCATGGACCCAAAACAATGGACAAAAGCATGCTAACACAGAGCTAATTAGCACCAAGAAGACTACAAAGAAACAGGAGGACTGTGAAACGGGTAATAAATCAATAAGTGGTAGTCCTCCCTGGAACTCTTTCGGTGCAAAGCCTAAGACTAAATCTTCCTGGGAAATGGGAGGAAGACTAACAGGCAGGGCACAGCGCCCTGAGATTTGTGATATGAACGGGTGGCCTGCATTATCATCCAGGCAGAGCACCTGTTCAACCCATGTACTTAGGAGGACACAGACGTGGACAGCTGCAAAAGGGAGAATTAGCAACAAAATGCCTCCCCAACAACCGAGTCTGCAAGTTGATAACAGATTTGCTCCAATGTAGCAGGACCCTGGACCTTCATCTGATGACCTGGATTGTGTCTCATCGTCACACAACAGGGTAAGGACTGAGAGCAATTCAAAAAGTAAAAAGCTACAGGAAAAGCTAACGACTGGGCCTCAAACTCTGATTGTGGGTGACTCTGCTGCACAAGATGTAAAAAGCAGTAAAAACACCAAAATACTCTGTTTTCCAAAAGAAATGGTGTCTGACTTGGCCAACAGAATCCCGGATATTGGGCAGCACACCCAACTGTGAATAACATTATACTGCATATATGTACATACATACATGATGTTGTAAAGCAACAGTCTGAAGTTCTGAGAAAGGACTTTATGTATCTACTGAAAACAGTCAGCTCCCTAAATGCAAAGGTGTTCATCAGTGGACCTCTACCGCCAGTCAGAAGAGGAGATGAGAGATTCAGCAGACTGTTGGCACTGAACAAATGGCTTTCAACTGCGTGTACCGCTCATTCTCTGCAGTTCATTGACAATTTTAAGATTTTCTGGGAGCGCAGACATCTTTTTAAGGCAGATGGACTTTTCCTTAACAAACCAGGAGTAAAGCTGTTCACTAACCAACTTTACTTTCTGCACCCACACATCAGCTCCCTCGGCACAAGACAAGAGGAATCTAAACAAGAGGAAGACATAACAAAGCACGCAACCCCAACGCCTTTGAGGATCTGTACACCCCGCCCATGCCATCACTCTCTCCACTCCCCCTTTCCCCTCTTTCCCCCTTCCCCATGTTGGAGTTCACTGACCAGATGAAGCAACTGGTAGATGCTGGAACCAAATGTATCCCCCTTCCTTTTCCCATCATTGCGCCCCGGCCAAAAGTAAAACGGCAGGCACCACTGCCCACCCAAGGACGGAAGCTAACTCCTCCTCCCCACACTGATTCAATTTCAATTCAATTTTATTTATAGTATCAAATCATAACAGGAGTTATCTCAAGACACTTTACAGATAGAGTAGGTCTAGACCACACTCTATAATTTACAAAACACCCAACAAGTCCCCCCAAGAGCAAGCACTAGTGCAACAGTAGCAAGGAAAAACTCCCTTTTAGGAAGAAACCTCGGACAGACCCAGGCTCTTGGTAGGAGGTGTCTGCTGGCCGTTGGGGTGCATCACAGTATAGTAAATAAACAGTGGTTAGAAAAAGTGGGTGTAGTAGTGCAGGGAGCAGCACGGCATAGCAGGGTATTTCTCAGCAGAACCACGTCAACAGCTGGAACCATGATTTTGGTGCCATCCTAATCCCAGGATTTCATCCTGGGTGAAAAAGAAACAGAAAGACTCCGGGGAGCAAGCTCCCCAGAGCTAGGTTAGTAACAAGCATTTCTAGGACAGAGAAGCAGGTGGGCCGGGCTAGGCAGATACTGCAACTCCTCACTCCCTAACTATAAGCTTTATCAAAGAGGAGAGTCTTAAGTTTACTCTTAAATGTGGTGACAGTATCTGCCTCCCGGACCCAGACTGGGAGCTGGTTCCACAGGAGTGGAGCCTGATAGCTAAAGGCTCTGGCTCCCATTCTCCTTTTAGAGACTCTAGGAACCACAAGTAACTCAGCATTCTGGGAGCGCAGTGCTCTAGTGGGACAGTAAGGTACTATGAGCTCTTCAAGATATGATGGTGCTTGACCATTTAGAGCTTTGTAGGTCAGGAGGAGGATTTTAAATTCAATCCTGGATTTTACAGGGAGCCAATGCAGAGAAGCTAATACGGGAGTAATATGATCTCTTTTCTTAGTTCTTGTCAGTACACGAGCTGCAGCATTCTGGATCAGCTGGAGAGTCTTAAGTGACTTGTTTGAGCTTTCTGATAGTAAGGAATTACAATAGTCCAGCCTGGAAGTAACGAAGGCATGGACTAGTTTTTCTGCATCATTCTGAGACAGGATGTTCCTTATTTTGGCAATGTTACGAAGATGAAAAAAGGCTGTTCTTGAGGTTTGTTTTAAGTGGGCATTAAAGGATATATCCTGGTCAAAAATAACTCCTAGATTTCTGACAGTAGTGCTGGAGGCCAGGGCAATACCATCCAAGGTAGCTATATCTTTGGATATTGAGGATCGGAGGTGTTTAGGACCCAGCAAAATCACCTCAGTTTTGCTTGAGTTTAGCATCAGAAAGTTGTAGGTCATCCATGATTTTATATCTTTAATACATGCTTGAAGTTTAGCTAATTGACTGATTTCATCTGGTTTGATTGATAAGTATAATTGGGTGTCATCTGCATAACAGTGAAAGTTAATTGAGTGTTTCCTAATAATATTACCTAGAGGAAGCATATATAAGGAGAATAGAATTGGTCCAAGCACTGAGCCTTGTGGAACGCCATGGTTAACTTTAGCGTACTTGGAGGATTTGTCATTAACATTAACAAATTGAGATCGATCAGAGAAATAGGACTTAAACCAGCTCAGTGCGATTCCTTTAATACCAACTAAGTGTTCCAGTCTCTGTAACAGGATGGTATGGTCAATAGTGTCAAAGGCAGCACTAAGATCTAGTAAGACAAGTATGGAGACAAGTCCTTTGTCTGAAGCAGTTAGAAGGTCGTTAGTAATTTTCACCAGTGCCGTCTCTGTGCTATGATGCTTTCTAAATCCTGACTGGAAATCCTCAAAAAAACTATTGCTATGTAGGAAATCACATAACTGATTAGCAACTACCTTCTCAAGGATTTTGGAGAGGAAGGGAAGATTAGATATAGGTCTATAGTTGGCTAAGACCTCAGGATCGAGGGTGGGTTTTTTCAGAATAGGTTTAATCACAGCTACTTTAAATGACTGTGGTACATAACCTGTTAATAAGGACATATTAATCATATCTAATAATGAAATGTTAACCAGTAGTAGCGCTTCTTTAAGTAACCTCGTTGGGATGGGGTCTAAGAGACAGGTAGATGGCTTAGCTGAAGAGACCTTTAACATTAATTGTTGAAGGTTTGTAGGGTAAAAGCAGTCTAAGTATATGTCAGGTCTTGTTGTTCCTTCTAGCAGTCCTGCATTTGAAGGTGAACTGTTAGAAGTTGAGGGCAAGAGGTGATTCATTTTATCTCTAATTGTTATAATTTTATCATCAAAGAAGCTCATGAAGTCGTCACTACTCAGAGCTATAGGAATAGATGGTTCAGTAGAGCTGTGACTGTCTGTCAGCCTGGCTACAGTGCTGAAAAGAAACCTTGGGTTGTTCTTATTTTCTTCTATTATTGATGAGTAATAGTCTGATCTGGCATTTCTGAGGGCCTTTCTATAGGTTTTCAGACTGTCTTGCCAATCTAAACGAGATTCTTCCAGTTTGGTGGAACGCCATTTACTTTCCAGTTTTCGCGATATTTGTTTTAGTTTGCAAGTTTGGGAGTTATACCAAGGTGCTAGTTTCCTTTGCTTCCTCGTCTTCTTTTTGAGGGGAGCAACAGAGTCTAAAGTCGTCCGTAGGCAGGCCATAGCACTGTCTACAAAATTATCAATTTGGGAGGGACTGAAGTTAACAAAAAGGTCCTCTGTTATATTAAAGCATGACATTGAGTTAAATGCTGTTGGAATATCTTCCTTAAATTTAGCTATAGCACTGTCAGATAGGCATCTAGTGTAGAAGCTTTTATCTAATTTCATATAGTCGGGTAGTAAGAATTCGAAAGTTATTAAAAAATGGTCTGATAATAAATGATTCTGCGGAAATACTATTAAATCTTCAATTTCGATGCCGTATGCCAGCACAAGGTCGAGGGTGTGGTTAAAACAGTGAGTGGCACACTCTGACTGAAACCAATTGAATCTAATAGTGAGTTGAGCAATACTAAGGCTGTCGTTGTCAACGTCCATGTGAATATTAAAGTCACCTACAATAAGTACTTTGTCTGATTTTAGGACTAAACATGATAAAAACTCTGAGAATTCAGATAAAAATTCTGAATACGGACCTGGAGCTCGGTAAACAACAACAAATATAATTGGCTGTACAGTTTTCCACGTTGGATGTTGAAGATTAAGAACTAGGCTTTCGAACGAGTTAAAATTTAGTTTAGGATTAATTAACAGGCTTGAATCAAATATGGCTGCAACTCCCCCTCCTCGGCCTGAGCCTCTAGGAATTTGAGTATTATTATGACTGGGAGGAGTGGCTTCATTTAAACTAACATATTCTTCATTGCACAGCCAGGTTTCGGTAAGACAGAATAGATCAATTTGATTATCTGATATCAATTCATTTATTAATACTGCTTTAGAAGACAAAGATCTAATATTTAATAGTCCACATCTGATTTTCCTATTCTGTTCCATCATTGCAGATGTTGTTTTAATTCCAATTAGGTTGTTAAGTATAGCTCCTCTTTTGTTAACCTTTGATTTAACCGATCTAAGTCGGGGGACAGACACCGTGGTTATTAGACTATGAGAGGGCGGCTGCTCTAACAAAGGCACAGAGGAGCGCGTTGCACTGCACCTCTGATTACTGATGTCTAACTTGGGTTGTCATGGTTTATGACCGCTAATAAACTCGGTCAGATTTTTTGATATGAGAGCGGCTCCATCCCAAGTGGGATGAATGCCGTCCCTCTTAATCAGACTAGGCTTTCCCCAGAACGCCTTCCAGTTATCTACGTAGCCCACATCATTAGCTGGGCACCATTCCTTCAACCAGCGGTTGAAGGATGACATGCGGCTGTATTTTTCATCGCTGATCAGGTTTGGCAGGGGTCCAGAGAAAACTACTGAGTCTGACATAGTCTTTGCATATGCACAAAGTGACTCAACATTAATTTTAGTGATCTCCGATTTACATAATCGGGTATCATTGCCACCTACGTGGAGTATGATCTTACTGTATTTACTGTTATTTTTAGCCAGCAGCTTTAGATTAGATTCTATATCGCCCGCTCTGGCCCCAGGGACGCACACGACCGCGGCCTCTGGAGCCGTCATCCTAACGTTTCGCAGTATAGAGCTCCCAATAACCAGAATTGGCTTCTCAGCGGTTGTATCAATGAGTGGGGAGAACCGGTTAGAAAGTTGAGGATGCCCCGATTTGGAGTGACCACTGCTATGTGCACCCCCCGGATTACAGTTACTGCTATGCTTCCTTCGGACAGTCACCCACCCGCCCGACTGCTTTGGGTCTGCCGGGGGACTGCTAGCAGAAGCTACATGTTGGCCCGCACCAGCTACGCTAAGCTGGCTAGCTACGGAAGCATACGACTTTGATTCCATAGTGTGGAGCCGTGCTTCAAACTCACTAAGCCTTCTTCATTTCAGAACAGCGAATAAACTACATTTATTACAAGTGTCATTATCACTGAAGGAGGCAGATGAATAGCTGAACATTTGACACACAGAGCAAGAGAGAGCAGGAGATGGAGAGGAATTGGCCATTGCTAATGGCTGAGCTAAAGTAGCTAACAGCGTTTTAATCGTGAGATCAGCGAGGCAGTCGTTGTAAGGGAAGGTAGCTACAGCTACGTGCTTGAGTGTAACTGGTGTAGTTTAAATGCAATTTGAGGCAAATAGCCGTTAAATTAAACAGACGCTATGCTTATGCCCCGTTGATGCGGGCTCTAAGCAAGCAAGTGTAGGCCTAGCCAGTTTAAGTGCAATCCAGGCAAATAACCGCTAAATTAAACAAATGCTTATGCCCCGTTGATGCGGGCTCTAAGCATGCAAGGTTTGTTTTTAAATGAATGTAATCCTGGCAAGTAGCCGCTAAATTAAACAAATGCTTGCTTATGCCCCGTTTATGCGGGCTCTAAGCAAGCAACCGTAGCTAGGCCTAGTTAGTTTGCTAGTTTAAGTGCAATCCAGACAAATAACCGCTAAATTAAACAAATTGAGTTTAGCTATGCTTATGCCCCGTTGATGCGGGCTCTAAGCAAGCATGGTTTGTTTTAAGTTAATGTAATCCAGGCAAATAGCCGCTAAATTAGACAATAAAGCAGAGTTGAGTAGCTAAGTTTTGTTTGAGCAGCAAACAAGCGACCATAGCACAACACATACTGATGAGTATACTTGTGTAAAAAATGCAGCAAGCTTTGTCTGATATGTGCCGGGTCCAGGCTGCACGCCTAGTGGCACTCATGACTCTTTTCAGGACAAGCCCGGGCCCTGTGTGTTAAATCCTTCCTCAATTTATGTTGTGATAGGTAATAGAAAAATAATGGTGAGTCCGTTAAGTAAGAAGAAGCACTTAACTGCAAACCTAGCAAATTTAGCATCCATTCCTTGTCAGCCACAGCCTATCCCAAAAAATGAGACAGATAATTATTTTAACACTAACACTAGCCTTACTAAACGTCAGGTCTTTGGCAGGAAAATCATTTTTAATCAATTATTTTATTATTAAGCACAATATTGATTTTATGTTTTTAACTGAAACCTTGGTTGGATCATAATAACAGTGGTGCTGTTCTATCAAGTCAGCTCCCTCTAACTTCAGTTTTATGAGTGAGCATAGAGTGAATAAGAGGATAAGGAGGTGGAGTCGCCATTTTGTTTAATGACTCATTCCATTGTACTCAAATATCTTATGGAAATTTAGTTTCTTTTGAATATGTGACTCTTCAGCTAAGGTCCTCCCCTCAAACTATATTTCTAAATATTTACAGACCACCGAAATACTGTGCAGCTTTCTTCGATGACTTTACTGAACTGCTGTCTATAATCTGTATTACTTTGACTGTGTAATTATTGCTGGTGATTTCAACATTCATGTTGACAACCCGCAGGATGGAGGGACCAAAGAACTGTGTTGTGTTTTTGAGAACTATGGACTGACTCAGCATGTGACGGAACCCATGCACAATAAGGGGCACACTCTGGACTTGATTATCTCCAAGGGTTTGAACATTTCCAAGGTTGTGGTGACTGACGTTGCTCTCTCTGATCATTCACATGTTTTCTTTAACAGCACTATCTCGGTGCCCAAAAGTGTTGTCGACCGGTGTGACAGTTATTGAGGCTTCACGTCACTCTCTAACGGAGCTAACTCCCTTTATGTCTTCCCCTCAGTAACCCCCGGACCTACTATGCCCTCTTCTGCCATACAAACAACACCAGTTGGCCGTCAGCGGGGGGGATGGTTAGGTCTTTACTAAAAGGAGTAAATTTCTGACGCTTCCCTGATTTGTTTTTTGAATTAGTGATTAGTTCTATTATTGTATTATTATTATTATTTTTTTATTATTCTTTATTAATTACCAACAATAATGATAATTGTATTTTATTTAAAAAAAAAATAATTAACGATGATAACGATAATAGACAACACCAGCAATCAGTCAATTCAACCAACAATGAGTTAAAGTGAGGTTTTTTAATTGAAATTGCAATTAATTAATTGTCATCATTTATTTACCTTATTACTAATCAGCAAATTTTTTTGAGAGACACACACACCCCGAATTAAAGAGAGGGGTCCCCGCCCGGATCTTATCCCCCTGTATATGAAAAGCACTGCCAGAGGGGATCTTTACAACCAAGATTTTTCTTTAGTACTTGCGGTCTGTTGCCGTTCCTCCCAGGAAAACTGGAGCTCCTTCCAAGGGACGCCTGCTGGCCTTCCGCGGTCGCCAAAAACTGAGAGAGGCGGTTGCTCAGTGGCTCTGACCGAGCCAAGCAGATAAGGATCACTCCCGCTGGGAGATAACAGGAGGTCTGCGTCATCCAGTCGGTCCCCGCCGGGCTGCAACTCGCCCGAGCAGCTAAAGAGGAGTCTTTCACTACCCCCTGAGGGGAGTTACTATTTCTTTTCGCCTAACAGCACGTCAAATCAAAGAAAAACGATACGCTTGAAAAAGTTTGGTTCCTTTAGTTCAAGACGAATTAAAGTCCTTTTATTGTTTTTCAATGCAAGCAGAAATATAAAATACAAGCAAAAAATAAAAAATAAATCTCTAGTTAAAAAGCTATTTCCCCAGAGTGTGTCGGACACATGTAGGGTGGTAGAGGTCAAGGAGAAGAAGAATGCCTCGTCTCTGCAAAAACGGGCGTATTTATAGGAAAAGATCATCACCCCTCATTTGAATATTGGGGGGGCTGAATATTATATTTCCATGTAAGGTAATGCAAAGGGCACATATAGCTTCTAACTGACAGTTAGACACGTCAACTGTCACACAGGATGCATCAGGCCTCTTTTTGTCACCTTCTGCACTCTGCCCTATATTCACTTCAATTCAAACTCTAAAATCTTCTATGCTGTATAATGCAATGTAAACTAATATGTAAGCAAAGTAATGGCTTTATCTGTTTTTGGGTTCTCAAACACACACTTCTAAATGAAATAAAAACACATCTGAGTAATATGAAATCACACATAAATGATATAAAAAATACATCTGAATGATAAAAGCACACATACCTAAAATGATATATCTGAATGATATAAAAACACACCCTAATGAGATAGAAAACACACTTGGGTGATATAAAAACTCACACTTAAAATTATATAAAGAATACCTCTGACTGGTAAAACACACATATACTTCAAGCAGAGGCACATTTCCTGCAAAGGAGACAGCGTGTCAAAGATAGAACACATGCACTAGATGCAGAAATTTACTTCCTCATATGCTCTAAGCATGATACACACATTTTATGAGCAGGGTTATATGTTTTGTTAAGCAAGATTATATTATATATTTTTTTATTTAATTTTATTTACTTATTTTTCAAGCAAGATCATATGTTCTGCTATTTTTGGGTTTTCAATCCGACCTCCGTTCAACAGTGTCCAAACTAAGGTAATCAGAAAACGGTATATCACTGAAAACACCAGTGAAACATTCATTCAGCTTTTCTCCGCCACACCCGCCCTCTTTGGGGTCTCAGTCAATGAGTTTGTAGATCATTTCAATTTTATTGATGCCATTGCTCCCCCTAAGGTCAAAGTTGTCTCTAGTATGAAAAGATCTCCATGGAGAAATGTCATACGGGTAAGAACAGAAAAAAACAGAGTGTCAAAAAGCAGAATGCAGGTGGCGAAAAGCTAATCTCCAGGTCCACTATAACCCCTATAAAGACAGACTTTGCATTTATAATTTGGAACTGAGGAATACTAGGTGGTCCTTCTCTGACATTATCGACCAGAAAAAATAATTCACGTGCTTTGTTTGCTGCTCTTGATAGGTTAACAAACCCGCCACTCTTAAAAAAGAACAATCTAGACACGGCACTACTGAGCAACTACAGGCCGATATCTAACCTTCCATTTTTAAGTAAAATCATTGAAAAAGCGTTTTTTTCAACAACTCAACCTTTTCATGTCACTAAACAATGGTTTTGATGCCTTCCAGTCGGGTTTTCGACCAGACCACAGCACTGAGACAGCTCTTGTTAAAGTATTTAATGACATCCACTTAAACACAGATAGTGGCAAAACTACAGTCTTAGTATTATTTGATCTCAGTGCTGCTTTTGACACGGTCGACCATGACATATTACTAGACCAATTGGAAAACCGAGTTGGCCTTTCTGGCTCAGTCCTAAACTGGTTTGAATCCTATTTAAAGAATATGGACTACTTTGTATCTATAGGTAATAATACATCTGAGCATACAAATATGACGTGCAGAGTTCCCCAAGGCTCCGTTCTGGGGCCTCTTCTGTTTAACATCTACATGCTTCCACTGGCTCAGATTATGGAAAACAACAAAATAAGTTACCATAGCTATGCGGACGACACACAAATTTATATAACCTTATCGCCAGGAGACTATAGTCCAATACAAACACTGACTAAGTGCATTGAACAAATTAACGACTGGATGTGCCAGAAATTTCTTAAATGAAGACAAAACTGAGGTGGTTGTTTTTGGAGCAAAAGAGGAACGATTAAAAGTCAGCGCTCAGCTTCAAACAACAATGTCAAAAACAACAGACAAAGCCAGAAATCTTGGTGTAATTATGGACTCAGACCTGAATTTCAACAGTCAAAACAATTACAAAGTCAGCCTATTAACACCTTAAGAATATATCAAGGGTTAAGGGACTTATGTCTCAGCAGGATTTGGAAAAACTTGTCCATGCTTTTATCTTCAGTAGACTTGAGTACTGTAACGGTGTCTTTACAGGTCTCCCTAAAAAATCAATCAGACAGCTGCAGCTGATTCAGAACGCTGCTGCTCGAGTCCTCACTAAGACCAAGAAAGTTGATCACATCACTCCAGTTCTGAAGTCTTTACACTGGCTTCCGGTGCCTCAAAGAAATGATTTCAAAATACTTTTGCTAGTTCATAAATCACTAAAGGGTTTAGGTCCAAAATACATTTCTGACCTGCTAGTAAACTACGAACCACCCAGACCTCACAGGTTGTCTGGGACAGGTCTGCTTTCTGTCCCCAGAGTCAGAACTAAACAGGGGGAAGCAGCATTTATTTTTTATGCTCCACATATCTGGAACAAACTTCCAGATAACTGCAGGTCCGCTGCAACTCTCAGTTCTTTTAAAACGACCTTTCTTTTTGATGTTGCCTTTCGCTAAATAATTGTTAATTTCTTATACTTAAGTTGCATTGTCGAAACTGTATGAAAATCTATATAAGCATATAAAGAGAAATTAAAAAGTAAGACCGGTGGGACCGGCCTGTTCTGGGAACTGCAAGGATTGCTGGTGGATTACGTGTATAGAGCAACGGCTTATACATTGTCCCATGCTAGCAACATAAAATCTGCTTTTATATTTTTAACTGTTTTTAACTGCTCTTTAATGTTTAATTTCTTATACTGCACTGTAACTTTTATTCTCGTATTTTAATCGTTTTCATGTAAAGCACTTTGAATTGCCCTGTTGCTGAAATGTACTATACAAATAAAGCTGCCTTGCCTAAAAATATTTATGAATTATCGATAGTCGATTGTTAATTCTCCCGACGATCGACTAAGAAAATGTAATCGAATGCCCATCCCTAATTGCGACACATCTGTAGCACTGTTTCGAGTGCTTTAATAAACCGGAATAGTACAGTGAGCATGTGCAGCCTATATGTAACGGAGTTGGTGCTATAGTATGTGGCAGTCATTGTTCCAGGCTGATGATGAAGATGATGATGTATTGTGTTGTTGTGTGTGTCCATAGCGGACTTTGTGCTGCTGATGTGTGCTGCCCAGCAGTGGAAGGTGTTTGAGCGTGAGCACACGGAGGACTGGATGGTTGCTGCAGGAGAGAACACAGACCACCCTGAACCAATGGAAGGCCGACTGTTTAACCCTGCACCCAACTTCATCAACTGCAGGTAAATACAGCATGCGTCTGTCTGTCTGATTTATTAGTCATCCACAGATGAACTTGCTGTTGGTCAGCTGTGCCCCTGTCATCATTTCTTTTCTTTACTTCAGAGTTAAGGAAGGTAACCTTTTCTGATAAGGATATATCTGCCGCTATTTGTCTTTTAGATTATACATCTAACATAAACAAACCTTTGTTTATAAAGTTTATAAAGTACTCTTTAATTAAACTATTAAAACGGTGTGGCCAAGATATTTAAAGGGATGGTTCGGAGTAATTTCACCCTAAGGTCCTTTGCACTATGACCTTGAGCCAAACACCCCCCCAGAAGCTTTTTTTCCCTTGGTCTAACATTGGTCGAGTTAGCGCTATAAGCCAAATGGCTTAGTGCAGGCGCTAATGGAACCAAAGGTGTATCTCGTAAAGTACCCCACTAATAATGCCCAGAATGGTACCAAACTTCTACAGTAGTACAAATAGGTTATGTACTCATAAAACAAGGCATTTGAAAGTTTGTAAGTACACCAGGAGTTTATTTAAATAACACTTGCCTGATAGCTTCTCCTCTCTGCTGCTACCGCTGCTAGCTAGCTTGCTCTCCGATTCTCCTCCATTAGTTGTAGCTCCTCATCCGTATATTCAGGCTCGATCTCGCACAATCTCACACGATTCCAAAGTGTTTACAGCTTAGTGTTAACTAACAGTTGTTGCAAACTGGTACTACCAACAAAACTGGAACTAGGCATCTTGGATATACCAAAAAGCTTTTTCAGCAACACTGGGTGATTGCTCAAGATCCCGCACAGAGCACGGCATATATTGCCGGAAGAGTAAAGTAGTGAAGAAGAAGCAAGAAATGGCAGAGTTTGAGGTTAGCATTGAACGCGACGATGAGTGTATCAGTTTCGAAGGTCACCCGTACCTATTCAAGCCTGTATACACAGACGAGGAGCTACAACTAATGGAGGAGAATCAGAGAACTAGCTAGCTAGCGGCGGTAGCAGCAGAAAGGAGAAGCCATCAGGCAAATGTTATTTAAATAAACTCCTGGTGTACTTACAAACTTCCCAATGCCTTGTTTTATGAGTACATAACCTATTTGTACTACTGTAGAAGTTTGGTACCATTCTGGGCATTATTAGTGGGGTAATTTACGAGATACCTTTGGTTCCATTAGCGCCTGCACTTAGACTAGGGCTTCGTTCAAAATCTTGTACCAATTTTGATACCTCAGTTTCGATGCCGGTTCCTTAACGATACTTTTTTCGATCCCATATATTTTAAAATCCATTTCAACATCAACAAAAATACATTAAACACAAAACTTTTATTTTCCACCTTAATTGTGAATCAAAACAGTTATCAAAATTAAAAAATTCTGGTAACTGCTCACTCAGAGTAACATTAATAAAACGGGTTGTGCTTTTGGATAGGGGTGCACCAGTCAGATACTCAGGATTGGTATCAATCCGAACTTGCCCCAAATTAACAAAAAAAGAGAAACCTTTTTGCCACAACATGAACATATTATAAATAATAAATACATTACCAAATGACATTGTGTACAGACTAATATTGAGCTAACTAAAATGCAAGGGAATGTAAAGAACAAAGACGTTTTAGTGCAAACTGCATAATGACAAACCTTTAACAATACACTTGGTGACTGCCCTGTTGTGAATTAACATTAACACTAACATTGAACTAATGGAGAACTAACTTAAGTGCAAAGGAATGTAATTGAATTGCCTTGTTGCTGAAAGGTGCTGTAGAAGTAAAGTTGCCTTTCCTTACAACCTCAGCCTGTCAGTCAGTCATCAGGGCATATAAACCACTGTTGTGCCTGCTCGTCTCAGAGGAAGTGTAAAACAACAGCACGCGACAGCTTTCAGCTTGTCATTAATATCATATCGCAGCAAACGCTGTCTGCATGAAGTTTTGAGTAACTGTAACCACATTTAAAACCACTTTATCAGCATTGCTGTGACTCACTGTGACTTCAACAAAACTGCAGAGCTGACGTAGTTTACTCTGTCCGCACCTCTGCACTCTGTGTGTGTGTCGGTTGGAGCTCCGCTCTGTGTCAATATGCGACAGAGGACAGATAAGCTTGTGCTTACGTAGTCAGATGCTTTTGGAACCGAAATTTGGCACCGAAAGATAAATAATTTTTTGATACTCATAGGATCCGAGTATTTTTTTCAGTGACATAAAAGTATCGACGTTTGATGCCCACCCCTACCTGCACTAAGCCATTCGGCAGATAGCGCTAACTCGACCAATGTTAGACCAAGGGGAAAAAAGCTTCTGGGGGGTGTTTGGCTCAAGGTCATGTTGCAAAGGACCCTAGGATGAAATTACTCGGAACCATCCCTTTAAAGGAGAATTCTGGTCGATTTCAACACGTAGCTCTGTTTGTAAATTTGGAGGGCTGTCAGTAGCAAGAAAAATGAAAACAATTGGTGTTGTTGCCTACACCGTGTTATCCCCCTGCTAGAGTTGGCACCCAACAGGCTGAAACAGGGCAGGTTTTAAACGTGTTTTTAACCTCTAAACATGTCTGAACATTACAAGTGCCTACCCATGTGCAGTGATTCCTTCCAAGGGAACACAGTGAATTTGACTGCAGTAGATGTGACAGAAAGGCATAAAAGTTGTGTTAATCCATACCTCTGTTTATTTCCTGTTTTTCGATGAGGTATGGATTAACACAACTTTTATGCCTTTCTGTAGGGATGGGAATTGATAAGAATTTAACGATTCCGATTCCATTATCGATATTGCTTATCGATCCGATTCCTTATCGATTCTCTTATCGATTCTCTTATCGATTCTCATTGGGTGAGGAAATAAGTAGAAATTTGTTTGTTTGTATTAACTCGCTTTAATATCTGATAAGAACACTGCACATACTCAGAGTATACACAAATTATGTGTAGCAACCTCAGAACAAACCTAAAAGTAGGTGAGCTACAAAGTAAAGTCCAGGGACCTTTAGATTTTTTCACAGCCAAAAAAATAAATAAAACTGCCATTTAAGTGCCATAAAAACAAAAAACACAGACTGTAAACAGTCAAGGAAGAGCTTGTGCCTTTGGAAATATTCAACCTGAAACTAAATTCAACTCAACTGACATACAAAATAGAAAGAAGTCTTCTGTAAAGACGACAACTATCAACTTGGGCAAATTAACAATTTTTGTGCAGAAAAATGGTCATGTTTGCCCGCTCAGGAAGGATACGAGATCTCTCTGGACTTAGGGTGTCTCCAGCAGTGGAGAACACCCTTTCAGCTTCCTCCACCCCTTCTGGTGGAGGAAGCTCGGACACAGAGATACTTCTCAGCTAGAGCTGACAACACTGGCAACGCGTCACTCTTCTTCCACCACCAGAAACTGGCGCTGTCTTTGGTTGGAATGGGCGGAAGGCTTCTATAAAGCTGGATTTTTTCCGTATAGGTAAAGTTTACACAATAAAATGGCGCTCACATTAACTAAATAGACAAGTTACCTTTGGCATTAATAGCAGATGGCGTCTCGTTAGCTCCGCTGCTGCTTGACTCACTTGTTGTTGCTGTGTCGCTGAGTAGTAGAGAATCAAACACGCGACAGTCCTGCAAACGGATTGCGTGCTGTGTGGCCAAATGCTTCTGCATATTGGAGGCAGTTCCCCCCTTTGCCGAAATTAAACTTTTACAACTGTTGCAAATGACTGCATTGGCGTCTTTTCGAGTGAAATATAACCACACTTTAGATCGCTTCTGCCTCGATGACATGTTTGCTGCGTAACCAAAAGAACGCAGCGCGTGTGTGACGGTCATGACACATTTGCAACGAGCGGAACCGTTAAGCGGAATCGTTAAGCAGGTACACTAACGGTTCCAAGGAATTGATTCACTGGGAACCGGGTCTAAAGAAGAACCGGTGCTCGATTCCCATCCCTACCTTTCTGTCACATCTACTGCAGTCAGATTTGCTGTGTTCCCTCGGAAGGAATCGCTGCACATGGGTAAGCACTTGTAATGTAACTCTAGCAGGAGGATAACAAGGTGTAGGCAGCACCGATTGTTTTCGTTTTTCTTTTCGTGCTTGACAGCACTCCAAATTTACAAACAACAGAGCTACGTGTTGAAATCGACCAGAATTCTCCTTTAATAAGCAGAACCTTTTTCAGTTAAAAAATAAACTTTTAAACATGCATAGTTTTAGGATTAGGATCCTTTTAGAAATTAGGATTAAAAAAATAAGATTAAAATATTTATATTTTGTATTAGCTCAAATCAGATGTTAATATTGGCCAGATTGATGTGTAGTTGGGACTAATGATTTCATAATTTAGCTGTTGGTTGAATTACTATTAATAGAAACTTATGAAGAGTAGCAAAATGCTAATTTGAATCTTCAGAAACAGGAAGTTGGACCTGCACTTTAAAGGATAATATTTTTTTTTTTTTTTATTTATTCAACCAACAGCTAAATTATGAAATTGTTATTCCCAACATGTGAATAGATCTGTCTACCAACCAACAGCACACTGATGTGGTCAACACAAAAAAATAAAAAAATTAAAACAAAGGCCTATAAATTATATCGGCAATTCGGCCCAAAAGTGCGTCGGCCCACTGGGCAAATGCCCGGTATGCCCGATGGCCAGTCCAGCCCTGGACGAGAGTGTGTTCAGTCAGGCTTCAGTAATAATCATCATGCAGCAGTCCCATGTGTATTTGTAGCATATATATGGATATATATGATATATATCCATTTTGTGTGCAATCCA
Source organism: Gymnocephalus cernua (assembly GCA_023631565.1). Lineage (NCBI taxonomy): Eukaryota > Metazoa > Chordata > Actinopteri > Perciformes > Percidae > Gymnocephalus > Gymnocephalus cernua. The sequence goes on along the minus strand of CM042437.1, from coordinate 30,015,064 downwards.
TCTGGCGTTGGTGAGTAGTATTATCTGCCGACAACAATCACGAGAGCGCCCGCTGGTCTGGAGGATGTCCTCTGGAGGACCGGTGATGCCTTTGACGGCACAACACCCACATGAACGCCACCAGTTGCCCGAAATGCGTGATCTTGGAGGAGCTGCTTCATCTGCCTGTTGCCCCTCTGTCTGTCTGGTTCTTTCCAACTCTTATGAGGCCAGTTCTTCGTCTGTAAAATTGAGCCCCTGCAGCACGTTTAACGTAGACTCACAAAACTTGGTACGCATATGTAGCATGTCAAGATGTACAGAAAGCGTTGTTGCAGTCATACCCTAAGCCCAACAGGAAGTCCGCCATTTTGAAATGAAAGTTCGAAATTAGTGCGATTTTGGCCATTTCCACATGTCGTACAACCTCAAATCAGAAAAAGTTGGGACAGTATGGAAAACACAAATAAAAAAAAGAAAGTAGTGATTTCTAAATGTACTTTGACTTGTATTTCATTGCAGACAATACAACAGCACATAATTTAATGTGTTCCTCATGATTTCTATTGTTTTTGTTTCAAAAAAACAAAATTCCTATTTTGGTTCTTGCAACACATTTCAAAAAAAGTTGGAACAGTAAAGCATTTACCACTTTGTAATGTTGCCATTCCTTTTCACAACATTTAAAATACATTTAGGGACTGAAGACACCAAGTGATGAAGTGTTTCAGGTGTAATTTTGTCCCATTCTTGCTGCAAACAAGTCTTAAGGTGGGCAACAGTACGGGGCCTTTGTTGTCGCATTTTGCGCTTCAAAATGCGCCACACATTCTCTATTGGAGACAGGTCGGGACTGCAGGCAGGCCAGTCAAGTACCTGTATCCTCTTCCTCCGCAGCCAGGACTTTGTAATGTGTGCAGAATGTGGTTTTGCATTATCTTGTTGAAATATGCATGGACGTCCCTGGAAAAGATGTCTTCTTGAAGGCAGCATATTGTGCTCCAAAATCTCTATGTACTTTTCAGCATTAATGGTGCAATCACAGAAGTGCAAGTTACCACTGACACAACCCCAGGACTTGTTGCTGGTAACATGATCCTTTTCTTCTTTGGTCCGGAGCACACAGCGTCTATTTCTCCCAAAAAATACCTGAAATACTAATTCATCTGACCACAGTACACGTTTCCACTGTGTGATGGGCCATCCCAGATGCCTCCGAGCCCAGAGAAGTCGACGGCGCTTCTGGACACTGTTAACATAGGGCTTCCTTTTGGCACAATACAGTTTTAACTGGCATTTGTGGCTGTAACTACGTATTGTGGTACTGGACAAAGGTTTGCCAAAGTAGTCCTGAGCCCATGTGGTGATATTGCTTATAGATGAATGACGATTCTTGATGCAGTGCCGCCTGAGGGATCGGAGATCACGGTTGTTCAGCTTAGGCTTGCGCCCTTGTCCTTTACGCACTGAAATTCCTCCTCATTCCTTGAATCTTTTAATTATGTTATGCACTGTTGAAGGTGAAATAAGCAAATATCTTCCTATCTTTCTTTGAGGAACATTGTTTTTAAACATTTCAATAATTTTCTCACATATTTGTTGGCAAACTGGCAATCCTCAGCCCATCTTTGCTCCTAAAGGACTAGACCTTTCTTGGATGCTGCTTTTGTACCAAATCATAATTACAGTCACCTGTTGACATCACCCGTTTCAAATCACATAATTATTTAACCAATTTACCTGATTACTAGCGCTAAATTGCTCCTGTCCCAACCTTTTTTGGAATGTGTTGCAGGTCTGAATGACAGGAAAGGATGTATGTACAAATGAAATTAAGTTGACCAGACAAAACATGAAATATTTTGTGTTCACATTGTCTGCAATGAAATACAAGTCAAAGTACATTTAGAAGTCACTACTTTCTTTTTTTATTTGTGTTTTTCATACTGTTCCAACTTTTTCTGATTTGGGGTTGTCCTTTAACGAAGTCCTAGATATCTGATCAACTTCAAATTTGGCCTGTGCCATCTTAAGACGTTAAAGATGAAAAACGTTTCATCATAGGGCATGGCCGTGGCGGGGCGGCCATTTTGTGTGTTTCGCCATCGAAACAGGAAGTGGGTGTAACTCAAGTGTACATTGTCCAATTGGCTCGATACTTTTCAAAGACGTTAAAGATGAAAAACGTTTCATCATAGGGCATGGCCGTGGCGGGGCGGCCATTTTGTGTGTTTCGCCATCGAAACAGGAAGTGGGTGTAACTCAAGTGTACATTGTCCAATTGGCTCGATACTTTTCAGGATTCATAAAAGTCCAACCCTGAGGACATATGAAGGCCGATATTTACTCAAAGTCATAGCGCCTCCGAGTGGCAACAGGAAGTAGGCCTAAAAGTCAAAGTGTTATACTTTGACGAACTCCTCCTAGAGATTTCATCTGATGGACTTCAAATTTGGTCTGTACCATCGCAACACCTTAAAGATGAAAAGTAATTAAAAGAAAAAAAAATTGTTGAACGCTGTGGCCATTTTGAGCATTTATCGATGAACAAAGAAGTTGTTGTAACTTTAGTGTACACTGTCATATCCGGCCGAAATTTCTCACGTTTGACCAGGGTCCAGGCCTGAGGACACCTACATACCATAATTTGCATTTGGTCATAGCAATGAACTATACGATGTTGAGTGTTGTGTGAGGTATCGTTGAACTCGACAGGGAGTTCCCTTTTCATTGGTGACGCAGTGTCTGAGTGCCGCGCAGATGCACAGTCGCAAGAAGTGGCATCCGCCAGTAACCTCGACTCGTGCAGTGGCGCGAGGGCCCGTCCAACGCAGCTTTAATTTTATTTAATTTTTTTAACATTGACCATATTTCCCTATGCATTGGTGTCTAAGTGACTAATGTGAACAAAAATAGGGATATTCATAGTAGTGTTTTGTGTTGAGCACATCAGTATGCTCTTGGTTGGTAGACAGATCTATTCACATGATGTGTGTGTGTCATTTTGATTCTTCTTGATGAAACATTTTGGAAGTAGATTTAACAGTTTTGAATGCAGTGTTTGCTTTTGCTAGGGACTTGTAGAGTTTACCATTTTGTGTTAGGGGTTTTGTGTTTAGAGTTTTGGGAAAATGAGCCAAGAATTCAGCAAATGTTTGTTACTGGAACATAGGGTCCTGGTTGTTGATCAAATTTGTAATGTTTGTACATTAAATGTTTCTTTTCCTGTTCCTCCTCTAGGAGTTACCTGGACATGGCTAAAATTTTGGTGTTTCGTCACCTCTTCTGGTTTGTGCTGTCAGTGGTCTTCATCACCGGGGCAACCAGGATCTCTGTGTTTGGATTGGGCTACCTGCTTGCCTGCTTCTTTTTTCTGCTGTTTGGGACCAAGCTATTGGTCAAATCATCCAGGACCCGCCTCGCCCTGTGGGACTGTCTCATCATCTACAACGTGGCAGTCATTGTATCTAAAAATATGTTATCAGTAAGTATGAAGCTCATTATTGAGTGCTAGTTTGCAGCTTTTTGGGGGCTCCTTGGTTCCTCTGACTTTTTGTCTTGGTAATTTATATTACTGGAAGGTGATGAAATTTTGAGCCTGATTTTACTGTAATAGTGGAAGCACAACTTGGGATGAGAAATAATATGCATAATAAGAACTGGAGGTGGTAGTTAGTTATATATATATATATATATATATATATATATATATATATATATATATATATATATATATATATATATATATATATATATATACATACATACATACATACATACATACATACATACATACATACATACAGTTAGATCCGGAAATATTTGGACAGTGACACAATTTTCATAGGCGATGACTTCCTGAAGTCTGGAACCCATAGACATCACCAAACGTTGGGTTTCCTCCTTTGTGATGCTTTGCCAGGCCTTGACTGCAGCTGTCTTCAGCTGTTGTTTGTTTGCAGGTCTTTGTGCCTTGGTTTTGTCTTAAGCAAGTGGAATGCATGCTCGATCGGATTGAAATCAGGTAATTGCTTTTGCAGTATGTTTTGGGTCATTGTCCATCTGTACTGTGAAGTTCAGAGTTCATGCGGCTGCTTCCATCTTCTGTCATGTCATCAATAAACACTAGTGACCCAGAGTCACTGGAAGCCATGCATGCCCATGCCATTACACTGTCTCCACCATGTTTTATAGATGATGTGGTGTGCTTCGAATCAAGAGCCATCCCAAGCCTTCTCCATACTTTTCTCTTCCCATCATTCTGGTACAGGTTTATCTTAGTTTCATCAGTCCAAAGTAGGGATTGGCATGATTGACGATCCATAATTGATCATTAAGAATTTCGTCGATCACGTTAATTTTTCATCTATTAAACTAATGCAGGTTGCGTAGTGTGAGTCTTGAAGCAATGAAATGAATTGTCACTGTGTTGCAGAAATTAAACATTTTACCACGAGTTTCTGTTTTGATTTCAAAAGTAATCATGAAGAGGTCACAGCGAAGTGTGGCGTGGGTAGTGCTGGGCGGTATGACCAAAAATTCATATCACGTTTTTTTTCATTGTTTGTTTTTTCATTGTTTGTTTTCCGGTTTTTGACGGGTTGTTTTTTTTCATGCATATTCAGATGTTCAATGCATTTTCTACTCGTTGAGAGAGGAATTACTGCAGTAAATTGACCAAATTGACTCATTACTCACCACTGTATTAAGTGGGACCATGTCTTTAGCTAGGTGGTTGGTGATGGAGTTTGTAATCTCGATCCACCGTTTGCTTTTTCTGTCATAGCAAGTCCCTCTAGCAAACGCGTCTTTAAGTGACATTTGGCTCGACTTTTCTTTTGCTTTCCCCGTGTTACCTGCTGATGTGGAGGGCGCTGAGCCTGCTGACTTTAATTTCATACATTCTTGATATTCCAAGACTTTGCAAATTGCTCGTGTTGCCGCCTTTCGCAACTATTTTAGCCCGACGGCTCCTTTTTTGGCACAAGTTCGTTTCTACTACTTCTGCAGCATCCATCTTCCGTGTGACGTTCCTCTGGTGCACTGCTGTTTACCGTCGCTGCTTAGAAGTGCAGCATTTTAAAGGGTCCGTCTAAAACAGTGTCGCGCGGCGCAGCGCGAACGTTCGTTCCGGACGTTGTGTTATTAAACACACCGGTATGGCGGTATATTAAAAATGAACATTGTGACGAAAATATACACCGGTTTTCAGTATGAACCGGTATACCGCCCAGCACTAGGCGTGGGACCATTTTGATTTAAAAAAACGACTTAGTTCACTGCAAACACTGCTATGCCGTGTATAAGTACAACATGGCCGCGACTCAAATGATGTACCACATCCGTGCATCCAACATCTGACCCTGGTTAATGTCAGTGGCGGTGCATCCTGCTCTCAGTAAATGTAAATGGACTGTATTTATATAGCGCTTTTCTAGTCTTAACAACTACTCAAAGCGCTTTAACATAGTACAGGAATCATCAACCATTCACACACTGTGGCCAAGGCTGCCGTACAACCACCAACCTTCCGATTGGCAGGCAACCTCTCTACAACTGAGCCATAGCCGCCCCAAGTCTCAACCTAGCATCAACTCGGCGTTAGCACGGAGGAGCTGCGATGCACAACGAGCAGAGAAAAATACCCAAATTACGCAAGTTCATTGAGATGGATATTGGAACCAGCATGTCACATTCCGTCACGACATACCATCACCAGAATGGTAGAAACTCACTACGAAGATCATGTCAACCTGCTTATTTTTCTCAACAAAAAACAGTAGACTGGTGCAGAAGTTGTATGTGAGTTACTGGTTATTTTATATTAGACTTTGCCTTGGATAGTTTTGAGTTACATTTTGACAAAACCTGTCAGATCTAAGTATTATTATGTTTTTGGTTAAGTTATTATTTAACATGATTCTTTTTATTTATTATTTTGGAACGAGGGTCTCTGTTCAAGAATGCCGGCTCGCAGCAGCACGTTCCGCTGCTTCAGAGCACTGCAGCGCATATATCTTTAAGTTTAGCCTAACCTCCAGTTTAACTGTCACAAGTTCTTCTTCTTGCAATCAAGATCTCATCGAGGAAAAACACGCTGTATTTTTGTATTTTCATTGCATTTTTAATTTATAAAAAGTTAAATAAATAATGAATTTTAATATAAAAATATTAATGATTAATCGATAGTCGATCGTTAATTCTCCCGACGATCGACGAAGAAAATAGAATCGAATGCCCATCCCTAGACCGAACATATTTTTTTTATTGAACAAGTTTGAACAAGCACCAAAAAGACAAAAACGATAGAAAAACAGGTACAGCATTGAAACATCACAGGGTGAAGACAAGCCAGGTGGGAAGTCTGGGTTATCATGAAGAGGGGTGTGGCCAAATGGCCCCTGAATCGTTGCCATGCCGGGTACATGCCTCCAAACATTTTCCATGGTGGTTGGCAAAACAAGCACATGACCAAGAAGCCAGCCTATAACGAGACACGGCTGGCAACCACTAATCACCGCCTCCAGCTGCCTCTTGTTTAATCAAGGATTTCTGCCCGCAACAATCACAAAAAAACTCAACTTGCCAACTTCACTGGTGCCCAACTTCACTGGTGAGCTCCCTACTGCACCTCGCCTACCCAGCAGAATTCCCCAATACCTAACCCAACCCTGCACACTAGCCACACCACCAGGGAGCTACACCACTGCACTCTTTATTTTGCTGTACAAAGAAAATAAAGCACCCACATTAGTGGGTTTTCACTGCAATTTGATTCTGGTCCATTCTTGTCCCGCTACAGGGGTTAATAGCGAAAGACAATTATTGTACCCTTCTAACTTCCTGACCTGCCTCCAAATATTTAACATATTCCTGAAGACCAAATTGTCATTTATCAATAACGATACTTTTTCAGGGGAAATATATAACAGGTTGCGCAGGGGGATTCCATCCAAAGAGGCTGATTCACAACTGAGCCAAGTAGAGTTAGAGTCCTGCATGAACCATTCCACGAGATATTTAACCTATGCAGCCAGTTGCTACAATGAAAATGATGGAGCCGATAATCCGCCAGACTTGGCCGGCAGACTAAGAAAACTGTATCTTAGCCTGGGTATGTTTTTACACCAGATAAATGATATGATAGAACTGTTTAGCTGTGCCAGAATTTTCTTTGACAACAAAATTGGGAGCATTTGGAAGAGATACAGGAGACGCGGGAGAATGTTCATTTTGATCAGATGGATACGGCCTAGCAAAGATAGGGGCAGGCCACCTATCACGGTCGTGCTTTATGGTACGTAGAAGCGGAGTAAAATTAAGCTTATAGAGATATTTCAAGCATGGAGAAACTTTAATACTGAGATAGGAAAAGCCGTCTGGGGACCAGCGAAATGGTTGTGAGATGTTTGGATCTAACATTTGTGATTTGCCTAGTGCCTTGGCTTCACTCTTAGAAAAATGTATTTTATATCCAGAAAAGGAGCCATATTCATTAATTAACTCTATCAATTTGGGAATTGATTGTCTTGGGGAGTCGAGATAGATTAAAATGTTGTTGGCATACAGAGAAATTTTGTGCTGCTGACCGGTGATTCCTCTTATGTTGACATCCTGTCTTATAACTGCAGCTAGAGGCTCCATATCCAAGGCAAACAACAGTGGGCTCAAGGGGCAACCCTGCCTGGTGCCTCCTTCAATACTAAAATTACTAGACCTGAGCCCATTAGCAATTACAGCAGATAGAGGTGAGGTATATAAGATCTGGATCCATTTTACGAAATCATCCCCCAGACCAAATTTATGAAGTGTGGAGAAGAGGTAAGGCCATTCCAGCCTGTCAAATGCCTTCTCTGCGTCAAGAGAAATAACCAAAGCCTCAGAGCTATACAATGAGGAGTGCTGAATAATATTGATCAGTCTTCTTACATTATAAGAAGAATACCTCTCCCGAATGAACCCAGTCTGATCATTAGTGATGATATTAGGGAGGATTGTTTCAGGATTTGAGGATTGTTTCAGTGTCAGACAGTGGCAGGTGTTTGCTAATCAAAATAGTGACCCTCCCTGCTTTTACTCATAAATGAAGAGCTAACCACCTGTCCTACCCAGTCATGATTTAACTTGGAATGTGCGTTGACAGACAGGTGAGTTTCTTGCAACATTGCTATGTGAACATGCTCCTTTTTACATTACATTACATGTCATTTAGCTGACGCTTTTATCCAAAGCGACTTACAATTGCTATATATATCAGAGGTCGCACGCCTCTGGAGCAACTATGGGTTAAGTGTCTTGCTCAGGGACACATTGGTTGATGGATGATGGTGGGAATTGAACCAGGTCTCTCACACCAAAGGCATGTGTTCTAACCACTGCGCCATCACCACCATTTTTAGGAAGCTCAAACATGTTTCCCTTTTAACAGGGTTGTGTATCTCTCTTACATTCCAGCTGCAGATCTTTAAGGTGGCTTTGTCACTCGCCATTGCATATTTAAAAAAATATCTTGGCAAACAATGATCAGGAGTATAGATGGCATCCTGGGCTCCCAGAAACTAAGAAAGGACATGTAATATAGACACGAGATAAAAAGCAATGCTTTGCTCGCTTCAAAACAATAACTATATACAACAGACATCAAACAGAAATAACGGGTACACATAGGGGTCAGACTTTGGCCTAATATACCCATAATGGGTGTAAGCTACTCTCCCTAGCCAAGGGGAAGGTGCTAGGTCAGCTAATGGCTTCTATTTTTATTTTTTTTAAGTAGAACACAACTCAGGTACGGCCCGCAGCTATATAAAAAAAAATGACACAAACTACAGTAATGGATCGTAAATAATGTATCCTTTAGTCTGTCTGAGGTTTCTACCCAAAAGGAAGTTGTTCCTCACCACTGTTGCACCAAATGCTTTCTCTTGGGGGAATTGTTGGGTCTTTGTAAATCATAGAGTGTGGTCTACTACTACCTACTCTATCTGTCTATCTGTCTTGAGAAGAGTGAACTCTTGTTACGATTTGATACTATAAATAAAATTTAATTTAGCTGAAATTGAATTAAATGGCTTGATCATATTTACTGTACTGGTACACACCCTCTGGTCCCCCTTTTTGAACAAGGGAACCACCACCCCGGTCTGCCACTCCTTTGGCACTGTCCCAGACTTCCACGCAATGTTGAAGAGGCATGTCAACCAAGACAGCCCCTCCACACCCAGAGCTTTCAGTATTTCTGGATGGATCTCATCAATCCCTGGGGCCTTGCCACTGTGGAGTTGTTTGACTACCTCAGTGACTTCCACCAGGGAAATGGATGACAATCCCCCGTCATCCTCCAGCTCTGCCTCTAACAAAGAGGGTGCATCAGCTGGATTCAGGAGTTCCTCAAAGTGCTCCTTCCACCGCCCTAGTACCTCCTCAGTTGAGGTCAACAACGTCCCATCCTTAATGTACACAGCTTGGATGTTTCCCCGCTTCCCCCTCCTGAGGTGGCGAACGGTTTTCCAGAAGCGCTTTGGTGCCGACCGAAAGTCCTTCTCCATGTCTTCTCCGAACTTCTCCCACACCCACTGCTTTGCCTCTTTCACGGCTGAGGCTGCAGCCCTTCGGGCCCCTCGGTACCTTGCAACTGCCTCCGGAATCCTCTGGGAGAACATATCCCGGAAAGACTCCTTCTTCATTCGGACGGCTTCCCTGACCACCGGTGTCCACCACGGTGTTCGTGGGTTACCGCCCCTTGAGGTACCTAAGACCCTAAGACCACAGCTCCCTGCCGCAGCTTCAGCAATGGAAACTTTGAACATTGTCCACTCAGGTTCAATGCCCCCAGCCTCCACAGGGATGCACGAAAAGCTCCGCCGGTGCTGTGAGTTGAAGGTCTGTCGGACAGGGGCTTCCTCCAGACGTTCCCAATTTACCCGCACCACCCGTTTGGGCTTACCAGGTCAGTCCGGAGTCTTCCCCCACCCCCTGACCCAACTCACCACCAGATGGTGATCGGTTGACAGCTCCGCCCCTCTCTTCATCCGAGTGTCCAAAACATACGGCCTCAGATCAGATGAAACGATTATAAAATCGATCATTGACCTTCGGCCTAGGGTGCTCTGGTACCAAGTACACTTATGAGCATCCCTATGTTCGAACATGGTGTTTGTTATAGACAATCCATGACTAGCACAGAAGTCCAATAACAGACAACCACTCTGGTTTAGATCAGGGAGGCCGTTCCTCCCAATCACACCTCTCCATGTGTCTCCATCATTGCCCACATGTGCGTTGAAGTCGCCCAGCAGAACTACGGAGTCCCCCACCGGAGCCCCATACAGGACTCCATTCAAGGTCTCCAAGAATGCTGAATACTCTGAACTCCTGTTTGGTGCGTATGCACAAACAACAGTCAGAGTTTCCCCCCCCCCACAACCCGCAGGCGTAGGGAGGCGACCCTCTCAAGTGGTGTTACACATTTAAAATATATAAAAACGACATATCAAAACGACATAAGAAACAGGCTACCTTTAGTGCACACACCCATTATAGGCTCCGTAACGTTCAGCTAAGCATACTAGCATTAGGCTTGGTGGGCTGTAAACACCGAGTATAAACACAGCAGTGAATTAGCGTGGAATGTCGAATGGTCGCCATGTAACACTCACAAACTCCAGCGGTTAGCAGTTAGTTGGATACAAATCACCCCATTTCTGCACCAGTCCGTGTTAACACAGCTCACCTTCACGGGTCTTTTACCCAGTGACAGAGCATCTCTAACTCGGATCGTCGAAGGGCTAGCAGTCCTGGTAGCTGGACAGTCCGGTACGCTGTTGTTCAGCCATGTTTCCACGAAAACAAAAAACACAGTCTCTGAACTCACGTTGGGAGCATCGTTGAAGTTGCGTGTCGTCCAGTTTGTTGTTTAATGAACGAACACTTGCAAGCAGGATCGATGGGACGGGTGGCCGGCTAGCGTTAGCTTCCCACCTAGCCGATGAGGATGTCCCCTACCCGGCTCGGGGCATCGAGCAAGACCGCTGGTCTCCGTGCTGGTCTCCGTGCAGGCAAAGCTCTCGTAATGTGCCAATTAGGGATGGGCATAATTAATCGACGATTGATCATTAAGAATTTCGTCGATCACGTTAATTTGTCATCGATTAAACTAATGCAGGTTGCGTTGTGTAGTGTAATTGCAGCAATGTAATGATTTCCAGTGTGTCAGCAGTAATTAAACATTTTACCACCCGGGGGCGCCATAGGCTGCTCAGCTGCGAGTTACGTTTTGATTCAAAGTAAACATGAAGAGGTCACGGCGAAGTGTGGCGTGGGTCCATTTTGATTTAAAAAATGACTTAGTTCACTGCAAACACTGCAACGCCGTGTATAAGTACAACACGGCCACGACTCAAATGATGTACCACTTAAACAAAGTGCATCCGACCCTGGTTAATGTCGGTGGCGGTGCGTCCTGCTCTCAGTCTCAACCTAGCATCAACTCACCGTTAGCACGGAGGAGCTGCGATTCACAATTTTTTCCGGAAATTACCGGAGGGATCTGCACGTTCATTGAGATGGATATTGGAACCAGCATTTCACATTCCGTCACGACGTACCATCACCGGACTGGTAGAAACTCACTACGAAACGAAGAACGGATCGAGGTTCCCCGGGCCGGGCTGGCCAAGTTAGCGCGGAGGTACCTGTGCATCCCGTGCCGGCGGGTGTGTTTGTCGGATGGATTGACGGAACCTGGATGGAACCTGCTTATTTTTCTCAACAAAAACCAGTAGACTGGTGCAGAAGTTGTGTGAGTAACTGGTTATTTTGTATTAGGCTTTGTCCGTGCCTTGGATAGTTTTGAGTTGCATTTTGACAAAACCTGTCAGATCTAAGTAGTATTATGTTTTTGGTTAAGTTATGGTTAAGTTATTATTGAACATGATTATTTTTATTTATTATTTTGGAACAAACGAGGGTCTCTGTTTAACAACGCCGGCTCGCAGCAACGGTTCCGCTGCTAAATTAAACACCGCAGCGCATATATCTTTAAGTTTAGCCAAACCTCACACGTTGTTCTTCTTGTAATTAAGATCTCATCGAGGTAAAAACATGCTGTATTTTTGTATTTTCATTGCGTTTTTAATTTATAAAAAGTTAAATAAATAATGAATTTTAATATAAAAATATTAATGATTAATCGATAATTGATCATTAATTCTCCCGACGATCGACGAAGAAAATTTAATCGAATGCCCATCCCTAGTGCCAATTATTCCGTCTGTAATAACGTTTCCTGCATATTCTCCGATCTGTACCGATGTATCCCGGTGGTACACGTGCGATAGTTTGACTGCACATAATTGTTGTAAAAGTTTGCTGCTGAGAAGAGAGAGCCCTGTTTAGCGAGGATTCAAGATGGCTGACATTTCTTTTTTTTCCGGCTGAGATCGGCTCGCTTCGGGTGATAGCTGAATGCTAAATCGGTGAAGTATCCCTTTAACTAATGACATACAAATGATCGGTCTCAGCAGGGCTGTGTAGTGTGTTGTAACTTAACGCCACCGAAACAGCGACCCTCTGTATGAATTCAAACATGCCAGTTTGTAATATTTGGTATTATACTGTTCTTGTCTTTAGTAAATTCAAAACTAAGCAAAGGGCAGAATGCGCTTACAATTCACGAGGGAGCGATTTCACTTTTGGCTAACGTAATGGCCGCGCTGTTGTTGATGCTGACTCTCCTTTAGCATACATTACGACGTGTGATGCGAACATTTGATGCAGGGACTGTCGTGGAAATAATTCCTAATAACACGGGGTTAAGTATATAAAAGGTTTAAATTGAAGCGAAACAAATGAAGACTATTGAGCAGAAATCCAAGTCTGGTTATTGAGTGTTTATTCTCATTTGCAAATGGAGAAACGCCGTAACACAGGCACCTCGGTGCGAGTGCAAGAGCGTTCTGAGTTTCAACTCACAGAAAAAAACAACATATAGAGAAACAAAACAAATGGTGACCGCCTTCCTTCCCCCCCTCATGGATCTTACAAAGACCCAGTTACACAAACAAAAAGCAAAGAGTCATGTCATGCCTTTTGGCCTGGTTGAAACGAGAAGACAACACCTTCGCAGTCTCAGCTGCTGGAGAAGTTAAACTGTGTCTAATACATCAGTTTATGGCGTCTCTGTCCCCTTATCAAAGGTTGTTTGGATAAACAGATGTCAGGAGGCCCTAGGGAAAAGGTCTCAGAGTTCTTTACAAACCAAGGTTTTATGGCTTCAGCTGTTCCATCTGTTTAAACCTTTTTCTAAGTTTAAACCATAATCTAAGCACACTAACCTAACAGTGTTAAATGTAATTTGCCATCACAGGGACATAGCTAAGTATTTGAGGGGCATGGGGCTAAGATTACATCTGCAATTATTATAAATATTATTAATTAATATGAATTAATTGTTTGTTTCAATGTTTTAAAGTTGGAAAAAAAAATCTATCCATGCTGTTTTGAGTGAGATACGGGTTTCTGAATATGTCCTGCCTTCAGTCTCTGGGTGAGCTGTTCAAAATCTGCACGGCTTTTTATGTCACTAGCCGAAACAACGTGCTACACAACCGTTAGCATGCTAGCGCTAGCGTTAGCATGCTAGCTCATTCTCAATGGCAAAGCACTGCTACAACACACACAAGTTCACCATAATCTACAAAAGAAGTACTTACATGTGCGCCCTCCTTTAGAAGAAATCTCCTGGCTAATCCTGCCTTGTAACTAGGGATGGGGCCGATCCAATCCAGTATTGGTATTGGGACCGGATACCAGCGTAATTCGGGTATCAGATTTTCCCGATCCAACCTGCGGAGACTTCCGATACCATGAGCCATGTCTGCACTTTAACGTTGTCTGCTGAAATGGCAAAGTGATTCCTGCCGGCTGGTCTGCTGGTTGGCTGCAAACTGTGGAATATATTTCCTCAATGGAGGCGCGGGTCAATGAGACACAAAACAAGCATATATATATATATATATATATATATATATATATATATATATATATTTATTGTAGTGGCAATCCACAAAAAATGCCACTACAGGTAATCTTAAGCCATTTCCAACTCTTGCTGTTGCAACAAATGAGGTCCTCCATCGTCGTAAAATCAATCCTTTATTGTATAAATGTATTTAAAAACACTTACAAAAAACTGACTTTGCAAGATTAAAAACGAACAGATGAGATCTAAAAAAAAAACATCACTATTACGCAGCTGAGGTTGAAAAACTGTGTGGCTTCCTAGCCTAGATTCCCTTACTGGCTCCTGGTGATTACCTTACTACCCTGGCTGATTAGCACATACACACAGGTGCGCAGGTGACGTAACGAACAAATCATTTACACAAACCTACCACCCACATGCACACACATTTAAATTGAGCAGGCTGCCCGTAGCATCCTCCAAATTGTAGGGGGTCGAGTTGTGGCTGTGTTATTGCTAAAATCTCCTGCTTGATAATTTTCTCAAAAGCTTTCATAATAAGAGAAGTGAGGGCCACTGGTCTAAAATCATTAAGTGATTTAGGTCCTTCGGTCTTAGGCACAGGCACAATCACTGACTCTTTCCATAGTTGGGGTACCCGGTATGATTGAAGTGATTTATTGAATATGAAGGCGAGTATGTCAGACAGTGGCTCTGCACAGCTTTTGAGGAGGCGGCCACCAATATTGTCTGGACCCGGGCTCTTCCTTTCCTTCACCCCCCTAAGAATTTTGTGAACTCTGTCCTTATCAATAGGGATAGCCACATTTTGTTCTGCCCAAGGTTCCCTGTACGTGGACAATTCCTTGTTGAAGTCGTGAATATTAAAGCGATTGTAAAAAATATTAAATTCATCTGCAAGCTCAGAGTCTGTCTTGCCATCAAGGGAGAAGCTTTTTTTTTTTGATTGGATTGTAAGCACCATCATCGACTTCACACCGTCCCATGCAGGGCGTGACTTTCCATTACTCAACAGGGATTCAACTTTGTCCTTATATTTAAGTTTAGCTAATTTGAGCTCCCTCTTTACTTGCTTTTGCAGGTCAATATAGACTATGGTATCCCCTTGCTTAAAACTAATATTTCTCTTGTTAATGATACTTTTAACAGATTTGGTCACCTATGGTTTGTTATTTGGAAAAATAGAAATGGCCATTTTGGGAATTATTTCGTTTTCACAGAAACTGATATAAGCAGAAACAGTCTCAACAAGTTCATCCAAGTTAGAACATGCTTCCTTGAATAAGTCCCAGTCTGTACATGAGTAACAGTCGAATAGCTCCTGTGTAGATTCTTCAGACCAGACCGGAACCAAGCGTTGTTCAGGTTTTGTTCTCCTCAGGACAGTTTTGTAGACCGGAACCAAATAAACAACGTTATGGTCGGACCGACCGAGGGGGGCTCTACTAAATGACCTGTAGGCTATTTTAATTGTACCATAACAGAGGTCCAAACATTTCATATGTCTTGTAGGGCATGTGACATATTGGGAAAAGTTACTTAGCGACTTTCCAAGCCTACAGTGATTAAAGTCGCCCATTATAAAGTTCGGCGCGTCAGGGGCGATACTTTTCAGCCTTTGCACTGTTTGTACAATTACCCTTGATGCAATATCAGCGTTCGCCTTTGGATGGATATATACAAGTGTTTCAAATATTTGTGGAAACTTTCTTGGCAAGTAATAAGGACGAAGGAGACAGACATAAGTTCGATGTCAGGGGCGCACACAGTTTCTCTGACCACAACAGTGTTGCACCAGCTCTTATTGACATACAAGCACAGACCACCACCGAGTGATTTTCCTGTTGCTGTCTGGTCCCTGTCAAGTCGCAATGGTACTCCAAAACCATCGATTTCCAAGTCGGGTTGTAGATCCTGCTCCTTGAGCCATGTCTCAGTCAGTGCAATAAGGCAGGCATTCCTGTAGTCTGATACAAATCTGGCATTAGCCTGGAGTTCATCCACCTTGAGGAAGGTTCCAGCTGGGTCCACGATTCCCCCTCCAGTATCCCGGAGTAGTAGTAGGAACTCCCGACTGTAACGGAAGTGGTAATCCAAACAGAGCACCCGCGTAAAGTGACCAAAAAGCATCAGAATGAGCAGAAAACCAATTAGTCTGAGGTGAGTCATTGTTTTCGAAATCACGTATGAACCGAGTTAAAAAAAAATGAACTATGTTAGTAGTCACACACAATCGTTAGAAAACAAACAAACATTACGCGCACAACTGCTGCGTGTCGCCATAGAACAGCGCGATCTTTAGTTTAGATTCAGGTTAGGTTTAGACTCGTCTTGCTCCGTCTCTGTGTACTTCCCAGTTCTCCTGTCACTTTGTGTTTATCTTTCGCGCTGTGGCGCACTGTTACGGACTAGTCCATTTCATTGTCAAAGTAGGGGGTGTTGACCTCTCTCAGCAAGCAGGGCACCTGCAGCTGCTGGGGGTGCTGATCTGCCAATTCCCCACACAGTGAAATGATCGATAACAGAAAACCGCTTCGCGGTGCAGAGGATTTTTATTTATTTTTTCAGTTCTCGTGCCGCCCCCCCATGTGACATGAAAAAATGCTGCCCCGGGCGGTCGCCCGTACCAAAAAATGCCACTGATTCTTATTACCAGGCTATCAATCTCCACTTGACCCATAAGTGGCGATGGTGCGTGGTCCGCCATGCTAGCTTGGCTAGTTTGGGGCGACTAAACGTCGACGAGTTTGGCAGATTTAGCCATTTGGGTGATCTTCCTCTGGGTGTTTGGCATTCTGAGATCCGTTCAAGGTGTCCCGCTTTCGCCCAGTGTTTTTTTTTATGTGTACGTCAAAAGTTACATTGAAAAACTGTATTGAACTGCGGGAGCCGGGATGGCGAGCTGTTACTCCGACATTTGCGTCACGTGACCCCCAAAAGTATCAAGGGGTTCTTCTTTACCATGGAAAGGATCCTGCGATCATCAACCACTGTTGTCTCCTTGGATGTCTGGGCCTTTTTGTATTGCTGAGCTCACCGGTGCATTCCTTTTTTCTCAGAATGTACCAAACTGTTGATTTGGCCACTCCTAATGTTTCAAAAAGCTGAAAAGTCAGCACTACAATTTCATCATCATAAAATTATGTCACTGTCCAAATACTTCCGGACCTAACTGTGTATATATATATATATATATATATATATATATATATACATGTATGTATATATATATATATATATATGTGTATATATATATATATACATGTAGTGTGTCGAGTATTCCGTCTGTAATAACGTTTCCTGCATATTCTCCAATCTGTACCAATGTATACATGTACACATGTGCGGTAGTTTGACCTGACTCCATAAACAGGAAGAGTTAGTACGGGTAACTTGCTCCACAGCGACACTAGCAGCTGGCTGACCAAATCGCTCTTCCTGCTACGCAAACAGGGGTAAACACCAGTAAAGTACGGGGGGATTTGAATGGGACTTATGTATCAATACTCGTGGCTTAATAAATCGATACTTTCTTGGGAAAAAAATATCGATTTATATTGCAGAATTGATAAAATTGCCCAGCCCTATTCCTGACTGAAAGTTCACGCTGCATCAACATTGTGAAATAGGGCTTCGGCGGAGGTCTGCGCTCTCTGAGTGCCCTTCTAGTTATAATTTACAAAATAATTGCTCATATTAAACCAAGTGAAAAGTATTGTAGTACAATTACCACTGTTTATAATAATACTATTCTCTAGGATAATGGAATGCCATTGTTATGAAGTTTGAAGAGCAATCTAGACAGATGCATGCAAGTCAAAAAACACTGAATTGTGTGTGTGTGTGTGTGTGTGTGTGTGTGTGTGTGTGTGTGTGTGTGTGTGTGTGTGTGTGTGTGTGTGTGTGTGTGTTTCAGATCCTGGCATGTGTATTTGTGTTTGAGATGCAGAAGGGCTTCTGTTGGGTGATTCAACTCTTCAGCCTGGTTTGCACAGTCAAAGGATACTATGACCGTAAGTGCTTTAATAATAATAATAATAATATTAATACACCACAACAATGTGTATACATTAGGTATATATATATATATGTAGTATCTATATCTATAGAATAAAGCAAAGATGATTTCAATAAAATTTTCAATGTAAGATGTATTTTCTATCTATAGCTAGTGCATTCAAGTGCTGATAGTCATGTCTTTGAAGTAACAAGTTCTTTCCTGACAGCGAAAGCAGTGAGTGACAAGACCTGCAGCCTGCCGGTAGAAGAGGCTGGGATCATATGGGACAGTATCTGTTTTCTGTGCCTGTTGCTGCAGAGGAGGGTCTTCCTCAGTTACTACTTCCTGCATGTGACGGCAGAGCTGCAGGCTTCTGCCAAACAGGCCTCGAGGTAAGACAAAATAAACTGACTGTGAATGTGGAAGCTTATGCAGTGGTGCCAATGCTAGGGGGTGCCAGATTATTAAAGGAAAATATATGAGTTACCAATGGAGTAGTCAGACTCAAGTACCACTTGACCATTAAAAACTTGAAAAATATTCCTTTTAAAGTACATTTAGAACGTATAAAAAATGTGCAATTGATTTGCGATCAATCGCGAGTCAATGGACACTCATGTGATTAAAGGTGCTGTAGGTTGTAGATTGTGAAGATCCAGGACTTAGCCAAAGAATTTGAACATCGACAACTTCTCAGTCCCTCCCCCCTTTCTGCTAAAGCCAAAACGGTCTTCTAAGCCCCTCCCTCCACAAGGTAAAATGAATGTGTGTGCATGAGCAGTGATTGACACACAGTTAGACCCCCTCAGGACACTTATTCAATAGTCACTGTTATTGCAAAAAAATCTACTTTCATAATGGACAAGAAATGTTGACAGTGCGTCATTTTCTTTCCCCATGAAGATGTTTGCATCAGCATCAGTGAAAAACGCATCTGGTTATTTCAGATTACAGGTGTACTAAATAAAAATAGGAACATTCAAAATACTCATTATTAACATTTCAAGAACAGGTAGACCATTGTTTGGTCCCACACAGGCTCCTATATAATGAATTTGCCACACTTTTTTGTTAATTGAAATGAAGCTAATGTAGATGTTGGCTCCCCAGTTACTTTCTAATGGTAGTACATGGCTAACAAATGCAATGACAGCTGTTTCTTCCATCCAGGGGGTTTGAGCTCTTTAGAGCCAGTATCGTGAAGAACATTAAGTTCCACCAACAAGCCGAGAAGAAGTCTCTGTCACAACTCAAGAGATCGTAAGTATTCACCATTCAGTAGCAGCTGAATGAATTTGCTTTTGGGAGCTGGATGATGAAATTCCTAAAAATGGAGTGTTGTACCTTAAGTTGCCTACAACACAGGCTGATAGCTGAGGGACCAGGGTCTAAATTAAGTTCTGGGTACATTTTTCAAGTCCCTGATTGGGGGTAGTACATTCTGAAAGTAAAGAAACCATCGGGGTAGGGTTTGCAGGGATGCCCGTCGCTAATTTGTGAAACAAACACAGCGCGGCTGCTTCAACTTACGCACATTCATAAAACAGGAAGGTACTCTTATATCAATTTAGGACAATTTTAGGACAAGGGGGAAACATTTCTCTTTGCTTGATAACATTAAAAGTAAAGTTAGGCTTTGCTTCCCGACGGAGAAAAAAAGAGAGAGATCTGAGCTGCCGACCCTGGAGATGTTGGCTGCGAGCTTGGGAGAGCTAAGAGAGATAGAGTGGCGTAACGGTGCTGTGAATCAGAGAAATAAAACTTAGTTTTCTTAGTGTTTCACAACAGTCATAATCTAAAGCACAGTGAGACAAAAATCTGTTTTTTTATCCAAGTGTTATTTAGATGAAACAGACGGGCACACTGAACTACAGGCTGCAGAATCTTACCCCTGCGACTACCAGCAGCCCTCATCCTCTCATGTTGCTTTTTCATACATCAGCTGAATCATTTGCCTAATCTTTCACGTGTCTTAGACCACAGTGGAAACGCAGACAATAATAAGCTGAAGGGCAGCAGGGCTGTGGAACCCTATTGTTTTTGTAGAGATTATTAGGGCCTGAGCGCTGACAGCATCGAAGGCCCTATTGAAACTGAAGGAATTGTTATTTTTCTTTTTTTTCTGCACAATGAATCGCCTTTTTGGGGACCTTATAAAAACTCACCAAACTTTGCACACGCATCAGGCTTATATTTATATTTTAAGGGTTTTGTAGATAGGTGTGAAAAAATGCCTCGCTAGCGCCCCCCTACAAAACTTAAAAAATGTAGCCCCTGCAGTACGTTTGACGTAGACTCACGAAATCTGGTATGCATATGTATCATGTCAAGACGTACAAAAAAGCTCATTGGAGTAAAGTAACATTTTTAATTTAAAGTTTTCGAAATTGGTGTGTTTTTGGCCATTTCCACATGTCGTACGAACTCCTAGAGATTTCATCCCATCGACTTTAAATTTGGTCTGTGCCAAACAAATTTGTGAACCGAGGTATGAACCGAACCGTGACTTCTGTGTACCGTTCCACCCCTAGCTGGTACGTAGCATCTCCAGATGGACCTGACTAAAATTTATTAAAAGAAATTTGCTACGTTAAAATATGCACATTTTACAACCAAACTAATTTTCCTAGCTAGCTACCGAACACAAACGTTATCATATCTCAGCCAAATTTAATGCTATCAGCAAAAACTTAAGATTATTGATCAACATCCCATTACGATGCTCTGTACCTAATTTGACGAATATCGGCCATTAGGGGGTGCTATAATCAACGTTTATGTGTTTTGGCAAATAACTCCATGCATGTACAACCCCAAATCAGAAAAAGTTGGGACAGTATGAAAAACACAAATAAAAAAGAAAGTAGTGATTTCTAAATGTACTTTGACTTGTATTTCATTGCAGACAATGTGAACACAAAATATTTCATGTTTTGTCTGGTCAACTTAACTTCATTTGTAAATATACATCCTTTCAGACCTGCAACACATTCCAAAAACGGTTGGGACAGGAGCAATTTAGGGCTAGTAATCAGGTAAATTGGTTAAATAATGATGTGATTTGAAACAGGTGATGTCAACAGGTGATTGAAATTATGATTTGGTACAAAAGCAGCATCCAAGAAAGGTCTAGTCCTTTAGGAGCAAAGATGGGCCGAGGATCCCCAGTTTGCCAACAAATACGAGAGAAGATTATTGAAATGTTTAAAAACAATGTTCCTCAAAGAAAGATAGGAAGACATTTGCTTATTTCACCTTCAACAGTGCATAACATAATTAAAAGATTCAAGGAATGTGGAGGATTTTCAGTGCGTAAGGACAAGGGCGCAAGCCTAAGCTGAACAACCGTGATCTCCGATCAGAAGCGCCATTGACTTCTCTGGGCTCGGAGGCATCTGGGATGGATCACACAGTGGAAACGTGTACTGTGGTCAGATTAATCAGTATTTCAGGTATGTTTTGGGAGAAATGGACGTCCATGCATATTTCAACAAGATAATGCAAAACCACATTCTGCACACATTACAAAGTCCTGGCTGCGGAGGAAGAGGATACGGGTACTTGACTGGCCTGCCTGCAGTCCCGACCTGTCTCCAATAGAGAATGTGTGGCGCATTTTGAAGCGCAAAATGCGACAACGAAGGCCCCGTACTGTTGCCCACCTTAAGACTTGTTTGCAGCAAGAATGGGACAGAAATACACCTGAAACACTTCATCACTTGGTGTCTTCAGTCCCTAAACGTCTTTTAAGTGTTGTGAAAAGGAATGCCAACATTACAAAGTGGTAAATGCTTTACTGTTCCAACTTTTTTTTAAATGTGTTGCAAGAACCAAAATAGGAATTTTGTTTTTTTGAAAAAAAAAACAATGCAAATCATGAGCAACACATTAAATGATGTGCTTTTGTATTGTCTGCAATGAAATACAAGTCAAAGTACATTTAGAAATCACTACTTTATTTTTTTATTAGTGTTTTCCATACTGTCCCAACTTATTCTGATTTGGGGTTGTAAATGGGACATTTGCAATTGC
The DNA here is from genome assembly GCA_023631565.1 of Gymnocephalus cernua. Lineage (NCBI taxonomy): Eukaryota > Metazoa > Chordata > Actinopteri > Perciformes > Percidae > Gymnocephalus > Gymnocephalus cernua. The sequence continues at coordinate 29,993,069 of CM042437.1, read as the reverse complement.
AATTTCTCTGCCGTAGTAATTGCTATCAACATGAAACTTGAAAATTGAAATTTGGTGAAGATCGGCCACTAGGGGGCGCTATAGTCAACGTAGACGAGTTTTGGCTCTTTCACTCAATCGATGTTAATGGGATATTTGCAATGGCAATGTACCACAGACCTTTCAGCTCACACCTCGATATTTACTGACGTTTGCCTCCCCCCCATTCTGCTTTGGGTTCCGCTTTGGTTTCCGCTTTGGGTTCTGCTTTGGGTTCCGCTTTCGCATGCTCCCCGGGTCGTCAGGGGCGACTCATGTCGGGGATGACTCGCGCCGAGGAGGCTTGGACCCTGTCACAACTGCTTGCAGTTCTAGTTTTACATTTTGTAATTTTGTACAGACATTCAAATCCTACTGACTTTTTTTGTTCGTATGATTTTTCCTGTAGCTCCTTTATGAGGTTGACATTTTTGTTTTTTAGTGAAAGATCTGATGGTTTGCCATTCAATTTGTTAAAGATTTCCATGGTGCCAACACCACAAAGTTTTCACTTATCCAGTGGAATGTCTTTGCATCTACTTGATTAGCACAAACGTTCTTCCACACCAAAGTGGGAAAACCATTTCTTTATAGACCTGACTTTGTGCATGGGGGCATTGTTATGTAGAGATGGCAAAAGTACTCACTTCCCGTACTCAAATACAAGTACAGATACTTGTGTTAAAAATTTTACAGTAAAAGTAGAAGTACTGATTTAACTTACTCAAGTAAAAGTAACAAAGTACAGGCTTGGAAATTTACTTAAAGTATAAAAGTAAAAGTAGCCATGCGAATGACAACCAATCTCCGGGATCTCCGTTTTCTTCATTTTCAATCATGTCACTGCCCATACTACTATGTGCTAATGTTACCGCCATCAAGACGCAATGATTTGCCGCGAATGAATACCGCCGAATCTGTCGAGTCGTCTTGTAGTGGTGCGTAAAGTGCAACATATATTCCTATCCAATTAGATTGAATTCGTTATTGATGACGCAAAAAATAACGGTGACTCCACTGAAATTATTTGACACTAAAGTAACGAGGCAATTTTGTAAAATGTAAGGAGTAGAAAGTACTGATATTTGTGTTAAAAATGTAAGGAGTAAAAGTAAAAAGTCGGCACAAAAATAAATAGTAAAGTAAAGTAAAAATATCTGAAAAATCTACTTGAGTACAGTAAGTATTGAAAAATGAGAGTACGGTAAATCTTAAAAGTGGCTCTTCTGTCCTAATTATGCTTTTAAACGAAAGTTTGACTTGGGTACATTCACAAAAAGGCCATAGGTTGCATTTTTGTGAGAGTTACGCTTTAAGTTAATAACTTTAATTATTCTGTCTCCTGCCCTTTCTTTTCCTGTCCTCTTCTCTCAGGATGCGGAGAATTCGCTCCAAGCAGCAGAAGTACAGAGGTGGACACAAAACAAGTGAAGATTCTCACGAGAGCCAGACTGCTGGTAGGACTCACTAGTTTACTCGTTGACAGGGAAAATATTCTGCAAGCAGATAGAAAACTAAGTTGTTTTTTTTAAAACACTGAACCCATCAGTAAAGTGCATCATTCGTCAAGTTTATTTATATTTTACACTCAACGCGACATTAACTCGTATAATATAATTTATATGATTTTCCAGCTGATTTTGAGAGCTGATGATGGAAATAGCAAACACGTGAGCCATCGCTTCCTTCTCATCTCTGCTGAGGGTTGCAAATATGCAGTAACAACGGCAGTACCGTCTGGGTAGTGACTGTCACTTTTCCCGCCAAAACTTTCAAAACAAGAACTCTATCACGCTTGTATTTTTATTGTCACACCACACGTGTTGATTTGTCAAATCGAGTACATGAGCATTACCGGGGCAGACTTGACAGAAGAGGGCAGAGAGGCAGCGTGGGAAGAAAAAAAGTGGGTCCATGGAGCTTTTCACCAATGCCACAGTGGCCGATGGGCATACGATTTTCAGAAGGGCACCATGTACAAACAGAGGGGAGCAACAACGGCCATGGTCACAACCTGATATTTTTTTATTGTAAAGCATGTTGCAACTTTGTTTTTGAAAGGTACTATATAAACATAGTTAATATATGATCATAAATATGTGCTTGCTAATCTTAGAAGCAATATACTATGAAATTAGAGAGCAAATTCATGTTTCCATAAAGATAAACCATTTAATTTTATGATCCAATGGCCTTCAGTCTAGCGCCACCCTCGGGTTATATTTATGTATTTATGTATTAGGTGTGTTAAATATTTTCAGAACTTTCAGTCCTATGGCTTCGCTCACTTTTCTCCAAGCCTTTTTTGTTTTTTGTTCTATCCTCTGTAAAGTAGTGACGTGAAGTCCTAGAGCTCTGGGTTCCCACAGACAACGATAATTAGTTTGTCAAGACAATTAGTTCTCCATTTCTCTGCGACAACAGGAGAATTTTAACATTGATAGGCTTTTGTGACACAGCGTCACACAAATCTTTCGCCCAAGGTGAAACATTTCAACCCCTGCAGACACGTATTTGCGCAAATTTGCGTCTATTGCGTAATTGGTTTTGCATGTATTTGCTGCGCGCAGAAAATGTGCTTCGCCTTTAGTCTGAACACACCTTAAGATTAGTAAATCATTAGGTAGCACTTTCTCTATATAATCTAAAACCTTATCTTGTTTCCTTCCAGACACCCAGACAGACAAGAAGAGTTCCAGGAAGAAAAAGTGGCACCAGCCGTGGTTGGATCATGCTAGAGGTATGACAAACACTCCGTTTTGTCTTGAATTACAACAAGGACAAGTAGTCCTTCCTTCCTGATCTAACTTCAGATAATCTTCATATAGTGAGATAGATGACAGTGTTATGTGTTTCTTCTACTCACAGTGCTGCACTCCGGAGAGTACTACCTGTTTGAATCAGACACTGAGGATGAAGAGGAGTCTGAAGAACAGAAGCCTCAGAAACAGACCGCCTCTCAGGTCAGACACACAACTGACTCACAAAATGTATTCACTTATATATAATATATCCATGTAGCATTTCTATGGGAGTCAGTTTTATATTGACATGTTTGTCATAATGCATGCCAATGGGGAAGGTCACGTGACCAACGATCGCAATGGTCGCTCCGGGCCATGGCTCCAGGCTGCGAAATAGTGATGACGAACTGGCCGAAGAGCCATACGTCAATGAACCGACTCACTCCTGTTTTTTTTTACCTCATTAGCGGTGGTGGTGGTAGAATAAAAAAAGAGTTGTAGATTGGAGACCGTGCACCAGGCTACTGACCGAGACCGAATGTAACAACAACAACCGCTCGAGTCTAATGTAATCAAACGGTGTCTTGGTTCTCGGCAAGTTTGAGTTATTAACAAATAAGCCTTGTTTCTGGTGCATCTTAGATGATTGTGTTCGGCAATTCACACATTATTGATGGGGAAGTACATCACATACAAATACACGTCATGTTATCTTAGTGATGTTAAGTTAAATGTTAAAGAAGTGAATGTTGCAGGCTGTCACAAGCAGACCGTGCACCAGGCTACTGACCGAGACCGAATGTAACCGTGCAACCGCTCGAGTCTATGTAATCAAACGGGTGTCTAGGTTCTCGGTAAGTTTGAGTTATTAACCGATCCCAGAAACCTTTATTTCTCGTGCATCTTAGATTATTGTGTACATAGAAATTCATAGGCTACATTACCGATGGATATCACATACAAATACACGTCTTGTTATCTCGGTAGTTATGTTAAGTTAAATGTTTATTACCTGGTAGGCAGGCTGTCTCGAGTAGACCGCGGCCGCGCACCAGGCTACTGACCGAGACCGAATGTAACCGTGCAACCGCTCAAGTCTATGTAATCAAACGGTTGTCTAGGTTCTCGGCAAGTTTGAGTTATTAACCAATCCCAGAAACCTTTATTTCTCGTGTATCTTAGATTATTGTGTACATATAAATTCACACATTATCGATGGAGAAGTACATCACATATAAATACACGTCATGTTATATTGGTAGTTATGTTGTTAAATGTTAAAGAAATTAATTAATTAATTACCGCGCACCAAGCTGAACAAGTACCGTGTACCGTGCCTAATTCACGAGTCTATAATCAAACGGGTGTCTCGGTTCTCGGCAAGTTTGAGTCATCAAGCCGATCCCAGAAACCTTTATTTCTCGTGCATCTTAGATGATTGTGTACATAAAAATTCATAGGCTACATTACCGATGAATATCACACATAGCCTACAAATAAATACCCATCATGTTGTCTTGGTAGTTATGTATAATCAAACGGGTGTCTCGGTAAGTTTGAGTTATCAACCGATCCCAGAAGCCTTTGTGCTATTCGTTTTTCTTCTACGTCAATCGTTTTATTTGTTACCACAGTGACATGCCTGTAGGAGAAAAAGAGCAGGTCTCATTGCCGTTTACCCAGGCACAGAAACCTGCCAACATGGCAGCAGCTAACATGACTACTGATGCTAGCGCGGACCTGAACATGGAAAACGTTATAGCCAAGATCTTGGAAAAGCAACAAAATGTGCTTCAATCAGTCGTCCGCAACGCAGTGAAGGAAATGTTAACAGAAATTGATACCTCGCTGCAACATATCAGGACAGAGCTTGAGAGGCAGGGAGCTACGGTATGTGATCTGGTGCAACGACTGGCAGGGAGAGAACAGGCAGATGAGAAACATGGTGAATGCCTGTGTTGATGACCAGAAGAAGTTTAAGTATAAGCTAGCCGAAATGGAAGACAGATCCCGACGCAACAATTTACGCATCATTGGACTAAAAGAGGGCAGCGAAAAAGATGACCCAGTTGGGTTCCCGCAAAATCTGTTACCGGTGTGGATCCCCTCCTTACAGAACAGGGCTATCATCAAAATTGACAGAGCACACAGAATCTACTGCAAGGGTACAATGACACGCACTCTGAATTTCAGGTGTTTGAGATATCAGGACCACCAAGCAATCCTTCAGGGGGTGAAACAAGTACAGCAGAAAGGCCTGATTTGTGATTCCAAAGCAACGCTTTAAGCCTGACTACAGTGCATTCATTGTAGTCAGGCGCCAAAACTTTATAGGAGCACAGCGTAAGTTACATGCTAAAGGCGTCTCAGATTTCCTCATTTATCCGGCCACCCTGAGAGTGACCCACAGAAGGAGAGTGCTCACCTTCACTACAGCCAAGGATGCAGATGTTTTCTGTCGGGAGCTGGATATGGAGGATGACACGACATCCGCATGAGCCGCTCCGCGGCTGGACCAATTGCCGACGTCGGAGTCGGACGGCGAGGGGAGTTCTCGTCTGGTGCTGGAGCCGGCTGCGGGGCCGGGGCTGCCAGACCCAGCGGCTATAGACTAACGGTATCTGGAGTACTGTACCAAGTCTGACTCGAGGGCACTGTATGCAAGTTTTGGAACCAAGCTTTGAAGGACCATTTAATTAGGCTGAATGCGGACTATTCAGTTTATAATCTATGTTTATTACTCCTACTAGGCTGGTGTTTTTTGCATAGCCTATTTCAGAACTTAATAGCTGGTTGAGACCTAGTTCTAAGGTTTTTGTAACATTGTTCATGTTTAACATAAGAGTTCACTGGACCTGTTTCATATGGTGCTAAAACAGTATCATAACTATTTGTAAGTACAATGCACAAATAAATGCAGAGAAATCCATGTCTTTAAGTGCAATGCACAAATAAATGCAGAGATCCGTATGTGTATATCTGATTTGTATCTGTGCCTCTAATTTGTAACTCGTGAAACACAATGCACAAACTAATGCAGAGCTATTTGTATCTATAAAGGTGTATCTGTGTCTGTGACTCTAATTTGTAACTCATATTTCATCATTTGTAAATCAACTTAGTATTTTTCAATGGAAATATATTCGTAAAATTCCTTCTATCCTTGTGGATCATTTTGAGACTGTTTTTCCGCGCTGTATGGTGCTAAAACAGTATCATAACCATTTGTATCTTGTGAAACACAATGCACAAATAAATGCAGAGAGATCCGTGTCTGTAAGTACAATGCACAAATAAATGCAGAGATATCCGTATCTGTAAGTACAACCCCAAATCAGAAAAAGTTGGGAAAGTATGAAAAACACAAATAAAAAAAGAAAGTAGTGATTTCTAAATGTACTTTGACTTGTATTTCATTGCAGACAATGTGAACACAAAATATTTCATGTTTTGTCTGGTCAACTTAATTTCATTGGTAAATATACATCCTTTCCTTTCATTCAGACACACATTCCAAAAAAGGTTGGGACAGGAGCAATTTAGGGCTAGTAATCAGGTAAATTGGTTAAATAATGATGTGATTTGAAACAGGTGATGTCAACAGGTGATTGTTATTATAATTTGGTACAAAAGCAGCATCCAAGAAAGGTCTAGTCCTTTAGGAGCAAAGATGGGCCGAGGATCGCCAGTTTGCCAACAAATACGTGAGAAAATTATTGAGATGTTTAAAAACAATGTTCCTCAAAGAAAGATAGGAAGACATTTGCTTATTTCACCTTCAACAGTGCATAACATAATTAAAAGATTCAAGGAATGAGGAGGAATTTCAGTGCATAAAGGACAAGGGCGCAAGCCTAAGCTGAACAACCGTGATCTCCGATCCCTCAGGCGGCACTGCATCAGGAATCGTCATTCATCTATAAGCGATATCACCACATGGGCTCAGGACTACTTTGGCAAACCTTTGTCAAGTACCACAATACGTAGTTACAGCCACAAATGCCAGTGAAAACTGTACTGTGCCAAAAGGAAGCCCTATTTTAACAGTGTCCAGAAGCGCCGTCGACTTCTCTGGGCTCGGAGGCATCTGGGATGGACCATCACACAGTGGAAACGTGTACTGTGGTCAGATAAATCAGTACTTCAGGTATTTTTTGGGAGAAATGGACGCCGTGTGCTCCAGGCCAAAGAAGAAAAGGATCATCCAGACTGTTACCAGCAACAAGTCCAAATACCAGGATCTGTCATGGTATGGGGTTGTATCAGTGCCCTTGGCAAAGGTAACTTGCACTTCTGTGATGGCACCATTAATGCTGGAAAGTACATAGAGATTTTGGAGCACAATATGCTGCCTTCAAGAAGACATCTTTTCCAGGGACGTCCATGCATATTTCAACAAGATAATGCAAAACCACATTCTGCACACATTACAAAGTCCTGGCTGCGGAGGAAGAGGATACGGGTACTTGACTGGCCTGCCTGCAGTCCCGACCTGTCTCCAATAGAGAATGTGTGGCGCATTTTAAAGTGCAAAATGCGACAACGAAGATCCTGTACTGTTGCCCACCTTAAAGGAACACGCCGACTTATTGGGACATAAGCTTATTCACTGTAACCCTGACAGTTAGACAAGTCAATACATACCCTTCTCATCTCCGTGCGTATCGTAAGTCTGTCTGACGGCTCCACCGTTAGCTTAGCCTAGCACAGATCCTGGACGTAACCGGCTCCAACTAGCCTACTGCTCAGACTAAGTGACAAAATAACGGCAACATGTTCCTATTTACATGTTGTGATTTGTATAGTCACAGCGTGTACAAATAACGTCACTTGAGACACAGCCATCTCCTAACCGTATATAAACTGGGAACTATATTCTCAGAAAGGGAAGCAGTGCTACTTGGGCAGAGTAATACTGTCTCTTTGCTCAGAGCTGCAGCGTATCACTCCGCCTGCTTCCCTTTCTGAGAATATAGTTCCCAGTTTGTATACAGTTGGAAGATGGCTGTGTCTCAAGTGACGTTATTTGTACACGCTGTGACTTTACAAATCACAACATGTAAATAGGAACATGTTGGTGGTATTTTGTCACTTACTCGGAGCAGTAGGCTAGTTGGAGCCGGTTACCTCCAGGATCTGTGCTAGACCAAGCTAATGGTGGAGCCGCCAGACAGAGTTACGACACGCACGGAGATGAGAAGGGTATGTATCAACTTATCTGTCAGTGTTACGGTGAATAAGCTTATGTCCCAATAAGTCGGCGTGTTCCTTTAAGACTTGTTTGCAGCAAGAATGGGACAAAATTACACCTGAAACACTTCATCACTTGGTGTCTTCAGTCCCTAAACGTCTTTTAAGTGTTGTGAAAAGGAATGGCAACATTACAAAGTGGTAAATGCTTTACTGTTCCAACTTTTTTTGAAATGTGTTGCAAGAACCAAAATAGGATTTTTTTTTAAACAATAAAAATAACGAGGAACACATTCAATTATGTGCTGTTGTATTGTCTCTGTAATGAAATACAAGTCAAAGTACATTTAGAAATCACTACTTTCTTTTTTATTTGTGTTTTCCATACTGTCCCAACGTTTTCTGATTTGGGGTTGTATATTACCAAACATAATATAAACAATAGTCGGAATATGGCTATATATCTCAAACTCCAATAATGTAAGCAGAGAAAAAGGATTCAAACGCATATAATATGGGATTCTCAGACATTTTCGCCCATCTGTTACCGCTAACGTAGACAACAATTCCTGTTATCTATGATACGCTTTAAAGCCTCCAACTTACAAAACGGCTGGATGCTTTTATTTTGAAAACCCTGGAACGGATGCTACGTTCCGTTTGAGCTAGCAAAGCCTCTAGTGGTTAGGGTTGGATTTTATCCGATACCAGTACTTACTCTGTATTTTTTAAACGGTTCCGGTGCTTACACGGTTCTCGAACCGGTACTTAAGTAAACAAAACCGCACACACTTTGTCAAAAAACAATACCCTTTTATTTACAGGGCCAAACTGAACACAATATTAACTCAAATCTTTAAACGAATTAAATGAAAAGTTGTGCCGTTTAATACTGATGTAAAACACGTAAGATCAACATTTTGTTTCTTTAACAGACACAGTATAGCCTCGTATAAAGAAGTGTTGGAACTTTGTTAAAACATTTGCACACGCTGTTGAATGGCAATGATGTTTGCTAGCCTACTTGATATACAAGATTTGTGGTTGGCATTAAATTACTAGACTTACCCGAAGAGGAACGGCTTCTGTTATCATCATCTCTGATGTCCACCACCACACTGGCAGGGCTGGGACTCTCTTCAATTAGTCCGGCGGCGAGGCCAACACTAGCTGCTGCTGTTATAACGTGCTTGGCTCTGGCTCACGTAGGTTGTCAAACGGTGCATTGTTCGGCTTTTAAGTACACTCCATGTCTCGTCAGATGTTTCATTAAATTCGAAGTGTTACCTACTTTGCATGATATTGCTTTCAGCCATTCGTTACATGTCGCAGTCTGCATCCTTACTCGTGAAATGCAGCCGAACCTTGGAGCGTTTAGCCTTCGGCATCTTCATTAATCCTCTCGCTATCAGTTCAACAAGTGTGCCGAGTAGCGGCACTGATGTCACGTAAATTGACGCCGGAACACCAGGGGGCGGTAAAAAAATCAGGCACCGAAATCAGACACCGAAATATTCATTCTTATTCGGTCTCGTTACTACCGTTTACGTCGGAATCTGTTCCCTATTGGCACCGAGTTTCGGTACCCAACCCTACTAGTGGTACAGAAAACAAAATGTAACACCACTTACTTCTTATTTTACTCAACCACAAAGTACTGAACAATCCTAAAAACAAGTAGTAAACGTATAAACATGTTTAAACACGATGTTACATATTAAGCAGAAGCTCTAAACTGTCGTGTAGTTCTCTTAATACATCCATGGCGTGTACGAACGATACTGTCTATGGTACAAACTTGGAGATGATTAGCACAATGGTCGCATAGCAACCCCTTAAACTCCTAACTCTCATCCACATGAAATAGTGGAAATAACAGCTGGTTTAACAAATACAATATCACAAGTAATGCAGCAGATATACTTACTCTTCTCATTTACGCACACAAAGAAAGGTGCCACTCACAACTACAATCCAACTGAACGACTAACTCTAGTCTATGGCTATGTCTCAAACCGCCTACTTCGGTCAGTACACTGCTAATGTACACTGACCACTTACTGCCGTAGTGCCCACTGTCGATGGTTAGTATTGTCCCAAATGGAACACTTATGATAAAGCACTTACCGGAAATGACGAGCGGTCGGCTCGGCTCGCCGCCTCTCAAAATCTGATGAAAATCTTCTAAACTGACCTTAGTTGATCTGAAATGAAGACAGATTCAGCAACTGCATGGCCTATTTCTCGCTTAATATACCAACCAGCATGCGCTTTGGCTACCCTATTACCAGCACTGAATAAATGGGAGTAAACGTGAAACATAAAACACAATATGGTTAACTGTACTAAATAATAGCAACACTAACATAACTTTGGGGCCTTTTTTACAATCAGCATTTATTTAACCCGTTGTGTGGCAATTACTGTACTAATAAACATGGTTACAGGCAAATGTTAAATTTAAACTCTTTATAGTTTAGCTAACTTTCAACATCATTGATTGATTCCTTAGCTAGCTAGCTAGATCATCTAGCTAGCTAGTTTCATATTACCAGATATTTTCACTAGCTTTAACTGGGCCCACTAATGGTTTAAGCAGCGCTTAATACTATTTCAGACTCAGACTGCAAATTCCATACAAAGACCAGGCAAGTCGATGTTACAAGGCTGATTAACAAGCTAGCTAAGTTAGCATCGCTGTTTGCCGTAAGCACGCTCTAAAAAGTAGCAAGGTGTCACTGCCACCATAACAACATAAAGCAAAATGTAAATACACTGCAACAATGATGTTGTAACATAAATGTAATTTATCTGATGACAAAGTCCTAATAATGTCAACTTACCCGGAGGAACGTTTGACAAGACTTCTTCACAGTTTTCATGTAGTAACAGCAGTTGGCATCTATAAGTGTTGTATTACTGCCATCTCCTGGAGATTGCTGGGATTGTCACCTGAGTTACGAATTGATTGTGACCTCAAACGGCGTCTCAAAAGGATCCACACAGATAGGAGTTTTACGAATATATTTCCATTGAAAAATACTAAGTTGATTTACAAATGATGCAATACGAGTTACAAATTAGAGTCACGGACACAGATACACCTTTATAGATACGAATAGCTCTGCATTTGTTTGTGCATTGTGTTTCACGAGTTACAAATTAGAGGCACAGATACAAATCAGATATACACATACAAATCTCTCTGCATTTATTTGTGCATTGTACTTACAGACACAGATCTCTCTGCATTTATTTGTGCATTGTACTTACAGATACGGATCTCTCTGCATTTATGTGTGCATTGTACTTACAGATACGGATCTCTCTGCATTTATTTGTGCATCGTGTTTCATGAGTTACAAATAGTTATGATACTGTTTTAGCACCATATTTTCAATTAACCTGTGACTTTAGACAGGAGGGGCAGTTTTGAGCTGGAGTTTTGCGCGAGCTGCGTTTGATGTGGCCACGTGTTTTACAGATAGGGGAAAAAGGCCTAAAGTATATACAAGAATCAGCATCAGTTTTATTGGCCATAGACACATAACAGTGCAAATGTAGTGTCCAAGATGCATATTGGAATGATAAAGTATGTAATGTGTAGATGAACATCCAAAGTGGGGATGACCCCACTTAGCAGCAGTTCAGGAGAGTGATGTCAGTGGGAAAGAAGCTGTTCTTGTGTCTGGTTGTTTTTGTGTGCAGGGATCTGTAGCGCCTGCCAGAGGGTAGGAGGCAGGAGGATGGCAGCAGTGTAGAAGATGGCCAATAGCTCTTGTAGGAGGCTATAACTTTTCCTGCTCTAGATTTCTCAAAGTGGTCAGAAAGAACAGGGAAGACACTTTCTTTCTCTCACTATGACTCTAGAGTCGCTACTCGCTCCGGAGCTAATCGCCGTCACTCTCTCACTGATCCCTCGCTCTATCACCCACTCCCCACACACACACACACGCCGGCTTGACGCACACACCAGTGCACAAGTATAAACATACTTATGTAGGCTACGGAGAAAGCTCTGCATGGAGCCTTCGCACGACTGTAAAACACCCTTTACTAACAACCTGTTTTTTTCTGATCACAAATATTGATAGATTATGAAGATTATTATGAACATCACATAGAAAAAATTTAATTTACCGTCTGTGTGGGGCAAACTTCAGCGCTTGCCCAATCAAGTCGTTCACGTCTGCTGCAGTCAGCGTGGGGAAGTTTTTCTGGGAGGCCGCAAGAGTAGAAGTCAAAATGAAGCAAAGTTACAAGTCAAATTAAAACCTCTTATCAGCCAAGCTAAGCATAATACTGATGTGAACAATAAAATAACACATGCCTGTTATAACCCTGCAGATTGTCAGGTCCTGGAAGGCCTTCTTTGCCTTTCTGCCCCTCAGGCTACACTGTTTTAGAACGTCATTGGTTGCTACGCCGTAGCATGCGACGGATGGCAGTACCTCTGGTTGAACCTCCAAGGTTTGTCAGGAAATGTTGCTGTAAAACGTATAGAAATACAAATTATACATGTGGAACAAAGTGGAGAGCTTGTACAATCTCATTTTGTAAGAGAAGTTAGTTCAGTTATAATGATATTTGAAGTTATGCAATTATATAGTATTAATCTTAGGGCACTTAATTACCATTTTGTTCCTCCTCTCCTGTTGACCGAGACTCCTGCAGCTCGGTGACTGTTGAGCAGGGCGACAGCAACATGTCATCGACTGGAGCAGAGGAAGGTGACTGGGAGCTTCTTAAAGGGATATTTCACCGCAGGAAAGCTGAATATATTTTTTAATTGGGTCTCTTACAGAAATGTGAAAATGTTTTTTAATTGGTGCCTTCTAGGCCGAGAAAAGCCAGAAAATGTGTTTTTGGCTCATATGGATGAAAGACACCAAATCCCAGAATGCACTTCGCTTCGCTGCTTTGAGTCCACTCCCAAGCCACGCCTACCGCTTGACAGACAGACAGACAGACAGACAGACAGTGAGGCATTCGACTCAACTCAATGTGTTTTATTGTTATTTCAACCATATACACGAAACAACATTTCAACGTGGCTCAAGTGGTATTACACATTTAAAATATACAAAAACTAAAATTATATAAAAACGACATACAAAACAGGCTACCTTTAGTGCACACACACATTATAGGCTCCGTAACGTTCAGCTAAGCATACTAGCATTAGGCTTGGTGGTCTGCAAACACTGAGTATAAACACAGCCGTGAATTAGCGTGGAATGTCGAATGGTCGCCATGTAACAGTCATAAACTCCAGCGGTTAGCAGTTATTTGGATACAAATCACCCCATTTCTGCACCAGTTCGTGTTAACACCGCCCACCTTCACGGGTCTTTTACCCATTGACAGAGCATCTCTAGCTCGGATCGTCTGACGGCTAGCAGTCCTGGTAGCTGGACAGTCCGGTACGCTGTTGTTCAGCCATGTTTCCACGAAAACAAAAACACAGTCTCTGAACTCGCGTTGGGAGTTTTGTTGAAGTTGGATGTAGTCCAGTTTGTTGTTTAATGAACACTTGCAAGCAGGATTGATGGGACAGGTGGCCGGCTAGCGTTAGCTTCCCACCTAGCCGATGAGGATGTCCCCTACCCGGCTCGGGGCATCGAGCGAGACCGCTGGTCTCCGTGCTGGTCTCCGTGCAGGCGAAGCTCTCGTAGTGTGCCGATTATTCCGTCTGTAATAACGTTTCCTGCATATTCTCCGATCTGTACTGATGTATCCCGGTGGTACACGTGTGGTAGTTTGAATGCACATAATTGTTGTAAAAGTTTACTGCTGAGAAGAGAGAGCCCTGTTTAGCGAAGGTTCAAGATGGCTGACATTTCGTTTTTTTCCGGCTGAGATCGCCTCGCTTCGGGTGATGGGCGGGTTGAAAACATGCGGAAGTAGCTCCTATTACTGGCTGTAGTCTTTTGCCTCTGGCCAAAAAATCTTGCAATGACGCAAAAATCTTCATTTTAAGTCATCGGAAGATTTTTTTCCAGACACCCCAATGCAGAGATCTCCTGTCTCAGGGGGACATGAGGGAGGGACGCATGGCCATTCAGAAATACTACAGGGTTTCTACTGATACAAAGCTGAATGCTAAATCGGTGAAGTATCCCTTAAGGGCATGAGCAGCTCATCCATCTTTTCCTCAAATGTGTCCATCCGCTGTGCCATGCGGGTAATGATGTCCTCGTGGCTATGGAAAAATGTATGGTTTTAGTTTTTATACATTATATACTTACATATGTGAACAACTTAAATGAGTCTTCTTACCTCTCATTTTTGTCTCCATGGCTGAGCCACCTCCCTCTGTGTGATGAGTTGTGATGTTCTTCTCAACAAAAAAGTTAAGTTATTTTCAAGGTCCTTGTCATGACATTGTATTTAATTGTAAATGGAAAATTCAAAGCAACTGTACCTTCAACTGGGTCCCAAGATGAAGTGGCAGGCAGAGCTTGCGTTACAATAGACCCCTCCAGCTCTGGGCGACCGGAAGGTTTCCTGTGTGGTGTTGACTCATCTAAAAAGAAAGTAGATATGAATATTGGTCAGGTCATTTATGGTAGGTTTCTTGCACATGCAATTGCAAAAGATTAACCTATGCTGTTACATTAGACAATTGAATGTCAGTAGTTCCATGGTAGGAAATATGACAAAATATGATGATAAAATATGGTTTCTTAAATGCATGCATAAATGTAAACTTATGGACAGGGCTTCCAGACACACGCTCCGTCCTGGAATGCTTTCTTGCTTGTGGAACGGATTCATCTGAAATAAAAGACCATACAGTTTGTACTGATTGCAAAAAGAAAATTTGAATTGTGTAAATAATGTAGTCACGGAGGTATAATCATTATGTTGTGCTAGTTTAGCCTGCTTCGTGAACAGAGCTTCTCTTAAAACATCCCTGGCTTTATCTCTCATCCACGTTACAGGCTTTATAGCAAGCATACAGCCCTCGGGTGTATTGTAAGATAAGTGTTAAACCCTAAACCCACATTGGCTCTTAGGGACATATAAGATATTAGCTAAGTTAACGTTAGCTACCTAGCTAGCTAACTAGCTCCATTATTTAGCTTGAGCCGTAGCAGTATGGGGAAGCGCTAATGACGTTACATCCATGTAAATGGCTTTACAGCATACTTATGATACATCCGAGGATGAATGTATGTATACATTCATCCCTCGGATGTATCATAAGATAATACTATGGATGTATTAATAGAACACATGGTCCAGCTCGACTCGCTGTATAATGCTGGCACCCATGTCAGAGCTTTTTTAAAGGTATAGTGGAGGATTTTCTTTTTCCAGGTGGATCATCAAGACTATTGGTTCTCCTAGTTGTCAATCATTCTGGGATATGTTTACGTAAGGCCGTCGTACGTGCCGTGACAGGTCAGCGAGCAGACGGCCACGGCCTCTAGCCCGACCACTGCCTCTCACGGCTGCCTTCTCCCTGCTCTCGGCTGGTGCTGGCTCTTGCGCCCCCGACCTCGTCTCCCTCGGCCTCTAGGCGCACCCCCCTCCTGGATCTTGGTCGGGATGAACAGGGCACGGGCTCGTAGTCAATATCAGATCCCACAAGACTCTCTTCTTGAAAGCTCTAAACACACCAGCAATTAAAAAAAAAACAACTCAGATGCTAGATGATATCTTGTTTATTGGCCTGTAGCATGCAAAAGTTAGCTATAGAGATGCTTGTCGTAAATAGATTTTCGCTTACCGGTGGCGAGTCTGACATAGTGGAAAAAGTGCAAATCTTCTTTTGGAAAGTAGGCTTGTATGAGCCATGCCGACAGCAACTTATAAACAGAGCGTGCACGAGGAGAACTAGGCTCGTGCATGCTCTCTTGTGCACACGTTTAATAGGCGTTCCCTCTCTAGAGCAGGTAGAGTGTTGCGCATGTGCATTTTTTCAAAAAGTGGAGAGGGTGGTTCTTTTCTAAAATTCGGGAAAATCCTCCACTATACCTTTAAAGTTGTTTACCAAAATCTCTCACCTTGTTGTCCAGGTTCCTTTTGTCATCTAAAACATCACCGAGGGAAGGTTCAATCTCTGTCACCAACGTTGATGTATCCGTAGGCTAGCTAGCTGGCTGTTTCCCGCGTTAGCATTGGGGCTAGCACTGCTAGCCTAGCAGTCTTGAGCGGAGGACAGTCTTTAGCTACTGTTGACGGTCAACAATGTCTTTCTTGGTATCTTTGTCCTACCTTGCGTTATAACACCGTCGGTGAGGTGTAGTCAGCATGTGTTTTAGTCAATGGCAGTATTTTAGTTTGAATTTGGGACAAAAACGAACGGAGCTTAAAACTATTTGTGTGCCACATGGATGTAGCTAGCTAGAGAACGGTGTGCCACTGGCGTGCCCTGTTCGCTGGTGTACATACGGAAGTTAGGACAGAACGTCGGTCACCTGAGAGCAGACTGCCTTCCCCCTACTAGCGTGGGGGTAAAACCACGGTTGGCTTTGCACACTGAACCGAGCCACTTGTTAGAAGTGAAATGAAGAGGTGAATTTTCATAGTTGTGAAAATCATTGTATTGATAGACTCTTGTTTTAAGTAGTTTCACCTAATACAGTTAAAAACCGAAGTCAAGCACAAAACTATTGTTTTTTAGCAAAATTGATATCAGCCTTAAAATGCATATATGTTCTTGCTATGCTGTTTCTTACTTTGCTGTATCTTATTTAGCTACATTGGTAACACTTTACAATAAGGTTACATCAATTAGCATTACTTAATGCATTAATAAACATTAATTAACTATTAATTAAGGTGTGTATTAAACATGTATTAACCATGCTTATTTTTGTTCATGTTAACTAAGGTATTAATGTATGCATTATTTACCATTAGTTAATGCCTTAACTAACTGTTAATCTCAGTTAAGTAAGGTGTCTTTTTTACTATTCGTTAATGCAGTAAGAAGGGTTGACTAACTGTTAACAACAGTTAACTAAGGTGTGTATTATATCATTAGAAAATGCAATACTAAGCCTTGAATAATTGTTAATAACCCTTAAATAAGGTGACTATACTATTAGTTAATATAGTGAAAAGCCTGGACAAACTGTTAGTAACAGTTAACTAAGGGATCTATTTACCATTAGTACATGCATTGACTAACTGTTATTAACAGTTAACAAAGGTGTCTATTTTACCCTTAGTTAATGCAGTAACAAGCATCATTTACCAGTTAATCATACAATATTGAACATTGGTTAAATGTTAACAAATGTCTCTTGCTAACACGTAAACCCTTAGTTGATGTTAATTAAGGTATTTCCTAATATTACTCGGTGTTTGATAAAGATGTTTGACATCACGTATGGCTTAAGGTTCACAGCCAAGCCATGTCATGAGAAAACTGTTTTTATTGTGTATTCACGGGTTATGGTTGTCTACATACCTTTGTCCATTATATTTGTCCGTCCTTCAATGTATGACTGACTTGTGGTAGAGGGTGCGATCAGTGAAAAGACTCCATAGCTTTGCTTGTTCCTTTGTGTTCATGTAGACATTTCCTTCGGCGCTCGGGCCCTAATAAGCATTAGTAAACCATAAGTAAACAGTTATTAATGCTCTTTTGTAGCCTATCCTTATTGTTGAGAACATTTTGCACCTTAACTAATACTTAATGTATAACAATACTGAATAGGCATTAGTAAACAATGATTCATAGTTTATTAATACTTATACACCTTAGTTCACTGTTATTAACAGTTTGTCAAGGCTTGTTTGCATTAACTGCATTAACTAATGGTAAAGTAGACACCTTAGTTAATTGTTACAAACAGTTTGTCCAGGCTTTTCACTATATTAACTAATAGTTTATAGACACCTTAGTTAAGGGTTATTAACAGTTAGCCAAGGCTTAGTATTGCATTTAATATACACCTTAATTAACTGTTGTTATTAGTTAGTCAACCCTTCTTACCGCATCAACTAATGGTAAAAAAGACACCTTACGTAACTGAGATTAACAGTTAGTTAAGGCATTAACTAATGGTAAATAATGCATAAATTAATACCTTAGTTAACATGAACAAAAGTAAGCATGGTTAATAAATGTTTAATACACACCTTAATTAATGGTTAATTAATGTTTATTAAGGCATTAAGTAATGCTAATTGATGTAACCTTATTGTAAAGTGTTGCCGCTACATTTTATAAGACCAATCATTTGGAGCTGGTTTGAATAAACATGTTCAAAACCGCTCTCAGAACAACCAAAAACAACAAAAAACAATCAAACTGGAACGTTGTGTGGAGGTACAGTGCAACCACAGGAGAACGTTTCAGTTGGTTGGTTATCTTAACGTTTAGGGAATGTTATAACCCTGAGGGAACGTTCCTGTAAGAGCCAAAGAAGGACTAGTAATAATAATTTAGTTTAAAAACAGTTAAATGATAAAAAATCTATTTCATGAAAATTTATAAGAAATGTATTGGTTTAAAATGGATGATGTAGTAATGTTGAGGTAACATTTCAATATTTTGAGCTTCCAGTCAGATAGCGCTACGTCATAGCATAATTGATTGGATGTAGTTAGTTTAGTTTGAAGTTAGAGACGTGGAAGCAACAGTTTTTTTGACCGTGCGTACCATGTATAATTTTTGCTCGTGTTTCAAATACTGGATGCAGTTAGACTGATTTCAAAAAAGTGGCACAGAAGAATTAGAAACGAGGTACGTGCCACTACACTAGTCAAAAAACTAGCTAAACAAAGCTACGCTGGATTACCTGGATAACAAGGAGGACGTGGCTAGCTTGTTGCTGGATGAGGAAGCAGCGGATCGGACTTTAGCACCACAAACAAGCCACAGAGCTGGACCTGTCTTCCCCAGAGACCCGCGAAGGCCAGACGAGGCCGCAGTTTCCCTGCTCTTGTCGGGCTTTCCTCCGCTCCGCTAGCTAACGGCTAGTTAGCCTGTCTGATAACAGTGAAGTTATGCTGCGCGCTAAAGTGAAGGCTCTGAGATGGACAGAATAAGATGGGAAAAGGACAGGAACTTACCCAAAGAAGCTAGCACAGAAAACGGGTGATCCTCCAAGGCATTCTTCAAGATATGGTATCGAAAACTACATTTTATATGTGGATTGTCAAGGAAAGACGTGATATGAACATATATGTATCAAGGATACAATGGAACAGGGAAGGTCACATAAACTGACAGAGAAGGCATTAGAGGAGAGATTGCAGAGGTGAATTGCACTGAGACGAACATTAGGAACCCTGACAAGCAAAAGAAAAGAGTTTGAGACAATGATGAGTGATGCTCAAAATTTACAAAAAGTGAGAAATATGATGGAAAATGATTTTGCAACGTCACTTAAGGAGTTTAACCGTCTCAACAAAGAAGTTGCAAATCTTTTGACTGAAGATGAAAAAACATTTGATGAAGAGAACTGGTTCGAACTTAAAATGGCAACAATTAGAGATTTTATGAAAACGACTAAAAGGTGGATTGCAATTAAGCATGAACTCACACTGCCAGTGGAAAATATACTGCAAGAAGAAAATATTGTGGTTGATTATCTGCAAGAAACTGTTAAGCCAAATGACAGTGTTTCACAGATAGGGGGCAGCGATGTTGCACATGCTAACCCATGTGGTTCACAAGTAAGTCACACATCAGCTGCGTCACGAGTATCGTCAACAAGAGCTAAACCGGAAGCGGAACATGCAGCCCTGCTTGAACGTGCAGCAGTGCTAAAGAAAATGCAACAGCTTGAGCTTGAAGCAGCTAGAATCAAAGCTGAAAAGGAAGAATTAGAGATGGAAACTGCATTAGCTGAGAACAAAGCAAAAATAAGGGTACTGAAAGAATACAAAAGATCTGAAGATGGTTTGAGTAGCTACGCGACAGCACAAAAGCCGCGAGGTGGGCATGTGAAGGAAAAACATTCCTGTTCAGCCACTAACACGGCACTCCCGAATACAACAACAGCCTCAACCAGTCTCCAATTATGTGCCCAATGCTCAAGCTAACAGAGGTGATGACATACTAGCACAGGGGTGGCGAACCTGTGGCTCTTGAGCCGTACGTGGCTCTTTGCCTGCTCCTTTGAGGCTCTTACTGTGTGGCTGGGGGCTGTGTTATTGGTGGATTTTTTTGTAACTTTTTGAAACATTTCAGATAAGTAAAACACCACATTTGAATACATATATTGAAATTTCTTTATTAGGAGTAACCCCTTGAGATGCAGCATCTCGTTTTCGAGGGGGTCCTTAACAATAAACAAATAGACAGTACAATCATAATTAGACACAACAGTTAACAAAACAAAAACAGACACAAAAACAAACAAAAAATAAATAAATAAATAAAAAATAAAATAAAATAAACAAACAGAAACAAACATCATAATCAGTCCGTCATAATTAAGTTTGAAATAGAGTCAAAATGAAACTGGATATTAATAATAGTAAAGAGGTGTTATGATATCAGAGGATTATGGACAGGTACAGTTGGTACTGTAATAAGAAATCAGGGCATTTTTAAAGGAGTGGAGAGATACGATGGATCGAATGTTTACAGGTAGATTGTTCCAATCTGATGGGGCTTTATACCTAAAGGCTTTCTTAGCTGTAGCGGAAGTTACAGCAGGGACAGAGAAAAAAAATAATTGTGTAGAATGTCTCAAGAGGTAGGTAGAGGAAAATGGTACCATAAGCTGTTTTAGATAACTAGGGTAGTTGAAATGTATACATTTATAAATAAACTGCAACCAATGTTGATGTCTTCTTATTGGGGGTGATGGTATAGCAAGTCTTTCATACATAATACAATGATGAGTTGTGAAAGGACATCCAAGAACAAATCTACATATTCTATTATAAACAACATTGAGAGGGAGCAGATTAGTGCTGGGTGCAACCTGATATACAACATCAGCATAGTCCATAATTGGTAGGATAAGTTGTTGCACAAGTTTCTTTCTTACAGTAAGAGAGAAGCATTTTCTGGAGCGGTAGAGAACACTAATACCGAAGTTGATTCTTTTTAAAATATAATCAATATGATACTTAAATGATAGCTCAGAATCAAGCCAAAGTCCAAGGTATTTAATGTGTTCAGCTCTTTGCAGTGAACTACCATTATAACATGTAATTATGCATGTATTACCTTTTTAATTTAGCTTTAATGGTCTGGGGAGTTCCAAAAATCATAATGTGAGATTTGGTTTCATTAAGTAGTAGTTTATTTCTTATGAGCCATTGTTGTAAGCTATCAAAGTCAGACTGCAGAGATGATTCTATCTGTAATAAATTAGTTTTTGAAGTGTATAATACTGTGTCATCTGCATAAAGCTGAACACAACATTCAGAGCAGATTGATGGAAGGTCATTAACAAAAATAGAAAAAAGAAGTGGACCAAGAGTTGAACCTTGTGGGACACCTTGTTGCTGAGTTACTATATCAGATTTGCACCCTTGTATCATAACACATTGTTTTCTGTTATGAAAATAACAATTGAACCAAAGTAGTGCATTACCAACAGAAAACAATTTATCTAAAAGAAGGTAGTGATCAACTAAATCGAACGCTTTTGTCAAATCAATGAAAATTGCAACAGTTAGTTGACTGTTATTAGACGCAGAGAAAATATCATTTGTAAGTTTTAATAGTGCAGTGGTTGTGGAATGATTTGATCGAAACCCAGATTGAAATGGTGATAGAATATTACACTTATTTAGATAATGGGACAATTGATCATATATAATTTTTTCAAAAACTTTTGCAATAGAAGAGATGATTGAAATTGGTCGATAATTGTTGGGATCAAGATCATCACCACCTTTGTGAATTGGAGTGATACGGGAGCATTTCCATATGGCAGGTATTTCACAAGTGGATAAAGACATATTAAAGAGATCACATAACGGATACATAATGATATGAGATGATACTTTTAGAAATCTAGCTTCAATGCCATCCAACCCAGGACCACTGCTCACTTTTAGACCATTGATTGCATTTTGTACCTCCACAGGTGTTATCTGCTTGAAGGAGAAACTATGACCGGGCAAGAAATTATGTAAATGTAAATCAGTAGAGAGGTCGGGAACTGTAGCTGAAGACACCTGGGAAAAATGTTGATTGAATGCTTGTGCAATCAATAGTGGGTCTTGTAAAGTGATATTATAGACTGTAAGTTTAGTAGGTGAGGATTTCTTGGATGTATTAATTATATCTTTAATTGTATTCCAAAACTGTTTAGGGTTTTTGAAGTCATGTACAAGGGCTTCCTTATAATAGCTAGATTTAGCATTTCTGGACATAGTTTTGCTATAATTACGCAATTGCCTATACCTTTCCCAGTCAGTCGGATCTTTAGTTTTATGAAAGTTAGCCCAGGCATTATCTCTCCGTCTAAATATATTTATAAGGTCAGATGTTATCCATGGAAGATGTGCACCCTTAACTTTACAGATTTTCATAGGAGCATGTTTATCTACAATGTTAATAAATTCAAAGTATAGAAAGTCCCATGCATTATTTACATCTGGAATAAGATGAAACCTATCCCAATTAATTGCGATCAAGGCATTTATGAAATGGTCTATATTCAATTTCTTATATTGCCTAATTCTGATTAATTTGGGTGGTAATTTTGGCAGTTTAATTTTCCAGATGCAGTATACAATGGCATGGTCGCTGAAACAATCGGACATAATTCCTGTTTTAATGAATCTGTTTGGATGAGAAACCAGTATCCAGTCAAGCAGAGATTGACTCCGAGGGGTAACACGGGTGGGCTCGCTGATAAGTTGGGTTAAGTTTAAATTTCCAAAAAGGTTTCTTTCTTTTGAGGTTTTATTAGTCCAGTTCTTGTTGAAGTCTCCCAATAAGATAATTTCATTTCTGCACTTAATTGAATTAATAGTGGAGATAATACAATCAAATGATTCCACTGGTGCAGAGGGAGGTCTATAGATGTTACCAATAGTTATATATTTATTATCATGCAGGGTTATCTTTACAAAAATACACTCAAAGTGAGAGGGCTCAACATCTGGAACAATTAATTCAGACACCAAGTGAGAGGACACATATGTGGCTACACCACCACCCCTAGAGTGTCTATCAGCTCTGTAAATGACATAGTCTTGGAGATGTATTTCACTACTACCTATTCTATCGGTGAGCCAGGTTTCAGATAATGTAATGACATTTGGTTTATATTGTTCAACCCATGCTTGAAATAAGTCGATTTTTGGTAGGAGGCTTCTTATATTGAGATGAATTATTTTTAACCCTTTAACACTATCCAGTATGAAATATAGAGTTTAGAAACTGACCAAAAATAAGACATTTTGAAACTAGAAATCCAGATAATCAGATTGCAGATTATAAAATAATAATAATTAGTAACATTGAAACATACGGACAGACCACACAGATAAATCATTAAAAAAGAAAAGAAAAAACAAAACAAAAAAAAGACGAAAAACAAAACAAAACAAAAAACAAACAATGGCGCCCCGAGCAAAACACTGAAGGAATTCAATTTGAGATGTGAGAATATAAGGTAAGAATAAACTAGATATTATATATATGCAGCAAGTGAAGCAAGAAGAAAAAAGTGACCATATCACTAAAGGGCCTTATCGACAAAAAAAAAAATTAAAATAAAAAAGACTGCTGCTACATAAGGCTTCATTAGCGAAAATAAATTAAGGAAAAAACAAAAAAACAAAAAAAAGAAGAAGAAAAGAGTCATTTGACAGGTCTCTTCATTAATATAAGGTTTTAGTAAAGGAAAAATAATTAAAGTATCACCATCCTAAACTACCGTAATCCAAAAGATGCCAGTTATTTATATTTTCATTCCTTCTCTTTTTACGACATTATGCATCATCTTTACGGCAGCAAAACAAAACACAGCTCAATGGCCGGCAACATGTTGAATTTAGACAACAATACTCAAAAGAAGCAGCATAGTAGCAAATTATAAAATAAAACAAAGGCATAAGCACAGATATTAGTTCCGAGAGTCAGACACTGTGACTGATCATACATTGACACAGCTCTTTTTGCGACTTTTTACCGTCAATCTTGAGGATGCTAATGGAGGGCTAGAATCTAGCCTACAGAATTCATGGAGGAGTTAGCAGAGGACATGAAGACAGCTTCAGCAGCTTTGTAATCTTTCATGGCTGCTTAATCTGTGATCCTTGTGGCAAAACTCCTTTCAGCTCGTCTCCTTGGCCTATGTCTTCGTCTTGCTCGGATTACTGCTGTCATTTCACCAGGAGGCATATGTGAGGAAACCCGCTTCCAGGTTTACACCTGCTTTTAAGAGGCGGAGAATTTTCACCGCAAAATAGAGGCGCGCTATTACTGGCGGTTTTTGTACATACCGCGGAATACGTAATTAAGCGCTCTTTACGCTTCCCCTCCCATCTCTTTACGGTAAACTCCCACTTTCCCCGCGACCCTCCCATGAATAAATATGCATGACACGAAAAACGCAATTTGCCCTTTTCAGCTCCCACGACATGCAGTTTGCGCTTTTACATCATTGCGGCCTGTTTGTACATACCTCGCCATGATTTTACGCGCACGTTGCGACACAAATACGCCTGAAGTGGGCGCAAAAGCGTTAGTACATCTGGCCTTCAGTGTGCAGGGGTATCGGAGGGAGAATCTCAGTTGGAGTTCACGGAGCCTCCGCTTAACCGGGTCAAAGGAGCGACGCCTTTTCGCCAGGTCTGCACTGTAATCCGGATAGATGAAGATGCGGCTCCCATTGAGAAGCAGCTCTTTTTTCTCTCGGGCAAGCCGTAAGATCTTCACTTTATCCTGGAAGGTCAGCAACTTGATCAGTATTGGCCGCGGGCTGGATTTGTCACTCTGGAGAAGTGTGGGAGTACGATGCGCTCTTTCAATGGCAAGAGGAGTGGGGAAATGATCCTGCCCCAAAATTTGAGGAATCAAACGGGCCATATACCCCAGCATGTCGCGGCCTTCGACACCTTCAGGTACCCTGATGAAGCGTAGATTTAGGGATCTACTCCTATTCTCTAGATCCTCCACTTTAGACACCAAATAAATCTTGTCATTTTCCAGCTTTTTGACCCTAGTGAGTAGATTACTTAGATTGTCTTCATTTGCTCCCACACGCTGTTCCATTTCTGAAACATGTTCTCCTAGATTAGTCAGGGAGATTTTCATTTCATTCAGTGTATCACAGATAGGGTCAACTTTGGTGTCAAAATAGTTCATTAAGTCAGCTTTAACCTGTTGGATGCCGTCAAACAGGGTTTTCATCTGAACTTGGTCCATGATTTGATGATGTGTTATCAGACAAATCAATTGAAAAGAAGAAGGCCTTTCCTCAGGAATAGACTTACTTAAACAAATGTTGAATATATCAAAGTCTTATAAGTGAGCCATGAATTCGTAGAGCCACAAAATGCTACAAACATTTAGAGACAACAGGACGTGCACTCACAGCATGCTCACTAAGCGGCCATCTTGTCTGCATCTGCCAATATATTCGCCAATTATTTTAAAATAGAAAATAATGCAGCATAACAAAGACTGTCAGGTTTCCCACTGTGTCAATCTAAGTAAGAAAAAAAAATAATATGAAAACTGCATGTATTATGACTGTCATTAGGTCTGGAAGTTACGGTTGCTGTTGTAGCATGGACGTGCATGTGTTGTGTGGCTTTTTGCTATGGTGCGTTTTTTTTTTGTGGCTCTTTATGCTGAACTGGTTGGCCACCCCTGTACTAGCAGTTATGCAAAAACAGAATGTAATCACTGAGCTACTTGTAAAACAACACCAGCTATCTCATCTACCAACAAAAGACATTCCTGTGTTCAAGGGGGATGCACTACAATATAAATCTTTCATGAGGGCGTTTGAGCACGCAATAGAGCAGAAAACCAGCAATGATCAAGATAAATTGTACTTCTTGGAACAATTTACGTCCGGTGAACCTCAAGAGCTTGTTCGCAGCTGTGCTCACATGACACCTAACAAAGGCTACCGCGGGGCAAAGAGACTACTTCATAAACACTATGGGGATGAATTACGAATGGCCAGCGCGTACATTGACAAGGCACTCAACTGGCCTCAAGTGAAGTCTGATGATGAGAAAGCATTGAGCGCCTACTCAATGTTTTTAATTGGATGTCGCAATACTATGGAAGACATTGAATTCTTAGAGGAGATGGATAACCCAACCAACCTACGGACAGTGGTGTCTAAGCTACCATACAAAATGAAGGAACGTTGGCGTGCTGAAGCTTATGACATGAAAGAGCGAAGAGGCAGGAGAGCAAAGTTTGCTGATTTGGTAAACTACATAGACCGCCAAGCTAGAATAGCGATGGATCCCCTCTTTGGTAATATTTCAGACAGTCGCCCAGCCCCAAGTGGAAAGACTGACCAAAAAGAAAAGCACCATGGAAGGAAAGAGGTCCGTGGAAGCAGTTTCGCGACCAATGTTTCCACCGAAACAAAAGGGCCTCAGGAAGTGCATGTTAAGCCAGCGAACTCAAGTAAAACTGTGAGTGCCTTTGAGAAGCCATGTTTGTACTGCCAGAAATCTCACACCCTTGCTTCATGCAGCAAAATCAAAGACCAACCACATAAAGAGCGTGTGGATTTCTTAAAGCTAAAGGGTTTATGTTTTGGATGCTTAGTTCCGGGTCATCTTAGCAAATTCTGCAAAAGAAGAATTGAGTGTAAAGAATGTGCTTTAAAACATCCAAGAGGAAAGTTCTGTCTCACATGAAAATAAAGACTGTCGCCATGGAAGTGAAGTATCATGTGCTCAAGTTTCTATTTTGCAAGAGTCCTGTAGCCTCACGGGGGCCGGAGAAGCGGAATGTGTGCTGTCAATAGTACCGGTGAAGATCAAGTCGAAAAGGAGTAATAAGTGTGTTGAAACATACGCCTTTCTGGACCCGGGAAGCACTGCAACGTTCTGCACAGAAGAACTGCAAAAGAAACTGAACATCAAAAGGAAACCAATACGAATACTTCTTAGCACGATGGGTCAAGACAAGCCTGGAGAACAGAAGCTCATGAACAGTTTCGTCATATCAGACCTGGAAGTGTGTGGGCTGGAAGACACCAAGTTCATAGAGCTACCTAAGGTGTTCACTCATAGCAACATACCAGTTCACACAGAGAACATACCTAAACAGTCAGATATCCAGAAGTGGCCTTATCTCAACGAAGTACACTTGCCAGAGATAGAAGCGGATGTAGGCTTGCTTATTGGAGCTAACTGTTCAAGAGCAATGGAGCCATGGCACATTATAAATGCTGAGGATGGAGGCCCTTATGCCGTGAAGACTGCCATTGGCTGGGTTGTGAATGGGCCCGTAAAAAAGGATCTGGATGATGCAATGAATAAAACGCCTACGTTTTCAGTAAACAGAATCTCTGTGACGGAGATTGAGAAGCTGCTGGTCCAACAGTATAACACTGATTTTCCAGAGTGTAACTACGATGATTGAGAGGAGATGTCTCATGAAGACAAACAGTTTTTGCAGTCTGTTCAGAAAACGACAATTTTTGAGAACGGGCATCACAGCATTGGACTGCCACTCAGGAATGAGAAGCTCCAAATGCCTAATAACCGTTGTGTGGCGGAACAGCGCATAGCCTGTTTGCTTAGAAAGTTTAAGAAGAATCCTGAAGACCATGGAGACCATCATTGGCAAAGGTTGTGCCGTCCAAGTTCCAGTCCAACAGCTGAATCGTGACGGCAATAGGCTGTTTTACATACCACATCACGGGGTGTATCACCCAAAGAAAAGAAAGTTTCGGGTGGTCTTCGACTGCACAGCTTCGTTCCAGGATAGGTCTCTGAATAGCAAGCTGCTCCAAGGACCCGACTTGACCAACACGTTAGTTGGTGTTCTTTTAAGTTTTCGTGAGGAGCCAGTAGCTATAATGGCGGACATCGAGTCGATGTTTTACCAGGTCAAGGTGCCGGAACGGGATGCAGACCTACTCCGTTTTCTTTGGTGGCCCGACGGCAAATTGAAAGAACCTATGGAGGAATTCCAAATGGCCGTGCAACTCTTCGGAGCCACTTCTTCACCAAGTGTTATCTCATATGCACTGAAAAGAACTGCTGAAGATCACAAGGCTGATACATCTCCAGAAACTGTCCAGACAGTCCTGCGCAACTTCTACGTAGATGACTGTCTGAAGAGTGTAGCTACAGAAGAAGATGCAGTGACCTTAGCTAGAGATCTTCGGATCCTGTGTTCCAGCGGAGGTTTTGCTTCAACAAAATGGATGAGCAATAGCAGGAAGGCGTTAACGTCAATCCCTGAAGTACATAGAGCCAGCAAAGTGAAAGACCTGGATCTAAGACATGACGCTTTGCCAGTCGAGAGGACCCTCGGTGTACAGTGGGACACAGAAACTGATACTTTCACCTACAGTATGAAGCTGCAAGACAAGCCGATGACCAGAAGAGGCATTTTATCAATCGTGAATTCCATCTACGACCCCCTTGGCTTTCTGGCTTCGGTCATCTTGCCTGCTAAACTCCTGCTGAAAGATCTTTGTAAAGAACAATAAGGATGGGACGAGAACATTGGAAAAGATGGATCGAAGATGTCAGTCATCTCTCTACCTTTCATATGAGCAGGTGTTTGAAGCCTACAGATTTTGGATGCACTGTGGCAGCACAGTTACATCATTTTTCAGACACTTCAGAGTCCGCATACGGCACCGTGTCGTATCTGCTGCTAGAAAATAGCCAAGGTGAGAAGCGTTGTGCATTCCTCATGGGGAAGTCAAGAGTGGCCCCACTCAAACTGGTCACCATCCCCAGGCTTGAGTTGACCGCAACAGTTGTCACTGTTAAAATAGACAAGATGTTCCATCAAGAGCTTCAAATTCCATTGCAACAATCTATTTTTTGGACACTACAGTGCTTAGATACATTGACAGTGAAACTGCTCATTTCAAAACCTTCGTTGCGAACAGAATCTCGTTGATCCCAGAAGCAACCAAGCCATCGCAATGGAAGTACGTCAGAACAACGGAAAATCCTGCAGATCAAGCCAGAAAGCTAACAGTTTGGTGCAAGGAGGAACATGGATCAATGCGCCAGACTTCTTGCTGAACAATGAATGTGACTGGTTGGAACAGCCTGTGCGAAGGAAAGAAAGCCTTCAAAATGATCCGGAAGTCAAAAATGGAGCCACAGTCAACATGATCAAAGTTGAAGAAAACATGGAACCAATTGACAAATTGACCAACTATTACTCGGACTGGCATAAACTAAAAAGATCAGTGGCCTGGATTTTAAAGGTGAAGGAAAATCTGTGGAAACTGAAAGAGAAAAGAAAGGAAATATCAAAAATGATCAGGCAAACTGAAAAGGACCCTGAAAAGGCAAGGTCAAAATTAGAACAACAAATGAAGAAATTCAAAACATCAGAAAAGAAATCACTTACCTTGGACGATTTGGTTGCAGAATCGAAAATAATCCAATTCAGTCAAAGACAACAGTTTGGAGAAGAAATCAAAGTACTGGAGAAAGGTAAACAGCTCAGTCGCAGCAGTCAGTTGTTCAAATTGGATCCTACTCTTCAAGATGGCATGCTAAGGGTTGGCGGAAGACTCAACAAGTCTGCCATGCCAGAAAATGCTAAACATCCAGCAATTCTTTCAAAGCACAGCAAAGTTGCTACACTGATTTTGAGAGACATGCACCAAAGAACAGGACATTGTGGACACAGTTATGTCTTGGCACAACTGAGATGCAGGTACTGGATCCCACAAGCCAATTCTGCAACTCAAAAGATAATCAACAAATGTACAGTGTGTCACAGGATTAATGGAAAGGATGGTGAGCAAAAAATGGCAAACCTGCCTGAAGATAGGCTCTTGCCAGATAAACCTCCCTTCACGAATACCGGCGTTGATTTCTTCGGGCCATTTGATGTCAAGCGGGGCCGGGGTACAGTCAAAAGGTACAGCGTGATGTTCACTTGCCTCACTCTCAGAGCGGTGCACATCAAAGTTGCAGATAGCCTTGTCACAGACTCCTGCATTAATGCAATTCGTCGCTTTATGTGCAGGAGAGGTCAAGTCACCATCATGCGGTCTGACAACGGCACAAATTTTGTGGCTGCTGAAAGAGAGTTGAGAGAAGCCATTCAACAGTTGGAGATGACAAGATTGAAAAGGCATTGCAGCCAAAGGGAATAAAGTGGATATTCAACAGCCCAGCTGCTTCGCACCAAGGCAGGGTTTGGGAAAGACAGATTTGGACTTTTTGTGTTTTATAAGTAAACATTTAAAAGGAAGACTGTTTGGTTTGCTAGTGTTTCAAATAATGGTTGCAGTTAGACTCACTTCAAAAAAGTGACACAGAAGAATTAGAAACGAGGTACGTGCCACTACAGTTCCCTAAACGTTAGTTTTTGGTTTTTAGCTTTTTCCCGCGTCTAACCAATGAATTGCTCTCTGTGATATGTTAGGAGAAAGATCTACAAGGTGGCAATTTAATAACTCCCTTCTCCAGAACACAGCATTTGAGGCAGTGTTTAGAGCCAATCTGGCTGAGTTTATATCAATCAATACTGACTCAGTTTTGGACCTGGCATTTGGCAAGCTACTAAAGGATTTATTAGAGATTTCACGTCTTCCTTTGCGGCCAATTTGAAGAGAAAAAGAGAGGTAAGGATTGCAGAGTTGGAAGAACGTTGTAAATCTCTAGAGCAGTCTCTAAAGACGTGTTTTTCTAAATCTACACATACTCTTTTATTCACGAGTCGAGCAGACCTAAATTATTTGCTACGGAGAGCTGAATTCATAATGCACAGTGAGGCAAAATGGTAACACTTTATAATAATGGTACATGAATTATCATGAATTCATGCATGAAAAAGCATTAATTCATTCATGTAGTACTTCATGAACTATCATCAATATACATGGATTTATAGTATCTCATGCATGACTTAATGCAGGAACAATACGTTTATTAATGCATTAATTAAGGTATTTGAATCATCATGACTTCTGATTTATTAATGATGTTCATGTCTTCTTCATCAGGTAAATTTGTAGTTAAAATGACAGAACAAAAAACTGTCCAGTCACAGAAGTGTACATATATTCTAATGAATTATAGTGTTGTAATCATGATTAACTAAACATTATTTCTTCATTACTTCATCATGTTTGTGGCCCCTGAAATAAAGTGCTGACCTGGACCAGTCACAGCAGTATACGTATATTCTAATAAATTATAGTGTTGTAATCATGACTAACTAAACATTACTTCATTACTTCATCATGTTTGTGGCCCTTCAAATAAAGTCAGCCCTGTTTATTTACACAACATTTCATCTGCTCAAAGATGATCTGTCACTAAAGCTTAACATTGAAGTCTGAAATGTCAAATAACACATTTAGGCATCACATTTTTGTTTTGTAAATTACAAAAACTGCTGTGACTGGTCCATGTCAGCACTTTATTTCAGGGGCCACAAACATGATGAAGTAATGAAGAAATAATATTTAGTTAATCATGATTACAACACTATAATTCATTAGAATATATGTACACTTCTGTGACTGGACAGTGTTTTGTTCTGTCACTTTAACTACAAATTTACCTGATGAAGAAGACATGAACATCATTAATAAATCAGAAGTCATGATGATTAAAATACCTTAATTAATAAACGTATTGTGCATTAAGTCATGTATGAGATACTATAAATCCATGTATATTGATGATAGTTCTAAGTACTACATGAATGAATTCATGCTTTTTCATGCATGAAGTCATGCATGAATTCATGATAATTCATGTACCATTATTATAAAGTGTTACCCAAAATTATTATTTTAATGGTTGCAAACCATGCAAATTGCTGGCTCTGAAATTAAAACAAAGCAAGTCCAGAGCTACTATCAACAGCATTCGCACAGACTGAGGTATCTTAGCAAATCCTAAAGATATCAACGTCACTTTCCAATCCTTTTATTCAAAGTTGTATGAGTCCTCCTGCAGTCCAGATTCAACACCAGGAGTTCCTAAAAGCGCTAAATCTGCCTCTTCTTGACCCAGAGGAGGCAGAAGAACTGTGTCAACCTATAACGTTACAGGAACGTTTTTAATCAGCATTAAAAACAGTTTTAAAAAAGGGAAAACGCCAGGGTTGGATGGAATTCCATCAGAACTTCTGCTACAGTACTTTGACA
This sequence comes from Gymnocephalus cernua, assembly GCA_023631565.1. NCBI lineage: Eukaryota > Metazoa > Chordata > Actinopteri > Perciformes > Percidae > Gymnocephalus > Gymnocephalus cernua. The sequence continues at coordinate 29,960,887 of CM042437.1, read as the reverse complement.
TATTAGGACCTATCATTTTACTGACTTTAACCTCGGCCATAGAGATGGGCACTTTTCATCAACAAACCAACACTGCACTAATTTCTGTTATACCCAAAAAGGGCAAAGATCTTATGGAGTGCTCAAACTACAGGCCCATCAGCCTCATTGGGACTGATAGCTCTATTCCAAAATCTTGGCACTCCGCTTAGAACGGTTTATTGAGAAACTAGTCCACCCCGACCAATCAGGTTTTATACCAGAGTGTCACGCTGCAGACAATGTACGCAGATTATTTCATGTAATAGAAGAAGCCAGAAACCTTCCAACAACGGCAGCAGTTTTATCAGTGGATGCGGAAAAGGCTTTTGACCGCATAGAGTGGAACTACTTGTGGCAAGAAATGGAGAGGCTTGGTTTGGGGGCCAAATTCATTGACATTGTGCATACTTTAAATGTGAATCCCATAGCCATAGTCTCAACAAATGGCTTGCATTCTCAGCCATCGAACAGGGCTCTCGACAGGAAAGCCCCCTCTCCTCCATGCTATTTGCGATCTCTCTTGAACCGTAAAAATTTGGCTCAATCTCCGGCTATAACATTACATTACGTTACATGTCATTTAGCAGACGCTAAATGACGTGTTAAATCCAAAAGCGACTTTATATATGAGAGGTTGCACGCCTCTTGTAGAGGAGACTTGATAGCTAGGAATGTAACTGTAGCTGGTTGGGAAAAGGTGACCACTGTGGTGCATCGGTAAGAATGTAGTCGTATGCTCTGATGCTCTTCAATATATTTATTGGCAGCCATAAGATGATTGTCTGTGTCTTTGTAAGTGTAAATGTGGTTTTACAATAAACAATAAAAAGGAAATATCAGCATACAGTAAAAACAACAGTGCTGACAAGATACAATTACTTCATTTGGCTCTCAACGAAGGCGCTCGCATTTTCTCTCCCTCTCCTCTCCCACACCTCCCCTGTTTTGCTCCTCTTGTCTAGTCTTTGTCTAACTCTTTGAGAGACTCTCTCAGCACTGCTCTCCAAACTCAAAAATCATTGATTTGATCAACTAGTCTCTCAACGCAACTGACACCATCTTATCGACAATAAGCTTGGGTTTGGGGGAACCTGCTTGCCCTGCCGGAATGTTTGCTGCTGGCTACACGATGGACGCGTGGGAGAAGTGGCAGGTTGTGTGTCTGGCGGCTCTTTCCGTGGAGGACATTGAGGATATCTACCTTTTGCTGACCGGATTAGGCATTGCCCTGGTTTATCGACAAATTGACAAGACTATGACAGCTGTTCAAAGCCCCAAAAAGCTGCCTGGAATGATTGAAGCGGTGGGCAGAGCGGTCAGCGTTTCAAGCTGGGACTATTAACCGCATTATGGATAACAACAAGGAGATGAACTGCAATTTGGATATTATCTTGGTTAAGATCACCGCTTTGCAAAGAAAGATTGACCAGAATGAACTAACAGAGTAGTTGTGTAAAGGAATGCAGCTACTCGCACTGAGACAAAATAACTCCAGTCTTATCTACTTTTAGCCCCCTTATCCAGCACTGGCCGCTGCTGGAACAACAACTCCCCTGGAAGAGTACTGCAGAGAGACGGTCTTGTGTTCCTCCCCCAACTTCCCTCAGACACCTGCTGATTGTTGACTCTGCTTGGGACCTATTCAAGGTTGTCTCCATGGCAATCTGCTGTGTTAACGCTATGACATCCTGCGGACTGAGACACCAAGATTGGGATGCCTGGCAAAGCAATTCTCTCCAGGCCCCAACTTCCCGAATACCTCCGTCCCACGCCTTCGCCACTTTTTACCCCCCAGTCTGACAAGCGGGTCTGTGACCAGCACCCTTTGTCGGCTGCAGGACCGGATGGCTGCTTGCCTGTGCAGGGTTACCTCCACCCCCCATTCCCCTCCCCTGTTGCAAGTCATGTTGTCGAGTTGTGTTATTAGGGATGAGCGAGTACAGCATTATCTGTATCTGTTAACCATATGAATTATCCGTATCTGTATCTGTACTCGGACTGGGCGGGGCCTAACCCGGAAGTGGGCGGGATTTAACCCGGCAGTGAGTCGGGTTGTCTTGAAATGGGCGGGGCTTTAACCGGTATGTTGTTTTAAGCACGCAATTGATATGGGTTGATCGGAAATTGTTTTATTTATTGCTGATTAGAAAACTATTTACATGACAGAATCAGCATTGAGCTTCAGATCAATGGTTTTGATCACGATAACAAACTATATACAGAGCAAGTTTTGCAACAAAGAGTTTTCATACTAAACATAACTTTCTTTTTTTTAACTTTAAATTTTTTTATGATCAGTGTGATTTTTTTTATTTTTTGGTTCTTTTTTATTTTTTTTTATTTCCACACCAGGTATGTGTGTGTGAGTGTGAGTAAGAGAGCGACTGAGAGAGAGAGAGAGAGAGAGAGAGAGAGAGAGAAAGAGAGAGGGGGGTGGCGGGGGGCACTGTGTTCTACGGATCAAATTGTCCGACGCTGAGTGATTGAGGGAGAGACAGAGAGAGGAGAGCTGTTCTCCTCTGTGTTCTGTGAGTGAGTGAGTGAGCAGAGCGTGTATAGGGGAGGGGCGCTGTAACTTCTAGCCTATCACAAGACGCAGTCACAGTCAGCTACCCAATGAGGATTTGTATTCAATCCGTTTCAGCCGAGTATCCGGCTCAACTCTAGTTGTTATGTGCTTGTTGCCGAGGTGTTTTTTCCTGTTCCCACACTGTACTCATCACAGGAGCATAGTCTGGGAGTTGCTTTTTTTCTCCTCCTCTTTCCTCCTGTTATGCTGTATTTTCCTTAATTGTAATGTGGTTTCTGTAGCACTTTGAGATTCTTTTATGTGTCAGGTAGTGCTGGGTGGTATACCCATAGATATATATAAACCCATGTGTATATCTATGGGTATACCGGTTTGTACCGTAAACCGGTATTAATTTCCCGTATGATATGAATTTTTCATATACTGCAGAGAGCGCTACGGCCAATGTAATCTGCAAGGAAATTGAGAACGGGAGCCCTGTTGACTGCATACCCTTCTCACTCATGGAATTAACTTCATAACACAACAGTTAATAACCCACAACTAACTCTCTTTTACAGGATAAAACACCACTATTTGTGATTTAAACTATTTCTAACACTACCTAATAATTTTACATTTACAAATTTACACCGCCGAACGGCATGCTGGGTAACATTATAGCTGCTAGCTAGCCAGGTAGCATAACAGTCTGTTAAGCTGGGAGAGGCTCCAGCCGCTACTGCACATTCAAGAACAGAGAAGAAAGTTAGAGGATGAAGAAAGACCGGAGATAAACCAGAATAACGTATGCTCAAGAGAGGAGCCGCCTGTTGTTCCGAATTTTTTTGTTTCTAAAAAATCGGACATAATTTAGCCACTGTGGTTGGCCGTCATTAAACATTACTTGGTTGTGCTAACTTTACTCACCGTGTTGTAAAGACGTCACTTCAAGCATGCAGCAGAGCAACATTATTAACGCAATGACAATCCACCTACAGGCAGATGAGAAAGACGGGACAAAGACGGGACAGAGCAATGATTAAAATACTGGATTTAATATGTCTTGCCTCGCTGAAATACGTCCGCCAACCTACTAACTTTATTCAAACACCGAAGCAGGCTGACAACGGAGCTACGTTCAGGCGCCCAGTGTTTACACAACTATCTTACAACTATTTTGTTTTGAAAGGGAAACCATGTTAAAATTGTTTGTATGTTTATTCATTTGATTTAAGTTTATTTTACTACTTTGCACAATAAAACTAGTTTAGATTCTGTAACTGTTTGATGCATTCTCCTTCATATAACGTTATTGTATAAGGTTTTATATTATATATATATATATATATATATATATATATATACACAACCCCAAATCAGAAAAAGTTGGGACAGTATGGAAAACACAAATAAAAAAAGAAAGTAGTGATTTCTAAATGTACTTTGACTTGTATTTCATTGCAGACAATACAACAGAACATAATTTAATGTGTTTATGATTTTTATTGTTTTTTCTTTCAAAAACACAAAATTCCTATTTTGGTTCTTGCAACACATTTCAAAAAAAGTTGGAACAGTAAAGCATTTACCACTTTGTAATGTTGCCATTCCTTTTCACTACACTTAAAAGGCATTTAGGGACTGAAGACACCAAGTGATGAAGTGTTTCAGGTGTAATTTTATCCCATTCTTGCTGCAAACAAGTCTTAAGGTGGGCAACAGTACGGGGTCTTCATTGTCGCATTTTGCGCTTCAAAATGCGCCACACATTCTCTATTGGAGACAGGTCGGGACTGCAGGCAGGCCAGTCAAGTACTCGTATCCTCTTCCTCCACAGCCAGGACTTTGTAATGAGTGCAGAATGTGGTTTTGCATTATCTTATTGAAATATGCATGGATGTCCCTGGAAAAGATGTCTTCTTGAAGGCAGCATATTGTGCTCCAAAATCTCTATGTACTTTTCAGCATTAATGGTGCCATCACAGAAGTGCAAGTTACCTTTGCCAAGGGCACTGACACAACCCCATACCATGACAGACCCTGGCTTTTGGACTTATTACTGGTAACAGTCTGGATGATCCTTTTCTTCTTTGGTCCGGAGCAAACGGCGTCCATTTCTCCCAAAAAATACTTGAAATACTGATTCATCTGACCACAGTACACGTTTCCACTGTGTGATGGTCCATCCCAGATGCCTCCGAGCCCAGAGAAGTCAACGGCGCTTCTGGACACTGTTAACATAGGGCTTCCTTTTGGCACAGTACAGTTTTAACTGGCATTTGTGGATGTAACTATGTATTGTGGTACTTGACAAAGGTTTGCCAAAGTAGTCCTGAGCCCATGTGGTGATATCGCTTATAGATGAATGACGATTCTTGATGCAGTGCCGCCTGAGGGATTGGAGATCACGGTTGTTCAGCTTAGGCTTGCGCCCTTGTCCTTTACGCACTGAAATTCCTTCTCATTCCTTGAATCTTTTAATTATGTTATGCACTGTTGAAGGTGAAATAAGCAAATGTCTTCCTATCTTTCTTTGAGGAACATTGTTTTTAAACATTTCAATAATTTTCTCACATATTTGTTGGCAAACTGGCGATCCTCGGCCCATCTTTGCTCCTAAAGGACTAGACCTTTCTTAGATGCTGCTTTTGTACCAAATCATAATTACAATCACCTGTTGACATCACCTGTTTCAAATCACATCGTTATTTAACCAATTTACCTGATTACTAGCCCTTAATTGCTCCTGTCCCAACCTTTTTTAGAATGTGTTGTAGGTCTGAATGACAGGAAAGGATGTATATATACAAATTAAATTAAGTTGACCAGACAAAACATGAAATATTTTGTGTTCACATTGTCTGCAATGAAATACAAGTCAAAGTACATTTAGAAATCACTACTTTCTTTTTTTATTTGTGTTTTCCATACTGTCCCAACCTTTTCTGATTTGGGGTTGTACGTGTGTTCAATTTCACACTAACATTCACACTAGGAGCTAATAATCTGTCACCGAATGTAACACTGTTACCTCGATTTTCCATTGCAGATAGTACTTCCTCATGCCTGAGGCGAGCATGGCTCGTTGTCATAGCGACTATGGTTTCCCCCGACTCATTACCTGGTTCTCCTTCTCCATAAACAACGTGAAATCAAGGAGAGGGTTAACTTCTCCTGCTCCAGGTTTCCCACCGTGGTCAGAAAGAACAGAGTAGACACTTTGTTTCTCTCACTGACTGTAGAGTCACTACTCGCTCGCTCCGAAGCTAATCGCCGTCACGAGCCTACAAGCTATGCCGCTCGCAAGCCCAAACCGTCCGCAGCTTGTGTCTGTTTTGTTTCCGGTCTGCGACCCGCCCTTCAATCACTACTATTGGCCAGGCGTCCAAGGTAACGTTACCCCATTTGTTCAGGTCCTATCCCCTGACCAATCCACTATCCTAACCACTCGAGGTGAAATGCCTAACCCCAACCAATCGAGCTGCTTCGTAGGGCAGGACTTGGCGTGGCCATAGACAGTTAAAGAAATGGACTAACAGATCCAACAGATCCCGTTGCTCTCTATGCGTTAATCGTGTTAAAAAAATTGTCTGCGTTAAAATGGGTTTGCGTTAACGCCGTTAATAGCGCGTTAAACTGACAGCCCTAATATATATATATATATATATATATATATATATATATATATATATATATATGGTGTAGAGCCAAACAAAACCTTTATTAATCAAAGCTTTTAGTAAACATGATGACATTAAAATGTTTTTGTGATATTCTATGTACTCCTGACAGTAAAATAAGCCCTTATAAACCTATATAAAGACACAGTCAAGCAAAGAAAGAAAATACCGTGATACCACCAGAATCTTAAATAATACCGTGATATAAATTTTTGGTCATACTGCCCAGCACTATGTCATATCCACTGCGCCATCACCACCCATATAAAATGAATTGGAATAAATCTAATCTTCTTCTATTGAACAACAGACATGTGACATCAGCTATTAGTGGTACAATACCAACTCAAAGCAAAATTACATATTTGGGAATCATCATACACGCATCACTACAGCGAGTGGTCCAGGACAACTATGAAACTATGTTAAGTAATGTTCAAAGGGATCTGGCCAGGAGGACCATGCTGCCAGCATCACTGCGGTCCAGGATTGCTGTTGTTAAATGAACATAGCTCCCTGTGTGAATTTCTTAAGTTCAATGATCCCCCTACCCCCACCAATACATTTCTGGAAGAAACTTGATACTCTAATTGGGAGGCAGTTTGGGACAACATTTTCTACTGTTCCAAGAACCCAAACCACCAGTATATCCACTTCAACATATGCCATAGGACATATTGGACTCCTCAGAAGAGATAGTCTCGAAAGCCATTCCCACTCCCTATTGTACGTTCTGTCAACCTGAACAAACTGGAACTTTCCTGCATATGGTCTGGGAGTTTGAACAGGTGCATGAGTTCTGGCACAAAACAATATCAATACTATCTGATATGATAGGATATCTAATTCCTACTGACCAGATTGTTTTGTTACTTAATGATGACTCTAAATTACTAGAGATGCACCAATTGACCGGCTGGGGACCAGAATTTGCCGATTTTCATGTGATCGGCCATGACCGGTGACCGGCCGGTCAGTCTGACATATGCCTATTTTATGCCAGTCAAATGCTGTAAATTAATAACATTGTAAAGGCTACCATACACAATACATATGAATTATATATAATTATATATAATAACAATAAACCCACTATTAATTACATTATCTTAATGCAGTGTAACTACTGTAGCATGTAAATAATGCACATAAATTACAAACATGAGTAAGGGCGTTCAACAATCGCCATTATATCAAATCAACAGCCACGTGCAACCTAGCTAGCAGGTGAAGAACACAAACAACAAAATCACCAGCTAACAACATCAGTTAACTTACAGTTCTCATGCAATCTCCCTTTTCCACCGGGTGGCATACGTGCCCGCTCGCGGTGTGAAGCACGTGTCTGCACTATTCTCCGACATGCACTCTAACAATCACTGCCATCACTGTTTTTCCTGTTTTCATACAGAAGTTTAGTTTGCTAAATATATCATTTTTTTTGTTGGATATTGGATGTGAAAAGAAGGAAATGGTTCTTCCATAACATTGCACTATAGATGTGTGTGAATTTCCCACACCAGGAGTAATTTATATAGTTCTATTTTATAGCGATTGATTATCTGTTCTATGTTCCAGCAAAATGTAAAGTGTTCTATTAAAGAAAAGATAGAAAATAAATATTTGTGTGTGCTGTAATGTGGTTAGAAAAAATGAAATCAGAATCGGCTAAAATCGGAATCGGCAGGTCAAACTCAATGGAAAATCGGAATCGGCCTAGAAAATTGTAATCGGTGCATCTCTATAAATTACACCTGCTCAAGAGACAGAGGAAGATTTGGCTAGCCGGCTCAACTGAAACCAAGAAAATGATAGCTCAACGCTGGCTCCCCCCCAATCGCTTTGTATAAAACAGTGGTTAGCATATCTTCTAGACATCTCTCTACAGCAAGGATTAACAAAGCCAAATCATCAACTATCAACCTATGGAAAAGCACAGCAGCACAAATATCAGACCTAATGACCTCAGCGCCACAACAACTAGAGGAGAGTGACTAGGCAAGGTGTGATTTCTGTTTGTTTATTTTGTTTTCCTCGAGACCGCAGAGGGTGGGGGGTGGGAGAGGGGTTTTGTTCTTATTCAATTTGTGTTTCTCTGTTCTGTGCACCATCTGATATGACCTGGCACATATTGTGGAATTTGTTCTGTATGTCTGAATGATAAACTGTGATAATAACAATACAAAATTGAAGAAAAAAAAAAGAATGCATGCCAATGTGCAGTTTGTGTGTGGACAAACACAGCAGTGGACCTACAACATGAGCAGAGACAGTCCATTATCAGGTTGCTACAGTAGACAGTTGTATGTGGAGTCACATGTCCACAATATCTACTATTAACTGATGTTGTATACTGCATACACTTTCAGTTGTTCTAAAAATGTTTATAAAAAACATGGTGTGCTATGGTGAACATGCTTTGTTGAAACTCTAATTTTCATATGTTTATTGTGTTGTTTCTTCCCCCCTCAGTTGGCGTACCAGGCGTGGGTGAGCAGTGTGAAAACAGCTTTGAGAGAACGTCAGAGACACCAGAAACAGTTGAGGAGGATTGAGAGAAAAGAGAAAGAGGGAGAAGGAGGATTGGATTCACAACAGGAGGCTTATTCTGTGACAGGTTAGATCTTCTTACATCCCTCCCTTTCATGTCTCCGTGCCGGCGACAGCCGTGGCCGGAGGGTACACCCAAAAAGGTATTATTATATCCTTATAGGCCATTATTCAAATTGGTATTGCCTCCTTTTCTTTGATCACAAACGTTTCAGCTATTGCCTTATGTTCCACAAATTATTTCACTTTTAAGAGACTGGTATGGGTCCCCTAAAACTTTCTGAAGTAAATGGTCACTAAGGACCATCTAGCAACGCATAAGGAAATACTTCAGCAGCTAATTGCAAACACTTCGAGATAAGGTTGTCACGATTTCCAATTTCAATCGAAATCGACCGAAATTAAGTCACAATCTTGAATAAAAAAATGGAATCGTCGATGCTGCCACGCCCCCATGCCACGTCCAGTCGGCTTGTGGAAAAAAATGCATGTTGAAGTGCTGCGAGTCAACCTCCTCTAACTTAGCTACAGCCAGTCAAAAGATAGCATGGCAACTGCAGATGCAGGAGACCCATCAACAGAACTCGAACCCCCTCTTCTTTCACTGAAGTTGCCGGTGTGGAAGTATTTTGGATTTCCAGTGAGTTATGTTGACAACATTCGCGTTGTCGACAAAAAAAAACACAGTTGGCAAGCTCTGCTATGTGCGTGTACCATATTCTGTGTGTTTACCATTGCACAGTAGCCTAGCAGCTAGCGGAAATTCCTTCTGCTTATAGCTTACCCAACAAAACCGCACGGTTGAATTTCAGCCTGCATGAATATTTTGTAGGACGGTGCCGGTTGGGGGTGTGATGAACAGTGGCAATAACAGCCACAGTAAAAATAATGAAATAGTGGTTGTAGTAGCGTAGCAGGGAGCAGCACGGCACAGCAGGGAACCGCAGCAGAACCACAGCAACAGCCAAAACCCTGGTGCCACCGCAATCCCGGGACTTCGTCCTGGGTGAAAAGAAACATAAAGACTTCTGGGAATAGACTCCCCAGAACTAGGTTAGTAACAAGCATTTCTGGGACATAGATGCACACAAATGGGAAGAGAGAGGAGAGAGAAGCTCAGTGTGTCAAAGGAAGTCCCCCGGCAGTCTAAAACTAAAACAGCATAACTAAGAGAGACAGGCTAAAGAGAGGTGCCTGGTCGGGCTATGAACTCTCCCCAACTGGATTGGGCTGTACTGGCCTGCCTCCCTCTACTTTGATTATATCATTGATTATATGGTAGATGAATCTAATGACTATGAAGAGAAGCAGAGAAAAGAAGGGGTGCCGTGTCTGCTGATATACACCCTCCCCCGCCGGTCTAGGCGAACGCTGCAACTCCTCACTCCCTAACTATAAGCTTTATCGAAGAGGAGAGTTTTAAGTGTACTCTTAAATGTGGTGACGGTGTCTGTCCCCCGGACCCAGACTGGGAGCTGGTTCCATAGGAGAGGAGGGCCAGAACATTTTCCGGTTTAGCTGAGGACCGAGGAGCTGTCAAATAAGGGATGTGAGATTTAGCCCAGAACTCTCTGTTCCAGGACCAGCAGGCACAGATGCATCTTCTTCCCCTCAGCTTTCACCTACTGAACTCTGCATTACAGTTTTTGCACTTCTGGTTAGATGCTACAGCAACTGCATTTTGTTGTCTCAGTGGGTGATGACAAAGTTAAATCTAATCTAAACGCATATATACCACTTAGATAATAAAGACTAAAGATAGATAAAGACTAACAAAAACATCTAAAAAAGACAAAAGGCTTACTTTGCCCCTTCCATAAACCACAAGCCCTCTTTCAAAATATATATTTTACTTTAATTACTGAATAATTAGTTTAAAGTGTACGTTTTATATTAATATGTGCAGGTTGTGGTGACAATGATGTGTTTGAGGAGCCTGGGCTTCAGGAAGAGGAGCCAGAGGAACAGGAGTCTGGTTGGTTTTTTTTTTATTTTCTTAGCTTTCACCATCACAACATGCTGTTGTTTGTTTCCATTTCCAGTGTGTAGTGAATGAATGGCTTTTTTTGCAAAACTAACATACTTTGAGTATATTGGTGGTGTGTTCAGAAAGTATACAATCAGTCTTAAAGCTGCCTTTACATGATCTGCGGTAAAACCGCTCTGTGCTGGCTGTTCCATTGATTACCTTTTGAGAGGAGCGGTGGAGACAACTTGGAGGAAGCACTACCCTTGACATACAACACTGCTGTGAAATTGCGGCAGAGAGCTGCGCTCAAACTTTAAATTATTTCAACTGGCAGAAGCATTAAAGGGTAATTTCGGTATTTTTCAACCTGGACCCTATTTTCCCATACATTGGTGTCTAAGTGACTAATGTGAACAAGAATTCTTAAAATTGGTTCAGTATTGAGCAAGAATGCTGTAACGGCAGCCATGAACCAAACTGCAATGTAATCATATAGGGCAAATGTGCGTCATCCACTAAAAGTGCTGTATTTACCACTGACATGCTCAGATTATTATTGTAAGTGTCGGACAACATTATGGAAAGGATCCCTTCAGAGATACCTTTTTAAAATTATCACCAAACCCACCAGACTACATTCAAATTAATAAATTAAACATTAATTTCAGTGTGTATAGAGCCATCATATTTTCCTCTGTAGCGATTCTTTCAATAATGTTGTCAGACACTGAACATATCTGTGGCAAAAATCACTCAAATTTCAAAGATTGTTGTTCCCATCGGTCACTCGGACACAAAAACATAGGAAAATATGTTCTAGGTTGACAAAGTTACAACCCCAAATCAGAAAAAGTTGGGACAGTATGGAAAACACAAATAAAAAAAGAAAGTAGTGATTTCTAAATGTACTTTGACTTGTATGTCATTGCAGACAATACAACAGCACATAATTTAATGTGTTCCTCGTGATTTTTATTGTTTGTTTTTTTTCAAAAAAACAAAATTCCTAGTTTGGTTCTTGCAACACATTTCAAAAAAAGTTGGAACAGTAAAGCATTTACCACTTTGTAATGTTGCCATTCCTTTTCACAATACTTAAAAGACATTTAGGGACTGAAGACACCAAGTGATGAAGTGTTTCAGGTGTAATTTTGTCCCATTCTTGCTGCAAACAAGTCTTAAGGTGGGCAACAGTACGGGGTCTTCGTTGTCGCATTTTGCGCTTCAAAATGCGCCACACATTCTCTATTGGAGACAGGTCGGGACTGCAGGCAGGCCAGTCAAGTACCCATATCCTCTTCCTCTGCAGCCAGGACTTTGTAATGTGTGCAGAATATGGTTTTGCATTATCTTGTGTAAATATGCATGGACCTCCCTGGAAAAGATGTCTTCTTGAAGGCAGCATATTGTGCTCCAAAATCTCTATGTACTTTCAGCATTAATGGTGCCATCACAAAAGTGCAAGTTACCTTTGCCAAGGGCACTGACACAACCCCATACCATGACAGACACTGGCTTCTGGACTTGTTGCTGGTAACAGTCTGGATGATCCTTTTCTTCTTTGGTCCGGAGCACACGGCGTCCATTTCTCCCAAAAAATACTTGAAATACTGATTCATCTGACCACAGTACACATTTCCACTGTGTGATGGTCCATCCCAGATGCCTCCGAGCCCAGAGAAGTCAACGGCGCTTCTGGACACTGTTAACATAGGGCTTCCTTTTGGCACAGTACAGTTTTAACTGGCATTTGTGGCTGTAACTACGTATTGTGGTACTTGACAAAGGTTTGCCAAAGTAGTCCTGAGCCCATGTGGTGATATCGCTTATAGATGAATGACGATTCTTGATGCAGTGCCGCCTGAGGGATCGGAGATCACGGTTGTTCAGCTTAGGCTTGCGCCCTTGTCCTTTACGCACTGAAATTCCTCCTCATTCCTTGAATCTTTTAATTATGTTATGCACTGTTGAAGGTGAAATAAGCAAATGTCTTCCTATCTTTCTTTGAGGAACATTGTTTTTAAACATTTCAATAATTTTCTCACGTATTTGTTGGCAAACTGGCGATCCTCGGCCCATCTTTGCTCCTAAAGGACTAGACCTTTCTTGGATGCTGCTTTTGTAACGAATCATAATTACAATCACCTGTTGACATCACCTGTTTCAAATCACATCATTATTTAACCAATTTACCTGATTACTAGCCCTAAATTGCTCCTGTCCCAACCTTTTTTGGAATGTGTTGCAGGTCTGAATGACAGGAAAGGATGTATATTTACAAATGAAATTAAGTTGACCAGACAAAACATGAAATATTTTGTGTTCACATTGTCTGCAATGAAATACAAGTCAAAGTACATTTAGAAATCACTACTTTCTTTTTTATTTGTGTTTTTCATACTGTCCCATCTTTTTCTGATTTGGGGTTGTAGTATAGAAAAAGTACACACAGTAGATGAAGGTTTCTCATCTGCTGTCAGTCACAGTTTGCTTCCTTAACCAATTTCTCTATCTGTGTGCTGCAGGTCACGGTGAGATGGTTCAGAGGATCTTGGATATCCTGCGCTTCTTATTGGCCATAGTTCTGGCCATGGTGGATGGACTGACTCATTGGCTCAACCTCCTGACTAAACAGTACAGAGAGACATCTACTGTTCTGTGCAATGAACGCTACTTCATTATACACAAGATACAGCAGGTAAACACAACAAATAGATGTTCTTGAGCAAACACTGATCTTTGGAATTGAACATTCAGCACAGACAAACACGGACAATCACTAACTTCAGTCTGTCTCCCTCTGATTGGCAGCATCTTACAACAGCAGACTCCACAGACGACCAGGTATCTCAGGGCAGTGAGAGTCCCACACTGGAGACTTGTTTGGATGAGACCGATGTAGATTCTACCAGATACAGGTTAGTGTGGAAAAGAGTGTGTGCCACTTACGGCTTGTGTACCGAACTTTGATACTTTTAGGCACCGACCCGAACAGCCTCCATAGTATCGCGTGTCAAAAAAATGCCTTGTCATTCAATACCTAATTTCAGTACCTAAGGACTAAATCTCATCAGTGTCAGTGAGCCACTAAGCATACAGCATGCTTGTACCAAGATCTAACAATGCTGGTGATTGGCTGTCTACACGTTTTAGAGGCAGGCAGGAAAAACTCTGTTACACAAAGACACAGGGCTTGTGTGTGTGTAGTTGTGAGTTTTTTGTGTCACATAGGTGTAAAGGAGCTGAAAAAAAGTTATGAAAATGTTATCATAATATGTACTGTTGTAATTTCTTCTTGTTAAAGTGGCTAAAAGTAACTTTCAGTTTGTGTTCATTCTCGCAGCCCCTCTGGACAAAAACAATAGTGTTTTACCACACCTGCTGTCGTAAAAATCTTTACCCACTGTATTACTGAGTTAGCGTTACCGGGAGGTCATATAGTTACAATAAATGTTTTGCTCAGACAGAAAATCATTCATTTACAACAAGAGAATATGTTACTGATGCATTGTTGCATTCCAAGTGTTGCATATGGTAACTTAGTCTACTTTGGATGTATTGTGAGCTAAACCGGGTGTCACTGTTTAGTGTGTTTGTTATGCCTAGCTGTTTCATAGGGGGTAGTTAGGGGGGCTTTTGATCCTCAGTTTCTCAGTTTTGATATATTCATAATTGTATCTGTATATGTTTCAATCACTCCTTCAGCTGCCTTGAGGTGGATAGCAAGGGTGTGACAGGCTGGTCTACCCCCAGGCCAAGTCTCAACAGCACTGGGAACCTCTTGAGTCCAGAACCCCCATCCAGCAGCATGGATCTGGTACCAGTGCCATCCAAACAACAACACAGACATTCCAGAACAGCCAGCGAGCTGCTGGGAGACAGGTAGATACTGTGGTATTCTGGATCAACCAAAGTACATTTCCAGGATAATTGTCTGACATGACGTGAGCCACACCTGCTACGCAAAGACTTTGAAAGAATCATACATGCATTTATTACATCTCGATTAGACTACTGTAACTCTTTGTATGTTGGATTGGATCAGTCATCCCTTTGTCGGTTACAGTTAGTCTAGAACGCAGCAGCGCGACTTTTAACCGGGACCAAAAACCACGACCACATCACACCGGTTTTGACCATGCTTCACTGGCTTCCAGTGTGTTTCAGGATTGAATTTAAAATTGTATTAATTGTTTTCAAGATTTTAAATGGGTTGTCGCCCTCTTATTTATCGGAGCTTTTACATGTCCACACTCCCGTCAGAGCACTGAGGTCTTCCAATCAGATGCTCCTCGATGTGCCCAGATCCAGGTTAAAAAACAAAGGTGACAGAGCCTTTGCAGTGGCTGCTCCAAACCTCTGGAATAGTTTACCTGTTCATATAAGAACAGCTCAGACCATTGAAACGTTCAAGTCCTTGCTTAAGACCCATTGTTATTCAGTGGCTTTCAATTCAAGTTGAGTTTTGATACCTTGACATTTTTATACTGTTGGTTATTTTGTATTGTATATTGTTTATTGTTTGTGTATGTAGCACCCGTACAACCACTCTAAGAGTCAAATACGTGAGAATGGGGGTGCTTGGGTTCGGTGTAGTTCAGGTGGATACCACGAGGGTGCACCTACTAAGTTACTAATCAGTTGTAAGACCTTTTAACAATAAGATAGTTGAAAATAATGAGACCCAGAGATGGTTTTCGTTCTAGCAAAGAAAATAAAATAAAATAGGGTAACACCCTAGTTTATTTGAATACAAGAATTTGGCATATAGAATACAACAGCTTTCCCCAAAACTTTAATAATAGTTTTTAATTTGTTTTTAACCCCAATAGTGTCAATCACAATGGTTACCACAGTATAAATGGTCTAAAGTTCTCTTACCTTAGCTATTTCTTAACAATTGAGAATACACGGAGAACTCTAACAATACATTTGGAAAAAAAAAACACCCGCAAAGTGTCCTGAAACAAGTCTTAGAAAATGTAGTGATGGGCCCAATCACACACACATTCACACACGTTCCAGTTTACTCACGGTGACTATTTGAACAAAAAACACGTTGCAGGCCTGTTTGGTCTTGCAAAACATTGAGTGCGCTGAACAGACACTTGCAAAAAATTGAGAGCGTGGAAAAACTTTGGTCCGGATCCTCGGGTGCGGTGCGACTAACCGACAGTTCAGCCCAGCATACGCCCACACTGGCTAGCTATCTCGGCTCCTTCGATCACGGCCTCCGCTCCTCCTCTCCCGCTCCGTCAGACAGGTCTCCGGCTTCGTTTTACTCAGTCTCTCCACTCACCACTATCCCCGGTTTGCGGTCCTCTCCTTTAAGCCTCCCGCTCCGTTTTCTCGCTCTTTCTAGCGCTTTTTTCCTCTTCTCAACGCACCAGCGTCCCGTCTCCACCCGGATCCAGCAGAGAGAGCGACCGGACAGCAAAAACTTCCAGAACCTTCTCCTGTCTCTCTTCCGGTCACGTGTATATTCACGTTTCATACCTAAAGCCAATCACTATTGACCATATCGCGTGAATGCCCAAATGACCAATAAAATAGTAACAAAAACAGTAATAAAAAGGATAACGGCATAGAGCCTCTGGAAATATTATTTAGCTAAATAATATAAACTTTAACCGTTAGTTTTAATCACTGTCATGAAATAAAATTACAAATATTCAGTTCCTTTTAATTATGTAAAATATATTAATATTTCTTTGTTTAGAAATCGGGTGTCCTCTCTTAGTTATCTAAAGTAAATAAGCGTTTACTTCTTTTTTATAATCATCAGTAAGAGAGATTAATCATAACCCACCCCATTACACTATATTACCCAAGTTTACCACTGGGTTACACTCTCCCCCTTCTAGACAATTTTGATGCCCTCATCAAAATAAACCTTATAGGACTCTAATAGTCTTCAATTCAAGGGTAGAGGCCAGATTAGAACAAGTGCAACACAACGCCATGGGGTGGCACCAGAGAGTTTGACACAGACTGCTTCTGGAATCTCCGTAGAGTCCACTTCCCACCAACACTCCATGGCTTAGGACTGTCACAGGGTAGTCACGCGGCTGGCCAAGTTCATCGTAGCACAGCTTGACCACTGGCCGGATGACTCTTTTTGAACGCTCAACCAGTTCAATCTCAGCTTGAGTGTCCGAACAGGGATTGATGTCCGCTCCTTCTTCTAGAACGTTGATGTCTGGATCAGCGTTGGGAGGCAGGTGTGGAAGATCATTGACCACTGGCTCTATCTCAACCAGATCTTGAGCTTGTCCTTCAGGTTCGGTGACAATTGGATTGGATTGCTCTGGGGGCAGTTCTGGACTGGTCAGCAACTTGTCCCAGTCGAACTCAACGGATCTTGGCAGGTATACTTCGTCGTACTCTAATTCTGAGGACACGTCTTCATCGTGGTTGTTTGTCTGTATCAGTTCTTTTGTCTTTTGCTGAGATGCTCTGGTCACCGGTCTTTGTGGTGGCCCCACTTCTCTTTCATCAACCGGGATTCTCACCAGGTAACCAATGGGTAACAGGTGATTACGATGAATAATCTTTTCTGCTCCCATGCCTCTCTCTGGCTTGATCTTGTAGACAGGTAAGTTGGGTAGCTTCTCCATAACGACATATGGTGAGGATCGCCACTTGCACTTCAATTTGTGCTTGCCTGTGACCCCAAAGTTTCTCAGCAGCACCCTGTCGCCTTTGTCAAGGGCTTGTTCTTTGACGTGCTTGTCGTATGCTTTTTTGTTTCTTTGGTGGTTCTTGTCTGACGATTCGGTTGCAAGACTGTAGGCTCTTTGGAGATCTTTCTTGAGCTTAGCAACATACTGATGGTAGGACTCTGTCTTTTGGTTGTCCTCGGTCACGCCAAAGCAGATGTCTACTGGTAAGCGAGCTTCTCTGCCGAACATTAGCAGGTAGGGCGAATAACCAGTTGCGTCGTTTTGAGAACAGTTGTAGGCATGGACCAACTGACTGATCTTCTGGCTCCATTTTTGTTTTTGCTTTGGATCGAGGGTGCCAAGCATTGACAAGAGCGTACGGTTGAATCTTTCTGGTTGCGGATCTCCCTGAGGGTGGTAAGGCGATGTTCTTGACTTACGAATACCCAACATCATCAGAAGGTCTTGAATCAGTTTGCTCTCAAAATCGCGGCCTTGATCCGAATGTATGCGGGCAGGGAGTCCGTAGTGTACAAAGTAGCGCTCACACAGTATCTTGGCAACCGTGGCCGCCTTCTGGTCTTTGGCTGGAAAAGCCTGGGCGTACCGAGTAAAGTGATCTGTCACTACAAGGATGTTAGCGAAACCCTGGGAGTCTGGTTCAAGTGACAGAAAATCGATACAAACGAGGTCTAGAGGGCCTTGGCTTGTGATCTGTTTTAAGGGAGCAGCTCTCTGAGGAAGGATTTTGCGAGTGATGCATCTGCCGCAGTTTTTGATGTACTGCTCAACCTCAACTCCCATTTTTGGCCAATAGAACCTATTTCTGATAAGTTCGAGGGTCTTGTCCATGCCCAAGTGACCGGACTCATCATGCAGGGATCTCAGGACCATCGAGACATACTCTCTGGGCAGTACCAGCTGCGTTACCTCAGTTCCATGTTTCTCAACCTTTCTGTAGAGCAGATTGTTTTGAATGAACAGCTTGCTTGCTTCTCTGTTCAACAGGACAGAATTTGGGTTACCGGGGCTGGTGAACGATGGACCACCACAAAGTGACTGTTTGACTGGGGCGATAGTAGAATCGGCATCCTGAGCGGTGACCAGATCTTGGTGACTGAGCTGACTCAAAGAACCGAGATCCAACCAAACTGGGGAGGCGAAACACTCTGGTATACCCTCAGGTGACACTCCGAGTGACTCAGCAATAGTTGTGGACTCTGTCGAAGCTTCACGGCACTTGATCTGCTTACACAGAGCTTGAACACTTTCAGCAGGTACGCTTTGCCAACCTTCTTCTGTGGTTGTAAGAGGGTTGCGTGACAGGGCATCGGCGTCGATGTTGCTGCTGCCAGGCCTGTACTGCAGGGTGAAGTTGTACGTGGCTAGTGCTGAGAGCCAGCGGTGACCTGTCGCATTGAGTTTGGCAGTCGTAAGAATATAAGTTAGGGGGTTGTTGTCGGTTCTCACGGTAAACTGTGCTCCATACAAGTAGTCATGGAACTTGTCTACCACTGCCCACTTAAGTGCCAAAAACTCGAGCTGGTGCACTGGATAGTTCTTTTCAGAGGCACTCAACTTGCGGCTTGCGAAAGCAACCGGTCTCAAGCCCTCGGGGTACTCTTGGTTGAGGACAGCGCCAAGCCCATGAAAACTGGCATCAATATGAAGTATGTAAGGCTTGGTGGGGTCGGAGAATGCCAGCACAGGTGCATTTGTGAGGCAGTGGATGATCTTTTGGAATGCCTCGGAACATGACTGGTCCCACCGCTCACCAAAAGGCTCATTGACTTTGTAGTAGGTCTTGTCTGTTGAAGAAGTAGACTTTCTCTTCTTTTGGGTGGGAGGATACCCTTTGCACAGCTCTGTAAGTGGTCGGACGGTGATGGAATAGTTTTTTATAAACCTGCGGTAGTAACCGCAGAACCCCAGGAACGACTGCAGAGAAGGAAGGTCAGTTGGCTGCTTCCACCGTGTCACTGCTTCAACTTTGTCTGGGTCTGTAGCGATACCTTTCTCAGAGACGATGTGCCCGACATAGGTGACCTGTGAGCGACAGAACTGGCACTTGTCGAGGGACAACTTGAGCCCAGCTTCTTCAAGACGAGCGATGACTCTGAGGAGTCTGTGTTCATGCTCCTCCAGAGTCTTTCCAAAAACAATGAGATCATCTAGATAGACGATGACTTCCAGCATGTGCATGTCGCCGACTGCCTTTTCCATGAGCCGCTGAAATGTTGCAGGGGCCCCTGTAATCCCCTGCGGCATTCGCTCGAATTGGAAAAATCCCAGAGGACAGATGAAAGCGGTTTTCTCTTTGTCCTCCTCAGCCATTGGGATTTGGTAGTAGCCACTACGCAGATCCAACACTGAAAACCATTTACTGCCGGACAAGCAATCGAGAGCGTCGTCGATACGTGGTACAGTATACTGGTCTGGGATAGTTCTCCGGTTCAGGGTGCGGTAGTCAATGCACATACGAAGTTGCCCATTCTTTTTACGTGCCAGGACAATTGGTGAAGCATATGGACTTCTTGACTCCTTTATGATCCCAGCCGCCAACAAACCTTGCAAGTGACGCCGAAGATCATCCAAATCCGCAGGGGCAATACGTCGAGATCTCTCTCTGAAGGGAGTGTTATCATTCAGGCGGATGTGATGTTCTACCCCTTTAGCCAAACCGACATCCCACTCCTCAGTAGAGAACACCTGGGAGTGGTGGGAAAGCTTTTGACTCAGCCTCTCTTTCCACTCTTTGCTGATAGGTGACTCGCTAAAATCAAACAAAGAAGGATCCATGGTTGGAACAGATTCAACATTAGAGTTTGGTGCATCGGTCACAATGTCAGCGACGTGAAGATGAGCAATCACGGTGCCCATTGGAATGGCAGTCTGCTTTAGAGACTCATTTCGCAGTAGTACCAAGAAGTTGTTTGGGTCTAGCATCTTAGAGAACAACACAGTCGGCTGGACAAGTACATTTGGGGGAAAAGCAGGTGAGTGGGCCCGTTCAATGATGAGTATGCTGTCTCCGATGCCTTGTGTTTCTTTAACTTTGCAGATAGCAACGTATTCAGTGCCAGGAGGGATGCTGAGAGGACCAGGCCCTGCCCACTTAACTTCAGCCACAGGCAAGTCTTTGCTGCCCGTTATGGTCATCCCTACAGGAACAGGTAAGTGTTTTTTCCCTTGCACTTGGATGTTGACTGAGCGTACGTCTTCCAGGTCTTCTTTCTTTATTCTGGACTCGAAAAGCTGAACCCTCCTAACGTTTGTGCCGATCAGGACAGGTATAGTCTCGGAGCAACGTGGATCAGGGCACACCAGGGCCAGGACAGGAACAGACTGGAACTTGTTGGACTTGGATTTATGTGGCAGCTCCAACTCAACCTGGATGTAACCTTTGTACGGGTAACTGCCCTCTGACTCACTGAGGCCCCATATGGCTAGACCGGTCACAGGGTTTAACTGAATGTGGGACAGGTGTTTGGCATACCAGCTGTCGAAGATGATGGTAACTTGAGATCCACTGTCCATCAGCGCGGTACAGGAGTTGCCATTTATCCTAACCTGAGCAGTGGAGGGCGGTCCCACGAGTCCCTCGGGCAAACTGTTGGTCTGTACATTTACCGCGCTTCTCTTGACACTGGCATTTGTGATCTTGATTTTTGTCTCGTTATCAGATTTGCGGTTCTGCTTGGACTTCCTTTGAGCTTGCAGCAGTTTCTGAATAACTTTGGGATGGTTCTCGGGAGAGGCGCACTTATTGGCAAAATGCCCGTCTTCACCACAGCGATAGCAGAAAAAATTTGGGTCCCTGGCTGTAGAAGGTCTTTGTGGCCAGGGTCTTGACTGGGTCTCTTGTGGGCAGGGCTCAGTAGCAGGACTGTACTTGGGCTTAACTGACATGACAGAGACTTGCTTTCGGAGCTTGACAACTTCTTTCTTTAAAGCTTGAACGTTCTTGTCTTCTGGGTTCTCTGCCGCCGGAGGGACTGAAAGCAGGGTACTCGTCGAAAGGTGACTTGACATGGCGGCGGGGGAAGAGAGTTCACTTACTTGTGCTTTGAGTTGGTGTATTTCGACTTTCAAATCTTTTAACTCTGTGTCAGAGGTCACCGTAGCACTTTTGGCATAGACGGCTTTGGGTGGATGGAGTCTGCGACGTGAAGCCTCATGCTCCTCCTCCAGGCGTATCTCATTCAGCAGCTCCAGAAAAGTGGGAGGACTGTCTCTGCGATCTCTCAATCCGAGATTTAGTATCATCATGTCGGATCTGATGGCCCCTTTAATCAGTTGGTCAAGACGTGCTTTGTCTGCCCCCGATGACTGGAGCCCCCCTTTTTGGACAACTTTATTTAGGACTCTCTCAATGCGTCTTAGGAACTCAGAGAGTTTCTCGTTGGGGTGTTGACACAACATTCTGAAGGCAAAGTAAAGTTCTTCACCGCTCTCGGGGTTGCCAAAGGTGGTCTCGAGAACGTCAATGTAGTCCATAGAGGTTGCAGATGGGTTGTTGAAACGGACAGCTTGGAGAATCTCAAGTGCAGGACCCTTTACACTTTCCATTATTCTCATTTTCTTTTCTTTTTCGGGGCGCTCATATTCTTCAATTATAAATCTGGCTTGTTCAACCCAGTTTTCCAACTGTTCTTCTCCCTGGGGTGTGGGCATGACTCCTGAGAAGGTGCGCAATCTTCGGTAAAGACTGTTGTCACCGTGTGTGGGCTTGCTTGTCATTTGCAGGACATCACCAACTGCTCGAATGATATCTTCAGGAGTGGACCCTTGCAATGCGGGAAAAGAACTGGAATCTGACAGCGGCACTTTTTTACCATCACCGGCTGCCTGAGCTTGGGGTTCTTCCTCCTGCTTAGAAGGTCCAAAGATTCTCCAGGTCCTATTAGACCCCTCAGGAACAACATCAAGAGGGATGGCGTCTGTATTCACATTCTCCCTGCACTCACATAACACGGTTAAACTTTGAGACTGTGGGTCATACATCCTTCCTCTCACCCTGACTCTCCCGAGTACTTTGACAGTCTGCATTGTTTCTTCAATGAAACCAACTTCAGTTTCCGGAGGTACATCTTCAACCAGCAAGGCTTTCGCCGGGTCTATGCCTTCTCCAACGCACCAGTTCTTCAACTGAGCCATCCCCACGAGTTGTGCACTTACAGTGATCACTTGTCAAAACTACATTTGGTAGGTTTTAGTGGTATTTTAACACAGATAAAACTTAATTTGAATTTTCTTGACTTAGGATGCTTAGTAGAACTCTACATTTCTGTTTTTTTTTTTTTTTTTAATTTTCACCATAAGTATTCTCTAATATGGTTTTACATGTAGGTCAACAGCTATCCCGCTTTTGGTTCTACACTACTTTTTAAACAAACCTCTTAAATCTCTGGGTCAAACTAAAGGTAGGGCTGATTTAAAACTACTTTTGAATAAATTGAATCCCAGCGGTGCCTCCATTTTATTTATGTAGCACCCGTACAACCACTCTAAGAGTCAAATACGTGAGAATGGGGGTGCTTGGGTTCGGTGTAGTTCAGGTGGATACCACGAGGGTGCACCTACTAAGTTACTAATCAGTTGTAAGACCTTTTAACAATAAGATAGTTGAAAATAATGAGACCCAGAGATGGTTTTCGTTCTAGCAAAGAAAATAAAATAAAATAGGGTAACACCCTAGTTTATTTGAATACAAGAATTTGGCATATAGAATACAACAGCTTTCCCCAAAACTTTAATAATAGTTTTTAATTTGTTTTTAACCCCAATAGTGTCAATCACAATGGTTACCACAGTATAAATGGTCTAAAGTTCTCTTACCTTAGCTATTTCTTAACAATTGAGAATACACGGAGAACTCTAACAATACATTTGGAAAAAAAAAACACCCGCAAAGTGTCCTGAAACAAGTCTTAGAAAATGTAGTGATGGGCCCAATCACACACACATTCACACACGTTCCAGTTTACTCACGGTGACTATTTGAACAAAAAACACGTTGCAGGCCTGTTTGGTCTTGCAAAACATTGAGTGCGCTGAACAGACACTTGCAAAAAATTGAGAGCGTGGAAAAACTTTGGTCCGGATCCTCGGGTGCGGTGCGACTAACCGACAGTTCAGCCCAGCATACGCCCACACTGGCTAGCTATCTCGGCTCCTTCGATCACGGCCTCCGCTCCTCCTCTCCCGCTCCGTCAGACAGGTCTCCGGCTTCGTTTTACTCAGTCTCTCCACTCACCACTATCCCCGGTTTGCGGTCCTCTCCTTTAAGCCTCCCGCTCCGTTTTCTCGCTCTTTCTAGCGCTTTTTTCCTCTTCTCAACGCACCAGCGTCCCGTCTCCACCCGGATCCAGCAGAGAGAGCGACCGGACAGCAAAAACTTCCAGAACCTTCTCCTGTCTCTCTTCCGGTCACGTGTATATTCACGTTTCATACCTAAAGCCAATCACTATTGACCATATCGCGTGAATGCCCAAATGACCAATAAAATAGTAACAAAAACAGTAATAAAAAGGATAACGGCATAGAGCCTCTGGAAATATTATTTAGCTAAATAATATAAACTTTAACCGTTAGTTTTAATCACTGTCATGAAATAAAATTACAAATATTCAGTTCCTTTTAATTATGTAAAATATATTAATATTTCTTTGTTTAGAAATCGGGTGTCCTCTCTTAGTTATCTAAAGTAAATAAGCGTTTACTTCTTTTTTATAATCATCAGTAAGAGAGATTAATCATAACCCACCCCATTACACTATATTACCCAAGTTTACCACTGGGTTACATGTATATTATCTAGTTGATTTTCTATTTTTATTGTTGGAACTTGTTAGGCACTTTGGTCAACTAGAGTTGTTTTTAAACGTGCTATATAAATAAAACTGAACTGAACTGAACACGTCGGATGTCCCTCACTTTCCACTCTCTGTGTGTTGCCGTTCTCAAACTTTGTTCGCTTCGGGAAACAACAAACTTCGAGCAAGAAAGCTACATGCTGAAAATGGCAAGTTTAAAAATAAAATGTAATTGGGACCAATTGGCGGGGATTGCTATGGACGAAGTATACACGGTGATACACTGGTAAGAGCAAATGAGGTTTAATCATGTATCCAGCAAATATAAATAGCTCACGTTACTGTATTGTGTGAACAGTTAATTTAATATTGTATGTGGCAGTTTTTTTTGCGGGGTGCAAATGTTTCACCAAAACAAGTTCCTCCCCACCACCATCGCTGTGTCCGGAGTTTAGTGCCGCCCAAAACAATTGTGATTGGTTTTAAGAAATGCAAACGACCCAGAGCGTTTATTTCTTTTATCCAAGAATATATCTGTGGTTTAGCCATACCTTACTCTACAGCGCTGTGGAGGTCTGGCAATGTGAGACCAATAATGTCTTAAGAAGGCCAACACTGATCTACAGTGACAGTGGCTACTGGTTTCATTTGACCACCTTGGTTTCACGGTGTGTTTTGTGTGTAGCAGCAGTAATACCACAATGTTTGCGTTTTGAATGTGTTAAAAGGAAAACTTGTGTTTTATTTTGTAGCCCCCACCATTGGTTCTATCAGGTATTACAACCCCAAATCAGAAAAAGTTGGGACAGTATGGAAAACACAAATAAAAAAAGAAAGTAGTGATTTCTAATTGTACTTTGACTTGTATTTCATTGCAGACAATACAACAGCACATCATTTAATGTGTTCCTCATGATTTTTATTGGTTTTTTTTTTTCAAAAAAACTAAATTCCTATTTTGGTTCATGCAACACATTTAAAAAAAAGTTGGAACAGTAAAGCATTTACCACTTTGTAATGTTGCCGTTCCTTTTCACAACACTTAAAAGACGTTTAGGGACTGAAGACATCAAGTGATGAAGTGTTTCAGGTGTAATTTTGTCCCATTCTTGCTGCAAACAAGTCTTAAGGTGGGCAACAGTAGGAGGTCTTCGTTGTCGCATTTTGCGCTTCAAAATGCGCCACAAAAGACTGGTGATGTACAGTACAATGATAAATGAATACAAATTGATGGTTGATACTTCCCCTTCTCTCTCTGCAGGCAGTTCTTCATTGAGGAGCTAGAACAGAGCAGAGAGTTCTACAACAGCCAGAGCCGTCTGCTGAAGCTGCTGTTTGCATTGTACAACCTGCTGGCAGCCAACTCAGAGCTAGTCTGCTATTTTATCATAGTGCTGAACAACGTGGTCAGTGCCTCTGTGATATCACTGGTCCTCCCAATACTGGTGTTCCTATGGGCTATGCTGGCTGTTCCAAGACCAACCAAGAGGTTTTGGATGACTGCTATAGTCTACACAGAGGTATGAACCCTGAGAGACCCACATCACAAACTTAAGTAACTTATATGGAATATTGTTTATATAGTTTCACTGTATGAGTGAAAAAATAGCATCAGTTCTCCCGCGAGAACTCCCGCGAGAACTCAGGCTCTGAGGTGCAAAACTGAACAATATGGATTTGTGAAAATTTGTGGAATGACGCTGTGACAAACTCACAAAAAGGATCATCACCAATTCTGCAGCTCATCTGAGATATATTCATTCTCTTTTAGCTCTCTTTTTGGATTTACAGGGCACATAACCTGCTGAAGCAACAGCAGCAATGCCACTGTGTGATTGCAAACTGCAGTGTCTTGATGCTATCACATCAATTTACAGTTTGATTTGTCAAGAGCTGTGTTTACAGCTTGTTTTCCTGCACCCAAGTGGCCAAAAATACAAGTTGATACAGCTATTAAAAATAACTGAACTAATTTAAATTATAACTGCTTATAACTGATTTAATAATGATTTTAGGGTTAGGATGTGTCTAAACTTTGAGAACAAGCAGTAGTCAAAAGAGATTAATTTGATTTGAATAACGATCAAGGTAGGTTGCTTTAAATAAATTGTTACAATAACAAGTTATACTGTAAATAATCTAAGAATTGCATTCAGGGCAGTCTGCTATGACATGATGAAAAGCAGATTTGCACTCAACCATACCCTTTTGATCTCATTATCTTAACCTTTAAAGCATTTCTTTTACTTTTTTTTGGTCATCATACAAAATGTCATATTACTGGTGATTACTTATTAACTCGGAAATCTTTCACCTTTGAATTACTGAATTACAGTAATGAGTCCAAGAGAGGTGCGAATATATACAGGTCACAACAAGCATAGAGATGTTCCTGACTGGTCTGATGGGGAACAGCATACTGTTGCCTTCTCTGTGCTCTTTTCTGGTCTGACTGGGGGTACTGCTGTTGTGTTCTCTTTCCAGGTGATGGTGCTGGTGAAATACCTTTTCCAGTTTGGATTTTTTCCTTGGAACAGTATTTATGAGATGACTTTAAATGAAGACAAACCTTTCTTCCCACCTCGTATCCTGGGCCTAGAGAAAACTGACAACTACATCAGATATGATCTTCTTCAGCTGCTGGCTCTGTTCTTCCACAGATCCCTGCTCATGGTTAGTTAGTATTTACAGTGATGTTTAAGCTTGACAACCAGTAAGCAAGGACACATTAAAGTTGTGATCAGGGTAAAAGCAACAAGGGCACAATTATCCACCTTCCACTTTTCAAAATATACCCATTTGTAAACTTTACAGTTACGCTTAGAGCTAAAAGAAAATGTCCTCTTGCTGCCCAACTATTACAATCTGACTTTATAATTAATTAGAAACAGCCATTTGACCATTTCAGTAGTTTTTTTGCTAAGCCCCACCAGGCTTTGAATGGAGTTCACAATGATAATGGTAGCATTAATTAATTATAATTAAAAAACAAACATTTGGTGCGACAGCGGCAAGGAAAAACCTCAGACAGACCCTGACTCTTGGTAGGCTGCCATTTGCCGCTGCCGGTTGGGACACATAGACACTGCTACAGATATACAGATATAGAGAAATATAATTAATAATAACTACAGCAGTTGGTATGATGAACAGTGGTAATTATAATAACAATAAAGATAATAGAACTATGACTAAAAATAGTAGTTGTAGCAGTGCAGGGCGTCGAGCAGAACCACGGCAGCAGCTGCAACCACGATTTAGGTGCCAACCCAATCCAAGGAAATCTGCGAGGAGAGAAAACAGAAGGGCTCCGGGGAATAAGCTCCCCCGAGCTAGGTTAGTAACAAGCACTACTGGGACATGAATGCACACAGATGGAAAGAGAGAGGAGCTCAGTGTGTCAAAGGAAGTCCCTCTGCACTCTAAAACTTTAGCAGCATAACCAAGAGCTGGTACAAGGCAAACTTTTGGGGTTGGTAGAAGAATCCGACATCAATGAAGAGAAGCAGAGATGAGGAGGGGGCGCCGTCTCTGCAGTTACACACTACTCTGCCTACTCTTAAGCTTTGATCAGTGCATTGTATTTTTACCACTGCCAAAGGGGGTTCCACAAGGTTCAATATTGGGTCCTGTCTAATAATAGTACATCCTTAATAACAAATTGTAATGCCTATCTGTATGCAGATCATACAGTTGTGGATTGCCTTGTTAATACTGCACACTCAGTCACTAAAATCTATAAGAGCCCTGAAACGCAAGGTGAAAAAAGTTTATCTCCTACATACAGGTTTATCTCCTATGTGGGGCGAAAAAAATGAGCCAGTTACTTGGTGTTTAGGATGGAGACACAGGGTGAAAGACTGCCGTGCTCTAAGTGATTCACATTTTTTGGGGATCTGTATGAACTGAGTCCATCTCCAACAAACTTGTAGCTGTGCCGAGATATGTGTGTATTGCAATTATATCCTCAGCCAGGTCGGGTCATAATTAGAGATGCACCGATTACAGTTTTCTAGGCCGATTCCGATTTCCGATTTTTCATTGAGTTTGACCTGCCGATACCGATTTTAGCCGATTCCGATTTCATTTTTTCTAACCACTTTACAGCGCACACACACGTATTTATTTTCTATCTTTTCTTTAATAGAACATTTTGCATAGAACATTGTTTGAACAGATAATTGATCGCTATAAAATTTAACTATATAAATTACTCCTGGTGTGGGAAATTCACACAGATCTAAAGTGCAATGTTATGGAAGAAACATTTCCTTCTTTTCACTTCCAATCTCCAACTAAAAAAATGTGATATATTTTGCAACTAAACTTCTGTATGAAAACCGGTAATGGCAGTGATTGTTAGAGTGCATGTCGGAGAATAGCGCAGACATGCTTCACACCACGAACGGGCACACGCGCCACTTGGCGGAAAAGGGAGAGAAAGGAAAAAGAGACTGTCGCTGTCTGGAGGATAACTAGCCAGTGGAGATCGCGTGTGTGCGTCCTTAAGAAATGTAAGTCGTATAACTTATGTTGTTTACTGGTGGTTTCGTTGTTTGTGTTCTTCACCTGCTAGCTAGGTTGCACGTGGCTGTTGATTCGATATGGTGATTGTTGAACGCCGGTCGCTCACCATGGCCGATCACGTGAAAATCGGCCAATTCCGGTCACCAGCCGGTCAATCGGTGCATCTCTTGTCATAATAATGAACATTCTAATTAATAGCGTGTGTGTGTGTGTGTGTGTGTGTGTGTGTGTGTGTGTGTGTGTGTGTGTGTGTGTGTGTGTGTGTGTGTGTGTGTGTGTGTGTGTGTGTGTGTGTAGCGCTATGGCCTGTGGGACCACGAGGGCCCCTTGGAGGAGCAAAGCCCCTCACCAGAAAGTTGTAAGGATGAAGGAAAAACTAGAGACGAAGATGGAGGGAGGAAGGAGGGAACAGAAAAAGAGGAGGGGGAGGGCAGGGTGAGCTCAACATCTACCCTGGACAACCTGGAAATTACTGAACTGGACCAACAAAAGGTTGCTGCAAATACTTATTTGTTGCTATTGGTTACTGCCCTGTCAATAACAATGTTTAAAGAATGTGTTCTTAGCCGTTGACTAATACAGTGACATAATGTAATAGCTTATTTTTGAAGATAGTAGTCTACTTTCCTACTTTTTTTTAAATCAATTGTCTATTAATTTAGGATATTGTGGACTATGTTGAACCGAGTACCAGCTCTGCTGCTGCTACCACACAACCTCCTGCAGATGAACCAGCACCCAGTGGTTCAAAAGATGGACAAGAAACTCCGTCTGGGCTGAAGGACATGTTGAATCTTCCCAGCAGGCCGAGGGAGGATAAGATGGAGGGAGACGAAGAGCAGGTGATAGAGGAAGCCCCAAAGAAAACCAGCGGTATCCGCTTCCGCAAGAAAACAAAACAACCCAAACAACAGCGCAACAAAGGTTTGTGGCTTCATTATGTGTGGACTGTGATGTTAGTAGTGATGACGAACTGACCGAAGAGCCGGTTATTAACCCGATTCGTGTCACTGAGCCGGGAGAATCGAGTGCCATACGTCAATGAACCGACTCACTCCTGTTTTTTACCTCATTAGCGCCTCCACTGGAGTGGTGGTAGAATCAATCAGGAAATGGGCTACCTCGAGCAGCACGATTCATTGGACCGAAAGAGTTAAGAGAGTTGTAGAGACCGTGCACCAGGCAAATAACCGAGACCGAACGTAACCGTTAACAACCGCTCAAGACTATAATCAAACCGGTGTCTATACTAGGTTTGCTGCAAGTTTGAGTTATTAACCAAGCCTTGTTTCTGGTGCATCTTAGGTGATTGTGTTCATGGCAAGTCACACATTATTGATGGGGAAGTACATCATATACAAATACACATCATGTTATCTTAGTTATGTTAAGTTAAATGTTAGAGAAGTGAATGTTGCAGGCTGTCACGACCAGACCGGGCGGGCACCAGGCTACTGCTGAGACCGAATGTAACCGTGCAACTGCTCGAGTCTATGTAATCAAACGGTTGTCCAACGGTTCTCGGCAAGTTTGAGTTATTAACTGATCCCAGAAACCTTTATTTCTCGTGCATCTTAGATTATTGTGTACATAGAAATACATAGGCTACATTACCGATGGATATCACATACAAATACATGTCACGTGATCTCGGTAGTTATGTTAAGTTAAATGTATTATGGTAGGCAGGCTGTCTCGAGGAGAGACCGCAGCGTGCACCAGGCTACTGCCCGAGACCATAACCGTGCCTAATGCGCGAGTCTATGTAATCAAAAGGTTGTCTAAAGGTTCTCGGCAAGTTTGAGTTTGAGTCAACCGATCCCAGAAACCTTTATTTCTCATACATCTCAACAAATTCACAGGCTACATTACTGATGGGTATCACATACAAATAAATACATGCCATGTTATCTTGGTAGTTATGTATAATCCCCCCCCCCCCCACCGCAGGCACGTGAACCGGTGACCGAATCTGTAGACTCGGTTCGCCAACCAACAACCGTCTGGTTGAATCGACCCGCGTAAAAGAGACGGTTGTCACATCCAGGGCATGAAGTTAACTTTTTTGTCCACCAGCCTGTGGCGGGTGGATTTAAAAATCCACCCGCCACAGTGACTTTTTACCAGCCAGATTTTTTTTGCCTCATAAAGGTGAAAAACAGGAATTACTGTGTCTCTCTGATCCTATCCTGTCCTACGTGCACGTGCGTGCGTGCGTGCGTGTGTGTGTGTGTCGGGGGAAATGGAGCAACAGCCCAGGACTGAAACGGCAGCAGCTTTCAGCGACATTAGAGTGAAACATCGCTACAGCGTACATTGATGTTAAAATTTCTACCGGTTAGCAGGACAGTCTGAAATGTTTTGCACGCTATACGTTTTGTTGGTAAATGTGAAATGTTCGAGTCACACACGTCTTGTCTTCGTTATCAGAAACAAGGAAATGAATTTGACCCGTTCTCACTACCGCTTGGTCGGTGGCTGCACGTGGGACTGCTGGGATTGTCGCGAGTAATGCAAATGCGATAGGGGGCCCCGGCTGTCAATCAATGTCTTCCAGTGATGCAGGCCCCTGATTGGTCTGGGCCCGTAAGCAACCGCGTACCCTGCTTACCAATAGTTGCGCCTCTGAATCACTCAATTCTCATTGGCTACCTGCCAATGTGGCAGGTAGATTGACAGTGTTACCCGCCAATTGCAAAATTCACCCGCATTTGGCGGGTGGGCGGGTGTTAATTTCATGCCCTGGTCACATCACTAGCAGATGTATAATGATATGGTTTGACGTACTATGCCAGGCTAGCTAGTTGATTTTAGTCTGAGTCTGTAAGATAACCAAACTTAAAGGGATATTTCACCGCTGGAAAGCTGAATATATCTTTAAATTGGGTCACTTATGTAGCAGAAATGTGATTTTATTTTTATTTTTTTAAATTGGTGCCTTCTAGGCCGAGAAAAGCCAGAAAATGTGTTTTTGGCTCATATGGATGAAAGACACCAAATCCCAGAATGCACTTCGCTTTGCTGCTTTGAGTCCACTCCCAAGCCACGCCTACCGTTTGACAGACAGACAAGACAGCGAGGCATTCAACTCAACTCTGTGTTTTATTGTTATTTCAACCATATACACGAAACAACGTTTCATCGTGGCTCAAGTGGTGTTACACATTTAAATTATATAAAAACAACATACAAAACAGGCTACATTTAGTGCACACACACATTATAGGCTCTGTAAAGTTCAGCTAAGCATACTAGCATTAGGCTTGGTGGGCTATAAACACTGAGTATAAACACAGCCGTGAATTAGCATAGGAATGTCGAATGGTCGCCATGTAACAGTCACAAACTCCAGCGGTTAGCAGTTAGTTGGATACAAATCACCACATTTCTGCACCAGTCCGTGTTAACACAGCCCAACTTCATACAGAGCATCTCTAGCTTGGATCGCCGGAGGGCTAGCAGGCCTGGTACCTGGACAGTCTGGTATTCTGTTGTTCAGCCATGTTTCTACGAAAACAAAAAACACAGTCTCAGAACTCGCGTTGGGAGTTTCGTTGAAGTTGGATGTTGTCCAGTTTGTTGTTTAATGAACGGACACTTGCAATCAGGATTGATGGGACAGGTGGCCGGCTAGCGTTAGCTCACTCTGGATGTGCCTTTTCCCCGGTTAGCGTTAGCTTCCCACCTATGAGGATGTCCACTTCCCCGGCTCGGGTCATCGAGCGAGACCGCTGGTCTCCGTGCTGTTCTCCGTGCAGGCGAAGCTCTCGTAGTGTGCCGATTATTCCCTCTGTAATAACGTTCCCTGCATATTCTCTGATCTGTAGCGATGTATCCCGGTGGTACACGTGTGCGGTAGTTTTAAAGCACATTATTTTGTAAAAGTTTGCTGCTGAGAAGAGAGAGACCTGTTTAGCGAAGATTCAAGATGGCTGACATTTCGTTTTTTTCCGGCTGAGATCGCCTCGCTTCGGGTGATGGGCGGGTTGAAAACATGCGGAAGTAGCTCCTCCTTGCCTCTGGCCAAACATTCTTCCAATGACACAAAAATCGTCATTTTGCGTCATTGGAGGAATGTTTTCCATACCCCCAATGCAGAGATCTCCCCTCTCAGGGGGACATGAGGGAGGGAAGCACGGTCATTCAGAAATACTACCGGGTTTCTACTAAGCTGAATGCTAAATCGGTGAAGTATCCCTTTAATTTAAATTGAATGTGCAAATAGGGAAATAAATGTGTAACGTTACACGTAAATAAAGTCCCCTGAAATAAATAAAAGTAAAACATATGTATTTAGGCTATTGAACTAGGCTATAGTGACTAATTTATCTCTTTGTATTGCCTCATTCATTATTATTATTATATTATTTTATAGCCATATTTATGTATATTTATGTACTAGCGCAGTTTACGCTGCGTCTGTTTATGCGAGTTTGGTAATAGCGCACGCTATGCTTCCACATTTTGCGTAGTATTTATCAAACCTGACACCCATCAGCCAATCAGTGTCTTTCTCCGCCCACTAGACCGTACATTACGCTGGTGCTATGATACGGCTGAGTGCAGACTGCGATATTCTCACTGCTGATGCTATGACTGTTTAAAATGATCCTGATGCCAATATTTGTAATGTAGCGAGGAGAACAACTGCTGGAATGGAATGTGAAAGCTGAGTCGGAGATTCAATGTCATCTTTGTTTTCTTCCAGTAGCCTAACTCTAATATTGCATGGCTGCTTCATCTGTAACGCTTCATGATTTTGTGTTCACTCCATTGACAAAGTGTGATCCTTGTGTTAAAATATGTTCAGCCTGGCCTACGTCTTCGTCTTGCTCGGATTACTGCTGCCATTTCACCAGCGACATATATGCCTACGAGGAAACCCGATGGCGGCTGGTTAGACCTGCTTTTGAGAGGCAGAGAATTCCCCCCGCAGAATAGAGGCACGCTCTTACTGGCAGTCTTTGTAAATACCATGGAAAATATAATCAGGCGCACTTTACGCGTATCCTCCCACCTTTTTGGGTGGAACTCACACTTCCTCCATGACACTCCCACGAACGCACATTGAAAGCGCAACTTGTGTCTTCTCGCTCATGTGCCTGCGATTTTACCCATTTATAAATGGGCTATTTATAAACCCGTTTATAAATAGCCCGCATCGGTTACGTCCGTCTTTGCGACCAATTAGCGCCTGGAAACAGGCGCAAACGGCTTCATAAATCTAGATCTATATGTTTCAGGAAAGATTTTAAACTATGGTTACTTTTTATTTGAGTCATTTATTTGAATCCCTCCTTGACCGTTCCAGAGGAGCCCACAGCTGAAACTGCAGATCCCTGTGAAGAACCAGTGAAGAAGAAGCAGAAAGGCAGGAGGAGAGAGGCAGCAAGTCAGAGATTGCTGGCTGTGGGACACAAGATAAAACATGTCTTCGTCTCTGGGTGAGTAGGACATAGAGACTATAAAGTAACCACAGTCACCATCTAAGATCATTTATCAAAATATTTCACGTTAAAGACTAAATAATCTAGAATTCATTCAAACAGTTTAGATTAATAAAAATAAGTTTAGTTGCAATTCTAGGAGGAATTAAATAACTTTACTGCTAATGCAGTGGTTTAATGCATTTTGTTTTCCTTTGCAGTATTCAGAGTGTTTACAGGCCGGCACAGGGATTCTTCCGAGGTATTCTCCATGCTGAGTATCGGACTGCCACAGATGTCTATGCGTTCATGTTCCTGACTGATGTCATTGACTTCATCATCATCGTCTTTGGTTTTTGGGCTTTTGGGGTGAGAGCAGGTTTTGTGACATTTTTGGCTGGACCACAGCAAAGTTGGGCAACCCTATAAATGCAAAGCTAGGGTAGCATGTAGACTACATGAAGCACCATGTTGTGTCTTCTTCTACTAATGCCTACTGTCTAGACAAGACAAGTACAACTTATAGGTAGGAACGCTAGTCTCATTTTAAAACATTGCCTATAGGATCCATACCAAAAGTGTACCTGCGCACAAAAGCTGAAAATGGCGTCCACCAAAACATAACCAGATTTTTAAACCTGTGTGCATGCACACCTGCAGGCAATGTTCCCTTTATAAATCACAGTCCACCTGGAAATGAGTGCACAAGGATCAGCCTCATATACCACCATCTCTTCGCCTACTGCTAACCAAAGCACCTCATGAATAATGATGCATAGAAATGAGCCTGCTGATCAATGGTTCTTTAGGGTGAATCATGTCAACAGCGGGAGGAAGATGAAGAAAAGGATGCTGCCTCAGATATAGTTTTTAATAATCTTTCTCTTAGCTCAGGGATATTTTCTAGATATATATATATATATATATATATCACTGATTCTTGAGAGTCGGGACAAAACACGTTTTAAAAAACTTTTTTTTCAAATACACACTATATCAATTAGAGTTATATGTTCCTGCAGAGAAAGATCTTAGCTATTTAACCATGGAAAGGAACAGGTTCTAAATAAAAACACATTTTTAACAAATAAACATGTTTCCCTTCAGAACTGGCTTTGTGTCAACTCCGTCAGACACACTAAAAAGTATACAATTTTAATTTTTCCAATCCAACAAGAATCTTAAATTCGGAAGTATGTTGTAATAGTGTTTAGTTACTCTGATATATAGAAAGAATACAAAATATAAAGTTGAGTTGTGATTTCACACTATTCTGAAAACCCAGATTTCTAAATATTTGCATTTTCAAACTTTGATTTTAATTTCAATATTGTAAAAACAAATTCCTTAAATAAATAAGACATAAGAGGATGTAGATCAGATGGTCCTTTAATACAAAAACAACATAAACTGAAGGAAGAATATTTTTTTTCCACAAAAGATTTACAAAAACATACATCTGACGCTGTTGACAAAGATCTGACGGTGTTGACGAAAAACTGACGGTGTTGACAAAAAATATGTGTGCATTGATGATTATTGAACAAATGTGCTTTTTAAACACTACTACTAAAACTACTTATTAGAATATTGAACTTACTGTAAAGCAAACTTTAATAAACATATTGCACATACACCGTTTCCAACTATCAAAAAAACAATAAGGGAAACCAGGGGCCCTCCTCCCCCTCTGTTTTCATCTAGCTCCCCTACACCACTTCCTGCTCTCCTTTTTCTCATCCACCTCTTCTCCTCTTCCTTTCCTCCTTTGCAAGTAGTCATTTACTTTAAAGTGGTGTGTGTGTGTGTCTGTGTGTGTGTGTCTGTTTGTGTGTGTCTGTGTGTGTGTTGGATGTGTGATTGCCCTGCACTGCCTACTTCATACTGGGTGTGATCTTAAATTGACATTCCTTGACAACAATACTGCAACACATAATCTGTAGCTTAGAATCAGGTTCAATTAGCTTACTTAAGAGTTCATTTTTGCCTAACCTGCGCTTATGCCTTGAGCAGCAGGCGTCGGACATGCTCACGCTCTATGAAGTCCATCACATCAGGGGCTCTCTCCAATACTTTTTCCAATTCCTCTTTGCCCTGTCTCCCATCTCGTCTATTTGTATTACTTTTTTGTCTTTAACTCTCTTCTTCCATCTTTGTCTTTCATTCTCTTGCATAGCATGCTTGCTCTCTTGGTCACTGTTTAATTTTTCTCTTCTCTTTCGTTGGTACTCTCTATTTCTTCTCCTTTGCTCCTCAACTGACAATTTCTGTCCAGCCATGCTTTCCTACAATACAAATTGAAATAATGACACATGTACTTGAAAGACTATAGAATACGATTTTTATTTACTTGACATGATTGATTGACTGATGGATGAATGGATGGATGTAAAATCCTCAAGGTGCGGTATGTAGTTTTCATAACCAGATGTTGTTAAAATCTACACACTGGCTTCTCATCTCTCTATCTCTACATATATAAATATATATATTAAAGTGCTGGGAAAGTTACACATTACACAATAATAAGCAGACCACTGCCTCCCTATTCTCTACAAGTCAGGTGCGTATGGTTAAATAATGTGATGCATGCTATGTACTTGCATTTATGTGTAAATAAAACCCTGAAATAACATTTTAACCCTTCACTATATTCACAAATAATATTATATTTGCACATTAAGAGGTTATTGGTGGATTTGTCAACTCCGTCAGCTTACAGGTCAACTCCATCAGACATAGAACCTGACGGAGTTGACGTCTGACGGAGTTGACGTAAGGGCATGTATTTTCCCACCAAAACATGTATTGTACACTGCAGCTAGCTAGTTTTTCCTCTGTTGCTAGCTGTCCCAATAACCTCACTAAAATGCTTAAATTCAATCCACTATGGTTTAAAAAAAGTATCTTAACAGAAAGATGGTATTGACATGGTGCAGCTGTGACCATAGGAATATTGACATTGTTTGTCTAAAATATCAAAAAATGTAAAACATACCAGAGCATGTGTTGTAGTCTTGCATTCACCACAGGCAGGGAGATGAAAAGGGGTCCTCAGGGATATAGCTGACCATGCTATTTCCTGATTTAATGAGATTTATGAAAAAATCTGACGGAGTTGACAGAAACTGAGGACACAACTTTAATAGGCAGATTTTTGTGGAAAATATTGTTTGACGTTCACTTCATGCATTGTTTTTTATATTTATAACACTTCTTTTTTATTTGATGTATATGTTTTCACAATTGTAGAGCTTTTTTAAAGTTTTATGGGATGGTTAATATTGTGACCTCTTGCTGAGGACAAGTGCAATAACATGGGCCTTCTAACCACAGACCATACATTTAAACAAATTTTCCCCAAAAGGAAAAAAAACTATATTCTAAATATCACATAGGTATATACAATTCCTTTAGATTTAACTTTGTAAGTATGTCAATCATGATGAATTTCTTCATTTTTCATGTAAATTAGACTTTCCTATGTGGGACATGTTTTGTCCCGACTCTCAAGAATCAGTGATATATATATATATATATATATATATATATTAATCACATACATCATTTTTGCTGTGAAAGTATTTTAAATATTTCAATTCAAATGAATAAATGAATAATCAGTGACATTAAAGTTAAAAAACTATTTTTATTATTGTTTTCACTGTTCAAATAATGACCATAACAATCAACAATATGACCTAATATTCTGAGGAAATAAATTCAAAAGTGCTTCAGAAATAGGATTATTTCACTAGTAAATTGCTATTGAACGACAAAAACATCCACCAGATGGGAAAATGGTATTTTACAATTACTGTGAATGCACCACGACGCTGTAGGTTATCAGTTTCATTGAACGCACCGTCTTAGTCTGTGTTTTTCATAGACAGTATATAGAAATTGACCGACAGATCCCGTTGCTCTGGACAGAGACGAGTTAAGTCTACTAGTTTCTTTAGAAATGAACAATGGTCAAATGAAGTCTTTTTATAGCTCATTTATGCTTGACGCGTTGGAGGTTGCGTGAGCATTCATGACATCAAAATGACATAATTTCCAGCCGGCGCGTCCAATTTTCAGCGCGCAAACGGAGGGCGTGCACCAGTCTATTTTTTTCAGCGGCACTCGACAAACCGGAAACAGGAAGCCTGAATGAGCTCCTGGGAAACCAGATGCCAGGACTCGCCGACTGACTGCAAGTCTCTCTTGTAAACTTACTAGGTTAAGATGAGTTATTCTATGGTGAATGAAAGGCTTGATCCCACAAAGTAGGTCATTGAATCATATCAAAGCATTGACGGCACTGCTGCTGCCAGCTCTGCCGTTGTTTATCTTTTTCTTCTTCTTCTAGTCCTTAGAAAGAAAAACATTGGTAGACTTTGCTCCTTAGCGCCACCGCTGTTCAGGAGAAGAGTGCAACTAGTGTCGCGACCACCACGCGCGAGTATAAATACTCACGGCAATCCCGTGACGTCACGATTTCCGCACGCAATTTTGGAAGCGCTAGTATAACTGACGCTTAACGCTTCAGATGTAAAGTTAGTCGCTGTCAAAGTGCCGCCAAAATGAATGGCAGTCAATGGAATGCTAACGGGGGTGATGGCTTATTAGCATCAAAATGGCGCCATAGGCTTCACTCTGTGGAGAGAAGCTTGCCCCCTTGGTGTTTTTCTGACAACGGCAGCTGCAGAAGTGTCGGAATCCTCTACAGTGAGTGAAATACAGTCAAACTTTACACCGTTTAGCGTTAGCTGTCTGCATTTTAACCGTGGTTAATCCAGCTGCTAGCTAGCGGTAGGCTAACATTACCTCCTGATGAGTGTAGTGTTAACTAGCGTCACATGCAGCGATGCTTCTGTTGCCTGTAGAAACGCATTTAACAGTTGAATGGTGGCTAGAACCATAGATATACATAATGGCTAGAACGGCTCAGGGTGAAAGGTCAATATGTAATGGATTAATCTGCGTTATTTTTTTTTGCGCTATTTTTTCTCAGATTAATTAATCAAAATGAATGCGTTATTTTGACAGCCCTAATATATATATATATATATATATATATATATATATATATATATATATATATGGATATGTAACCACAGAGTGCGCAGAACAGAAACATTGCTGACTAGTTAACAGCTTAACAACTCAACAGCAGGTAACGTTAGCCTTCTGCTAGCTAGTAGCTGGATTAAACACGTTTAAAAAGCTGACAGCTAACGCTAAAGTTTGACTTTCTGCTGTTGACGAGAGATGGTGCTTTCAATGAAGCTGGTAATCTACAGCCTTGCGGTGCATTCGTAGTTGTTGTAAAATACCCTTTTGAATTTATTTCCTCAGCATATTAGGTCATATTGTTGATTGTTTTATATATGTGTATATATATTTGAACAGTGAAAATAATAATAAAAATAGTTTTTTTTAACTGTAATGTCACTAATGGTGATTATTCATTTGAATTGAAATATTTAAAATACTTTCACAGCATGTATGCGATTAATTTAGATTAACTAATCACAGAGTCTGTAATTAATTTGATTAAATTTTTTAATCGATTGACAGCCCTAATATATATATATACAACCCCAAATCAGAAAAAGTTGGGACAGT
Source organism: Gymnocephalus cernua (assembly GCA_023631565.1). Lineage (NCBI taxonomy): Eukaryota > Metazoa > Chordata > Actinopteri > Perciformes > Percidae > Gymnocephalus > Gymnocephalus cernua. The sequence continues at coordinate 29,921,112 of CM042437.1, read as the reverse complement.
ATGGAAAACACAAATAAAAAAAGAAAGTAGTGATTTCTAAATGTACTTTGACTTGTATTTCATTGCAGACAATACAACAGCACATAATTTAATGTGTTCCTCATGATTTTTATTGTTTTTTGTTCAAAAAAACAAAACTCCTATTTTGGTTCTTGCAACACATTTCAAAAAAAGTTGGAACAGTAAAGCATTTACCACTTTGTAATGTTGCCATTCCTTTTCACAATACTTAAAAGACGTTTAGGGACTGAAGACACCAAGTGATGAAGTGTTTCAGGTGTAATTTTGTCCCATTCTTGCTGCAAACAAGTCTTAAGGTGGGCAACAGTACGGGGTCTTCGTTGTCGCATTTTGCGCTTCAAAATGCGCCACACATTCTCTATTGGAGACAGGTCGGGACTGCAGGCAGGCCAGTCACGTACCCGTATCCTTTTCCTCCGCAGCCAGGACTTTGTAATGTGTGCAGAATGTGGTTTTGCATTACCTTGTTGAAATATGCATGGGCGTCCCTGGAAAAGATGTCTTCTTGAAGGCAGCATATTGTGCTCCAAAATCTCTATGTACTTTTCAGCATTAATGGTGCCATCACAGAAGTGCAAGTTACCTTTGCCAAGGCGCTGACACAACCCCATACCATGACAGACCCTGGCTTTTGGACTTGTTGCTGGTAACAGTCTGGATGATCCTTTTCTTCTTTGGTCCGGAGCACACGGCGTCTATTTCTCCCAAAAAATACCTGAAATACTGATTCATCTGACCACAGTACACGTTTCCACTGTGTGATGGTCCATCCCAGATGCCTCCGAGCCCAGAGAAGTCGACAGCGCTTCTGGACACTGTTAACATAGGGCTTCCTTTTGGCACAGTACAGTTTTAACTGGCATTTGTGGCTGTAACTACATATTGCGGTACTTGACAAAGGTTTGCCAAAGTAGTCCTGAGCCCATGTGGTGATGTCGCTTATAGATGAATGACAATTCTGGATGCAGTGCCACCTGAGGGATCGGAGATCACGGTTGTTCAGCTTATGCTTGCGCCCTTGTCCTTCACGCACTGAAATTCCTCCTCATTCCTTGAATCTTTTAATTATGTTATGCACTGTTGAAGGTGAAATAAGCAAATGTCTTCCTATCTTTCTTTGTGTTGCAGGTCTGAATGACAGGAAAGGATGTATATTTACAAATGAAATTAAGTTGACCAGACAAAACATGAAATATTTTGTGTTCACATTGTCTGCAATGAAATACAAGTCAAAGTACATTTAGAAATCACTACTTTCTTTTTTTTATTTGTGTTTTTAATACTGTCCCAACTTTTTCTGATTTGGGGTTGTATATATATATAATCATATGTTTCCTCTTCCCAACATGTTTCCTCTTCCCAAGTAGGAATTGCATTTTAAATATTTTTTCACTTTTAGACTTGGTCATAGTACTATATCAGGTGCATCTCTTGTTCTAAATGATAATATTTGTGCTCTTGACAATATACAGCACTGTCCCATATTGTTCATTGACATTTCCAAAACCTTTGATTCAGCTGACCATTCACTTTTAGTTGATAGACTAGCCTCTGCTAGCCTGGATCAGAATGCCTGCTAGTGGTTTACAAGCTATCTCGGAAATAGAACCCAATGTATTGTTCCTGACTCGACTCTACTCTAATCTACCTTTTATGAAGGTCACTAAATGTGTACCACAGGGTTCAATTTTAGGTCCTCTAATTTTTACCTTATTTATTAATAATATTGTCTCTTGACACTGCTCATGACACTGTGCTTTATTCATCTGCTTACCCATTAGGACGAGCGTTATCTATTTTGCAGACAGCACAATATCCATCGATCCAGTGCTAACTTCTAGAGCTTTGAGAAAAACATGTTTGCAATTCTCTAGATCCAGCTCGTTGAAGGAAATTGACTTCAATATTTTCACTTTGATGGTTCTGAAATTGGAAAAAGTCTTTCCTTCAAATGCATGTTGATGAGCTAGCTAAAATGTTAAGGGTGAAACTCTGGGGGTTTTTGTTTCATAAATAGGTCATGTTTTTCAAGTGAAAATAGAAAGCTTCCTGTCAGTATTTGACTATGGTGACACTACAGGGTCCTTGCGGGTCCTTAAAAAGTCTTAAATAATTATAATAATATAATTTCGATTTTGAAGGTCTTAAAATGTCTTAAAATCTGGAATTTATGATATTAAATTGCATGTGGAACCGAGTCCGACTCGACATCCTTTTTTACATTTGCGACATGGACATCATTTTACCTTGTAACTCACGTTATGGCTCCGTAGCAGACGTTTTTGTAAAAATAGGCTAACGATTGTGTCATAACCACGTGACTTACTGTCGCATAGTAAAATAATTACAGTATAGTAGAGGAGAAGCTTGCAGGCAGACTTGACTTACATTAGCTGTTTAAGTTTAATTGCTAATATTAACTAGCATTTTAGTTAGCAATAATTAGCCTGTGCCTATGGTATCTCCTTACATATACCTACGCTCTCCGTCTCTACAAGATTCAGAATTAGGGATGGGCATGATTAATCGACGATCGACGATTGATCATTAAGAATTTCGTCGATCACGTTAATTTGTCATCTATTAAACTAATGCAGGTTGCGTTGTGTAGTGTGATTGAAGCAATGAAATTAATTCCACTGTGTGGCAGCAGCAATTAAACATTTTACCACCCGGGGGCGCCATAGGCTGCTCAGTTACTTGCGAGTTTCCGTTTTGATTTTCAAAGGTCACGGCGAAGTGTGGCGTGGGACCATTTTGATTTAAAAAACGACTTCGTTCACTACAAACACTGCGACACTGTGTATAAGTACAACACGGCCACGACTCAGCAGGGAGCAGGTTTTCTTCAAGAAACCTCGAGTTTCTCTCAGACTCCTCCTCATGGCTGTATGAAGAGAATTAACGCTCCTCCCTCTGACACACACTTTGTTGGTTTATTAACTGTTAGGCAGACTTTAAAACATTGTTTTTTCTCAAAACATGGCATTTCCTTTTGTCGATGATCCCGTTGATGAAGACGCTGTATTACTTTGCAGGGAGTTAAACATACGTCGGAAGATAATATTGAGGCCCAGACGCATTTTAATTTCCAGATAACTTCCTATTTGAGCGGTAGTAGCCTATCGTTTTTCTTCCCAGTCTTGCAGTTATGTATCCGATTCCTACATAACCTTATCCGTCCTCATACCACTAATGTCACCCATCGTGGACATGCTCTACATCCCAGCACATTCTTTGTGTTGCATTACAGTTTTCTTGGTGATGCGGAGCATTTTAGTAAAGTGCCGTCAGAAGAGATTGCTCTGAAACATGCTCTAAACATTGGTAGTGTTCCCTGGACACAAACCAGTAAGAGCCATTAAAAAGGAGTTCCACAGTATTGCAGGTGAATTATGTTCCCTTTGAAATAAAAGATTATGAACTATTATTATGTTAATGATGGTGCTGCAGCCTCAGAATGGGATTAGTAGGCCTAGGACTTTTTCGCCCACAGTATTGCACCTAAATGAAATAGATTTGCAGTAATATTAGCTATACTTATGATTAAATATGATATACATTATATTGGAATATACGCATTTACTCAGCAATTTTCTGCCATGCAAATTCTCTCTCTTTTGCAGCAGCCGCTGTGTTGCTTTTTTAACGAAATACATGGTCAAACTCACATGTGCGCATGAGTATTTCCGCCGACCCGTTTGTTTGTGGTTGTTGCCATGGTGAATCGTAGTATCATGGCTTCATTCATGCTGTCTTTGGTGCACGTGCGTAACCCTGAGTCAACCTACTCCGAGTTGATTGAACCAACTTGAATCAGCTGTTGTGAAACCAAAAACTCTGAGTTTCCCATCTTAGGGTAAATCAATTTAGACATCAGGGTTAGACTCAGGGCCAGATGTACGTACATTTGCGAACGTAGCGTTATCAGCGCCATGGCTCACCCGCAGATAGCGAACGCAATGATACCGTAGTTTACGCCATATTTACAAAAACCTGCAGGTCATCCGTAATTAGCGCCTTTCTCCGCCCACTATAGCGTAAACTGTAAGTACTTGTGCTATGATACGGCTGAGTGCAGACTGCGATATTCCCACTGCTGATGCTATGACTGTTTGAAATTATCCTGATGCCAATATTTGTAATGTAGCGGGGAGTTTAACAACTGCTGGAATGTGAACTATGAGTCGGAGATTCGATGTCATCTTTGATTTCTTCCAGTAACTGTAATCTTGCATGGCTGCTTAATCTGTGATCCTTGTGGCAAAACTCCTTTCAGCTCGTCTCCTTGGCCTATGTCTTCGTCTTGCTCGGATTACTGCTGTCATTTCACCAGGAGGCATATGTGAGGAAACCCGCTTCCAGGTTTACACCTGCTTTTAAGAGGCGGAGAATTTTCACCGCAAAATAGAGGCGCGCTATCACTGCCGGTGTTTGTACATACCGCGGAATACGTAATTAAGCGCTCTTTACGCTTCCCCTCCCATCTCTTTACGGTAAACTCCCACTTTCCCCGCGACCCTCCCATGAATAAATATGCATGACACGAAAAACGCAATTTGCCCTTTTCAGCTCCCACGACATGCAGTTTGCGCTTTTACATCATTGCGGCCTGTTTGTACATACCTCGCCATGATTTTACGCGCACGTTGCGACACAAATACGCCTGAAGTGGGCGCAAAAGCGTTAGTACATCTGGCCCTCAGAGTTTGTTAAACATCCTTCCTGAAATGGACCTCTGGGGTCCGTGAATTGGTTCAGTCAACTCGGAGTAGGTTGACTCAGAGTTAAGCGCGTGCACCACCACAATAAAAAGGCAGCATGAACAGAGCCAGGATACTACGATTCACCATGGTAACAACCACAAACAAACTGGTCTGCGGAAATACTCATGCACACATACAGCGAGTTTAAACCTGAACATGTATTTAGTTAAAAAAAGCAACATGGCTGCTGCTGCAAAATAGCAAGAATTGGTGTGGGAGAAAAATGCTTGAGACAATGCGTAAGCTCTAATATAGTGTATTAATTTCATATTTAATCACAGGTAACCTATAATATTACTGGTAAAAACTGGAACGGTAGTAGTAGTTACACCTATAATTTCATTTAGGTGCAATCCTGCGGGCGAAAACGTAAACTAATCCCATTCTGAGGTTGCAGCACCATCATTAACAGAATTATGATTTACAATCATTTCTTTTTAATGTCACTTACTGGTTTGTGTCCAGGGAACTCTACACAAACGTTTAAAACACGTTTCAGAGTGAGTCACATTCTTCTGACGGCGCTTTGGCATACAGTGGCTTTACTAATATGCTCCGCATCACCAATGTTGTAAAGAAAACTGTTGTTTGCAAAAAAACATAATGCTGGGATGTAAGAGCATGTCCATGATGACGTTAGTGATATGAGGACGTATAAGGTTATGTAGGCTACATAACTGATAAACTGGGAAGAAAAACGATACCACTCAAATAGGTAGTTAGATGAAAATTAAAATGCATCTATAGTCGGGGCCTCAATATCATCTCTGATGTATGTTTAACTCCCTGCGAAGTAATACAGCTTCTTCATCAACGGGATCGTCGAGAAAAGAGGGAGAGTCAGAGGGAGGAGACTGAGAGAAACTCAAGGTTTATTGAAGAAAACCTTCTCCGGACCTGGTTAGGTTCACAGACTCAGTTCACAGTTCAGTTACCATAGTAACTGACTCTGAGGTTAAGTTACCTCTCTTTCTGAAACTGGCTGGAGTTACCCCTCTCTCTCAGGTTTGATTAACCCTCCCTTTCTGAAACAGAAAACCCAGAGTTTCCCTCATCTCAGGGTTAACAAACTCAGAGTTTTCACTAAACCTGCTTTCTGAAACGGACCCCTGGGCATAAACAAAAATAAGAACTAAGTCTCAATGGGTCTTTCCTGGCTAAATAAAGGTTAAATAAACTAAAAAATAATACCTTTTTAAACATACAGTATCTTATCAGAGTAAATCCTACATGACTTACGGTTCTCTCCTTTAGAAACACAGTGCAGCAGCTGATATAGCCTCCACCCTGTCAGAGGACCAGGTTCCTGAGGCCTTCCTGGTGATGCTGCTCATCCAGTTCAGCACCATGATCATCGACAGAGCCTTGTATCTGCGCAAGGCTGTCTTGGGAAAACTCATCTTCCAGGTTCAGTTCATGTATTCAGATTGTTACTATCTATTAGTTTTGTTCCACATTTTCCCTTTGAAGAAGTCAGAAGGTGGAGGACCGTCGCTGTGTTGTCATTCACCATCCCAAATTATATCAGACATCAATTAGTGGATTTCCATGCCTGTGTTTAAGCATTTTTTGCAAATTTACTTCTTGAAAAGGTTCATCTGTAACATCATGTAACTAGGTGGATTTTGGACAGGCCAAGAGTGGACTGCAATATTTGATCAGATTTGACTTCTTTTTTTCCCTTACACCTTTCCTATTCTCTCCCTCCTGTTGTTTCTTCCTTTCAGGTGATCCTTGTGTTTGGGATCCACCTATGGATGTTCTTCATCCTGCCTGCTGTCACTGAAAGGTGAAGTCAAATTAAATCATGTATTTATTGTATTAGAGTATTCATTGGTTAGCATCGAAGGACTAAATCACAGAGCATGAATTACAATTTGGGATGTCTTGGTAAAATATTGGAGTAAAAATCCATCATTCTGGCTTTTGGACAGACAGAGCAAATAATTTCCATGTGTTTTGGGAATGCACTGGGATACATCAGTATTGGACGATAATCAGAGACAATATGGAAAAAGTTTTGTAACTTTAGATTGACTTTTGCTTTCAGGTCCTGTATTTGGGTAGAAAAACACACCTGCTTTTAGACTCTTCTAAACTGTACATATTCAAGATAATGCTCATTGTAAGTAAAAAAGCGATTACTAAAACAGGCTTAATCAGGGGGCACCCACACTAGCAGAATGGTTCAATGTGATGCATGAACTTGTTGGCATTTAAAAACTAACACTGGCTCTAAGACTGAAGATGGACATAAATGTTGGAAAAGATGGATTGACTTTACATACATAGATCAGATTTCAGGTAAGAATGATAGATCTACTGTAACCCCCACTTCTCCTTTGCCATATACCTTTTTCCCTTGCTTTCTTTCTTTCTACTTTGTATGATTAATTTTAATTTTATTATATACATTTTTAAAACAATATATATAAATATCTATAGTGTACCATGTACAACCCCAAATCAGAAAAAGTTGGGACAGTATGGAAAACACAAATAAAAAACAAAGTAGTGATTTCTAAATGTACTTTGATTTGTATTTCATTGCAGACAATACAACAGCACATAATGTAATGTGTTCCTCATGATTTTTATTTTTTTGTTTTTTTCAAATAAACAAAATTCCTATTTTGGTTCTTGCAACACATTTAAAAAAAAGTTTGAACAGTAAAGCATTTACCACTT